>BQMI01000527.1:0-600000 GCA_026005395.1 Asobara japonica
CTATGCTAATTTTTTTTCATAATCAATTTTCTTAAAATATTTTTTATAATTTACGTTTTTTTTGCCTTTCTTGCCCGCTCGAAATTTCGTCTACTCCTGTATCGAACACAGTATTTGTCCACTGGTTTTTCCCTAATACCTTGCTTACTAGCATTGAATTCATGAAATTTGACTATTGACTTAGGAAAAGCCAGTCAGGGAAAATTATGGCGAATTTGTTTTTCGGAAATCAATGAATCTAAAATTTTTCATGCTGTTTAAATGTCAATTCTAGTAGGATTCCGTTGTTTCATTTCGTCTTTCATTTGGCATTCTCCTAACATTACTATAGTTTTTATGTAACATTATGAAAAATGTTACCGTTTCAAAAATCTAGGGCTTTGCAGAAAAATTTGCTGTATGCATTCTTGACCAAATCAACAAGAAAAATATAACTGATAGTTTAAAAAATCATTTTTATAGTCTGCCAAGTCAATAAGGTGGGGTTGAGCTAAAAAGGAACAGAAGTGAAAAAAATGAATGCGCACCACCGTATTGTAAGAAAAGGCGGAGTTTGTAAGCAAATGGCGGAGGTGAGATTTATCACCCACCACGTGTCTGTCCTTTAGTTCCTTATGCTTTTCAGATCACCCCCAATCCCAAACGCTCCGTCACCGAAAAAAAAATTATTTTTAAAAACAAGTATTCTTGATTCATAATTTCGATAGATGCTTTTTTTTACTTTTGGTTACTTAACGCCTGAATATTAATTTTCACAAAATGATTTTCGAGATTCCAAGGTGGGTTCTTACCCTTGAGAAGCAACATCAGAATATCGATACTGCCCTCTTGAAAATCAAACATCTCAACGAAAATTCGCCTACCGCTATGTATCAGCCTAGTGACTATAGTCTTGATATATACTTGAAAATGTGTTTGACGATAATTTCACAATCGCTTTGTTTAAATAATAATAATGCTTTGCTTACTGAGTGGCCTCCGAGGCAACGTTGGGACCCTCGAAGACCGCTCAGTGATCACTTAAAAAAAAACAATAATAATAATAGCCATAATAATGGCGAAAGATGTTGACGTGACTAATTAATTTAGAGTGTACCAATCAAAATGGATAGGCAAAGACAAAGAATGCATGAATGATAAAAAGGTGTGATTTTAATTACCTGAGTTTAATTCGCGCACAAGTGTAGACATGGCATTGGTGACACTGTCAGCCGCAACAAGTAGATCATTTCTCAACGATCTCCCTAAGCTGTTATTGGCACTGCTGGACCCACTTCCAGGTAGGCTGTTTGTCCTGAACGCAGACCTGACATCGAAAATCTCTTTTTTCTTTGCATAACAAAAAGGCACTAAATAATAGTTATAATAATAATAATAATACTAATAATCTCTAAAACTCCTATGAGAAGCGAAGATTCTCCATTGGCTTAAATTGACCTGGCCAGCTTCCGTGGTGGCGCGGTCGATGGTGGAATCGACTTGTGCAGTATGTCGATTACGTTTCGGGTACAGATCGATCCAATTTTTTGGAATGATCGAAGGACGATCGACTAAATAGCGAGTCGATCCTGGGTCGATTATTTCAAATCAGAATCGACTCATACTCGAAAACTAATCGACATACTGTACAAGTTGATTCTGCAATCGATCCGTCCACCAGGATTGTAAGGTACCTGAGAGGTTAATAATGCTGATGATGATAATAATAATAATAATAATAATAATAATAATAATGATTTACGAGGGGCAAAACGGGCGCTGTCAGGTTGCAAGGAAAGTTTACTGGTCGATCGCTGCGTCTTACGCGATTCGATACAGTATCATCGTAACCTATCAGTGGCCTGGGTTGGCTATCGAAAGGCATTTGATAGCACGAGCCATGAGCTCATATTTCTGCTATTGGAGTGTCTTGAGGTAGAAGAAAATGTAGTGAGGTGCCTTGAAGATCTCGCGCCACTCTGGGGAACGCGCTTCATCATAAAATCGGGTGAGGGACAGCTGGCTTCAGGGTTGGTGCAATATAAGAGAGGAGTTTTTCAAGGTGATACGTTGAGTCCTCTCTTGTTTTGCATTTCGCTAATGCACATCTCTGTTGCGTTAAATCATGGTGGATACAAGGCTGGAAAACCTATGCTAGGTGATATAGATCATTGGAAGCATAAGATTAGCCATATATTTTATAGGGATGATCTTAAACTCTTTGCTTCAGATCCGCAACAACTCAAGCTTATGCTAGATATTGTTGCTGTATATTCGCGAGTGGTTGGCATGAGTTTTGGTTTGGACAAATGTGCACTTCTCCATATGAACCGGGACAAGATTGGCGATGGAAGGGAAGACATGCAGTTACTGGATGGAAGTGTCATCAGACACCTTGGCGTCGAAGAGTCCTATAAATATCTTGGCTTCAATCAACGATCCGTAACGCATAGTGGTAGAGTCAAAGAGACACTTCGGGAGGAGTATCGTCGGCGACTTCGGAGGATCTGGAAATCCGAACTTTCCGGCAAGAATAAAGTTGCCGCAACCAACCTGTTTGCTGTGCCTGTTCTTCTCTATTCGTTTGGCGTGCTCAAATGGAGCAGAGATGAATTGAGGCAGCGGGATAGAAATACTCGCAAACTGATCAACATCCATAAGAGTCTTCACCCACGATCTTCATCCCCCCGTTTGTATATTGCGCGGGATAATGGAGGTCCAGCCCTCGGGAAATTCCGTGAAACCTGTCAAGAACATCGTAGACAGCCTGCGGAATTCACCCCGGTCACTCAGGAAGAAGTTAAGAATGTGTTACGAGGTATGAAGAACAATGCCTCTCCGGATTCAAATTGTATCAACACCTTCTGGTAGAAGAGGTTTTTCTCTGTTTATAGACATCTGGCTCGAATATTTACATCGATGGTAGCACTCCAATTCCTGAGTAGCTAGTGGTGGGGAAAACTGTGCTGATCCCAAAAAAGGCGATTTGTCCAATCCAGCGAATTACCGCCCAATCACGTACCTAAATACGCTCTACAAGCTCTTTGCCAGAGTCTTGAATGAGCGCATTTTGCTCAATATACAGCCAATGTGGAATAAAATTTATGCAAACCAGGGGCGAAGCGGACGCTATCAGGGTGCAAGGAGAGTTTACTGGTCAATCGCTGTGTCTTACGTGATTCAATACAGTATCATCGTAACCTATCAGTAGCCTGGGTCGACTATCCAAAGGCATTTGATACCACGAGCCATGAGCTCATATTTCTGCTATTGGAGTGCCTTAAGGTAGAAGAAAATATACAGAGGTGCCTTAAAGATCTCGCACCAGTCTGGAGAACGCGCTTCACAATAAAATGCGGTGAAGGACAGCGGACCCCAGGGTTGATACAATACAGGAAAGGAGTTTTTCAAGGTGACGCCTTGAGTCCTCTCTTGTTTTGCATTTCACTAATGCCCATTTCTGTTGCGTTCGACCATGTTGGTAGATACAAGGCTGGAAAACCTACGCCGGGTGACGTAGCTTATCGGAACCATAAGATTAGCCATATATTTTCTATGGATGATCTTAAACCCTTTGCCTCAGACTTGCGGCAACTTAAGCTGATGTTACATGTTGTCGCTGTATACTCGCGAGCGATCGGCATGAGTGTCGGTTTGGACCAATGCGCAATTTTTCATATGAAGCGGGGGAAGGTGGGGGTGGGATGGACAACAATCAGTGGATGGATGGAAGTGTCGTTAGACATCTTGGCGCCGAAAAATCGTACAAATATCTTGGCTTCAATCAACTCCCGTGACGAATAGTGGTAGAGTCAAACAGACACTTCGGGACGAGTATCGTCGGCGATATCGGAAAGTGTGGAAATCCTAACTTCCTGGCAAGAATAAACCAACCGGTAGAATACCAACCCCTTGTTTCACTGAGCTCAAATCGACCGAGGATTCATGAGGAATGAAGCAGTAATTTATATCTGAACTTGAAATAATTGCAGCTAGTAGGCATAATGCCACAATATTCACTGATCAGATGCAACAGGCCGTCAGCCGGCGGCTTCACACCATTGTTTATGGCGATAAAGAGAGTCCCGTTGCAAAGCGATTCGAAAATGCATCGCTTCGCTTACTGGCTGGTCCTCAAAGATCGCTAAGTGGCCAGTTAAATGTATAATCATAATAATCCTAAGAAGAAGAAGAATAAATAAATAAAACATGATAATAATATCATAGTTCGAAGACTGGGAACAGGAAAGAAACGAAAAGTAACGAACAATTAAAATGAAAATAACAGCGAAAAATTCAGAGAGAAGATTATTACAACATTAATTTCTATTGACTTTTTTATTGCCGTAAACGATTCAACAAATTTGTTATATGTCTCCTCCACCTCAATCACTCCGTTTGCTTGATTCTCACACTTTAAGGTGACTTCATATTACATTAACTAAGTGCCACACAGTTTCGTGTCTACGTTTTACTTTCCAACTATGTGGGAGGCATTCAGGCTTCTATGCTTTTACTTTTAAGGAATCAATGAAACGAAATTATGCTACTCTTATTTTTATTGTTAGTCGTAACTGCGAATCTCTTCTCTTTAATTACCATGCGACATTGAAGGCACAATTCCATGTTATTCTTTTTTTTTTCTAATCGTTATTGAGTCCTTATTTTGGAGTGACAATGGAACATCCATACATTTGGTGCGATTTTCATACTCAAGAACGTAACTGAAGCGTGGAGGCGAAAAAAAAAAATTTGAAAAGGGTTCGTGCTCTAATGCTTTCCCGGTTGCTGCGCTAGGAGTTCACTATTTTAAATCCAGCTTCAAACGGTATTAGTTAGTTTTAGTTTTAACAGTTCTCATTGCAACAAACCTTACAATTGGCCATTGCCCAAGTACATTCAGCTACTCTAATTTGACAAAAAAATATCAGCTGTATTATTTTTGTTAAATTAGATACAAGTAAAGATTAATTTCAATTTCAAGTATAATTCGTTGTTATGACGTGAATAATGAAACTGGCAAAGAGATAACTGAGAGTTATTCAATAGGCAACCAACTATTTATTGAGGCCATGAAGTTCAATCAATAATAATACTAATGCAGATAAAAATAATAATAAGATAAATAATAATAAAATATAATCAAGCAATGTACAATTATGGAAACAAATACGAAAGTGATAACTAAAAATACAATAATCCAACTCGAAAATTGTTTCCGAATGAGAAATCTATAAAATTAGCAACATAATGCATACAGTTAAACAAATTTGTGGTATAACGATTGAATGTTCAAGTAAGTACTCCCAGTCGAATGGCATGCCATCCTACCTGACATCACCTCCAACGCACGAGAGACTATCGGGTATAGGGTTTTGTAGTGTTCCAAGTATCATATTTCCCTGCATGCTTCCACCTAGTACAGGGTTTTGATAATTTTGGGACAAGGTTTGTTGGCATTGTTGTGGTTGTTGTTGCTGAATCGTTTGAGAGCCATGCTGATCCTGTGGTTGTTGCAGTTGTTGTTCCTGTTGCTGTTGCTGTAATTGTGACGTTATAAGAGGACCGCCTGGGGTTGGTGGTGCTGATCGACTATTTGGTACTCCACCGGGCAACAGAGGAGGCGATTTTGTACTCCGAGGAGAACTGTTGGGTGTTGAACGGGGTGACGCTTGGCTCTGTACAACACAATACAAATTCATATTAGTAATAACGGGACTATCCATGGTAGCTGGAATTTCTTTTTCGATGACATCAAACGAATTCAAATATAGCATGCCAATATCACTAGCACTATTAAAAATCCATGAGACTCATTAATACCAACCCTTTCCTTCAATATCATTAAAAACTCTTCCCCACAGAAATAGCGTCAGAAAACTCAAGCATCGGATTAGATAAAGATATCAACATTTTTTGACACAATCTTTTTAGCTAGGCTAAATAAAACAGTCACCAAACTAAAACAGAAAACCAGAAGACCTGCTCGGTTTTCATTCAAGTCACTCCATTTGCCACCAGCTGGTTAGATTAACGAATGATATGAAAACTAACGAAGGGAACAGCAAACACACCTTTGTCCTTCGTCTGGACAGTAACAGTTTTCATTTGAATATGGAGTCATGAGCTAATAATCTAAAGTACTGGTGGTAAATACTGTACACAGGGTATCCCAGAACTGGATGAAAGTGGGAGTTGAAAGTTCCCTTTGCACGTTTCTCTTCGAGCCCCCCCCCCCCCCCGGGGCCATTCAATTTACAAGTGGGCGTAGCTCCTCCCAGAAAAATAGGAATTTTAGGTGTTAAGATCACAGATCGGTTCTTAAACTGGCCTGTGTGGGTGTGTGTGTGTGGGGGGGGGGGGTCGGAGAGAAAAGTCTAAGGGGAACTTCCGACACTCCGAATTTGATGCTCTTTCCACCCCCAAATTTAGAGTGCGCAGATGTGGGACACCCTGCATAGCTTGTAATACTACTCAAGAAACAGGGTAATTTCAACGTCAAAGTCAATAGGATGGCCGAATGGTTAAAATACGAAACATTGTGAATCGCTTTTGTAGATGTGAGGGAGTGAAACTGTTAGGCAGCAAATCGGAAAACCACCCTAAATAGTGGATGAATAAGTTTTATGAATTCCCGTCAATTTTATTGCCAAAAAATAAGTAAAAATTCATGCTTGTCTGACTGAGAGTTATCCGAACCGCATCGATTTGATATGTCCGAAAAAGGATTGATGTGTCATTTTGTTTCTAATTTTTATAAACATTGAAAAAAAATCAGAAAATGCCATCAATCGAAAGCCTCTCATACAACATATCATGTATTAAAGTTTATTCCCCACAACAAAACAAACATACTTAATTTTTATATCTTCACTCCATACAAGTACATGAACGTTTTCTATTCAGAACCATGAGTTTCACAGCGCCAAGTGCCTCCTTTTTGGTAGTTACGTACGTTTGTTAATTAGTTAACAGTCTACTATTATTTGCCTTACTAAAATATATCGACTGAATATGGCAGAATCAATGACAGCAATATTCAATGATTAACGGGGGGGGGGGGGGGGGGGTGTATAATTACAGAACTTTTTGACATAACCGTACTTACTTTCAGAGTCTTCATTAGTCCCTCAAGTTGGGCCATCAGCTGCCTCCTAGAATCTTGGAGGGTAGTCAAATGCGTCTCCAGCTCATCTTTCCGCATCCTCAAGGCTCTCAATTCCGACAAAAGTGCTGGATCCTGAATTTCTGCAGCTTCCATCTCCTGTTGTCTCCTAATGACCCACAATAAATACAAAATCATCACAATTCCTCCGATTGTCCCCTCCATAATAATTACCATTAAGTTTCTCGGAAACATTCATTATCTACTGCTAAACATGTATTTAAGTAGGCATAAAGTTAAAAATGTATCACCCAAGGTCTTAAGGGTTACCACCACTGTAAAGTTAAGAAAAAACAACTGTTTTTCTGGTACATAATACTATGAGCCTTGTAGAGTTTGGGGGAAAAAAATATTTAAAAAATGTAAATCCGACAAATGTTTAGCTTTTTGCCGAGTCCTGTTTTTTGGCAATATTTGTTATTTCCAAGCTTATCGGGAATTCAATACTTGAAACTGGTCTCGAGAAAAAAGTTGTAAGTTTTACGGGATCGACTTTTTCAAAAGAAAGGAGGTGGGCTACACACACTACTACAGCCTGATAGAAAATGGAGTGCCCTCAAGATCGGCAACCGATGAGATGACTAAATTACAAGAGCTTAATTATGCTCATATTTTAGCATTTTCGTTCAATAATTCTATTAAGAATTTGTTTCAACGCTGTCTCAGCGTAAATGTTGCCATCAACAGAGCTCCATAAATAGTCTCAACGAAGCGGTTAAATTAATCATCATTACGATTGCAATTAGCATGTTTACAATACCTCATGAAGTCAACGAAATTGATAATCAGATTCATGCATGATAAGGATGGTTCGGTGGGAAAATGGTGACGGATCTGATGTTTAAGGGAATTTTTAAACGACACAGGTATACCTTAACCTTGCAATCTCTCTCATAATTTCCTTGTTCTTAGCCTCTAATTGTGAAATGAGTTCTCGTTGCGCGCGTGATGCATCCAGTGACGCCAAATTCGCATCTGATGGTGCTCGGCCCTGTTATTTCAAATTCTATTAATCTTTAATTTTTTGGCATCCCACTAAGAAAATTTATATTTCTGTGTGAGCATTTCTTAGGACAGCGTTTCCGCCAAAACTATCCTATTTTATCACTTTGCTGCAGAATTTGATGTTTTTTTCTCGACAATTGTGACTCGCCAAAGCGAAGTGCAGCTTATTTTATATCGCATCGCTTCCCGGCCAAGATCTTGTAAATTGATTTCCTCTCGGAAATCATTGCGCAAAATATCGCAAACCAAGCAATTATCTCGTTTTTAGTTTTCTTCAAAAAGCATCACAATGCTATAAGATTTTCATTTGATTTTTCTACTCATTGAAATCGGTTGGAATGTGATCAAAGTTATGGATGAAAAACAATAAACAAAAAATGAAACTTATTGAAATATCATTGAGCTCTCAAGAAAAGTGGATAATCAGGCAACTGAATTCCATAATGCGCAATCACAAGAAATGACGTAAATGTTTCGAAACTGCGAGTCTGACTTCTTGAACGATTCGACATGGTATGTTTGATATGTTTATACTTACGGATTGGTCGACCTGGGACATCCGAGATGATGCGCGTGGCTAGAAAAATCAACATAAATATGTCTTTAAAAAATGTATCGTGGTTCAGGATGTTATTCTTGTCTATGGATTTCTAAAGTCATAATGTTCATTTTACTTTGGTTTCAAGATGAAAAAAAACGTAATGAGTTTACCACCGTTCTTGCCTCTTGTGCCAATCTTTGGGCATATCTGGCGATCAATTTGTGTTCATCGTCAACCCTGGAACTGTCAAGACTCTTGAGTGTTGAACGACTGTCCATCGAGCTTACATCGAAAGGTGCCATAAAACTTGAATCTGGAAACCCGTTGTGCGATGGCAGTGGAGATGGAGGTCTTCCATATTTAACAAAAATCAGAATTAAAAATAACGATAAGGAATTACGAAATTAACAGCGTCGTCTATTAACTACAATCTTGATATATCTTCACAAATGCGTCTAGATAGGACATAAATGCATAGATTTCATGACGTCATGAAATCCTCAATTTTGAAAAGGAAAACTCTTAAAAAAATGACTTGTCACTTTACGTGATGAACTTATATATCGTGTGTTAATATGCCCGATTCGTTCAAATTTTACAATATATCCGATACAGTATGGCATAACATACTCTACCTGACAGATTATATAGGTGGGGTGGTTTGAGAAATGGTATATTATGACCGATTTTAAGGTACTATAACCTCATTTCTACACTTCGTTTTGACAGACTGTACTATAGTGTGACATTTTGTATCAAACTTGGGCATAATCCGAGCATGCTTCTTCAGTAAGAGACATAGCTCAATCTACTATTAGACGTAGAAAAATTTTAAACTACAAATATTTACACTATGTGAGATAGGTCTAGAGTTTTTTCAGGTTGCTCCGGAAATCTTGGAAGACTATTTTTTCCTTTCTCTGGTACACATCTGAAGCTCTTGCGAAGGGAGTGCCCAATTTGCTTGCTTGGTGATTTCTGTCGAAAAATAAAACGTGGGATTTATTTTGTTTACCTCTTCAAATTTTTTTGAAATTCATCTATCTTTAGGTAACATTTCATATCAACGATGTATTACGCATAAAGATGCAGAATATATATACATATATATTGATCATATATTGTTCACTCACAAAACTACTGTATTCTCTAGTCTCATGGTCATTATTATGACTGCCTGATACTTTTCCACGCCAAAAGCAATCCTGACACAATTGATAAGAGTGACATTTTTGGCAACGATAACGAAAACCATTAAAATTTTCCTTCTGGCAGGCATCACACATTACTGGATGGGTTACTGCAATTGAAAATAATTAAATTATTTGTGACGCAATTATCCTACAATGGGAATAAACATGAAATATTTCATAGAAGTGTCATTACAACACAGTTGCTACAAAAATTATTCACTATTTTTTGTATATCGAAACGATATTGAACTTTATGATGATATTACATCTCATGATTTTTCTCATACTTGAAAATAGTTGTCATATTTCGGATATTCCATGCAACCACTTTGCGAATAAAATTCATTTGCAAACAAATTTGAATTCAATTTTTTATAAACATATATGGACAAAAATTCCCATAAACAAAATCGTGTGTGATTCCACACTCTATAATTGTGGAATATATCGCGAGACCAATAGAAAAATAAAGAGAAGAGTTCAATAACTGAACAGGCCCTTTATAAAGTTCTTCTATGCCACACTAGTTGTTGGAAAATGGTAGACCAATGTTGAACGCGCGACTCCCAGTTTGTCACTCTTCCTCGCCATATCGCCCTTCGAGTTCTAAGCCGAAATGAAATACCCTTTACAATTAAATTTTCAATCAGGGGCGAGCTTACGTGACACTTTTTCTACTTATTCCAAGGATTTATTTTTTGGTGTGACAGTTTTCCTTAAAAAGACCTTAAAGACAGATAATTTTTGGCGAGAAACTTATGAACTTTTTAGAAGAGTCATCATTATCTGAATTATCATAACTTTTCAATCGTTCAAATTATATGCGCACATAAACCATTCGTTGGTTTTGGTTGCTTCTCAAATTCTATTAGAAACTGGACTTTATAAAATCCATCAGTATATATGGTTTTACATATATGTACAGAACTGGAAAGAATTGTTAATCTTAAAAGCTAAATATGACATTACCTGATTCAACTGCGGCCATTCTATGATAAAGTGGTAGCCAAATAAGACAGTGAGGCCCGGAATCAGACAGAAGTGTATCAAGAAAATCGTTAACAGTAACTTTGGAATTCTGCAATGTCAAAATTGTTACATAAGAACTGACACAGGAATCGTATAGATGATACAATGAGTTTGAACGGTAGTAGACGTCCGGATTATTCCATA
The DNA here is from genome assembly GCA_026005395.1 of Asobara japonica. Lineage (NCBI taxonomy): Eukaryota > Metazoa > Arthropoda > Insecta > Hymenoptera > Braconidae > Asobara > Asobara japonica. Next base: position 11,057 of record BQMI01000527.1, read on the forward strand.
TTTAATGAAAAAAAAAATCCATGGACTCAGTTCTCAATCTATTCACATATAATTTGGAGACTCTAGCCTTAGCTTGAAACTTTGCACATGATCAATATTCTACGATGCTTAAAGAGCAGACATTTCGTCTAAATTGGCATTTTGTATTGAATCTAATTGTGAAATTTTGTAAATATATTAAGTTTTGCGATGAAATATCACAGAATTTGTGCACAAAACAGTGATTTGTCCATGGCATGTTAATGCAACGAAAGTTGACTTCGCGTATTTTTAGAATGCCTCACGATTTTTCGAAGGCTTGGAAGCTTGTGAAATGTATAGAGTATAATAACATTTTAGGATTATTTTACCTGTGGAAATATCGTGGCAGCCAACTCATCTGAGTATGGAAAGGATGGTGTTTCATAGACAGCAGAGGTCAATGACAAAACTTCTTTCAGATATTCAGAAAACCTCCAGTGAATCATATGACCATTGCTATCTGATATTTGTGAATAGATATCTGAAAAAGAATTATTTCCAAGTACATTCAATTACAACTTTTTCAATTACCGTTCAAAACTTATTGGAAATTCGTAAGCATGGAATGAAGTGAGATCGTTTTCAATGAAATTCTAAAATCAATTCCATGGACAATTGCAGTTTCCTATAATTATGCATACAATTTACTTACATCGAAATTTGTCCATCAATTTTCCAGCGCATAGCGTTGCTAAAGCAACTTTGACGGAAAAAACTGTAATTTTATTGTTTTCCCTGTGTAATAACAGAAAAAAAATCATGTTAACCATAGTTCTGCTCATTGAAACTTGGAAAATATGTTTGTTTTACTCACGTAAATATTACAATAATCTTACCCGCTTGTGTAGGCAACAAGAAGCCAATTCATAAGCAATGCAGTTATAGAATCTACTTTGCATTGCTGCGATACGGGAACCCTTTTATTAAGGGCGTGGAATAAGGAAGACAGTAAAGTTTCAAGCCGCGATACACCGAGCGTACTAGACGGCTCCAATGTGTTAAGACCATTTTCCCTAAACGCTTCAATCACGTTCCATATATCGACATTGTGCACTATAAACAAAGTAATAAGAAATGGATTATTGCTTCTATTATTGCATATGGGTCATTCTGCCGTTCGCCATTGCTGAGTCCCATATGGAATAGTAGATATAATTCGGAACAATATTATACATTTCTCTGTAAATCCCCGATGAAATCTAAGACTTTTAACAAATCACAAAAATGAGAAATACCACCAGTTCTGTACATTTTCCAAATTTAAAAACAAAGGCATAAAATGAATCCGATGTATCAGTTTTATGCAATTGTACTGTACCACTTATGATAGATAGAAAATTTTTGTAAGTTTCATACAAATTAGACTTTTAAAGAAAGTAAAATTTTTATTGACAATGGTAAAATTAAAAAAATCAAAATTGATAGAGGGCATAACGATAGAACGATAGATATATTTTGGCCTATTACCCCTAGAGTTACTATTAATTCATTTTTCATTACATGAAGTCACTCGTTATAAATATTGTTTGACAGTCAGATGTGAAAGCGCCTCCGACTGGTAAAACTCCAAGTGCTAACAAAAGAAACACTTTGCGCAATAGTTGCGAAGAGTACTTCTTCACAATTACTGTTAACTTACGGTGGACTTTTTTCTGTATAAATCTCAATTTGCACGCAGTTCGATACGATGCAAATCTGATACTATCGAAATTCTGTTGCCGCATCTCTTGAAGCAATTGCAGCCTACTAGCTTCACCACTGCTAGTACTACTGCCCGAGCCTACACCTCTCTCTTCCGCCATTATGAGGTGCTGAAAAGAAAAAAAATGCGTACAAAGTCAATTTAATTCATTACTGTGTACATATCTAGGGTGCAGGTAAGAAACTTCATTGTATGTCACAGGATATTGTGCATGGCACTTTTTCGACCCGAGGTGCACATTATATTTCCACGCATCGGCACCGAAAAATTTTTTTTACTATGAACCATTCCACGTATTCGCCTAATTTGGCAGCATATGACTTTTTCTGTTTGGCAAGCTGAAATTATCCATGAAAGGGCTTGCACCGACGTCCTAAAGGTCATTGCGGTCAACCAGCTAAGACAATTATTTATCTGCATTGAAGAGACTCAGCCCAGGGAATGTTGAGTTGGGATAACAGTAACTCATAGAGACCAGCAGATGCCTCCATTATCAAACAACCTCTGACAGACAATTCGCACAACATGACTTTTCATGCTAAATCTCGTGCTTAGTGATCAATCTAGATGCGATAGAGTCTGAAGTCTGCTCAATTTTCATTATGTTTCATAGGAGGTTATTAATTCTGGTAGGGCTGGGTTCCATTTGATTGAGCGAGGGATAGAAGAAAAGTGGGGAAAAGTTTTCTCTTCTGTGTTTGTGATGCGTGAATTTTTCTTGTTTGAGATTTCAAGTGACACACCGATAACCGATAAAATATTATGAAAAAGGCAATCACTTGTTGAGTTTTGAATTCGAGATGCGGAAATAGGTATTCTAATGAAAAGTCCAACGCCCAAGGCCAACTAGTACACCGATACTCAATAGATTTTTCATTGACATGTTGTGAACGTACGTGTCTGCCCATTCAATTGATTGGTTGCCACATCAATGAATAATACTACGGTGACAAGAATTTCTCCCACATTGGCTTAACGTTTCTACATACCCGATATCGCTACCTCATTCTATGGGTTTTCGGCAAAATTTGATCATATTAATATTTTCGACATTGCTGCCACGTTCAGCTCGTGCTGAAAAGTAACTATTTCGGCACTCATAGAACGTAACATCACTGTCAAAAACTATCGTTCAACACACGTGCGATGGGGTGTTCACGAGTGCGAAGTTGGCGGCGCGAGGCGAAGCCGAGCACTTGTATCGAAATATACTATTTCCTTTTAATCTATACATTAAAAAACAATCGTTTGTAGTTTTCATGATCATACTAATGAACAAATAAGTCACTTGCAATAAGTCAAAATGCAACAGAATAATTTGAAAAACTACCGAATTCGAAGCGAAAAAAACTTGAAAATTGTTAACTTTTTAAGATATGAAGAATTAAAAAAAAATAACTTACCCTATGGGGAAGTTAAAAATGAAATCTGTCTAACATTCCTGTCATAAAGTTACTCTTGTCAAGTTTAGTGGACAAAACAATTTTGGACGAAAAGCACTGGACTCGACAGGTATAGGATATTTCTCTTCTAAATAAATTTCCTAATACATTTTTGGACAAATGATAATGTTGGAGAAAAAACCTAAATCAGTTATCGTGATGGTGTTTGTTTTTATGATTAATTATGTATCACTCGATTTAAATGAGTGGTGTAATAGTGTGAGGGCAGAGGAATGCACGGAGGTTGAATCGATAAAATAAGTGGGCCAGGTGGGGGTGTATAAGACATCCTCTCCTGAAAGGGGAAAAATTTATTCATGCCTTCCTCATATGAACACTGGGAACGTTAGAATTGGACCAATAAAACATCACAAATTCAGAATTTCCTTACATTGGAATATTCAAGTAAAAACAATCACCTATAATCACTAAACCATAAATTACCTCTCAATTCAGTTTGAGAGTATATTTTTCCAATATTTCAATCGTCTTATTTCAACGAGGACTGTTTTGTACATCTAAATTGCGATAACAGAACTTACCGTTCTAATACAAATAGAAACGTCATGAACAATGAATTATTAATACTTTGGAAAAAGTAACTCAATCGAACTCTTGTAACTAACAAAAGGTGGTTCAATTCATTAGCGAAGTGGTAAAAGGGTATAAGTGACTTTCTCCTTGTAGTCAATTTTCACTGAATATTTTATAATCTAAGGGAGGTAGCGGAATTTACATAAATTTTTCTTTTCAGAAAGAAAATGAGGTCAACAAAAAAGATCTTCAATCTCTATTCGATTCTGAAATATGAATTAAAAACTGGCTGTAATCTCCAAGCCCTTTATCCCCTTTTACCACTTCGCTACTGAATTTCCAACGCAAGTTAATTAGTCACAGGTAATTAACATCAGTTTTCCGTGAAGTGTTCAAAGCATACCAAAACGTTACAAGGTCAATATGCTTGGAACTAACGTTTTCAAACCACAAATATTTTCTTATGTATACATTTCTTTCCTTATTCAGTTCAAGTTTATTATTTGAACTGACATCAATGAAGAGTAGGCCGACAAAGAGGTTAAAAAGTTGAAAGATATTAATCGCAAGGAAGGGGTGACATGTCATTACCTGGAATTTTTGGTAAAATTAGAAATTTATAGTAACCATTACTGGGTTCCCTGTGTTCTGTTCTCAATGCATGCAAACACGTGCATTTAGCAGTTAGTATCACCTTTTTGTACTTCACTCGTTTTTCGTTAGAGTTGTCAATATGCATAAAAAAAAATTCAGAACTTATATCAGCGTAAAATTCTCCAGGGTATTAAATGAAAAAAAAAACAAATTTATACCATTTACAAAATTTTGTTGAATGAAAAAAATATATAACAATGGAAACCTAACCCGGCTTTAACCTTGTGGCTTGATTTTTGACTGCAATAATGCTACACTATTTTCCGTTCTTTTTCGGACAGCTCACATTATTTATACCGGAAATATTCATTCCAACTTTTTGTTTGAGAACAGATTGTGCTTGGAAAAAGCTAGTGAACAGGAAATGGAAAAAAACGTCAATTGCTCATAACCATTTGCAAATTTTCGATGACTCTTTTGATAAAGAACAAATGCACTTATCGTAGTTTATGTAGGTACTTCGTTATTAACATTATTGTGAGGTTTTTCCATGTTTCTGTCATAAAGTGAATGCGAAATACATTGAAAGAATTTTATATTATATATTTAGAAAAAAGAAAAGTAAAGAGCAATGCGAGATTAATCAAATTTATAATTCTTCTCCATCAGGAGATGTTACAATATCTGGCTATACTGAAAAAGTAATGATTTTTAAACTAGCAAGCTATTTCTAGTGGAGAACTACTCTATAGATAGTGACTAACAACTTCTATATTCACGTTATGTGAAGAAGCCAACTGTTTGGAAGCTAGCATGAGAAAAAACAGTGATATAAAAACAAATGACACTCAATTATGCAGAGCTTCCCACATTCATACCTAGATATTGAATGAATACACACAATTCCGGAAATTATTATATCAGTTGTCCGCACTTTATTCGACATTTTTCCAATGAAATGAGTTTACAATATTTACCCTCTGCACCATGAGCAAAAAATGAGTAATAAAAGAACACGATTTCTTGCTACATAGTCATAGATAAATATTCCCGCTCAAACATTATTCCAAGTTGAAGTTCTTTTTGTTTTTTCTTGATTCATTTCACTGTGCAATGGAGCATTCTTGAAAGTTGAAGTTTTGAGATTTTCCATATCGTTAAAAGTAGATTTTTTCATTAAAAAATCTATATTTTTTAAAACTAATGTTTGAGAGTTTGTGCCTTAATTGAAATTTTCATCCTTTTCATCGGGAAGACTTAAGTGAATTTTCAAAATCACGAGATATTTCAATGCCATGATCCACCATATGTTGGAATGACATCAAAAAATGTGGAAAACGAAAAATTGGCGCAACGAATTCTTACTAGCTTTGGTTTCAAGGGTTTTTATTTAGGCACTCAGCCTGAAAATGATTGTTTATTGTTCATGTCGCGACCAGGCGCTTAAATGAAAATCCCGTGTAAGTAATTTTGTTTTCTTTTGATTTTTCGAAAATTACTCAGAATAACACATACATGAGTCATTTTTAGATCAATTTCGCCCAACAGTTGTGAAGAATGAAAATTAAATTTCATCATTCAAACAACATGAAACCGATCTTTCAAAAAAGGAAAATTCGTCAGTGAGAAGCCGATTTTGGAAGATTCCTCAAATGTTAATCTACTGCTTTGAAATCGATCAAAGTTGCTGAGCTGGAGTATCGTGTACACTACATTTTTTCTGCGATTTAAACCGTATGGAGGCCAAGTGAACAATAAACAATCATTCTCCATTTCAATAAATGTTCATTTTGACATATTGTTACACGCTGCCGTGTTTGTTTCCCTACTCATACCAATATATTCGATTGACTTCTTACATATAGTGGCTCTCATTGAAATAGCACAACACTTCGAAGAATCACAGCCCTCCTGAATATTTTTTGAAAATGAGACAAGTGTAGATCTTGATAGTTCTCAAGCTTATGTGATAAACGAGCCCTACCTGTGTATTATTCCATATACATGAACCGGTTTTTTTCCATTAAACTTAATTGCCAGTGATAGAGTTTGGTGAATTATTCTGAAAGATAGATGTATACCTTGTATGATTACGCCAGAGTCCTGATAGTTGTGTGGAATGGTAACCATTTACGATAATAACATAAAATCGAACGTCACTATATCGCGCATCTCCGGCCCCACGGCGGCCATGACTGGAGTTTCAATTTCAATGGTTCTCAATTTTTGAGCAAGTTCATTCCAGCTTCAGTTTGCCGTTGCGCATGCGTACGTGTAACACGGGGGAATGTGAAAATGGATAGACTTCGAGTCCCGCCAAAGAGAAACATTCTGTTCGACAATATACCTTTTGATTTTTTAAAGTAGTATTATTAGAAATGGATAACCAAAATTGAAATACAGAAATAATCAACAAAGTTTATCATAACTAGCCCAAAACGAACCATTTTCATTATTTATTTATTTATTGATAAGAAACATATGAGAAAAACATAATATGAAATACGAAATGGGCTTTGGATGGTACTGGTTATCTTTATTCCTTTTGGTATGACATGGTGGATATTATCCTTATTGTAAGCTCGACTTGATATTGGTATGCAATCAAGTCTCATTATTTATGGCTACTTCAGTTACTTTAATAAGATTCATACAATTTTATTTTCGGGAAGCAATACATTCCATTGATTTTTACATTGATTATGTGAATTTCAGCCTTTTTCTTCACTTGGTAGATATTGCATGTAATTTTCAATTGGATTGCTGCATGATTCACATATACCAGGGGCTCCCGGAAGACCCGGCAAACCAGTTTTACCTATAAAACCTGTAAATGAATATTTCTTTGACAATCCGCAATAAAAGACTACCATTCAATGTCTTGTTAATCTCCTCACCTGGACGTCCAGTTTTCCCCCTCTCACCTGGTAGCCCGTATTCTCCTGGTGGTCCTTAGAACATAATTATCCATATTAGAAACAACAATTGGGTTGTAAAAGCTCATTCGTTATGAGCATTGTACCGATGCTCTGCAAACTTTGTGATCTGCAAAGGCTAGGAAGTCTGAGTCTAATAATGCAGAGAATACAGACTGTAACGTTAGTGTATATCGTTAGCGAAACACCACGGCAATGCTGATAACTTACGGGGTATCCCAAATACAAAGACAATATGATATGTGTCATGTAAGTTGACATATTATGTGGAAATAGTCAGGATTTTTACTGAAAATTTGAAAACACGGCAGTTATCATAATTGTGTCTCTCAAAGCTTCTTTTTCATCAACGTTGCACATACGTGGGATTTATGAATTATTGCATTATGAGCAATTATCAAATAAGAGTTGTAGGGACTAACAATGAGGACAAAGATAGTGCGCGGTTTCGGCGATACGCTCTGTGCAGGCTCGATTATACGGAAGGCACGAAGATGGATACTCTTCTAGGCCTTTAGTCAGCGTGACAAAGGTGTATATCGAATTCCGGTAATACCCTGGTGGAAATGGGTTTGTCCGATTATGGCAGAAAATGACGTAATATGACAAAATCGACAGACAATTACATATTTAGATAGATTATGACATATTCGGACAAGATATGACATAAAATGGCATAATATGATGACCTGTCCGAAATCACGAACATTTAATGTCATTTTTTGTCAGAATCTGTCACAATTTCGTCATAATATGTCAAATAATTGTCAAAAATATTTATGATGACACTATATGATCGTGATTTCGGACAGGTTGTCAAATTATGTCATTTTATGTCATATTTTGTCAGAATATGTCATAATCTGTCCAAATATGTTATAATCTGTCGATTTTATCGTATTATGTTATTTTCTGTCATAATATGACAAACCCAGTTCCACGAGGGTATCGACCGAACGTACGACCAGGTTTTCTCTAGTTTCCTCCAGGTCTTCGTCAAATACCGTACGGTTTTGGAAAAACGCCGGGCACCATGGCACCACCAGGGGTGTGTAAGTAAATGAGAGGAAACAAGTGGGAGGAACGGTAGACTGAGAATGAGAAGTCTATCAAATCAAGATACTGCATCGATAATAGGAAAAGAATGAAGGATGATTAAAAAAATAACATTTTTCCGAAGTGACTTTTACTTTTCCAAGTTCCGAACAGGGCTAATACCAATTCCCGAACGAGGAAAAGTACAAGGCGATACAGAAAATATTATTGGATACGTCACCTGGGAAACCTCTGGGCCCTGGTGGTCCTTCAATACTTAGTCCCTCCAAACCCTTATCACCTCTATCACCCTTATCGCCAGGCAGTCCTGGAAGGCCATTCGATCCTGAAGATCCAGGTACCCCAATAAATCCCCGTTTTCCAGGAAGTCCTGGCTTACCTATCATCAATTTAGAATCTTTAAGTGATCACCATAGAAATAAAGTTGCCAGAAGTGTGTCATACGTTATAACATGTGATTTTCTGTCATTCAGACGTGTGAAAATTTGATCGTGTCTACATGTCATCGTTATATTCACCTGGAGGGCCTGGCAAGCCAGAAGCGCCGGGATGACCATATTTAAAATAACCTGGTCCTGGTAGCAGTCCATTGAGTTCGTCTAGATTAAAGGGAAAAAAAAATTTCACGATAAATGCCTCTTCGCCATCTCTGACATGGATTCAAAGACAACCCTCCTTTTGAACATTCGAATCATGTAACTGAATTATCTTTCAAGAACCTCGGAAATTCACTCGAGGCGGTATCGAGTTTTAACCTGGTGGTGTGGAATTATCCATCCGCGATAAATTCGACGATGAGTCAAATAGAGCTGCGGGATACCCCTAAAAACGTGCTCAGAAAAACATCGACCAACCACTCGCGTACTAGGGCGTGAGTTTCTTTTCAATTGATAGCATATCACTTAAATATATGAAATATAAATTTTTAAACCATTCGATGGTCGGCAACCCCCAAAAACCACCCTTAGTAGGTTGAGGCGTCAGTGCGCGCACGAACCTCTCCTGGCTTTTTTTTGCATATTATTTTTATATTTGGATTAATTTTGAATATTGAGAGTTAGGAGAGGGAGGGGCAAAATGGACCAGTGGGCCAAAATGGGGCCGGGGGCAAAAAGAATTTCAACCAGTTTTTGAAGATTTTTTTCTTGCTTAGTTTCCTTTATCCAAAAACCGTGTTTTTCGAGCAAATTTTTCAAGCAAAAATTTATTTTTCAACCAGATGAACAGGAGATTAAAAATGAAAATTAAAAAAAAAACCTTCCAGAGAACCGAATTTTATATGGCTAAAGATTTTTGGAAATTACTCCTAAATGTGCTAATTCCAGAAAGATTTGGATATGAAATCTTGATGAAATAAATATTTCAATCTTTACAATTAAAAATGTACGAATCGAGGACTAACTAATAGTTCTTGGAGTTAACTAATTGAAAAGTCCATGGACCCAGTATCTTGAATGAGGCATAATTCTCACAGTTGGAAAAATTATTGTGTAGCATAGGAAAACTCACGATCCCCACAAGAATTTTTTCTGCCTCGCCGGATGATTTTCCTAGCGCTACACCATATTTTCCCGAAGTCACCGCGTCAGGTTCATAAATTTTCTCAGCCTAATACGATCGGAATTCAGGTAGGAGCAACTTCAACATACTAATCGATCTGTACCTGTTCTCACACCTTTCGGGACAGTAACGCCCTCTATAAATCATGAAATTTTTTTTATCTATTCTCTTCTCATACTACTAGATGGATAAAAAAATATATTAAACAATTAAAAGATCGATCGTGTCCATGCACGCACTAAATGCATCTGAACTGAATTCCACCCCATCGGGTAGGTTTTTAAGGGTTGCCGACCTCCGAATTGAGTATAAACTCAGATATGATATATTCTAATGGTATTCTATCGATTAAAAAAAAAATTACGCTCTAGTACGCGGGTGGTCGGTACATGGTCGAAATTTGGGGGTGTCCCGCAGCTCTAAAAGCTTCAAACGAGGGACTCAATCAGACGTCGAGTGAAACCGAAAATCGAGAGACACACAGTAAAAAGGACTGTCTGAATTTGAGATGTTCCTTGTACACATTTCGGAAATGTTTCTAAAGGATGGAATTCCTCCCTTTAAAAAACATGCAGAAATGCAGGTATTCAGACACTGTCTAAATACCTTAAGAAGGACTACAAGAAACATTTTCAATTTAGACACTAGTTTTCGGTGTGCAAAAAAGAAAACCTGTCACTTTGTTTTGGAAGAGTTCTCCAAATAGTGTCGATGACTTCGTGCCTGATACTATTTCTTTCTATGTGCATATATGTATAAGCTTAATGAAAAAAATGGTTTGGAATCATGTGTTGAAATGCGAAAGAGAGGCTAATTCTGAACAAAATTCATTTATGCTGCACATGGGCAATAATAAAATTTTGCATGGGCATGCATCAATATTTTTCGGTTTCAAGCTATCTGTCGAAGATCCTTTCAGTTGATACTGCAGAATTTCTCCGTGGATCGCACATCAAAAATTCTGATTAAGTGGTCAGATATAAGTCTTAACATTTTGTATGTGTGGTATTGACAATCATTGTCTTTCCCCAAATGAAGTGAAAGAATTACTTGAGGCTTTCAAGAAGCCTGTTTAAAACATTTTAAATTAGGGACATATGTTTGATGATGGGACCATTTTTGCTAAGGGAAGTAGAATAACACGACCACTAAGTGGTTAAAAACAATATTCGAGATGAAGATGAAGTTAATATACCTCGCAAGACTTTTCGGCAAATAGTGCGAATCTCATCCTCCCTAATAACAGCATTATTACCAGGAATTCCTGGTTCTCCAGGGATACCAGCAAGTCCCGTAGTCCCTTGGGTACCTGATTCTCCTCGCATTCCTGGAGGTCCCTGCTCATCAAATCATAAAACTCCAAGTTTTTTTTCGTAAAAAAAAATTTTCCTTATTGTAGGCTGGAGAAAAATGTACAATACTATGTTTTGTATGGTTTCTGATGAAACACGAATTACCGCAGGGTACCAGTTTTCCTCACCCCCCTTAAATATGATCATGATATTCAAAGCCTTCGAGATCATAAACCTTGGAGGAAACGGTCAGTAACGCCAATTTTTGTGAAACCCTGTTAAATGTTCTTAGAACAGAAGCAAAAACATAAATACATTGAATTCACCGCATAAATTGTGACCGTAAAATTGCTATCTATGCATCAGGGCATCGCGTTTGGTATTTGAACCATTATATGAAAGAAGCCGTAACGACTCTTCCAATAATTTACGTACACATTGCTCCAATTTCTTTGGTTTTCAAAAATAAAACAATGAAATAGTACCCTCGTGGAAATGGGTTTGTCATATTATGACAGAAAACAACATAATACGACAAAATCGACCGATTATAACATATTTGGACATATTATGACATATTCTGACAAAATATGACATAAAATGACATAATTTGACAACCTGTCCGAAATCACAATCATATAGTGTCATCATTTGACATATTATGACGAAATTATGACAGATTCTGACAAAAAATGACATTAAATGTTCGTGATTTCGGACAGGTCATCATATTATGCCATTTTATGTCATATCTTGTCCGAATATGTCATAATCTATCCAAATATGTCATTGTCTATCCATTTTGTCATATTATGTCATTTTCTGCTATAATCGGACGAACCCATTTCCACCAGGGTATCAATATAATTTAAAGATTTTACTGATTGTCGTTCCGGTTTGTACATCTAAACGGACAATCTACATTGGTCATAACATACACATCGCAAAGTCCTCACTAAGAGACAAATTCTTTTGGGCGATTTTAGGTTATGAAGAATACCGTTTTGAATCAGTTTTCTAACTTGTTAGTCGAGACCACTTCTCCCGCTTCTTCAAGATGGCGTCACCCGCTTCTTCTAGAGAAGACTTGGCAACGTTGGACTATGCACAAAGTTGATTGTACAGGCGGTCAAGTCCCTCTGGAACCTGCTCACTAATATGGCAATACATATAAACGAGATTCAAAAAGTGGAAAGTACTTTTCTTTTTAATTCAACTTCCTATTGTTTTTTTTTGAGGGATGTCAATATTGTCACACCGCCAGACAAATCATTTTTGAATTCTTATTTTCTTAATGAGCGGAAAGTAAATGAAGTATATAATAATGTTCGCTCCATTTAACATGCAGAGGTATCTATAATAATTGAATAAGAGGATAAAACAGCAAATGAACAGTTTATTCACCAAATTTTCAAAAATCCTCTACCATAGGTCTTCTTAAATATTGGTTTCAAGATGTGGTGAAAAGTTTGAATGAAATGTTGAAAATTAGTGGAGTTATCAGTTATAAAAAGCTTTAAGCGTGTATGTGGGAAAAAGAAAATTTATGGGTTGATAAGTCAGAGACTTTTTCTGCGGATCTTTGAAATTACCCGTAATCCAGTGTCGCCCTTTATTCCTGGGTAACCGTCTCTTCCCGGAACTCCCGGCTCGCCTTTTTGGCCTGGTCTGCCCAAACTACCTGATACTAAACCCGGTATACCTGGAACCATTATTCGGGTAAGGGACAATAGATACTTTTGTCTTTCCCATATGCCTACACTTTCGGTGACCTCTGCTTTATATTACTAAAATTCTGTGAATTTTGGACAGAAAAGGACATGTGTCGACCATATGCTTGGATGCTTACATTTTCTTGCTTTGCAAGTGAAACTGCTCGGACTTGTAAGAAAAACTAGTAATCTCTTAGTAATCGTTAGAACTGTCATTGTAAGGTCAGTCCATTTGGACAAAACATTACGTTATTTATTACCGTCTCGTCCCGGTTCACCCTTTTGCCCCGGCGTCGAAATAGGCCCGACTGGTCCTGGCTCCCCTGGTAAACCTATTAAACCCCTCAAACCAGGTAAACCGATGTCACCCCTATCACCTTTCGCTCCGGTAATACCCGGGAAACCCCTCTCACCGTGTTCGCCTAAAATGTTATAAATTATCATGTGTACTGAATATCATCTTATCATAGCTCACGATGAGTAATCATTCATATAAATTCGTTCTGCTTTAATTAGTCAATCTCTCAATCTTCAAAATTATCTCAATAACGGGTTGATTAAAACACCGTTTGCAATTGAACCAGAACTAAAATTCTTATCAAGAATACTGTCCTGGAGAGACCCCTTAGGTGAGGCAAAAGACTTATTGGTTCGAGACAAACAATAAAAAAAAACAAATTTAACTGCCAATTTACCGCATCAGTGGGACGCCGTCAGTTCGAAATTTAATCTCTTGGTTAATTAAGAACAATCGAGCACAATATATTTGTGGCACCGTTCATTATTAGAGAAGGAATGATGGGGTATCATGGGCCCATTCGCCATTTTCTCCAAACTTCAATTCCTAATATTTTCCTGTGTGTAAGAATGAATCGATAATTAAACAATGTCACAAACAAAATACCTTATCAAAAGTTCTTACTCTTCCATGTGACTTCGGTAGATTTTTGATAAACCATTATACAGTGCACTGACGACAAATGTTTAAACACAAATTCACTATCTTCCTCAACCTATCTGCAATCGCGTTATCCGACTTCCTCTCACCGAAATTCAATTTTTATGGAATATATGCTCATATATGTTGAATACATATCATATTTGAGAGAAATTTTCTTAATGACTCGAAAAGAAGAGATAATTATTCGCGTGGTAAACAAACAATCATACTGCGGTGGGTGAGCCTTATCTTAATTGTGTCTGAATAAATTGTGCCGAATTGCTTTAGCATCAGTTGCTCATACAGTGAATTGAAAATTCAGGTCAGTCATTCTGCACTGGCCATCACCTAATACTCGTTGCTAGTTACGCCATATGAATGATTATCTCTCAGTTGCATTAGTTGAGATAGTAATTCCAGGAAACCTAAATTAGTCGACTTTTCTTTTATTCCTTGACAATTAAAGTCCAATTTTCTCGATCACTATTGTTATTATTCCACAGTTAAGATTCCATGTTATCTAACCTTTTCCACCAGGCAGACCTATATTTGGCTCGGTACTTTTCTTATCCACACACCCAAGGCCCGGCAGCCCGGGCAATCCCTATTGGAATTGAAAAAAAACTCTTAGTTGCGAAGAAGTTTATCCATCGTGGATCAAAAAACGATGCAATATCTTACGCGTAGACCAGTAGCTCCTTTTATACCATCTGCGCCAGCGATCCCTCGAGATCCAGGTGCTCCGCATTTTCCTTTTTCCCCCATCCGCCCTATTTCACCCTAACTCAATAAAACAACACAAATTATGAAGAAACCAATGATACAGGGGTCGAAGAAACGATGGAACACATGCGATTATGAATGTCACAGTTAGAACTCGGCTATCAATTCATTGATCTTATGAAGAAGGGGTGAATGGAACATAACGGGACATGTGCTCAAATTGGGCCATAGAATATACTGGCACGGCTCTCCACTCAAATTTACTCGAGTTCCTGATGTCCATTAGAACCCCCGTCCGTCCCATTAAGACCGACTCTCCCCTAAACTTAGCTTCTCTTGATTGGTGAGCTACAGGATTTGCATGCATTGCCATGCACAAATTTAAGATAGTCTATATAGGACCCACTTTCTCGCCTTTGAGTCCATTGAGTCCATGTGGACCCGGGGCCCCTGGATATCCAGAAAATCCTCGAGGACCCTGTGGGACAAAAATAACATAGGTGAAACAAAAGTCTAATCAGTTCGCGAAGCGGAGATCTGCAATCATTCTGGGACCGGATTAAGTTTTCGTGTTGTTCCATTAACCTTCCTCAATCAAGTACACTTTAAAGTAAGATATGTTCATATTCCAACATTATTTTAGTACTGGGAATTTCGTGGTGATAAATCGTATTTTGCAATTCGGTATCCATTGGCGTGCTTAAATAAAACAAAATAGTTAATTAATTTCAGCAGCGAACCACTCTATTTCTACGGGAAAGTTATAGGTCTCTCTATCTTCTTTATATGTTATTAGTCAATTCCCCAAAAATCGCCAGAGCGGCCGATAGAGGGCTAATACAGTAGACTCCCTCCAGCTCTCCACTTCCGGGGCTTTGGTTTCCCCGCCGGGAGAGCTACCGGTTGCCACCTCTGTGTGCGCAAGGAGCGTATCATACGACAGAGACGGCGAGAGTATCCAAGGCGTTTTTGTTTTACGTCGCTCACTGTAACGTTGTGACCTTACGCGTTTGTAAACAAAACACTGGGTAGTTTAATGCCGCTTCCACTCTAGAGCGCCCGCCCATGTCTGATGCCCCGTGCGTAGTGGGGGAAAAATTCCCCTCGCTCGGGAGTGTGTGGAGAGCTATGAGGGTGGAGAGCTAGAAGAAGTCTACTGCACAAGTTAACTGAATAGGGATGAATCCAATTCGTACAATTTGTCTCCACCCGAAGCCTCTACATAAAAAGAATTGGGAAAGTGGTTAATTATCTAGACTCTCTATGTAGAGTTTATGGGCATTAAAGCTACAGATTTGACGGTGTAACAGAATAATAGTGTAAACCCGTCAAAATCGTCCCGATTAACGTCTCGCTCCTCTTGTATCGATGAATCATGCCTGAAGGGTTTTTCTCACCCTACTACTTACGAGAACCAAGAGCTTAGTTATTTTCTTCCCGGCCGCGTTGATTAGATGTCCAATATTGTCGAGGACCAAAAAAAAATTAAATATAAATTTGAGGGTATTAGCTCGCTTGCTTTTGTACGGTCACAACGCACCTTTCCAACCTCTTAGCTATAAGAAATATAATATGGTCGGAATTTTATAAGGATTGCCTTCGGGCTTCAGCGTCGAACTCACCCGAACCAGCCGTTTTGCGCCTCCGCAGATGGAAACCCGAAGGCAATTCTTATAAAATTCCGACCATACTAAAAGTGCTTTTCGAATCTTCAGTGTAAATGATATTGAAGATTTTCATTCAAATATCTGATTAGATAAAGCGAAATTTACATGAGTTTCCATTTTCTGAATCTCATGCAAGACTTGAGGTTCACCGTAGAGGGCATTCAAGGCAAAAAGCCCGCAACGTTATACTAATGTAATCAATAGATCTATACATATTGAGCAGCATTTGTTTGCGATAAATACCTATATATATATATTGATAATCTTATGGGGGTACAAAATAGCGTCGCATTCTGCGAACCAGCTTCCCCTATTCTGTCGGAAGCGCCATGTTCACGGGGCTCACGTAGGCAACAAGGTTGCCATATTATGGCTGTTTTTAACAAGCATTTGACAAATGTGGAAGGCGAAGCTATGGAAACATTTGTACTTACGTGGGTCCCATTGACGCCAGGAGGTCCTTGCGGACAAACCACATCACATGTTGACTTTTTTTGTTCATAAGCTACGGACTGAGTGAGAATTTCGATTAAATAATCTAAAAAGTATATGTTGATACCTTAGGAATGAAGCACTTACGGGCAACTCATCACATCGTTCTCGTTTGGGTTTTCCAGGATCGCAATCCACGATCATCCACTGGAGGTCGAGCTAAACAAACATTGATTGGAAATATGTCACATTCATTTTCTACATGAAAAAAACACGGAACTACAAAAATCCAAATTGTATTAAACCCAAATTATCATAATATCATGTCTATAAGATTCTTGGCACTTACGGGCAGTCGTCGGAAGAGAGAGACTTTGATTACGACTGAATATATCACCCGCATTGTGGTTCATCTGAACCCGAAGTGGATATTGAAGGGTAGTGTCTAGTCACACGGGCCACGGTAAAGTTCTCCATGCTTCTGCCATATACCCAAATTTACCGTATATCCACAGTAGATCCGAGATATGAATTACCCATACTAGAATTTACCATGGATCGTGTGGATAGACACTGCCGTATTGGAATGTGATGAGTTCAATATACAGGAAACGCACGTGTAAATTCTGTTACTCAGTCACAATGGAAATTTGAATTCCTTGATACTTACTGATACCGTTTGCGAATATGTAACCGTTTGGGATATGGTTATTTGACCATCCAAGTCTATGGGCCACCAGTTCTGTAATGTTACTGTACCCAAAAGATTGCAATCGACATAAACATCCGCTGTCTCACGGAATACAGCGACTTGAAGCTTATGCCACTGTCTATTATCGAAAATCTAAAATCATATGATTCGAAATTTTGTCAATATTTCAACGACAGCAGACAGAATATTGCTGAATTTTTTTAGCCACTTACACAGTAGAAACAGGGTTTGAATTTTAGATGTTTCTTATAGACATTTTCCAGATGTTTCCAAATGTTCGAATTCCTTTGTTTAAAAACATGCAGAAATTCAGATACGTACTAAACGTCTTAAAGTTGTCAACAAGAAACACCTGAAATTCACGCACTTGTCTTTGCTGTGTAATATTCATTACTGGAATATATTACATATTTATTGGTAGATAACTTACATTGGCATTATCGAATTTATACATCTGTGGGTACTTGTTACTTCCTATGGTTAGATCTAACGTTCGACGTTTAGGATTTAGAGTTACTGCAAATTGCGGGATGCTGCGACGGTCAGATAGTTGAAAAATATGCCAGCTCACACGTGGTGTTTTCCAAGTTCGAAATATACTCGTGAAGCTAAATTCCTGCGGTAGCCCAATCGGAAATATTTGTCTGTAATTATTATTGTCGCAATTATGCCTTAATAGAAAAAAGTAAAAGTTTGGTAGAAGATTCTCAAAAGGTTTATTAGGAAAAAATAATTGTAATTTTGTTATAGGCCCCAAAGTGGCCGAATGATTAGAGCATGAGATCGTTGCAAATCAAGGTCACCCAAATCAAAATGGTGTCAATGAGGCAACTGTAGTTGCCAATTTATTGTAAGCACTTGTAAACTAGATGGAAATGTAAGGAAAATGCAGTAAGCAAAAGGCACAAAATTGGAAAGTTTCGAGAGTACATATGTATTCTGTGTGCAAAAACATACGATCCACCCTCATTCCAAATATTAATCATATACTTTCGAATTATATGTATTCTTCGGTGTCGGTATTTTCAAGCCAATCCAAGATAATTCTTTTTCTGATAAAATATACCTTGTGGGAAGCGTGAGGTTGGCATCTCTGTCAATACGGTATGCTGTCTGCATGCGCGTGGTGCCCCTGACACGACTGACGCCAGGATATTGTTTTTCCGTGAAATCTAATCTGTAACGGCTGATTACATCAAACAATGTCTGGAGATCATCCTCGCCCGGCTTATAACCCACGCATGGCACGCCGTAATACTTTGTTTTTTTTTCTTCTACAATAACAATTGAGTAGAGTTTGAAAATTATCAACCACTGAAAACGTTCGTGAGTACATGTAGCCGTTTTCCTCATGAATTTCATTTCCCATAAACCCCATGTAGTTGGTATTTGTTAAAAACTTACGTGCTATAGATTGCCCAACATGTATAAGAACGTTAATTGTCAGAAGCAATTCCCATTTCCAATAATATCTGTAATTATAAAAGGGAAGTGATTTGCAAACATTCACATATACGTCAGCAGCTGCACACATTCGTGAAAATGTGTCATAATTTTCAGTATTTTTTTTCTGTTTTTTTTTTACAAAATAGGAGGTATCGTATTTCACGAGGGTTTCAGCCGAGTTGATCATGCAAGTATTTGACGCCATTTATAGCAAACGAGAATGGATGTGACCCTTATTGCGCAATAATTAGCAATAGGATAAAACTCCTATAATATAAAATATGTTTTCTGCCCTCCGGCCAGAAAGCGGTAACTTTCGGGCCGCTGCGCTAAACGAAGTTACCGCTTTCCGGCTTCGTCGAGCAGAAAAATAGTATACACACCTCGGCCAGCAAGTAAGAAAGCCTCAGATCACATTATTGTCGACCTCGGCTTTGCCTCGGCCAACAACTAAATGTGATCTGAGGCATTCCTTACTTTACTGGCCTAGGTATGTAATCTACTAGCTTTTATAAGTGGACCCGGATTTGTTTGACAGATTTTCGTATATTTCTAATCATTCTCAAGATATATACAATTAGTAGTAGGGTAGTTATATACAATTAAATTTGTGAACAACAATTGAGCGGATTGTTTATCCAGATGAGACTCTTTTCAGATCTAGGAACCCACAAGACGCTTCGATAAGAACAAGTGGAATAGCTTCATTGTTTTACAAGAAGACATTAACAAAAAAGATGCTCATAAACAAAGTTCAAGATGCAGATACCTATAAACTATGTTCCATTAAGAAACTGTGTAGAGAAAGGAAACCTAAATTGAACGATTCACCAAATAGTAGCGCCAAATTTATCATTAAGCAAGAAAAAAACTTACAGACTTTGTAATGATGTCATAATTTATTAATAGGTATGACATTGGCGTAAATGATGTAATAGTAGCTGATTCAACGGCGAAGATGGATCTGGAAACATAAATGAATAATATATTGACATGGTATCGAATATCGAAAATTTCCGATTGTAAAAAGCGTTTATGAGTAAAGTTCGCGAAAACGATTTGGAATTCTGGGTCAGCGCCAGTGAAGAAAATGATACCCCACAGCATAACATTTACCCGGCTGTTACAGGGGCAGAGAATTCTCCACCACCTTTGAATCATCACAATTTAATATTATTGCTACCTTTGAGAAATCTACCTTATGTCAAAGAGAAAAAAATGTCAACGGTATTGATCGCTTGTCATATAGTATTGATTTTTAAGATAGAAAGAAGTCTTTCAAATTGAATGACGTTTAGTGAACAATAACGATTTTTGTGTCATCATCATATATGTCATTTCGATTAATATTCATTTCTTTTTTTTTTCAATTCCTCTAATAGTACAACAATGGAAAGGTTTCACTTATTCATAGAAATACCTATTTAAAAATACACAATTCAATGTACTGGAGCCACATTTTTGCAGAGAATATATGATACGATAAATTAAACATAACAAATAGGAGCATAACTCTAAAGAGTGTTGCCGAGTTGAAATAATCGACTCCATCAACAGTTTTGCGTGAGATTATTAATTTACAATAAACGGGATTTGGGTTTGACCCTCTACGGGTCGAACCAATAACTTCCCGATCGTTTCCCTGTATATGTTGTATACAAAATTTTGGTTTGTGTCTCAAATGGTGAACGTTTTAAACTTTTCAAAATTACCAAAGATGTAGAATTTCATGATGCTTAAAATATATAGAGATTTTTTGAAAAAATATATCCTTCCTTGGGATAGAGTTAGATAAACATTTCAATTTGTGAAAAACTATGAGTGGTAGCAGAAAAAGTCATAAAAAATGAAATGTGTACTTTTACGTGTGGAACCACTTTCATTCAACAACTCATTTCATATCTCTAATTATTGCCGTGATAGAGCGACATACACCATTCAATTTGTTAATAACAATTAACTATGGGTGTTGGCAAAAAAAGTGATACAACATCAACTGTGCATTTTTATGTGTGGAACGACTTTCATTGGACCCTTTGTTTCGTATCTCTAATCGTTTTGAGGATCGAGCGATATAAAGAATCCATTTTGTTAATAACAATTAACTGTGGGTGTTGGCAAAAAGGTCATAAAACATGAAATGTGTATTTGTACGTATAACACATTGATTTTGAGAACTTCAAAGCGCCTGTTTGGGCCTCGTCAATTATGGAAACCTCCTCAATTATGCAAATTAGGAAAAAAAGTCATTGAACATAAAATGTGTATTTTTGGATGAGGAACAACTTTTGTCCTGTAAAATTTCCGCTAAGTCTAATAGTTTATGCAGTAGACCGTTATAAACAATTGAATTTGTTAATAACAATTGAACGAATCATTTTTCGCATAAATCGTTCCTTTCAGACCTGGAGAATAGTAAGTCGCGTCGATCAAAAACAAAAAAACGTAAATCGCTACGTTGGTTTCTTGGGAAACGTTAAACAAAGTATTTGGTCAGACACACACACATCCAAACACTTTTCGGAAAACGACTCAGGATGATGTGAAACATCGAGAAAAGTAAAAATATCTTGGAAATTTCACTTTTGAATTTCACGGTGATTACAATAACTTCCCTATAGATCGGGAAGTTAATATATATGTAGTGATGAGTTAGAATTTATTAAGGTATCATAACACTTGCTCAGTTTTGTTATGTGCATAAGTAGGCATTGCAGACCAGTAAAAATCGTAGGGTTTTTTCTTCGAAGAATATTTTTTCTTCGAAGTTTACGGCCAGAGTATAAGTATATCTAGGATGGCGGGTGAGGGGGCCAAGTTGAATGCACATAATAGTAAGCAACCCTCCTGCCGGAATAAAATTCCTGAAGAAAGCAGGTGCTGTGAGGAATTATGAATAATGTGTGTTTTCTCATTGGCCACCGCAAATGGCTCAAGTGTTGGTGATTGGCTGACGCGTATTTTATTATGAGACGGAGCCCTGTGGGCTACGAGGCTCATGAGGCGCATGAGGCGCACATGAAGCCGAGGATAGAATTCTGGCGTTTCCGTTCGTCAGACCCAGCCAGTAGTACTAGTTCGCTTGGATCAAGTTGTGCGCATATTGAACTCAGGTTCATAACGAAGCGGCGCAGCACATTGCACTGCTATCTCCTCACCTTACTATCAACTGCCTTCATTACTGAGGTGATAATTCTTTCATCACTTAGACCCATTCAGTGCGACAGTTTCACATTTCCTTTATCGCCCTTAGACTTACATTTTACACCGCCGTTTCTTATAAATTATGGTCAACTAGTGAATTCATATAGTATTTTAAGTCTTATTGACATGTAAGTCGCCACGATCAAGGCCATATTCAAAGTAGAAATATAATACCAAAGGTCATCATATTTTCAACATTTTTGAAGATTCCAAGAGGATTCCACGCTTAAAGAGCCCTGTAAGTTGCATTATTATCGTATGAACCGGAGGTGCACATGTGCACTTAACTTCTTGATCGGAATCCATCTGCATGATTGGTAACTCATGTAATGAATTATTGCATTAATTAACAAAATGCTGCAACACATTTGTTGTACAGTTTATGATTTCTGGTGAAAAATTGTGACTTGGTAAAGGTATTGCATTAGTCTGAGTTCCGAGAAATTCCGGTTAGTGATGTATTCGGAAGGGAGTAAGGGAACAACAATAGTGTCCGTGTTGCCAAGTGCAAGCGAGAAACTTCTAATGTAATGTGATTAAACAAGTGTGGGAATAAATTGTTGAGAAGAGTTTTCATTTTATCTGAAATTCTATAGAGCTATTTCCATTGTAATTCGGCACAACTGCATAATCATCATCCTCAGTATAATAGGACCCCTCTAATTCTTGGATACATCGTGCATCACAAAAATTCGGTTGCCTCAGGAATGTTGCGTGTCAAGGAAAAACTACAAAAGACCTTCTAACAGGAATGAAAACTCCAGCAAGAATATTCCATAAGATTTACTGCTAACCCTGTAATTGTCGGTGTGACAATTGCCGAGGTTATACTGCATATGTGCCCTGAATTTTTCAATCAATCTTTTGAACCAATCCCCTGATAGACCCATTGATTGTAACTTAATTTGGGGGATCAACTTGTGCGCGCACTTGATTGCTGGTCCACTGAAAGAATATATATATTTGATTTTTTTTTCATTTTTTTCGGTGGAAATGTTTGCCTGTCAAGTTGCGCACAACTGTCGATCAATTCTTCATGAAGGTTGATCGAATGAGCAGTCAAGTAGCGAACACCTAATGATCAGCCGTACGCACAAATTGTTCCTCTCTCATCCGCAATCAAGGAGTAATCAATAGATCCGTCAGGGTCGTACAACTTACTGATAGTGTGCATGTTTATATGTCTTGAAATTACAAAGTTAAAACTACAAGAATTTAGAAAGATAATACTTTTTGTCTAGTTGTGATACGATGACCGTCAACGTTAGAAAAAATGTGATAGGAACCCATAACCTGCTGATAAATCATTGAAAATTGCATAAAAACTAAGATCCTAAAAAACTTTTTGCACAGTAGTAAGCTAAATGTCCATGATAACAGTATGCAGAATAATTGATAAATTATAAGAGCAAATATTACATAAGCCGTACCATCCATTTTGTTCTATTTCTTTAGACACACGTACGAGCGACGAGTAGAAAATGGCGCCACATTTCTTTCAAGCGGAATACGACAGAGCGCACTACCATAGAGGTTTGGATTCAGCGATTGACGCAGCATCGATCAGTGATAAAATCCATTTTTTTCACTACATGGGATTGTCTCAATCAACCCCACGACTACTCAGAAACGTACATTGTATGTTGTGCTATCAATACAAGTGCATTTGTCATAAAAGCAATTCAATGGTTGACGTAACCATGAACCTTCAATTTCACGTACCTAAAATTAACCTCAAATTGTGCAGTGTTCAAATTAACGGTGTTGTGTGTAAATTTTGTGAAAAGCTCCTCAAATGTGGAACAGACATCCCGTATCACATGCAAATACACCATAGACACAGACTCAAGGTAACACTCAAATTTGGCAAAGACATAATTTGCTCAAAATGGATAAAAAGAAGATACTTAAAGCGTCATAAACAATATAATATATCACGCACGACCGTGGATGGCCGTGAAGAGAAATATGTTGAGTCAGCGGTTGAAAGGAATCCATTAGAAATGAAAAGTAATGAGATATGTGACGCTGACGCCACACAATCACGTGGTAGTTTGGATTTTCAATTTCTCCCAGATTCAGGGCCTTCACTTGGCTCCACAAATAATGGATCACTTTGGCAGTTCATAAATTGTTACTGCTGTGGTCGAAACAACAGTAGGAGGCATTATAATGACCATGATAATAACAGGGACAATCATACTTGTCCAAACACCTACATAACTCATATAGCAAACAAAAAGACTGTTGAGTTAAACAGCATATCGGGTCAGACATCTGATTGGCTTGAAAATTCCACTACTCCGATCAGTTCAATCACTAAGGAGACAGAGCAATTGAACAATGATCTATCCGAAATTTCGATTGAATCCCCATACTATGACCTCACATATGACGCTAATTATGAATCAAACGAGTTAGATGAAATTCCTGAGAGTAAGGAAAAACAATTGCTGCTTGGG
Organism: Asobara japonica; assembly: GCA_026005395.1. Lineage (NCBI taxonomy): Eukaryota > Metazoa > Arthropoda > Insecta > Hymenoptera > Braconidae > Asobara > Asobara japonica. The sequence goes on from BQMI01000527.1 coordinate 35,492, forward strand.
ATACCGAAATGTGATCTCAGTGATACCCAGGGGGTACGAATATCCGATGCTATAAGAGATTTAATGATTGCTGAGACCAGTTTGAGTAGTCATGATCATGAGGAATCTAGTATGCGAGCGCCAACTATCGATTTTTGCCAAGATGCCAACGATGAAGAGAGCTTTGCTTTAGGTTTTGATGATTCCGAAGAGAGTTGTAATTTCGTCATTAAAGAAGGCGTGACAGCATGTAATGAAAAATATTCAACAAGATGCGTCAACGATTTGGGTAAAGACAGACACTTAGAAACAGCGGTTGATCACCATGATGAATTAGACGAGTCATCAAAATTCTGGAAAACACCAATTAGAAACTTGGAATGCTACTCAACGATGGAATTACCAGTCGATTCCGTGTACAATCGTCATTCCAGCATTTCAATTAAGCGAGAACTAATACTGGATCATTACTTGTTTGATGGTGAATGAGAAACCAATCAACTGTTTTTTAATGATTAGGACACCTAAGGGCCAAAAAAAGATGTGATATACCATAGAAGTTTGGAGACTATTCGACCATTGACGGATCCTGTATTAGTTCGAACAAAATGATGAAGATTTACTGTTATAAAATTTTTCGCCTCAAGTTATAGTCTTTCGGAAACTAAGTTGTTTTAGATAGATTTTTCTTTGTAGACAATATTGATTGTCAATACTAAAACGTATATTTTTATTTGAGTATAATGAATATAGTTAATTATGAATAAGTTTCCATGTGGCCAAGGCAATTCATGTCCTAATATCAATAAATAGAAAAGTTTTTTATAATAGATGTATGATTATGTTCTCAACCCCTTGATTTTAGTGACGAAGTTATATCTGAACTAGGATAAGCAACTCATGTTGAAAACCAATTTTTAATGATGCTTTTTTGTACAGGAAAAAGATTTTTTTGTTTCTAAACTACATGTAAAATATTCCACATTTCAAAATATTTTTGGGGTATTCTCCACAAATTGCGGTAAACTACGGCTGCACTTATTCTAGTTTACCAGTTCGGTGATGATTTAATACTTCTAATTTACCAATATTTATAAACGTATTTGTTGAAAAATACTTACGTGTTACATATGGAATTAACGGTTTCAAATGAATTGATGAGAATTCGCGATGCAATCACGTCAGACCGAACTAGTAAACTGGCAATAGCAGTTTGTATGACGGCAAGTGTCCACTTGGCAATGCACTCGCGTCAAGAATGGTAGTAAGAAAGCAAAATACTTAGTAGAGATGAATAATGCAAGTTGCAGATGTTTATTCTCGCTTCACTTTTCCATTCCTTTTTTTGTCAAGCCAGAAACTACGTTTACTAAATTGAGTTAACATTAGCTCTAACTTAACCACATTAATTTGAAGACGTGGCCAGATGACCGTTTAAAGTGGGTTTTCGGGTAAAATGTCTAAATATTACTCGACAGAATATAAAAGGAAGAAACCGAATGGCAAAAAAAAAAGAAAATGTGGGAATTTCTCGCAACTGCAAACTAATACCATACATCCCACTGTGAATATTAAATTTGAGTTTTTAACTGTTTCTCGGTTATTACCGTGATTTTTTTCAAATATCCTGTTCAATGTTTTCCATCTTTTCTATGGAGCTGATATGACCATAGAATGATGGATTATTTTGAGAAAATGAAAAATTGCAATAATACAGACCTTCAGAATAATCATTATTTTATTTTTGTATTTCATCACCGGAGAAGATAAGAAAAATCATGTCAGAACGTTATTTTGTCATTTGATGCGAGTCACAACACAGAGAAGATTGCTCAGCGATTTCCGCTCTAAAGTAGTTGTGTTTTTGCGAAATTATCGAGACAATCAGTGACAGCAGTAAAAGCTTCAGTCTCAGAATTGTCAAGGGTACGCTCGATTGTTGTGTAAAGCATCTCCAGCTGGTGACAATTCCAATTGTCTGTATACTCCAGTATTCGATTTAGTAACTCCTCAACTTGCGACTCCGTGAGAGCCTCGATTGAATTCAATCTCATATCTCCGCACACTTTATGTCGTTTTGTTGAAGTACCATCGCCAGATGAGCTGTGCACGCGCTTCAATCCATTTCCTAAGGGAAATTTTGAAAAAAAAAGACAATCGTAATGGCATGTTTCTGGTCAATGTCTTGGTGATCAAAATAAAGTACCGGGTCGATTGCCGGTCGACTAGAATTTACTGTTTTTCCCAAACCAACTCACGATCCACCTAGCAGCAGGTCGATTGTCAAAAAAAAAAGGATAGATTTTTTTTTTTTTTAACAATTAAGGCCAGCCAACTGGCAACCGACTCGGTATTTAGTCGATCGTTCCAGAAATCTCGATCGGTACGTTTTCGAAACGTAATCGACATATACTACACAAGTCGATTCCACAATTGACCGAGGTTCTAATGGCAATCGACCGGTCCGCCAGGGGTATTATAAACCATTCTAATGTTTTTGCATTTTTAGGAGTTATCGGGAAGTTATTGATTCGAGCTGTCGCGGCTCATACTCCCTCCCTGTTTTTATAAAGGTAATTGCATGTTTGTATTATCAATTCAGTTCACATCCTCGTGGAATGCGATATATCATAGTTTGTAAAAAACTGTGAGGATGTTGTGATTTTGCAGTAGTGTTGAGTCGTGGTTATCGTTAATTGACGACACAGCCCTTACAGTTTGAGCAATAACGGATTGCAAGTTATATAGGCTATGATTTTCATATAATTTACGTGTATTAGGAGCGGGCGCTACAGTAGTTGACTGAACAGTGCTCAGCTTTGTCCTAGTTTTCCCCTCCATACGTCGCCTCGTCATAGGAGCTTCAATAATTTCAACTTCTTTGGATTTCCGTACATCTGATTTGGCTTTCATTGGTACAATAACTTGAAGAAAGTCAACTGAAATGTAGAACAACGTAGAATAATAAATATTAATGAGTATAAATGTCACTATAAGGTCGGATGAAATGCCTCGAAGATAGGCAATATTTATGGATCAGTAGAGTGAACTTTACTCAGTCGTAGCTAGGCGGAAGTAAATTTGACTTGTAGAAGGGAAACTTGAAAAAGTTAATCCTTATGAGATAGTTTGATTTTCGTTCACTAATTTTGTCGTATTTATAAGGAAAAAAAATCAAAAACTAGAGGACAGTTACAGTTTTATCAAAATTCTAATTCTAAAAAATGTCATCTACGAGCTGATTGCACATATCTCCCTTTGACCATTGTCACGTTGTTAAGGAATTAATAGTTCAATGCAATTATAACAATCAAAATTTAACCATAAGACGAGCTGTTGGAGACATTGTCAGATTTGCTATGAACTTTCGCGAAAATTTGTTGAAAGTAAGCCAGTCTTTCCCTTGATCCTGGTGACGAAACTTGGAATATTTCACTGTGATTGCCGTTGAACAATTCTCGTATCTGTGTTAAAATGCAAATGATGATTGATTAATAAAATACATAGAATGTGAATGAACGGATATTCACGCATCTGATAATTTTCGTCATCATTAGCAATTTCATCTTCGTTCTCCAAACGATATTCCAAATATTTTTTCGTAAACATGGCTTTTATTATAACGTTGTGGGAAAAGCATTCTGAGATCACAATTTACTTGATGTCACTTTAGTCACATAATGAGGGCCGCACCGCCGTGCCATTCATATATCTACATATATACACGGAAATGTTCCGAAATTTACTCTACACCACCCAAGCACGTTTAGCGACATTCAGCCACAGTGCACTCGAGTCGATTCAATGTAATTCAAAAGGAAGTTCGTTCAATCTCTAAAATAATTTTTTTATTCAATATGTGATTTTGGAGATTTGGATTGTTAATAGGAATATGTATCTATTCCAAACACTTCAACTGACAACGTTAATTTTTCTCGTTCGTCAGTTCAGAAAATCTTAGAAAGAACGTCCGCCGCGTTTCACTTGGCTTTGACAATTCTGAACTAATTCGGAACTAATTGATTGTAAAGTTACACAATTTTAATATAACATATTCTTCTGTCATGGCAGCGTCCAAACAGCACTATCTGAAAGGTGTCATTTTTCTGTATGAATTGGAAGTATCGGAAAATTCACAATTGACAGCAATAATTGGCAGATGGAGAGCGAATATCCTTAACGGACGTACAAATTGTATAGTTTTGAACCTCGATAGGTATTGTATGGGGATTACAGTTGATGGTAGAGAGGAAGAGCATGTGAACAGATCGATCAATTCCCTTCATGAGCGAGGTAAAAACCACACGTGCCGCTTCCCCAACCAGATGCCACCACGCAAGAATATCCGGCACGTAAAGCAAAGAGGGAAGTGTATGGCGGGCTGTTTTCACCTTCTGTTGGGAAATCAATGCAGTCGATAGAAAAAAAATGAAAATTGTGATTTTTCCTTATTGTCAAAGTTGTTCATTTGAAGCAGAGAATTAAAAAAAAGACTAATCAAGATGGAAACAAAATTTTGCTTCTTAAATCCTCAACGAAATTAATGTAAACGAATATTTTTAAATCAGCTAAACAGGTTTGCCATTTATGTTTAGCTGTTTTTTTATTTTTGGTCTCAAAAACCAGTATTTTCCCAGCGCTTCACCTGAAAACCGGGAAATTGTGTCCGGGGAAATATTTTCCGATGGAATGTCTCCTATAGGAGTCTTTCCTTCAGGTCAACCCGACGAAAATTTGCGGAATTACTTTTGTGGCAAAAAAAACTCTTGGAAGTACATAATTTCTCTTGATTTCCGTATAGCAAAGGGCCCTCTTTGCCGATATCAAATTCTACGTATTTTGATAATAGAGATGAAATCCCTAGGAGCAATTGAACGTCGTTTTTGTTGCATAGCCTCATAAAGAGGCAGCAGCGATGTTCTTCCCACGTTCAGACAGAGAACATAGCAAAATTGGTTGCAATTTGTACTAGGGATTCTGATTGAAGAAAAGGAACTCCTTAGAGAAAATTAAACAAATGTCAATTTGACCACTGATTGAAAGAAATTCAAGTATTACTATGGGGAAAATCTTGAAGACTTATGTGTTCCTATAGAATTTGTTTCCTATTATCAGAAATTTTTTCTCTTAGCCTATCAAATACTTGAATAATGGTTTCTTCAGCTGCACGTCCCGTTTCCTCGAATAAGGCAGTTACATCCAGCACATGACAGGGTAGATGCTCAAGATTATGCAAGATTGCTGGTGCTAAATGACGAGTATGGCAGTCATCATCGCCGTATAGTAATAGCCTTGGGCATCTTGTGCTAGTGGAGAAAATATCATTGCCCCTGAAATGGACGGAAGGAATACAGGCATGAAACTCGGTATCAGTTATGAGGGTAGGGTGGAGCATACTGGAACATTTGGTGATTCATTTAATTGTCAATCCCTTTCCACACAAATCGAAATATTAGAGTTTGATGAGGTTTCGAAAATATCCAATTCTGCCCCACCCTCATAATCCAGAACTAGCTTCAACAATGTCATAATTTACAAGTTTTCAGAGGCCAGCATTTCAGATGGACAAATTCCGTGCAGCGTACTAATAATTGAAAATAGAGTATCTTGAAGAAGGGGATATACTCTAGGTGACAGACATTTGACGGGCACTATCGCCACACGATGTGATGCTGGCACGATACTTTGTTGAGCTTTAATGAAATCTTGTTTCTCGATCTATGATGTTGGAGAAAAAAATGGTAAGGAAAAGATCTTGGAATTGTATCGAGCTTCTCTGTCAGTAGCAAATGATTCACACAAAATACAGATGAAAATAATTGCTGGGTCTATGAACATTGCAGCGGTACAAAATTAATGTGCCCACTCCAGAGTTTTCTTCCTTAAATCCCAATTATTTCATACCATGTAGCGCCTATGTTTTCGTTTGTTTATGCATGAATTTCTTTTCCCATTAAGATCTTTTAAGAGAAGCTATTTTTCTTGAAACAGGCTATTTTTTCTGTTTTTTTTTTGGATTCATTTTAATCATAATGTAGATAAGATTACTTTTAAAGCTCTTTCGTTGATCTGATGTTTGGCTTTTGACGTATATATTTGCGGATAATGCCTTCTCACGCAACACATAACCGCCTCAGCACACAGAGCCTGTAAATCACTACCGCAATAACCCACAGTCTTGGAGGCCAAGTAAGCGATAAATTTTACCGCTGGTTTTTGCTTCCAATTTCTTACATGAACCTAAAAAACAAATATTTTTCTAGGCAAAAAAGCGTTGAATGCTTGCTTTAATACACGAAGGAAAAATCCCTCATGGTAATCTGGTTGACACATCAAGTCAATAATTAAAATAATACGTCAGATGGTGACACAATTGTATGAAATATGATATAATTTGCAGATGTGAAAAGAAAAATTATGTGCCACTAAATTTGGTTGTTTTTAATTGTCGATAAAATAATATAATCGATTAGGCTTGAATTTGTCATTATATATGCAAAACAAAATTTTGACCTGAAATATATAAAATGCGTTCAATTGGAATAACATATGATACATTGCTTAACCCTTTCTTCACAGATTCCAGCAAATTCGAGCACATGCCGCCACATACACTATCAAATTTTGGTATACTTACAATGAAACCTCAGTTTCAATGACAATTTATGACCGATTATGTCAAATTCCAGATTATTCCCGATTGTAACGAAGTATAGTGAGCTTTCTTTGCATTTTTGCAGAAATTCCGCCATAAATGGACGTTTTATGACAATATGTGATGATATAATTTCATATCCTTACGGATAAAATATCCTTCCTAGCGGTGTAACAGGGTAATGGGAAATAAAGTTCTCTATCAAATCTTCCAGGCCGCCTTAGAGCAGGATCAATGGCATCCAATCTGTTGGTTGCACCGATGACAATAATTTCCGAATTATTATCTAAACCATCCATGAGGGCAAGTAGCGTGGACACAACACTAGCATGCACAAAATCCTGTTTACTTGTTCTCACAGGAGCTAAACCGTCGACTTCGTCAAAGAATATTATACAGGGTTTGCTCTGTTGTGCCAGTGCGAAAATTTTTCGCAATTTATTTTCACTCTCTCCCACATATTTACTCAGACAATCAGAACCCTTTCGAGAAATAAACGAGACTTTTCGATCCGTACTGCTGCATTCTGCTGCGAGGGCACTGGCTACCAATGTTTTTCCTGTTCCTGTTAATTTTTATTAACAATTGAATTATACAAAAGGCGAAAGCATTTAGTTATATGATATTCATACAAAAAGTTCACACGTAAAACATCCAATATTTCAGGGATTTGCAAAATTGTAGATCTTGAAGAACTGAAAACTCAAAGTTTGGAACTAAAATGCCAACTTAGGAATTCCACGATTTTTGATCAACTTATAAAAATTCAATAATTTTGAAAATAATGCAAATTCGCGAAAATGTCAAGAATGTAAAAAAAGGCACCCGATAAGAAATGTCACTTTGAAAAAATTTCTTAGAATTATTCACATACCTGGTGGTCCATAAAATAATAAGCCCCTCGGTGGTCGCAGATGAAATTTCGAATAAACCCATCCATACATCAATGGAAATAACACCATTTCTTTTACTATTTTTACATGCTTCTCTAGCCCACCAATGCAAGAGAAATCCTTTTGAGTTGCCATGGTAATTACACAAAATTTAAAAAAAAACTAGATGATTTTTTTTTTCCGTTTTTACCACAAGCTTCTGTTCACTATTTCGTTACAAAAAAATCGCATTCATGATGCAGGAAATTTAACTTTGCAAGTATCTACAAAAAGGTAGGAAAAATTTGCTTTTTAACAATAAAATTTCATATTTGACACTTCTCCATGCCAACTTCAGGAAACACTTGAAGTCTGAAAACCATTCGAGAACTAAAAAAAAATTATATATATATATATATATATATATATGCACTACAGTACTTGTATATAACGAAATTCAGGTAAAAAAAAATCAAGTTATCAAATACAGAAATTTATTTATCGCCTGTTATGTTTCTTTTGTTATGGAAAATGGTGTACCTATCTGTTACAATAAATAAGGCAGTGTCTACTCCTGTTATCGCTTACAATCAAATTTTATTTATTATTATTTTATTAGTAGTAGTAGAGGATTATTAGCAGTATTATTTATTATTATTTATACTATATTTGTATTATGTTGTAAGTGAGCCTGTATAGTTTATAATGAAACATTCAATTACCCTTGATAATCAATTAGTTGGACGAATTGGTGTTCTGTATAGTATAAACGGAAACTTATTGTGAATTAATATAATTGATGAGAGAAACATAAGATTGCCCATATCATTCGTATTGTAGGCAGTGGTGGTCTGGAAGCTCATTAACTTGGCATTGTCTTCATAATGTTTGTCATTGGAATGCCCTCGTTCTGTTACGTCAACTGAGAGGCGAGTTTTCAAAAAATTGTCGAATTGTGGGGATAATTGTACCCGGAGAATTCCGACAGTATGAAAGAATTGAGAAACATTTTAGTCTTGAAAATTTCAAATATATGAAAAACATGGCAATATAAAAAACTTTATAACGTCTGGGCGATTTTCAAAGGTTCACACATATACAAAATCCGGAAATTTTCAATATTGCAAAAATATAACAAAATCCAGATACTTTACGAGTCGATATACAATGAAAATCAACAACACAGAGGAGAAAAATCTCGTGAATTCCGAACATTTCAAAAATTAAAGAGATGAAAAAAAATTCTAAAATCTTAAAGCTGGTAACCATCGCAAATTTTTGAATATTTTGAAAATTCTTCAACTATTAGCCAAATCAACAGATATTAAATAATTCAAACAATTCTGAATTTTTTGAAAGTTTCATAGCTTACGTTTCGAAACTTGGAAAGATCCCTAAAATGTTTAGAATTCGAAAAATACTAGAGCTTGCGAAAGATTGGAAATAAATTTCAAATCGCTAATGTTTATGTTGGATATCCTATTTGGATATTCTTTTCATCTCTATTACAATAATCTCAATATGTAAAAGTTTTTAAAACGATTTTTCGTGTGAATAAGTCGACCATCAATCAATTTTCCACACACTTCGATATTTTTTCACACTTTCGATGCCTCTCAATGAATTACATGCTGTTGAATTTGAAATAATAATTATTCGTTTTGTAGTGCGAATGGGGCAGTGTAATTAGACAAATAAATGAACAATAATTTCAAAACTATCAAATAGTTGCCTTAACCTTTCAATTTCCATTTAACACTACAAATCAAAGACCCTTTGGTTTAAATCTTGTGAATCAATTTCGTAGTTGAATGGAATTGTGTATGCAATTTGATAATTAGTAATTGCATGAAAAATGACTGTCGACACTTTTCCTTGTAATTAATCCTTAACGAAATTATTACATATTGAATCCTCTGCTGGATTTTAAACCCCTTTTAATTCACTTTTCAAGAAAAGTTGAACGTTTGTGATGTTATATAATTCCTCTATTTGCCTCCATCAAAAAACGGATAAGTACACGAAAATATTCCATATCTAATACAAAATATCGAACTGATTACGAACAAAGTATACTCGAATGAAGCAACTGCATTTCTGTGATATTTAATATCATGAAGATTCATAATTTAATGATACGAGATAGAAAAAAAAAACAAAAAGACAAACGTAGAACTGTTATGTACAATTATTATCGTTGATTATGAGAAACCTGATTGGTAATGAGGTGAAAAAGCAATGATGAATGGTTATTGGAAATTTCGGATGTTTTGATGGAACGTGATGCTCAGCAAGGAGAATCAATATATCCAAATAAGTAATGATGATACATAAGAATGATTGATTCTTTCCAAGAATTCGAGACATTCTATTATTTCTCAGATCCCATTGAGATATCTTGGGGCTCCTCGAATCTCTGCAGTTCTTCAAGCAAATCCTGTTATGATACAAATAACATTATATTAATTATTGTGCAATGACAGTGTAAAACTCATAATAACGGGCTATAATGTGGATCTATAAATATTCTGTTAGTTTTAAATTCATAGATCAATTAAAACCAGGAGAAAATTAAAATTTTTCAATACTCCCAGGAGTCTTCGATAAAATTATAAACAAATTTCAACGAAACATCAACTTTTTTGTTGGTAAGTGGAAAATGGAAAATCTTTGTTACTTCGTTATTGAACTGTCGATATATATTGAGATTAATACAGAATAGAAGGGAATCGCTCCATTATCAATTTTTAAACCTTTAAAACGTATAAATTTTTAACGTTTGAACTTTGGATAATCTTCGAAATCCGGAAAATTGAAAGCTGATAAATTTTCTTAATTTTGTATGTTGGGTAATTTTTGAAGTATCTCGGCAAGAATCAAATAGCGAGAAAACTGGTAACATTACCTTTGGCAGTGTTTTCCTATAGATACTCCTATCATATTTTCCAACACATCTGCTAAGCTGTACATAAATATCGCAGAGGATCTCAACCGGAAGTTGCTGGGTTACTTGCACAGTATGTTTCCAAGCCTCCTCGAGTTCTGTCCGGTCAACCAAAACACTCTCCTCGCCAATTTTTTTCGGACTAGAATCACAATCTACAGTGAAGGTAAGATCATCTGTGCTCTCCCTTCTCGATGAGCTGTGTGACTCGCCATTTTCAACAGGTTTTCTGTCATTGGGGCTTTCTTTACTGTCATTTTTCTCTTCCTTCCTCTTATCAACAATGACTTCTACTTGACTTCCAATAACAACATCCTTGCTCGCTGCTTCATTATTAACCGATTCATTATCGGATTCTGTGTTGTCATACAACGTCAAATCCCCGTTCATGACAAGGGTACTTGCGTCTAATTCCTGGAAATTTTCAGCATCTCCCGGCCTAGCGGTACTATCTTCCTTCATAACATTCTCATTGGCATTATCTTCAAATAGTATCTTCTTCTTTTTGGTCGATTTTTTAACATATCCCCTGGCCCAAGCCGGCACTTTCCTCTTTCTCGATGTGCTCAACTTACGACCATTCAACATTACCGAACCCCCAGGACTCTGATTCTTATCCGATTTACTATTATCGTTACTGGCAGGAGTAGTCGTTGTGGTCACCGTAGTTGCAGCAGTAGATGTAGTACCATTACTAGTATCGTTTTTCACTGTGCGTGCGTTTGTCTTGTTATGAATATCTTTTGGTGGATGACGATTTTTCGAAATCTCACGACATTTCTCTTCAAAATCAGAATCCAATTCTGCTTTTATAAGGGCGTATGCATTATCGCGAAGGGAACAGGCACGATGACGGATTAGCTTATCGGCAGGATCTCTGTTGACAAGTATATCATTAGGTGGTGATCGTAAGGTGTGCAGTGGAATTCTATAGAGGACAATCAAAGTACGGAAGAAAAATTTCTGATACTTTTCATGGCCAAGCTTGATCACTCACAATTTTTTATTTTTATTTCCAAAACCATTTGTTCGATAAAAAAATGAAAAATTGTTTGTATCGTTTTTGTAATCCATTAACGATCTTTTCCTGTGACTTCCATTAAGTTGGAAGATATTGGTATATGAAAATGGGAATTTGGGGAAATAGATAAATTTCCATTAATACCTTGTAATGATAAAAATAAATCCCCTAAAAAACCTTATTTTGGAAACTGACCATAATTTTGCAATGATCAATCATTAGCAAAAAAGATCAGTTCATTTTTTTTCCGTGGAAAACTGTCTAAAATGGTTTTCAGTTTGTGTCCAGTAATATTTGCAACTGAAAAACATTTGTCTACGATAAAATAAGGCATCAGAGGTGAAATGGAGTGAGACTACCTCTTTAGTATCCCAAGGGAGGGCCTATCGCGCAAGCTAAATGAAACAAGAATTATTCAGATGAGATAGGTTTATCATTTAGGAAATTTAATCACCGGTGTTTTATTGATGATTTAAGAAGATGGTTTCTCCAATTGTAGGACTCAATTAAATAAAATAAGCAAAAATGATCAAGTAATTTCAAGATAATCACATAGTAGTCATTTGATAATTTTTTAAAAATAATTGTCATTATTGTAAGAACGACTGCTATGAAAGTCGACGCATTTTCAGATATATTTTTTTTCATATACGCGGCGCGTTTATATTTCATATTGGAGATTCTTGACTAATCCAGTCACCCATTTTCATCATGATGCCAAAACAGTCTGAGAAAAGTCCAAGTAATATCCATACTTATAGAGAACTGTTTTATAATTTCCCTCAGATTCTTCGAGTGATGTATCCTAAATTACATGAAAATGAGATACGAATGTTTTTCAAAAACCACCGGTTTTAAATTTAGTGAACAATTGGATATGTATTTTTTATTGATGTGTAGACTCACAGTATGGGTTCCTTTTTAATTTTTCAATGAAAGTATTTTCGAATTTTCAATACACTTTTTGCTTCATTTTCAGTTCCAGAAATATGAAAACTTTTTCGACATTCCATGTTTCACGTCTTTTTTGGTTAAAAATGAGCATGTACCCGGTATATAAATCTCTTGTGCCAGAATAGAAAATAATTAATTTGTTGATAAACACACTTTAGTAGAGAAGACAGCCGGATACATCAACTAAACTTTCAAAAAAATCTTAACACTTAGACTTAAAACCATCTTTGTGTGGAATTTCCTCAACTTTTTCCGATGAGTAATTTGAAATCTTTTCCAAATTTGTCGGAACTATGATGGACTTCATGACTGAATTTGTTAAAAATATCCCAATCGTCATTCACACAGTTCGCATTTACATTTGACAATGTGTAATCAATCAAAACAGTCCAACACAATAAGGACGTTGGAAAAAACATATTACGAATTTCATGGAAAATAATTGACAATCTTTGACCCTATATGACTCTCATTTCTTTCGGATATTTTAATGATTGGGAACCCTTTTAATACAAAAAATGTCGTCTTTCGTGTGGCAATTTGGTGAATACAGAATTACTGGAAACCTAAATAGTCATCGTGCATGAGAAGATGATATGAGTCAAAAATATGAAAAAAAACATAACGTATTTAAGACAGTAATAAAAATGGAGACCACCTGCTTCATTATTTGTTTCTTAATGAATGAAAACTTTTGACTAATTGGATGAGGGCATTCATACCTATCTGGATTGTATTCTAGGGCGTTTCTGCAAATGAGATCAATGTCATCCAGAAAATCTCGAGCACAGAGATAACAGTGCAGATCAATTTTCGTCATCATCGTCTCAAGATCCATTGGCCTTTTAATAATCACATTGTAATCCGGCACTTCTTCTGTGTCCACTGGTTTCGTGAACATGAAAAATCTGTGAAAAAAGGTATAAATGAAGAAAAAAATGTTGTAGAAAAGCAATTATCGTCATCCTTGCATGTATACTTTTTAAAAAAAAAATACTAACTGTCGATTTCTAGCCAACTTGGCACATATCTCCCTCAAAAATATTCTTAGTTCTCTCAGCGAGACTTCCTCTTTCTCCCTGATGACTTTGACTTCCTCCTGACTGAGTTTCTTTGGCACGGGATCAGGTGCTAAAGGTAGCTCCTCCATTTTCTTAACCCTGTCATCCCTGACTATCGGTGGCTTTACACTCTGATCTACAAAAATGGGTCTGAAGAATTGCTCCCTCTGCTGAAGATCAGGATTCTGCATAGTATAAACTTCCCCTCTCAATTCGCTAAACAGCTTCTTAATTTTAGGGTCGAGTTGGTGATAATCGGCATCGCTAGTTGCCAGAATTAGAATTGGCAGGCATGGATCAAGTGCAGCAATCCTACACATGAAAACTGCTCTAACAGTTTCCGGAACAAGTGGCCACCATTGATCAATGGACCTAATATAAATAATCGATGGGATATTTCTGGATGCTTCATTGAAAACTTGTACACAAGTTTCCTCCGGTGACCTAGCGCTCTCAGCAAAAAGTGTACTGACATCCAGTGTCTGTACAGGCACATGTTCCATTCTGTACAGTAAAGCCTGAGCCAATCTTGGCCCTTGTCCATGCGACATATCATCACCAGTCACTAATACCCTAGGTCTGTGAATGCCCTTAGCGACCTTGATTTTAGCCAATGCTGGATTAATACCCTGTGGAAAAATAGCCTTAACCGTATTAACCAACTCCTCAAGAGCAGGTTCCAGCAAAGGAATGAGAAAAGGTTGAAGTTTTCTACTGACACTGGGCGCGATTCTATGCGAAGAAGGCACGAGAATTGTACTGGCTTCCATGAAATCCCGTTTTCTGACCTCAACCCTCTGAGGATCCAATAGCAAACGATTACTGGTGAGGTAGATCTGAGGATAGGTTCGTCTCAGGCCTTGCAGTACGGCTTCCGTACACAAAGCTCGTAAATCCGAACCACAGTACCCAGTGGTCTTCTCGGCGAGAATCTCCAACAGCTCTTCAGTGGGTGGAGTCTCCCATTTAGCCACATGAATCTTAAGAATTTCCATTCGCTCCTTCATTGCAGGTAGGGGAAAAAATAACTCTCGATCAAATCTCCCAGGTCGTCGCAATGCCGGATCAATGGCATCGATTCTATTTGTAGCGCCGATCACAATAACTTCACCTCGATCTGATAATCCATCCATGAGAGCGAGAAGGGTGGAGACAATGCTCGCATGAATCTGATCCTGTTTTGTACTTCGTACAGGTGCCAGTCCATCAATCTCATCGAAAAAAATTATCGAGGGTTTCATCTGCTGAGCTTGTTCAAACAATAGTCTCAACTGTCTCTCAGATTCCCCGACCCACTTGGACAAACAATCGGCTCCTTTTCTCATGAAGAAGGCAACTTTTCTTGTTCCTTGTGAACACTCATTGGCCAATGCTCGAGCTATCAGTGTCTTACCTGTTCCTGGAGGCCCATGAAAAAGAACTCCCTTGGGTGGAGTAATGTGAAATCTATCAAAAACATCTGGATACATCATAGGAAAAACCACCATTTCTTTAAGACAATGAATATGAGACTCTAATCCTCCGACGTCGCTAAACCTGATGTTAGTATCTAAAGTTATCGGACTGATGTCTGCTTTCTTGTCTGTTGGTCCACCCTGGGGTACAGCTGTTTGCCTAGTCTTCTTACCTTTTTTCTTATCATAACGTTGTGGTTCAGGATCGTCAGAATCCGAAGACGATGAGCTCTTGCTTCGATGTTTTCGCCTCCGCATGGAATTTGTCAGGACACTTCGAAGGGCCCGTATTGAACGTCTGCCGGGCTCAGCGTTGGCCTGAAATCTATCGACTGTTGGCTTCTTCTGGCGCAAGCTGTACTTACGAGGACCTGGCGAATCCGATGATTCACTCATGTCACTCCCACAAATCTTTTTGCAGCTTCGATTAAGTTGACGTTGTGATGCTCGACGTGTTCGTTTTATCCGCGTGTACATATCTTCGTAGCCATCGTCGTTGTCTGAGTTCCCGTTGTTGTCCGCTTTTACCGATCCCGCAGAACTATTATCCTCATCATCTTCATCATCCTCCATCTCATTCGCATTATCATTTTCATTCTCGTCATGATCCCCATCAGCGTCGTTGGTTCTCTCTGCTGGTTCTGATTTTACTTTGACGTCCTTATCCAATGTTCCGCAGAGCCGTGTTACAGGCCGTTCACGCAACCGACCGGGACTCTCTCCTCTTCGAGTTCGCACGGCCTCCTTCTCTTCAGACGGAGATTTTGAAACTTCTGATTTGCTGCGGGTGATGATTCTTTGGGGTATGAGATCCTTTGGAGTATGATGACGCAAGTCACGGAGCTCCTTAGATTCGGGCTGAGGGCGCTCCGAGCGCTCGCGATTCCGTTCGTGATCACGAATGTGACGGGTCGATTTCGAGCTTGGAGGGTGATTTTCACGGGAACGTAGGGGCATTCGATTGTGAAGATGTGGTCGATTAGTCGGTTCGTCCGCCATCTCCTTGTCCGACGAGGACGCGTGGTTTTGGAACATTGGGTAGCCTTTCAGTGTTTGAGTTCCTGAAATGGAGCATATCGGTTCTGCATTAGGCAAATGTGCAATATTTTAGTTCTACGTATCTAATTCTTGATTCACATTACTTCACTACCAATTTTAACTTAGCCTTATTCTCTGTTTGTTCTTTATCAAGCCTAATTAAAATCAAAAGTATTAGTGAAAGTGACATTGGTACCAATGCCTTAATAATTTATCAGGGGTCACATCTGTATTGAAGATGACCCTTATTGTTAGGCTGTTTTATAGAATTTTCACCGTTTTACTCTTTTTTGTGTTCTAATATTCAAGATTTTTCAAATGTTACTAACCAATACTTGAATTCCATTCCACTTCCAAGAATTTGTTTTAGAAAAAAAAATCGGAATTCTTGTAAAGTTTGAAAATTCTAAAGAAGTTTGAATTTTCAGAATGCCTTGAATGTAAGAAGTTGCCCAGATACTTGCAATCTTCTTTGCTGTTGTGTGATTTTTTATTGTTTCTCATTTTTAGGATATTCTCAATTTTGTAAACGCCTCACATTCTCGTATTTTTCGAAACGTCTAGAACTTTGAATGTCTTGAAATTTTGCATTTTATTTACTGATTTTTCTTATTCCTTAAAAATTTCTCATATTGTACGAATAAGCAAGAACATGAATATATAAAAAATTAACATATAGTAGATCCCGAAAAACAATTTTTTACGATTTTCTGACCAAATATCTCAACAAATGACAGATCATTACAGAATTCTATGGTTTATGTAATTCTATGATGTTCACATAATACGATATGGTGTGTCGAAAAAAGACATGGAATTATTATTAAACTTGGCTATGTCAGATTATCAGCTTGAAGAACATTGTCAGAACTGGTTAAAAATAAAAGCGTGAACGTGGTATGAACATTTGTACACTTTAAAGTGCCCATAGACCATAGGCCTCAAGTAACCAAACTAACCTAGTATCCAACTGGTGTTTAAATTATCATAAGTCTGCAGTCTATGTCTCGTACTTCTTCTCACCCCAGGTTGCGTCCTGATGACCCTATGAACCGATCTGCCACTCAGCCTCCTGAGCCTTGGACTGAAGATATCTTCGTCAGAATCCATTGAATCCATTGCTGCATTACCATCAGACATTTTTTTCTGTTGTATTTCAATTTCCATCGAAAGAAAAAAAATTATATTCGTCCATAATCTTATGACAATAGAGTTAACCCTGCACCATTTATGCAATTCAAAGAAAAGTTGGCAGATACTTTAAAGTGAGAAAAAAACCCCAATTTTTTACGTAACAATTTTACGTTGTTTTCCGAATTGCAAGACAGAACCGCATAATCACAATTGGAGGCAATTCTTTTCATAATGTCTAACTTTTAAATTTAGATTTTTAAATTAACATATACAAGGATTCTATTTTATGCAATTCTCAACCAACTATTTTTTTAATGCGAGCACTACAATTTTTCGGAATCAAGGGATTCGCTATTTTGGAAAAAACATACCTCGTAATTGTTAATCTGAAAATATTTGAGAAACTTGGGAAAAAAAAATCTAATTTCTAGCCCGCTCATTGAATGTGCAACCCGTCTAGGGTGAAGGACCCGTCTAGTTTTTATTCAAACCATTGTTCAGAGGCATGCAATTGTTTTGTTAATGAATGTTATAATGGATGTTTCATTTTCCATTTAAAAAAAGTCCTATGATTCTGCTGTAGATTGGTTCAGCTTTGGAATAGGTAGCCGTTTTTTACGGGCTCACTCGTACGGTCAAAAGCAGAGGAGTCCTACTGCACTCTTCTTTCACTCAGACTAAATTAACAATACGTGATTATTTTTCCTCCACCAATTCTTCATTTTTCTTAGTACAACAACATATTTCATCTTGGAACCTAGAAATTATATATTTAAATGTCGCAAAAATGCTAAAAATCAAAGTGTCCCCTCGTTAACATACGCCCCGTTTGAACTAAACTTAAAAGTTTTACTGTAAAACTCAAATCAAAAATAAAAAAAGAAATCAAATGGGGGAGGGCGAAAAATGATTGACTATTACCTTAACACATTGACATAATCCTAAAAATGCTGACTTGATGAACCTTCTCCACAGCCTTTAATTGAGCTTGCGCATGAAAAATTAATCACTTCATTTTGCGAAATTCACGGATCATTTATGTAGCATAAAATTCGTTCCTAATTATCATTTGTAATTTCCATTGCACGCATATGATCAATATCTTGGACAAAAGTCTCTACAATTGCTCAACACTCGAGTCCATTTCAGTTCAACTCAACTCCACAAAGTGTGACAAAGTTTAATAAGCCAACCGAATGAGTGAGTCGCCACTTGTCAATCCCCACTAAAAGGGCCATTCTACAATTATTCTATTTCCTAATTTTAGGTATTGAAACAGTCTAACAACTAGTGAACAAAAAATGCGAATAATTTATTACGAACAAGAGGCTTCGATAGGGTCATACGACCAGTTTTACTCCAACTCAGTTAAGACGGCTCGTTTCGGGATACTGGTGTTGTATCTCTCTTTCTTCCTTGCACTTTTTCTCCTCCTTCTCGCTTACCTTCTCATGTGACATCTGAACGTAGGCGCAAGTGAATGTGCGGCTTTATGGGCCAATTATTTTAGCGACTAAATTCTCGTGGTCGATTTCAATAATTTTGCCGATTTCAAATTTTTGAATTCGTGTTGAAACGGCATTGCCAATACGTGTTTTTTTATTTGTCCAATATTTATATTGTTCCGGGACGAAAGTGTCTTCGACTTTATGAAAAAGAATTCAATTACATTAACATTTTAGTCTGTTCAATATATATAATATAATATGTATATATATTTGAGTAGTTAAACAAATATCTAATAACCCGCCTTCTTATGATTTGTAATGAGTTTTAAAATATGTATGTGTAATACTGTATTCCTCCCAGTGACCAGTCGTGGATGATCCCTCTAATGGCATAATTTATGTAGTCTTTAAAAAATTCAATTTTAGAATTTTTTTACACTTTGTAATGGTAAACATGTTAAAAATTGTCAACCAAAAATTACCTCGGTATCATAAGTTCAAAATGATCACTTCTTGCACCATCGCAGCTGATTATTTTATCTGAAATGAAAGCGGTGGTCTCGAATTAAATTTTGAAAGGGCCTCAAATGATATTAAAGATCATTCTGTTATGAAGAAATCGAAACATTCATTTTTGATTGTAGTCACATCAAAAGGAGATATTCTTTATTGTTGTGCGATTATCTGAGATAGTACCTATGGTTGGAATTTTCATAAGAATTGCCTTCGGGTTTCCATCTGCGGAGGCGCAAAACGGCTGGTTCGGGCGAGTACG
Organism: Asobara japonica; assembly: GCA_026005395.1. NCBI lineage: Eukaryota > Metazoa > Arthropoda > Insecta > Hymenoptera > Braconidae > Asobara > Asobara japonica. Next base: position 54,827 of record BQMI01000527.1, read on the forward strand.
GCGCTTAAGCCCGAAGGCAATCCTTATAAAATTCCGACCATAATATTCCCCTTCGAAAATTTATCGAAATATCGATTTTGGGGACTATCGATATGCCTACTATCGACGGAGTGATTTATTTATTATTGCCCTCTAGATTTCATCAATATTCTTCAGTTGGAAATGTCAGTTGAAAACCATATATCGATCGCGATGTTGATATGTAGCCATGTAGCCTCTTTTGACGGCTATTATTTACAGATATTGATTGATAATGGCTTGTACTCACAACAATATTGAAACTGTTTTCCATATCGATAGGGATATGCTACAATGACCGAGGCTCGAGATGTTCATTACAATATCTAACTTCGATTGTTTTCCGATACGTCCAGTTTCCGTGTATCGATCCTCACAACCCATATCGATTATTGAACTAATATCGATAAATTACTAAATGTCCTTTCGATTTACATCGCTCACAACAGATGCTCAAGATCGAGCTCCGCAATTAAATACAACCATTTGTCCAACTCATTAATTCAAAATTCATGATTTTTTCACTTGTTTTCCCCCCTATTTCACCATATTTTTTTCTCATGCTTTATTAATGAGTGAAAAAAGACGACTATTATGATTATCCGATGAATTGACAAATAATCAGTGTAAGTATTCAGAATGATAAGATAAAGGATGAAGTGAAGACGTAAAAATAGTGCAGGTGAAAAGAGGGGAAAAATAAAAGAGAAATGTGAGTAGAGAAATTTTGTGGTGAAAGCTGAAGGCATTTACGTTTCGCGCTTCGCATAATACCCTTTTTTCTTACCATCGTGTTCTAGGCTTAAGAAAAATTATCTGTAAAATTGTTATTTTTTTGTAGTGGGCCGGTGGGGGGAATGCAATTTTTCTTCGCTTTATTCAATGAGTGTTTCAATTATTTTATAAGGCTTTTCCTTTTTGAAGGGGGAGAATGTTCTCCACAGTGTCCGATATTTTGAGGAACTTTGAGGAGATTGTTGGTGAGTTTGTGCTCTTAATTTGATTGATATACGATGAGAAAATCCATCACTCTATTGAGTGTTCCATTGAATAATAAATATTGAATTCTTCCCACAATTTGCAAATTTCTATTGTAAAATTTAGCCTTGGCAATTTTTTTCTATTCGTCTATTCTTGCTCTCAGATTCTTGTCTTCCCGAAATTGCACTCAAAAATTGAATTTTACCACTGTATTTTTATGTATTAAGGAAAAATTGTCTGGGCATGATTTGTATTTTCGCATTTGTCATTTTCATTTTTCTCTACTTTCAGTTGATCACATCGACGTGGACTTTACGCTATGGCTCTCATGGTTACTTATGCCCCTACTAGTCACTTTTTTATTACCGGTTGTTATCCTTATACTTTTATACATGACTGCATTGATCTTTTACATTTACAAATTGCACAGGTACGTATTTGCCTTTTTCCCTCATTAATTTTTCTATCTTAATGTCTCATTTTTTGAAATTTGATGCAGAAAACGATTAAGAGAAGCCTATGGTAAAGACTGGAAATCAGCAGCAAGAAGTGTTGTTGCTGCAATATGGGATGTTCATGGATACATTTATTATGGTAAAACATGAAATTATGTCAGCAAGTCATTCGCATATGGTACAGTGGTAAGAGATAAGTGTGCTGATAGGAGGGCCCAATTGGTCCCATGAACATTTCTCCTGCGGAATTTCTCCCTAAAATCTGTCTTCTAAAATATTTCTAAGAAAATTTCTCATTCGAATGGTTTTCTACCTGAAAAGTTGGTCCTAACTTTTCTGTAAAGAAACATTTCTGGAATTAAAATCAAAATCTAAAAAAATTGAACATGCTTTTTCAGAAACTTTTCAGGATTTTCAAAATTTTGGAAATTCGTTAAATATTTGACATCTGCCAATATTTCCACTAGAAATAACATTCACCTTTTTTCAAATTTCTAAAATTCACCGAGTTTCAAACTTTTATTTTGGTTTTTAACTTCTGAAACTTTTCAATTTTTCAGCAAATTTTTTTATTGCTACTGACTTTATTTCCCTTTGCAAGTTGTCCAAAAATTATCATTCTCAATAAATCACTATTAAGCTAATTTTTAAATAAATCTTAGCAATTTTATTACGTGATATGGTTCATAAAAAATAAAATAAAATGGCGTCTACTATTGTTCTCATCATTGTTCATTATCCTAGGATATGAAGTGGTTGGAATAAAAAACATTCCGATGGACTCACCAGTATTATTCATCTACTATCACGGCGCTGTACCCATAGATATCTACTACTTTATTGCAAAAATGGTTTTACTCAACTCGAAAGTCATTCACACGGTGGCTGATAACTTTTTATTTAAAGTTCCTGGTTTTGCTATAATATGTCACGTTATGAAATTGATACCAGGTACAATTCAAACGTGTTCAGCTATTTTAAAGGAGGGAAATATGCTGGCCATATCACCTGGAGGTGTCTATGAGGCGCAGTTTGGCGATTCATATTATCAGTTAATGTGGAAAAATCGCCTGGGCTTTGCCAAAGTTGCACTCGATGCTAAAGTGGTAAGTTCACAGTTTTAGGTCTAACTATGCAATTATCGAAGTAGTTCATTCAAGAAATCCGTCAGCCTTCGATAAATCGTTACACAAATAGAAAGACTATTCTGACTGAATCAATTGTTTGCCATCAAATGAGTATAAGTACAATCCGCGTTAACTGTTTTTTTTTTTACAAAATAACTTGAAATAAATTTTCTTGCAATTTATATGATTGTCTTCATTTAATTGATATCATTGCATTAAATTTTCTCAAAATTTTGAGGCTAAACGGGAACGAACAAATTCATAGTAATTAATAATATAAATAGATTTTTTTAAAACTATTATGAGTATATCATTTGATCATGGTCTTATTTATTTGCGATAAATTCAATTGTTTACAGTGTATTGTTCCAATGTTTACTAAAAATGTACGAGAGGCATTCAGAACAATGAGTTGGGGTAAAAGAATGTGGCTTAGGATCTATGCAGCCACAAAATTTCCGTTTGCACCGCTCTATGGTGGATTTCCAGTTAAACTCAAGACTTATATTGGCGAAGCGATTCCATATGACAGTACTTTGACGCCAGAGGACTTAAAAGATAAAGTGGCAAAGGCGCTTGAGGATCTTATCAAGCAACATCAGAAAGTTCCTGGGAGCATAATGAGAGCCTTAATTGAGCGAATTTATGATCCTTCTTCATCTAAAGATCATCAATCCTAACTTGACAATTAGGTCTACACTCGTGGAAATTAAGAGGACCTTCACATTTAAGTTGGCATACCAAATATATAATTTCCGGAAAATCTATGCAAAATCATCGTCCCACGACGACAAAAATCGAAAATTCCAACTTTTTTCGGAGTTTGATATCAAGTGTTCTGTATGTCAGTGGGTGTATGTGAGGGCGGGGCATGTTCATACGTGAGTGATTTGTTTTTGGCCCAGGCTTTCTTGTGAACGGATCGACCGAAGAGGCCGTAAAGGAGTGTCAACCTTAGAAAATAATTCCTTGAATTGTTATTAATCATTTCAATGGTGAAAACCCCTCTATGAGAAGAACGGATAGACATAGGAGAGAAAGCGTGCAATGAGTGTTATCCCTCGCATAGAAATACACATATAATGGTACATGACTTTTTTTCATGACTCTCATAATTTAGGACATGTAACTGGCTCGAGCGTTTTTCACACACGCATACACACACATACACAACACACACACACACATACACAACACACACACACATACACAACACACACACACACATTTTCAAGTTAGTGATGCGGTCCGTCGAGGAATTATCTTTCATTTTCACAAGACCAGGCTTCAAAAAACTATGAAGCAAAATAAGCTTTTCTATATTGTGTATTCCATTCAATCCCAATTCTGGTCAAAGCATTAAATTCTCTTTGAGCCATATACTTTATCAAATGACTGATCTGGGGCTCAACTTAAAAGCAAACCCATAGATAGGAGTAGGAAAAAAAGGAATGATACATAACTTATTTGCAGAATTATCGACTTCCAATTACTATTAGTACTTAAAGTTTCAGAATAATGAATGATAAATAATTATAGCATGCACATTTTTCAATCGAACGTTGACTGGAGCTATTGGGACCTTAAAAATATTATGAAACGCCTTCGGTAATAGACACTAAACACAAATTTATTAATCTGAAATTTTGTGATTGTTAAATTACATTCCTCAATTATTAAGGGAGAATCAGTTTTTAAAGAAAGAGACAATGAAGTATTATTATTCTTTGTGTAATATTTAACTTCTTTCGACTGTTTATATCAAATTTATCAAATTCAACAGGATTAATTGCGAATTGTCGTTATAATAGTGCTGGTGTCAATGGAGAACAGATAGGAAACTTTTATTTATTGATTTTAGAATCGTCATTTTCATGTACATATTGTTTACTTAATTTCTAACTTGTAATTTTGATATAAATAAATGATTGTCATAGACGCCTGAAATGTTTTGGAAGTAAGATTTTTGTTAGTCTGTTATTTTCAGCTGGCCGGCAGGGGTTATACGATATTGGAGTAAATGGATTGTGCCTTTTTAACTTTCCAATCTAGAGAAGTTACTGTAATGGCCCCAAAAACGAAAAGTGAAATTTTTTTGAAGGAATAATCAGTATCAACGTATGCTTGGGAAATTGAGTTGTCATTATAAAACAAATCGGAATTTCAGTGAGTGTTAACGGAAATGACAGCTAGTTTTAGTGGATTTCAATTTTCGCGCACAATTTGGCGCCTCCGTCGGAAGCTTCGTACGGGCCACATACTTGTAATGGGGAAATTCAGTTCGTATACCTATAGATATTCAGTAGGTGGCCGCTGATTTTCGTCGTAGACTCTTATTTATAAAGGTGCGTACTTTACAACTTTTTTAATTTCCCTTATTCATCATATTAATGATTATTATTTCATAAAGCTCATACTTGAGTAATATACTGTACAGAAACCCGCGTAAGATGTCTATTCACAAATGACTATGAATTCGTTTCAGAAATCTTGCAGCCATGGGCGTGGATGTCGAAGTTATTTCACCTGGAGACGGTAATTATTTGCATTCTTAAAGAATATTACGTTTAATTTGTCCTTTCAGCCGTTAACTGCATTTGCATATTTAGCGACTAAAATCCGACGGCAGTGATGCATGATTTTTAATGCGTAAAATTGTATACTCATTGAATGACACGCCAAGCCGCCGCACTTGTTCTTTGTGGAATCAATATTCGTATAAATTATGAGAATGCTAGCCTCTCGTCTGAACTTGAGAATGGCTTGACCTCATTAGCATTTTTTCCCCTGCTTCATAAACACTGTGAGTCAGTCTCATTTATTATTTGAGTATACATGATGCAAGTCATGTTTTTTTGGGTTCGACTTCCTCGTGGTCTTAACCTCATATAGTCATTTTGGTCAGTGTAAGTTTTTCGTCCACACATTTGGAAAATTCATGTCATTTAATTGTGGAAAAGAAGTTTTATTTAGTATTAAATGAAAACCAAAAATACCACAGCTCTGTTCTTTAATTATTCAAGACTTGAAATATGAAAAGTATGAAAAACTCATATACACACGTAGAAACTCATGCTTAACTGTTAATGTCCGAACCGTGTTATTTTAATAATAATCCGAGCATTTTAACATAATTCGCCAGAAATTCAATTTCTAAATCTTTTTTTCAAGATTCCACAGAAATCCGTCGAAATTTCACAAGCTCTGTTAAAGCTTCTGGGATTTACTCGAGAATTTGTAGAATATGCTGACCAATTTGACTAGTAAACTTCTAATAAATTCATAAGTATACTAGCTTAACGATAGGAAACACTGAATGCCACGGAACTCCCAGGCAAAATGCCGTTTTCGATTTTCTATGGAAAAAAATGAAAAGAATATCAATAGGCGAACAGTTTTCGAACATTATAATCCATCATATGAGCCTTGCAATAGGAATACAATGATCAATGATAGCATTAATTTTTACTGTTTTTTTACAGGTCAAACTTTTCCCAAGACTGGACAAACCGTAGTCGTTCACTATACAGGTAACTGATAAATTTAATACATTGATTGAGTCTTTGGTCACTGCATATTGTGTGTCATAAAGTACTATCTAACGATGTCAGCCGCAGACGCTCAAGCATAAAAATCAAGTATAAAAATAAGTAGACTTTTTCATGCGGAGGGGATTCTCTGTCAGTTCAGTTACCGATATTAGAATTCTGAAGAATTATGAAAGCAAAATGAGATATTTTCTACACGCTATTTCTCTATGGAGGACGACCAATTACAAAACTGTTTGCTCTATTTTCAAACTTCTGCGTTTGCCTGATTAATTCATCATTGAAGGAAAACTAATTGGAATTTTCAGGTACCCTCACAAATGGAAAGAAATTCGACTCAAGTCGTGACCATGGTTCACCCTTTAAATTCCGTATTGGAAAAGGTGAAGTGATCAAAGGATGGGATCAGGGAGTTGCTCAGATGTCTGTGGGCGAGCGTGCTCGATTGACTTGCTCACCCGACTTTGCATACGGTAGACGAGGCCACCCTGGCGTATATCCTTTTTCCACTTATTTAAATAATTCACTAAATCAGGAATAATCATTTAAGATAGTTAAAAGAATTTACAAACCAAGAGCTTTTTTGAAATTGGATTTGCAGTCGCAGTATTATTCGCTTCTTTTTTATCCTCAAATTTTTTGAATGTTGTGTTTGAGAAGGATCGACGGGCTATACTACCTTATGAAATCAAAATCAAGAAACATTTGACAACGTACCAGTATCCTTCGGTGGTTCCGTATCTATCCATATACAGGGGAAATTTGAACAAATATTAATGTATTGTAAAACGAAAATTGAATGCTACTAATTATGCATGGATTTGAGGGAAATTTCCTCTTATGTAATTCGATTTGAAAAATTGACCATTTATAGTTATACACAAGCATATAGAGGAGAGCCAAACTCCAAGTTACGATGAATGAGATATCGACTTCTTGCTGATATTTTTTTTGAAATATATTCGCCTTGACAAAGACACACTATCCCACCAGATGCGACCCTCATCTTCGATGTGGAGCTCCTCAAGGTCCAGCCTTGAACTTTCATCGCCAGAGCACCAAAAGTGACCAAAATGGACGAAAAAAAATCAATTAAACCATAATAAAAACAAAAAGTTCTCTTGTCTCAATTCAATGCATTTTTTAACGGCACAATGTACACTTTATTCAATCGCTCATGTGCCCATGTGTGGTATTTGATAATAAAGAACTTTTCTCAGGATAAAAGCCATGGTTGGATTGAAAATGAGATTTGACAAATTTTGCAATTTTTCATGAAAAATATTTAATCCTACTCGCACCATTTAGGGCCGATATTTCTTAAAAATGCAATTTTTAAATGTCACTAATGAAGATAGCAATATATGTGGTACTGATTTTTCAATCTGATAAATATATGCATTTATACAGAACTGGGTTATTCAATTTAATATTTGTGTGTTGAATGCTATGTTATAAACATTTCCCTCAAGCGTAACTTCGTCAAAACTAATTTCAAAAGGGAATACTAATGATTCCAACTAAAATATACTTGGTCCCATTACTCTCTAGTAGGTAATATAGGCGATATACAGGAGCGACTGAAGTTTTTATTAAAACTCTTCTATAGAGTACATGTAGTCTACAAATAAATCTAGAGAATTTTTAATATCCTCAGTATCACCGGAGATATTTACGAAAAGCTTAGCTCAAGTTAATGTCTACGATTTTGCTACACCTTTTTTGTATACTCAGACAATTTAAAAGAGAATATAGTGGACTCAATAATTCCAACAATATCAGCAAGTCACACACTGGATAATTTTTTTTTTTGGAGGAAGAGGTTCAAGGAATTATGAAGGTAACCTCGAATATTCTCGTTTCTCATTTTGAATACACAATTTCAATGAAATTAACGGGATTTTGTTCTTTCATAGAAGAATTTAAACAAAAAACATAATAACTCTCCTATTCATGAACATTTGAGCGCGCTTTCTGGACGAAGTATCTGTACCGTGTTCCTATGAGGAGCATATATATATCCATATATTTTTTTTATCGAGCGATTGAATTAAAGAACAATTAAACCATAAATATCTAGATTTGTTGTTACTACTTGCCACTTCCCTGTTATATCTGTACTTAATTATTGAAACGATGAGGACTTAACTTCAGACTGGCGTTTTTATGAATATCCAAAAATTCCGATTCTGGAGAAAAGGCCATGAAAAACTTTTTGTAGACAGATATAACTTCTACAAAAGTCCTCATCCATCTTATTCCATGGATTCGAAGATATTTATTACAAAACCCAATCTGTAGATACATGCACTTATCTCCTGCACTGTATGGCAATGCTTAAAATTCTGGCTTGAACTGTCCACATTGAGTCCAGGAAGTTTTGAATAGCTCAGATTTTTTCTAAAATGTCAGACCATGCGCGACGGAGAAAAATATGATTCCTATCAACTTACCTGGGTGATATGAATTATTTATTATCTCCGCCTGAATAATATGAAAGAGTTAAATTTTCCCTATCTACTTTCGATAATTTAAACATTTTGCCACATTTTTGAAAATTGTGGAAAAAATGTCCCTTAAATAGAAATTTTTAAAACTCAGGCGCCAAAATAATCCAATGATCGATTATCTGTTTTTTCAAATAAACTTTATTATCGCACAAAGAATAAGCAATAAAGAAATATGATTATCTGTCGTGGTAATTATAATACTGCATAAAATATCAACCCCATGGTATTGATATAAAAATATCGTTAAAGTGGGCAGAATAAAGAAATGGAACACATTAGCAGCAGGTTCTTAAAATGTGACCTCCAGCACCCTTATTAGTTTTCCATGAATTTTCGGAATAAAAAGAATATCATAACATTGAATACATCAGTCCGCGTCTGCTCCCTTGATCGATTCTATTCTTTTTTTTTATCCCCCCCCCCCCCACCGATGTAAATAACAATAATAATGATTATATATTATAATTTGGGTAATAGATGGAGTTTCTGATGAGTTAAGCCTAGGTGGCCCAGATTGACGTAGAATAAATTTTACCTATTTTTTTAAAATGCTGAACATCTTATGCCAATTGTAAATTTTTTGTTAACATAGAAAAATATCAAATGAATCATGAAAAAAATTATAGACAAAGAAAAGGTCAGAATTATCACTAGCCCGCGAAAAATTCGACGATCTATTTTCTGTTTCATGTTTTCTAAATTATTGAATAATTTCAAAAAATTTCTAGAACAAACACAAAATTTTTCAATGTAAAAGTGCCTTACTGCATTTCATTATATTCGGTCATTGTACGTAAAATTTACGAACAAGCAATGTTTACATTCTTTTGCCATCGCTTAAAGTATTTCTGTGAGATCGAATATAATAAAGTGATGCCGAAAATCGAATCGAAAAATTAATTAAATAATTCGCTTTTTTTTCGAATTCGAAAATTTCGAATAGCCAATTCAATTTTCGAGTTGAATTTTACGATTCAATGGAATTCGATGACTATTCGCACATCTACTATGGACACAATCAAGGATTCAACAAGTATTACCTGCTAATCAGGAACTCCCTCCTCTCCCTCAATAAACAAACAATTCTGGAAAATGCACTTCATAAGCCGGCACATTTACCCTATTATCAATAGGCTGTGCGGCGCCGGGAAGTGCATTTCTCGTTTCCATCGTAAGAGAATTAAAAATATCGGAAAGCTTAGTCTGCAAGACGTCGTGTTTAGGCTGGGTCTTGGAAACCAAATCCTGGAAGGTAGCATTTCTGAAGTACTCAGATAACTGTACTCTCTTTTCCTCCTCCTCAACGTCTTGAGTGTTGTTGCACTCGGTAAGGATTTTCTTCATGCTTTCAAAGGTCAACTGTTCCCCAATAAGTTTTCTGGAAACACCAGGTGATGATCCGCCGGAATCCAATTCAGTATTACCAGCATTGATGTCAGCAATGGAATTTCGGCCGGCACTGTCCACCCACGAATGCCTGTGTTGCAGGGATGAGCTGCTATAACCAGAGCCCTGTTGTAATTTCATAGTATCCAAGCCAGCAGTCTTGAGGGACTCTGTAACAACTGCTTGATCGATCAAAAGACCCCCCGTCACGCGCGCAAATTCTCCCATATATTGCGCTCTCAATTCCGGCAACAAATGCGCTGCCTCTCTTCTCCTAATCTCCACAATTTTTCTACTGTACTCCATGAGCGGTACAATGCTACAGATGTGAGCAATCAGTGTCAGAAGACTAACGACAATTGCATGAATATTGAACTTGAGAGCGGTGCTGATTTGACTGCTGGTCAGGGCCAAATCCTGGAGACTTAGAACAAGTCGTAGTTGCTCTAGGACAGTGTCTTCAGAGGCTAGTTCTACAATCAGGAGCGCTAGGGTAGTGTAGATGGCCTCGATATTGTTGACTGAGTTGCTGGGCAACTCGAGTGACTCATAAAGAGCGAGATAGATTTCAGGACCGTGTTTTCTGATGAAGATCACGTCAGGCCGAGAGGACTTTTCAATGGATAGGTCCAATTCTAGGATATTTATGGAGGGTTTTGCTAATTTTTCAATATTGTAGTGGCGGTCGATTAGCGTGTGGAAGATCTTCTGAACAAGGAGACGCATCTCTGCGTCTGCTGCCAGGGACATTCGGAGTAGAGGTTCCAGGAAGCTTGGGGGAAATGTTGTGTTGAGGTGGATTGTTTGATATTTTGAGCCAACCTTGAGTAGGGATTTTAGAAGGATACTTTGAAGAAGCACATCGCCCTTGCCCACTGAAACTACGCGGTCTGGCTGACTGTAGGGCACTTTGCTCATTATAAACATCATTATCTCGATCTTCTGATAATCTGGTAGGTGATTGGCAAACTCGCCTAGAGCATTGATCAGGGCCTCCTGATAGAGCTGCTCGTCGGGGCTTGAGTGTTGATTTCGAGTCACTGATACTCGTAAATGCGAGAGAAGAGAGTTTATTATTTCGAGGACTGAGGGACCCACGCTCTCGCCCGCGGCGATTGAAATTATTTTCGAGAGAGTATCGGCAATGCTCGTTCTAATTTTTGGTGAAGACTTGGAGTTTTCATCGAGATGCGTCATCAGCGCCTCCACCACTGTGTACGAGTATTGGGACTGAAAAAAATATGTGAAGCAGTTGTAAATTCTATGAGATCCCTCTTATTTTATGAAAATAATCAGTGGTCAAAATTGACATAAAAACATATCACATATGCAAAGATTGTGATGTGCTTGTCCGGTCTTTTGGCTCACCTGAATTGAAAACATAATTATCCTAAAGGTATGAATCGCAAAATAATTGGGAACCCATAATTGATGATTGTCCAAATGCCTTAAAACTGGTCGGATGACACAGCGAATATGACCGAATGATGCCCGGCCCACTAATTCACGCATACACGTCTCTGCAAATTGCGGAGGATCTGAGCGCTCTTCGGTCGGACTGTCTGGAGTTGCACCTTCTTTATCTGCATATCTACAAAGGTTGAATTCAGGGAAAAGTATGTTAACCACTTCCTACTTGTACTAACCGATACTAGAACATTAGTGTATTTGCAAATTTGGTTTTAATTGCCAACACTTATAGTTTTGACGAGAAAACTATTACCTAGAATTCTGCATATTGTACAACAATGATGGTACAATTTTATCCATATGAACAGATTCCCAAATATTTTCCACAAGATCATCGCTCAAAGTTTTTCTCACGACACCCTGCAGCCCCTGAATGCCGGCGAGTCGAATCTGCTTGCGTATTGCCAAGTCGTCGTGGTTGGCGTGGCACATTGCAGAGAACTTTGATACAAAGAAATCGTAACGTGTGTGATAAGACGGCGTGTCCTCTTCGATGTTGGCAAATCGGACAAACTATTGGAAGACAAAAGTTTTTGGAGCTTCAATTAAATTGTACAGTGGCTATCTGCACTTTTGGAGTATTTAATTCCATAGCAAATGCAATTAAAAAGCCAATAATTATTTATATTAATAAACAAAAAACAAGGTAAGTGCGTAGAACTACGCGATCGAAGTGAAACTTGTTTTGAAGTTTTCTAAATTGACTCATTTACACCGAATGCATGTGTATCGGACATGGAAATCAGGTCATCAAATGAAATGTCCGAATGTAAGAGAATATATTTGGAGAAAGTATATAAACAATATCCTATTTTAATGGTTGTTACGACATAATTCACATTTCAGTCTTCGTGTTACTGTATATAATTATTGTCTGACATAAAATATTATGTGTATATATGTATGATAATTTTTAAATTTGTGTTGGCCTCGAAAAATTTGTCCGCCTCTCATTCATCTTGGCATTCCTTGCAATTGTTTCTAATTTTTTGCAATTTTTCGTCTATTGGACCAAGATGTTTATTTTTCGTGAATAGAGAGAAAAGAAAATTAAAAGAAATTCCCTTTTTTTATTTAATCAATCTATTCTGGTAAAGCTTGACCATTGCCGTATTTTTTTATTCAAGCTTCTTTTCCGTACAAGTTTCACTTGGAAAATAATGATAAAAAAAAAAAAAACGGTTGCTTTAAAGTTGATCGATTCGATATCGATCAATCATATTAACTCACTGATTGTGTTGCCATTATCTGCAACTGGGGATCGGTGGATTCCAAGAGTTTCTGTATCATCTTCAAAAAACTCTCAACAAATAAATTTAAGGTTTGAGCGTGACAAGCAAGTAACAATTGATCCATTGCTTCCATGGCAATAATAACAAAACCATTTCGCCTTCTATAAATATCTCTGGAAGCACGCTGAAATAAATATTCACCAATTCTATCTAATTTCTCGGGACTGCTCAAAGAGTAGAACGTTAATTTTTCCATGTTATTTTTAACGAGTCCATCCTGAAACACAAACAAAAATTGTTTTTTCATTTAGGATGTATAATTAAGGGAGTTCATTGCGGATATTTAAAGATTTTCAAAAACTGCAGAAATTGATGTACTTAATGCTCTGTGTAGAAACTTGGAAATTAATTAGAATCCTTTGAATTTTTTGATTCAATGGAAATTTGGAATATTTTACCAATTTTCTCTAATCGCCCAAGAGATTTCTTTCAAATGTTCCAACACTCTAAAAATCGCATTAGTGACACTTTAAAAAGTTTACCTGTGGATTAACTGGAAAAATATTGTCAACCAGCCTCTTATATCTTGGCCTCAAGGCCGAGCAGCACCAGCAGCAACCTAAAAAAAATGCATGAACAGCATATAGATAGTATTTTCTACAATCAGTAAACAAATACATACAATGAAAGGTTCGTGAGGACCCGTGAATTTTCATGAAATACCTAAAGGAGATAGAAAACTTTTCACATCCCTTTGGTAAAACAGAAAGAGATATGCTGGAAGATTGTTGCCGTATAAAATTGTTGCTACTCCTTGCTACATTTCGAGATACATGAGGAAAGCAAGCTGCACTTACGAACCTTTCACTGTATGAATGTTTTCGATCAGTTACCATCGCATAATGGGAAAAATGTGGTTATGTAGCACCATATAAATTCAAATGAAATGGGATTTCGTAGTTTATTATGAATGGTATTTAAAAAATGGTAGTTTCTATCCATTGATTTGTTTATTGGATCCGTCGTGTCACGTCAAATGTGGGGCAAAGTCGTAAATTAGGATTACATTTCGAATTGCTTCCCACTTTGTACTGAGTAGCGAATATTTTACAAAAACTTCTGAAGACAAAGTATAGAATCCTTATGTTCACATTTTCAGTTGTTATCGAGTTATGTTCCAAAAAACGAGTAAAAGCACAAACGCACTTATAGTATGTTATTTCTTTCATTTGGTGCTATTCTTGACATAGCATGACAGTGCGTTCATGAGAAAATTTTAATATAAGCAATTACCACACATGGCGACCAACTTCCTATGTCCAGTGTCCCCCAAAATAGCCAATTTTAAGGACTTTGAATGTTTTTTATGCGAATTTTATGGTTTATGAAATACTTGTTCGTGGAGATACTTTATTTGCTTATTTATTGCATAGTGAAGTTATCATTGCGCAATGACAGGCTAATATCGACTGGCTTAAGGTGAAACCAGTTGAGGGTGCATGAACCTAACTAACGTCACTTTAAGGGCATTCAACATATTGGGCTCTATTGCGTAATTATCTGTTGTCAATAGGACACATTTTTTAAATTATTATATGGGATCATAATTGGCTTACAAGGCTTAAATAGGAAGGAGGATAATATCAACTTACATAACTTGTCCATTCTTAGTTACCCACTGAGCTTCGAATGCAGGGTAAAGCAGTTTGCCGGATTAGCCAGAGATATCACCACTGGTGAACTTTTCAATTTGTGGCGCTAAATTTTTACTTTTGGGATTCATTGAGAGAATACTTCTGAACTTTTGGATATTTTTAAAATTTTCAATACTTCCATCGACTACATGACGTTTTTCTCTATGTATTCATGCATCGTGATTGACTCGTGCCACAGCGTATACTCCATCGAACAGAAATAGGTTATCGAAAATCGATAGACGTCAAAGCATGGGAATAAGCTTGTCTATTATGTCCGTCACGCAACTACAAACACCTTTACTTTATAAAAATTCATATTAATATGAGATGTAAACAAGACTGACTCAAGTAGAAGCTATCTTGATTCACCCATAGGTCAACTTGACTCAAGTAGAAATTGTGTTAACTTGAGTGGCGGCGATATAGACGTAAATACAGGTGAATTTGAATCAAGTAGAGATCGTTTTAACTTGAATAGAAGACGTATTTACTTAGGTACGCGTAGTTTTGATCAAAGTAGATGTCGTTTTGATTCAAATCGCCAACTCCTACTCAATTTCAGTAGACACAATTGAGTTGCTGACTTAATTCAACTTTAGGCAAGGCTACATACATATATACGTTGTGCCAGCTTTTATATACAATACAATTGTTATATAGGTTTTTAATGAGTAGCGCATATGCTTATTTTGTTCCGGAAACTTTCTCCTTTGCAGGCAGCATTTGTTGTTTTGGGGAGACCAATTTTAAGAAAGTTCAACAATGTTGGTACGAATATATAGTCGTGAGTTGTAGTAGAATAGACAAAATGAAACAGGAGCACTTTTTTCTTGTCATACATAAGCCATTTGCGGAATGGGTGAAGAAACGGTACTAGGGGTCGTAGGATTTTTAGCAGTTCGACAATTTGGCGTAAAGATACAGAGAATGACAGATTCCATTGTGCCAATCATTAATATTAATGAGGCATCACCTCGTACCATGAAACAAATTCGCTGGGCATTTGGTGTACATCGATGTGCGTTGTTGCTAAATTTCCGAGTTATATGAATTGATGAATATACTTTTCATATATTTCATTGGATAAATTGCTCAAAATAGAACTCACATCCAGGATCAGTGCATTTCCTGACGACGCTTTCCAGAACTTCCGGTGCTTCGACCTCGAAACAACACTTGATCAGTGCCATAATAAAAAATCTTAGGTTAACAAATTTAACAATTAATATGCGGTTATAACTTTTCTCCTAGAATTCCCGCCCATTGCACAACCCATAAATAAACTATAACCTATACCACGAGCCGATGTTAAAACTATATGCAACGAGCATACTATAATAAAATAGTTGTAGAAGTCTCCATCATCCGCACCCTCGCCCGTGCTCCACTAACCCGTATTACAGGCAATACGAGCACAACCCCAATCATTTTATCCCTCGCTGACGTCACCATCAACCAAGCGCCTGTGCCAATGTAACCGTCGTTTTGCACACGCGCGAAACATACAAAATTACACTTGTCTCACATTGTTCTCTTCTTACATATCCATATACATCAAAGTAGTCTGGGCCAGGAACAGACGTTCATCAACCTTTTCCACAAGTATGAACTTGTTGGGATGAGTCTGGTTGGCCTTGGCATATTTGTCGTCTAACTCAATGACAAGGTAAAAGGTGAAAATATTCAACGCTCCGAGATTAGTGAGGATCCTTCAAATTCTGTTGATGTACAATTCCGCCCGATCGCAACACTTATGACACTACCAGGCTTAGGTACTTTCCCCGTCTGTTCATGGTGCATCTGACAGATGGGTGAGTTTGGGTGTTTAATCTCATATAAGTAGGGAGTCATGATAGTTGATATTCTCCTGGATCGGCGTAATTCATCAGGTGATTTTCTCAACGTTAACTTTGGCCAGAATTGACAAAAAATAAATTTGAAGCCACGTGGAGCCAAAAATTCGATGTTAAAAAATTTAAGATTCCCTCCCCATAAAACCCAGATGTTAAATTTGGCCAAAAACGAAAAGAATTAATCTCAATTTTTCGACCCAAATTCGACGGAAATATCTTCTAGGGGTTTCTATTGGATATTATCAATGCACACGGGGCCAAAAATTAAATTTGAAAAAAATTAAGTTTGCCTCCCCATAAGGTCCCAATGTGAAATTTGGCCAAAATCGAAAAAAATTAATTTGACTTTTTCGACCCAAAATCGACGGAAATATCTTCGGGGGGTTCCTACTAGAGAGTATCAACGCACACGGGGCCAAAAATTCAATTTTAAAAAATTTAAGTTTGCCTCCCCATAAGGTTCCAATGTTAAATTTGGCCAAAATCGAAAAAATTAATTTGACTTTTTCGACCCAAATTCGACGGAAATGTCTTCTAGGGGTTCCTATTGGATAGTGTCAACGCACACGGGGCCAAAACTCAATTTTAAAAAATTTAAGTTTGCCTCCCCATAAGGTCCCAATGTTAAATTTGGCCAAAATCGAAAAAAATTAATTTGACTTTTTCGATCCAAAATCGACGGAAATATCTTCTGGGGGTTCCTATTGGATAGTATTAACGCACACGGGGCCAAAAATTCAATTTTAAAAAATTTAAGTTTGCCTCCCCATAAGGTCTCAATGTTAAATTTGGCCAAAATCGAAAAAAATTAATTTGACTTTTTCGACCCAAAATCGACGGAAATATCTTCTGGGGGTTCCTATTGGATAGTATTAACGCACACGGGGCCAAAAATTCAATTTTAAAAAAACTAAGTTTGCCTCCCCATAAGGTCCCAATGTGAAATTAGGCCAAAATCGAAAAAAATTAATTTGACTTTTTCGACCCAAATTCGACGGAAATATCTTCTGGGGGTTCCCATTGGATAGTATCAATGCACACGGGGCCGAAAATTCAATTTTAAAAAACTCAAGTTTGCCTCCCCATAAGGTCCCAATGTTAAATTTGGCCAAAATCGAAAAAAATTAATTTGACTTTTTCGATCCAAAATCGACGGGAGTGACTTCTAGGGGTTCCTATTGGATAGTGTCAACGCACACGGGGCCAAAAATTCAATTTCAAAAATTTTAAGTTTGCCTCCCCATAAGGTCCCAATGTTAAATTTGGCCAAAATCGAAAAAATTAATTTGACTTTTTCGACCCAAATTCGACGGAAATATCTTCTGGGGGTTCCTATTGGATAGTCCAAACGCTAATTGGACTATTGGATAGTATCATTTGTTTGTATTATTCGTTATGAGAACTTGGTAGGAACTGCGACATTCTCCGTACAGGTGCCAGAAAAAAGATTTCCGAGCAAATGTAGCTTCGTTCATTTCGCATTTGGCTGGAATTGTGGCATTTGCCATCAAATTTTGTCAACCTGAATGTTGTACGTTAGTGTTACGAATGTCTAATTTCGAGATTCGCATGGAGTCTGGCGGAAGTGCATGCTTATGGGAAGTCACTTGCATCATTGCGAGGAAAAGGGTGTGTAGGGAGCGAGAATTTGAATTCCGACTGGGAATTGTGGTTATTTAAAATGGCCACGGCCTAGTAAAATGTAATATACACACATGTGCTTGTGTATCACCGAATTGTATGGTTTTGACGTCTCGTAACCACTCGATTTTTTGTCTAACCTCTTTACTAAACACGTTCATGTGCGTGTGTCTCTTTGTTTGCTCTTTTACTGGAGCTATAAATGAGGTCCACACAAAGCTCATTTTTCGATTATTATCATTATTTTGTATTCCAAAGAAATGACATGAAAAGGAATAAAGAAGGAGAGAGCGAGACCGAGGAGACAGAGAATTACAGGCGACTAGGAGTTGGAATAATCTAGTGGGTAGAGACGCATCGAACGGTCATCGAGCCAAACACGGCGAGGACACGAACAACGAGGGCTCTTTACACGAGTATATAACACAAATGACGTCAGCCTCATTCGACCCACGCGTCACATATGTGCGTGATTTTACTAATAATTTAGGATTAGCAATTTACCATCGGTTTACAGTCATATTTCTCTTTTATTTCTACTCATTTAGTAATTGGCCTGTCGTCGCGATGTGACACTTTCTCTCGGTACTATTGTTTTAAACTTGAAATATTTGAGCGATTTTTCTGCCAATGCCTCAGACAACTTTTCCACTTTAATGGGGTGGATATTATTTATACGATCAAGTTAAGCTGCGCTTTATGCCGCGCAGTGTCTACATAGGCGGTGTGATTCCAAACCCAATGACAAGCCTCACATGTGCGAATTCAAAGAATGTAATGGATTTATGTTGTGACCATCGGCGATGTAATAAAGACAAACTCCAAATGAAAATAAATATTGCCTGGTTGAAAATCCTTTGTTTCATCGGAATGGCTATGATACTCCGTCGTTTATGACGGAATTAGCGCCTTCAAAAATCTTTACGTCATATCCTCTTCACTGGCGTGTGTTTATCTTCATACCTTGGTCTTAATTATCTCTTCGTGACTTTTTAGCAGGAACCAAGATAATATTGCCACTCTATTATCATGCGAAACCAATATTGAGATAGATGACGTCATGACTTTCAACATAATTATATTGAAGTATATGACTAATTGATGCTTAATTGATTTTTCCGGATGAATCAGTGCAATTGTAGACATTGTACAATTTGTGATCGCACATTGGTCGAGAGAGGTGACCCAATAATTAGCTTTACTCTAGTTGGCCTGAATTCGTGTAATAATCGTGATGAAATGGTGTTTCGTGTATTCTTCATATTTTACACTCAAGTGCTGATTGGCCAGTATTCGCTGATAAAATCCTCAGCTCACGAATTTTCTACAAACAATACCACAGCAGCGCTCTATATAGTTTCCGTCATAAATCGGGAATAAGTACCTGAAATTTTAATACGAGGCAGCTAACGAGGTTTGTACCACGGAGATAAAACAATATTTGGAGATAATCTATTGTCAATTCGCGGATTTTTATACCCTGATTATAATTACTTTGATTAAATGAACGCTCAATCATCAGAATAGTCCCTAGAAGGTATCGATTTGGACAAAACAAAAACCAAAGAATCCGCATCGAAGATCTGAGTCCTATTGCAGTAGTGGAAATATCATATCATTTTGAACGTACAAGCAACTGACATCTTCAAAAGATATTCATATGAATTTGTTCGTTGTCTCTCTTTTACGAGGTTCATTTCATGAAGTCCTTTGAATTAGGGAAGTTTCTTCCTTGCGAATAAAAATTTTTTTTTTCTGGGTAGGAAAAGACAAATGATGCATTCCAAAACACCTGTGCATTTTGCTGCAGCGTTTCTCCTCTCTAGTTTATTAATTCAAGGTTAGTATTGTATTATATGCCTTAAATTGACCATAGAAAGGTTGAAAATGAAATGTTGGAACTTCATACTTTCGCATTTCCTGTGCACTAGAATACTTTCTACATTTTTTAAATGATCATGGAGAGAAAAGTTGTTGATAGATCTTGTTGCTTCCTCAAAATTGCCCACTTTGTGTTGATTGACTTTTTTTTTTGTAACTCTCATAAGTTGGAGGAGGAATGCTAATGAGAGAGTTATGGACGCCACCCGCAACGGTCACAACGTTTCTTCATTGTTTTTCTATCTTAATACTTGAATTCCCTTTCATGTAACATTTTTTTCAGGTGTTGATGGAGCGAGATGGAGACGAGTGTTGCGTGGTGTAGAAGCACATTCATCAGATTTTTTTTATCAGGCGTCGTTGCGAAGTGAGGACTATCACATTTGCGGTGGTACAATTATAAGTCACAAACACATTCTCACAGCTGCACACTGCGTTGCTGATTTGTTTGTGCCACCCTTCGATGAATTAACAGTGGTTACAGGCACAGATAAACTATGGGGCGGTAATCGACATGAAGTGGCCAATGTCACTTGGCACGGCTGCTATGCCGAAAAGGGTCATGTCAACGACATTGCTGTTATTACTGTGAGTTTCAGCAATGGTTGTTAGTCTAAAAATTTTCTCCCCAATGAAGAAACACACGTGAAGAAGTTCATATAATAAACTCCTCCTCTGTGCAACAACTCTATAATGATTGATTAGAATCAATGTCATTTAATTATATTTAACTCTCATTTAACTGCTTGGAATTATTTTCAGCTGAAGAATACAATAGACTTCGACGAGAATCAGAAGCCTGCCTTACTACCGAAATCACCTGCACCGTGCCATGGAAGAGGTGTGATTAGCGGATTTGGACGTGCAAAATCCACCGATTCTTATTCATCGAATATCCTTCTGATGGCTTCAGCCGTTGCCCTCGATAGATGCGAATGCCAAAAATATATGAACCACACAATTTCTATTGGTCAAATTTGTGGTGTTACCGCAAATGGTGGTGGAATTTACAAGGTTCGTTGATACAGATGCATACCAGTTGCCTGATGTCTCTCGATATTGCATAATTAGTAGAGTAAATGCACCGAACGCCTCTACAGTCACGTTAATATACAGGTGTCACATTCAATTAATCATTCAATAAATCACATTCAATTAACACAAATATTGGATGAATTTCTAAAATTTTTTGCAAGTTTAACGACGAATTCATGGAGCACATTTTACCCAGTTACATTTCGATATTTTCTTTTTACTTCCGCGGCTATTCATCAGCACAGCTAAGTTCTAATCGAGGTGAAGTCTAGCTGCTCTACATTTGCCATTGTTACATGCTTACTCATGCACACGTGATTCATTGATTTTTGATTTTCTTCTCTCAGGGAGATAGCGGTGGGCCTTTTGTCGTTGATAATGTCATTATTGGCATAGCATCGTGGAATATTCCCTGGAATTCAACAGTCCCTGATGGTTATACTGATGTGTTTAAATACGTCGACTTTATCCACACGATTATGGAACAGAATAATTGACGCTGTTATTGAAAGTATTCAGCTGTGTCAATAATTGCAGTGATGATCATTCAGTTTCCTTAGCTGAGTTTATTCACTGTTTATGATTGCCATTATTAATATTATAATTAAAACAAATTATAACGTGCTTTGTTATTTATTTTTTTAATTGTAGAGGAGAAAAATATAGGTCAATATTGAGGACAGCAGGTGCTGCCCGAGCGAGTTAGACTGGGTCATACACACTTTTTATTGTATATTCTCTAGAAATGTTATGCAATGCCGTGGATTGTACCAGGGGATTTTCTTTGGAAATATTCTATCAGAATGAGAGTAATTGAGTACTCTGCTTATGAAAACAGCTACATAGGATATGGGGTGCATAATGATACATGGGGCGGGGAGAGTGTCCTACGTCTCAATTTGCGCATGTGCCCCTGCCCCTTTGTGCCGGACTATCCGCAACAAAATGAATATTTAACTTCATTCGTAAGCGTATTGGTTGGAAGATTCCAAAAGTCAAATGTACCATAGTTGACGGTGGCAGCGTGCCGAAATTTGAGACATTCTACGGTGCTAGTGGGTTATCCGGATGTTTTTATTTGAATTGTCGGAATCAATTTCTAGATAAATATGTCCGATCGAAAATGGGTCTTTGAAATAATGAATTCTCCTTGAATTCTGCAACATTTCCTCCGGAGTCTGGCCTTGTCAGCCTATATGTTAAAAATGCCTAATTCATCGACGTCTCTATTGTATTTTCGTATACATTATGATGAGATTTTGTCAATAAATCACGTGACGTAGTTGCAGCATCTTTCCTCAAATGTTTTCATAACTTTTAATGGTTGGATGAATGTCACTTTCATTGATACTCCTTTATCTCCATTACAATAACAAAGAGTTGTAATCTGCAACCAAGCAATTAACAAAATAATTTGATCAAGTGAGTTTGCTAAACACGAAGATCATACAGGAAGGAAGTACCACAGTTGCTGTTGCTTTCATTGTAATTTTTTATCTGCGACGATTTCATATAAAATAGCATTTCACCTCTTTGATGGTACATTCGAAAGTCATCACTGCAAAATGACGAATACATCTCTCATTTTTTTGGTGCTCGCCATTGTCTCCGGTAATTTCGAAATTTATTCCATTTTATCCATTTGAGTCATAGTATCTGGTAGAAAAGAATAGTATCTGGTATTTTCAAGTCTGACGATCATAACTCGAACGAGTATGCCGCTGACATGCATACTAATTATTTTGTGAATCAGCTCTTCTCTCAGTTCCATTTGTCGCAACCAATATAATATAAGCGAACGTGGAAAATTGCAGGGTATTATGGGCACTTCCGTGCTTAAATTGGGACGCGGGACGGAATGGCGACTTATGTCCCAGTATCTCTCGCCGTCCCATTAAGCCCGACGACGGGTATTCATTCAAATACTAATACTGATTTATCATTTGCAGCGGTGCACGCCAAACCACCTCAACAAATAGTTGGCGGTGAACGGGCTAATCTAGGACAAATCCCATACATCGTTTCCTTTGCTCGTTATGGAAGGCATTTTTGTGGAGGTAGCATAATAAGTGATAGACATATTCTCACTGCTGCCCATTGCGTCTTCAGCTCGACTAAATCGGGACATGGTAACATTGATATCAGAACTGGCGCAACTTCCAGTCTCAACGGTGGAAAAGTTTATAAAATCGCGAAAGTAGTATGCCATCCACGATACGATGATGCCAAGTCCGGCCCACCAAATGATCTTGCCTTAATTACGGTAATTTTTACAGTATTGTGTACATTCATATTCATCAGTCTTCGTCGAGTATACATGTATAACAGAGCTTTATGGCTCAGGCCATTTTCGAGACAATACTGCGTTCATAAAAATGCTTTCGGATTGGTCATTAGAACTAATACTCGGTTAACATTCAACTTAGGTACAAGGGACAATCGCATTTGACAAGAACACTAAGAAGATTGACCTGCTGGATAGAGAAGCGACCAGTGACGCCAATGTTGTTGCATCCGGATGGGGATTGCGGACGAGCAAAGATAGAAGCACACCAAATGACCTATACACTGTCAAACTGAAGGTCGCCAAAACTGATGCCTGCCAGAAATCTTTCCCAAGTGTCAGACTCCAATCTACCCAGGTGTGCGCTATTGGCCCAGTGGGACAAGGAGTTTGCATGGGAGACAGCGGTGGCCCTTTGGCACTTGACGGCAAACTTGCTGGTGTAGTGTCATTTGGACGTCCTTGTGGTCTTGGACATTCCGATGTCTTCACCAGTGTCTATCACTTCCGGGACTGGGTTCAAGCAGAGATGGCTAAACGATAATGCATTGTAGGATTATATTAGTGTACATGCTAGTTTTTTTCAGTTTTTAATAAAGTGTAACCATAAAACCTTGACTATACAATTTTTTCAAGTCAAACTGAAATTTGAGAACTTTCCAAATCTTTAAGCCAATCAGACCTAAAATAAAATAATTATCAAACTAAAACTAAATGGAACCATATGACATATACAGGAGTTTTAGAAATTCAACAACTTTCAAAATGCAAAAAAAGATAATGAAGGAATTTTGAGAGTTTCAAAAATATGAAAAAATAAATTGTAAATTGTGACCCTCCCACACTAAGAAGAAAAAAACGGATGCATTTAGTCTTATCTTCCGAGTTGAAATACATAGTTTCAGTAGGTCTTCTGAAATGGTTCAAAACAAGTCTTTTTTTATTTTCTTTTCGGCACATTCAATTGAAATAACTTTCTTTGAAATCCTTAGCAAAAAATGAAAACTACTGCTGCCGTGCCGCGTACCGATGCAATGAAGGGTTAATGCTAGTTAACGATTCTGTCGATGTACAAGGCCGCGGGAAGTCTCATTAGAAAGCTGCGAAAATTTCCTATTTGGCACATTAGAAATGACTTATTTGGTGGTGTATGCGTCTTTGGGAATTCAATATACGTACAGATACTTTCGCCAAGGCTATTGCCTTGGAGGATCATTCCCTCGAGTGCAAATAATTTGGGAGGGAAAGTGATTGCATATTATCGCTCATGAAGGAATTGCGTCAATACTCTAATACGTAATTAACTCATAAATGAATAATACGTGGTTTTGGGTTACGGTTGAACTACTCATACATAACGGCTTTACAGATTAGCTCACTGTAGGGCCTTTCACCACAAATTACAACAATATTGAAGACATCAATTTTTTGTGAAAATTCTGGTTAGAAAGAAAGTTGGGCCCATTACTTTTATAGTGTTCCCATCGACCATTTGTAGCAGTCGTCAATTAACTGGGGATCAGGATAGTGTCGAATAAATATTAAACAGCATCTTCTGTTTCGATGGTCCAAAGAATATTCTTACTCGTTATGTTATATTTTGTTATTACATCTAGTAAGTGATTCCTATTTTGTCACGTATGACCGGGAGAGTTCAATTTTTTTGGAAAATTTACCGATTTATTCTTGGTTCCAGTTGAAAGTTATGCTTCAAAAAATGAAAAAATTATTGGTGGAGTGAGTGCAGAGGAGGGTGACTTTCCATTTTTGGTTTCGCTAAGTCGCTTTGGTCGTCATTTTTGCGGCGGTAGCATCATAACGGAAATACACATTCTCACTGCAGCTCATTGTATTACTAGGGTGAAACGTTCAGAAATTCGCCATATACATGTACGTACGGGAAGTTTAGAATGGATGAAGAAAGGACAACTTCACCCGATTAAAACTATACACATTTACCCGGGATACCAGCAACAAGGCGGTTTTCGCCACGATCTTGCAATTATCAAGGTTAGTACAATTTGTGAGACTTCTTTTTGTTCAACAATCTTTTGCGCTAGTTCTAACTGCACTCTGCAGCGTTATGAACAATTGAAATGGTCAATAGCAATATATACTTGAACGAATCCATCAAAAATCTAATCCCCTTTGGATTTGGATGGCACCCACACACATACATCCGCATAAGCTTTTTTGAAATCGAGATTATGACGATAATTCACCGAAATGGCCAATTAATTATTAAAGTATCCGCTCTGTAATTTTGCAGCTCAAATCACCAATAACATTGGACAGATATACGATGATAATTCAACTATCGAAAATAGCACCACCTGCTTGGTCACGCGTAACAGTTGCCGGCTGGGGCAAATATGGATCATCCGGTCAAACTATACCGACAACGCAACAAACAGCTGACTTTGTTATTGTTCCACCAGCGAAATGCCGCAGGTCATATGGATGGAAAATTGACAACAATCATATTTGCATAAAAGCTAATCAAGGGGTAGGAGTTTGCTTTGGTGATAGCGGTGGTCCTCTTATTTATGATGATACACTAATCGGTGTTGCGTCGTTCATTGGTGGTAAATGTGGCTACAACGGACGACCTGACGTCTTCGCTAGCATTCCCCATCATGTTGAGTGGATCAACAGAGTCATCAACGACTGAGACTGAATCTAATTAAGTTCCCAAGATGGGAAGTAATTGTAATTATACGCATGTGACGATTCCATTAGAATTTTGTAAGCACAGCAGAACCATTTTTATATATTTTTAGACTAGTATATGTGTGTATGTGCGTCTGCCTTAGTTACGCCAATTGTATCCGATGTTGTTTAAGTCTGAAAATAGTAGGTATTTAAATAAAACTGTGAAAAACGAATGGTTTCAAGATGGAATTTCATTTACTTGCAGTGAAACCTTGAAAATGCACAACTGAAGGAGAGCCTTTGTATATTCATCAACAGGCATTCACGAATTTTCAGTCAAAATGTACGAATGCGTAGAGTGCTAAATCACTGACATTGTAACGGAAAATGCGATATTGTTATATCAGCTTATACCATATATAATCGATATAAGTTTGGTTCAATCAGGATGTACAGGTAAATGGGATATTCAAGAATTATGGAAAGAACAAAAAAATACGTTCTGATTTGTGGAGATCATGAATCTGCACTCAATGGAGTACTAGTCTTGGTATTTTCCCTTCAATTGCTCGCAATTTCATAGGAAGAAACTAATTTTCTGGTTAAGCTAATAATAAAAAATGAGAAGTCAATGAATTTCACGTAAGATTTAATAATGACGAAAGGTGTGACCTTGCTGTGAGTCAAAGAGAAGTCGTGTATACATTTCAATGTTAGCACTGTCAATTTACATAAGTCTTCGTCGAAACTGTGTTGTCTGTACTAAGAATCATGTTATGCGACAACTAAATAAGCAATAATTAGAGAAATATAATGTGGAATACATATATCAAGTAGCAGAATGAATATCGGCTAACAATATAAATGTGTTGCGTTATTTGTCAAAATATTTATGCAATTGAAATATCAGTAAAGACAAATCATCTTGCGATATCGAATGATGGAAAAATATGATATTATCGATGCAGCTGATTTGTCGAAACCCTCTCCAAAAGAAGATAAAACAAATGTTGGATCAAAACGGCGGGATTGCTATAGTTATTTTGTATTTTGGGGGTGATATAAAGGGAGGTCCCTGCATCAAAAGTACTGTTTTGGAGAGGGCGGTAGTCACAAAGTGCTCTTAGGATAAAGAAATGGGTATTCTTTTAATCGTTCTTGTTATTAGCTGTATTTGGGGTGAGTCATTCATTATGATTTTCATTAACAATGCCCTATATTATACAATAAAAGAGAAAGTGCTTAATCAATCCGAATTCCGTGGTGACTTAACATGGACTGGATCAATCCGTGCGATCGTATTATGTCAATCGGAAAACTCAAGTGATTTCCCTATTGAATGCGTCAATGCGTTTGCGCCTTGAATCAGCTTTGGGATACCAGTTGAATCAAGTCGACATTAGTTGTGAAGCAGTCGGTGTGACATAGTCATTTTCTGAGGTGATTCAACTTGGAAAAAGGTCCATTTCCAATTGAATCAAGTGATCGAACGAATTGACCGCTTTTAAATCCGGAGTGATCTGGGCCATCGCTGGTGACTTGATCACCTGCATATTCGGATTGATCCGAAGCGAGTTCTTTCAACGCGAAAAATTAATATGAATCTATGCTGAAGGTTCGACGGTCCAGGCTAAACCACCGAGTAAAATAAAGGGTGGCAGCGCAGCTAACGAGGGTGAATTTCCATGGCAAGTTTCTCTACGTATAAATACCCATCACATTTGCGGTGGAAGTATTATCGATGAAACACATATTCTCACAGCAGCACATTGTATTGTAACGAGCAATTTGCGTAAAGAAACTGGTATCGCAGTTCTGGTGGGCACTAATAACATTCATCAAGCCACTCAAAAAACTTATGGGGTCAAGCATCTACACGTTCACGAAAAATATACAGGAAAACGACCATATCAATACGATATAGGTATCATTGTGGTAAGGATAATTGCAATTTCCTTAAATTTCTCTATATACAATCCGCAGTAGTCAATATTAAGGGATAAGAAAATTCAAGTGATATAAAAAACGTTTATTCGTATTCAATTTTAGCTGAATACGCCAATCAAGTTCAATGCACGTCAAAAAGCAGTAGCGTTACCTGTGAAAGATGTGCCGGTTGGAGATACAGTTACTATCAGTGGATGGGGAATTCTGGACTACCCTCCAGCAAAGTCTAGCAGGCCATCCAAGTTAATGAAAATGGAGAAGAAAATTGTTAGCAACTCTCATTGCACAAATCAACACCGCATCGACATCACCGCTGAGCATGTGTGCGCTTTCTCTAAGCACGGTCAGGGTATTTGCTCCGTAAGTTTAGGCCAAGTCCTGAATTGACCTGCGTGAAGAACAGTATAGGGTGGGATAGGATGTAATGGGGCCCATGTACAAAATGCCACAGCAGGTGTTCCATTATGCCCCACTCTCATCTATATTCCTGCACGCAGATATGTCATATAATTATCATTCTTAATTTCAATTATTTTTGAATACTTAATTATATTTGCAATATTGATTTAGGGTGACAGCGGCAGCGGACTTATATATAATGGCAAGGTAGTCGGTATCGCCTCCTGGGTGAAACCTTGCGGTCTTGGATTTCCGGACGTGTACACTAGAGTGTTTGCTTTTAAAAAGTGGATAGACAGCAAAATTGCTTCTGACAAATGATATTTATACATTGCTGAAATTTCTTCGCCTAACTCTCTGTGTCAAATCATCAAAGCTTTTGACAGATCTATTCTGTACAATTTTGCAGATGGTTTTAACTTGTACTTCTTCTGAGATTTCCAAACTGTGAATATAAAAAAAATAGGGTGTTCGTCCTATCGATGGAGCTGATGACAACAATTTACAGATAGGGTTGAATGATGTTATTATTATTATTATTATTATTATTAGGCTGAATGAATAAAAAAAATGCAAATATTTCTTTGTTTTAATTTTTAAACAAGTATTTAGTTATGTCAACACCCGGGCATGGAAGTATATGTATTGCAAACATTGCAGTCGAAGGTTGACTACACTTTACATTTTTCCTGGTGTCTTTCGGATCATCGTTTTTAATATATAAGGTGCTGCAGTCATTGATCACAGCAGACGATCTAGTCAACACCTCATTATGAATAGATTGCTGGTAGCCATCGTGATTGCATGCGCATCGTGTAAGTTCCTGGTTATTGAGATCTTAAAAAAAATTCGAATGTTTGCACATGGACAAATACGTATTATCATGAATAGTGAAAAACAATATTATGATGTCTGATATCGCACAAACCAGCTCAATCTTTTAATTTCATTGCGAAGTTGATAAAAAAAATGGAATTATTAAAAAATTAACTAAACTAACAATTTGAGATTTCATGGAAATTTCCCACTTTTACCGTAAGTTGTAATAAATTATCATCATGGGCTATTCATTGGAATTTTGATAACAAGTATTGATTGCAATATGCTATCGCTTCAGAATTTTAAATACAAATTTTGTTCCTAGGCATTTTTGCTCGGCAACCGAGCAAAATAAAAGGTGGTCAGATGGCTGATACGGCAGAATTCCCGTGGCAAGTTTCGCTACGTCTTCAGGGTGAACACACATGCGGAGGAAGCATAATCGATGATACTCACATTCTTACAGCTGCTCACTGTGTCCAATATGAAGATGGAAAGCTAATTAAAGGATTACAAGTAGTGGCGGGTACCAATATGGCACGTCAGTGGTTCCCGAAAACTCATGAAATCAAGAGTGTTCATCCCCATGAGAAATTCAAGATGTTGGAGCCTTATCGTTACGATATTGCCATTATTGAGGTGATGCTTCCTTAACTCTCTTTCAATTTCCATTTTCTGCTGTATTGACGGCCTGACATATCGAGCTAATTATGCGATCATACCATTCACATACAATTCTTACGAATTATATTTTAAGGAGGTAGATTAAATTGGTGTCATTGAGGATTGGCTTGATCCCAGTGATCAGATAGGGATTCCAGCCAGTCGAATGGAAAGAATCAGTTCGGAAATGAACTGAATTAGGATGGAAGCTAGCTAGACCAGTCTGGGAACGAACTGAACCGAATTGAGGACGCCGAAGTGAAGTGATTTAGTTTGACAATAGGCCAGATCACATCCGACTCTGATTGAGCTCTAGACTCCTTTTCCACCCCGTTACAGTCCATATTCTGTTTATATTTCAGTCAGTTCCCAACTGGTTCACCCCGGTACTGGTCCGACTCAGTTCGTCTTCGATCTGCTGATCGTCCATTTTCTACCTGATTGAGCTTGTTGTCAGAGCTGATGAATCGCACTTGAATGAAAAAAAAAGTCATTTCACTCAAAATTCTACTGAATGAATCTCTTGTTTTGCCGAGTTGAAGTGATTCGCGGACCAATCCAAGAATGGAGATGATTCAGGTCGTCCGCGATGGACGAGATCAATTCAGACTCCAAGTCAGATGTTGTGGATCAATTCAGTCCGTGCGGTCCGATTTGAATCTCAAGGGACAATGCATTGATTCAGCATATTACCTTTTTACTGACTTTTATAATTGCGGTTATTTGTTTTGTTCAGTTGGTAAGCCCATTGGAATTCAATGACCGTCAGAGAGCAATTGAACTACCTGATAAAGATGTACCTGTTGGTGATGCTGTGACCATCAGTGGTTGGGGAGACACCGAATATCCACCAGGAGTGTTTGCCTCATCATCACCATCTGCCCTGAGGAAAATGAATAAAAAAGTTGTCAGTAATGAGCATTGCATCCAACAACATCTGATTCATCTGTATCCTGATCAGATGTGTGCTTATGCCAAATTAGGACAAGGCATTTGCGTTGTGAGTTTCTTCAATATTTGATAGATTATGTTGAATTCGAGTGAAAAATGACAGATTGTGGCCGATTTTCAATGCCAGGAACATTCCTCATGTAATAATGAATATTTTAATTTTAGGGTGACAGCGGTAGCGGGCTTGTTCATAATGGAAAGGTCGTTGGTATTGCTTCCTGGGTGAAACCTTGTGGTGTTGGCTTCCCGGACGTATATACCAGAGTTTATTCCTACAAAAGTTGGATATCCAAAACAGTTAAGAAGTAGTACCATGTCATCTCTATTAGATCAATATGAGGCAATAAATTTTTTGTTATTACTCCATTGAAGTCTTTATTATTTACATCTCCAATGAAGTCTGAGATGTAGCTATACATTCGAGAACAATTATTAGTATGGTAAGAATAATTAACGATGGAGTTTTGTTGCTTATAAATTTGTACAACGCACTTGAGATAGTTACACAACATTCTAATAGCCGTTACCAGAAAATTACCTTTGATATTCACCACTTGCCACTGTTGATTGCTATACAAACTTGTTTCTATGAATTACTGAACGTGATGAACAATTGGGATTAGGTACATATAAGTATCAAAGATGAGTAATGAAGCCATCATTCAGTTCCAAAGCATACTGATGCTGATAATGAGGGTAGAAGGAATGCAATTGCTCGCAGTGTCGTTGCTCATTTATATTTGCGGTAAGCATAGAAACTGCTGATCCACATTCTGTACCGAGTTGGTAAACTAGCAACAGTGCACTTCTGCTTAGGTTGGAATTTTCATTGGAACCTTTTTTGTAGCACTGTGTTTTCAGTACAAAAAAGGCCTTTATTGAATCCCTAACTCTTTTTAATTCCCAGATATCCATTAAAGATTAGAGTACTTATACTGGGGCCTTAATTCTTTTATTTATCTCAGTTCTTCCCTTCGGTATAGAATTATTCGAATTGGAATGATTGGGAAATATCCTTCAAGTTTGCGCGATAATACAGCTTCTAAGTCGTATTGAAAAAAAATACAAGTCGTCTATATTGTATTGTTGATTCAGTTGGATATGCAAAGCCTCCAAGTAAAATTGTGAATGGCCGGAATGCCGGAAGTGGGGAGTTTCCCCATCAAGTGTCACTTCAAGTGTGGAAGCAACATTTCTGCGGAGGAAGCATTCTCGATGCTACGCACATTTTAACTGCAGCACATTGTGTTTTTGAAGATGATGGAAAAATCGTTCAAAATATGGAAGTTGTTACGGGTGTGTTGGATAATTGGAATCGCAGTGCTAACAATGTGTTTCCAGTCGCCCAAGTTATTTACCATCATAATTATTCGCCTAAAGACAGCTGGAGAAATGATATTGCTGTTTTGAAGGTGAAAATTACCATGTTACAAAATGCACATATCAATAAGTATTTAGCCCTGGATAGGTTCCTTCTGTCATAGATTTTTATTATTCTAAATATTCAGAAATTTAACATGGTTCATTTTTATGGTACTTCAAATGGTAATCCACGACAGAGGTCTACGATGCGTTTCTATTACGATGGGTGCGGTTGGCATTTGAACTTAGCAACTCCGAATTGACGATCTGTTGCCTAACCAATCGATCCATCATAAGCCTCACATTACCAAGATTCTGTTCAATTCTTTTGACATAATAGTAAAGTTTTTTATTCCTTTAATTACCAATGCTACCTTAAATTTTGTTTTCTTTCATTTTCTTGGTTAAACATCCTTAACAAGGCAACGGTATAACTTTTGAAAATTTTGTAGTTGACCAGAGCTATTTCGTTCAATGCCCACCAAAAACCGATAGCCCTACCAAAAAGTGATACACCCGATGGTGCAGCGGTTACAGCTAGTGGCTGGGGAGCCGCAATATATGCTGGGGCCAGAAGCCAATCTCTTCGATATTTGCAAAAACTTACAATGCTAGTTGTAAGTCTACAACGATGTAGGCAAACGATGGGGAACCAAATCCAATCAGGACAAATTTGTGCCGCTAGCGTTAGCGCACGTGGGGGTATCTGTGTAGTAAGTCCTCTACTCTCTCAGTCTTTTATTCTTATCATAAGAAGTTAAGTGATTATGTGTCAATAACTGACTCAAAATGCTTTTTCACAGTAGGTTTTTTTTTATAGAAAAGTGGTTGAACTTTTTGAACAATCGTTTTAAGTTCTCCATTTTTTCTTGCTCGCCTAGCTTGTGAAGCGTCAGTTTGAGACCTTTGTGAGTTTAATATCAAAACCGGTATATGTTGAGCTATCCGGAATATTGATGTTTATGTGCTACTCCTGCGTCACATATACACTGCTCGTTCTCATACACAGTGATTTTGAACCATTTGTGTTTTTCATTTTAGGGTGACAGCGGTGGCCCTTTAACCTACAACACCACAGTTATCGGTATCGCATCTTTTGTCAACCCTTGCGCTCACGGACTTCCTGACGTCTTTACACGTGTTTATCACTACTCAACGTGGATCAACTATGTCCTGGAAACATACTAACCAATTTACTCACGATTTTCGTATTTTTTTTTGAATGTGTAGCTGATCTTAGGTTGAGTTATCATAAAGGCTCTTCAATTTCGTGCAAAATTCAATTTTTAAATGTTTCAGTTAAAGTCAACTAATGTGTACAAATCTAAACAAAATGGATGCTAGAATAAATGATAGTGTTCAAAACGTCGCTCTTCCTCAACACGTTCTGAATTATGCAATATTCTAGATAAACTATTATGTTTGCCATTGAAGCTCAATGATTTGCTGCGATCTGTTTCTGAATGTCCCTACGGTCAGAATATCAATGCCTCAATCTTGGTCGTAAATCAGGTGGTTTACGGAGCTTATCATTGTATCTATTATATTCAACATATGATGAATTTGGTATCTGCCAACAAATTAGTATTCCCATTCGGTAACCATTGTACAAACATCGCTTGATTACTGAGTGTCCTTCAAGAAAGAAATATTTTTTCAATATCGTCTGAAGATTGATAACACTTGATGTGCACACCTGTGCGGTAAATTTCATTGTCAACATATAAGCTACATATGACCTATATAATTTTCTATAAATTTGCATGATTTGCAGGTCAAAGTATTGTTTCTGCTCCAAGTACACGATGAAGATGGTGATTCTCATATCAGTGCTCCTAATTTTTGCCATTAGCGTTCAGCGTACGTATTTTTTGAGTTCCCTCTATCATCCTCATCTTCATTTTTTCACACTATCATTCTCAATCCGAGGGTACTGCATGAGCATTATTTACACTATTTTTCTGTTATTTCATTCCTCATTCACAAAACTTTGTACTTTTCCCACTATAATATTTCTTGCAATTCAGTCAAGGGATTACAGCAAGAAAGTCTGATCCTGTACATGATGGAATATTGAGCTCAGTGTCTATGCATATTTCGGCAGAAATTTAGCTTAGTTCAATCTATTCGCATACCCTTTCGAGTTTTTCCCGATCTGTGGTGTCTGTGGAAGCCAACTTTCTCCTCGACAACTCTATATCATTTGGCTCTCTTAGGTTCTGAGCTCGAGATAACCGGGAATATAAAAGAACTTTGTTATAGTCATTGAGATGCAAGCTACTATTAATCATTCATGCAATGCGTGTTCTAGATACTAATGGAAAGGTACCTCAAAAAATTGTCAACGGTGAGAATGCAGCTCGAGGAGAATTTCCGTACCAAGTTTCCCTGCGAATGTATGATAAGCATATTTGTGGTGGTGCCATAATTAGTGATCGCCATATTCTCACTGCAGCTCATTGTATCGTGGCTGAAGCTCCGTACTCCGAAATAACCGTGGTTACGGCTACCAACTCTTTGGATGCTGCTACGGGTGGTAAAGCATATCGTGTCAAAGATATTATTCTTCATCCAAACTACGTACAACAGACCAGAACTCAGGCGGGAAAGCACGACATAGCTGTTGTTTCGGTAAAGTTATGGTTTTGAAAAAAAATTATTGGTTGGATAAATAACAAGAATTCGCTGTTGCTCTTGGATTAGAATCCATGGACAATAAGAACATTGGAGTTGGAAAATTCAACGGATTCGGGGGGATTTTTGTTTTGCCTTTGAATGTTTGTCGTTTGATGCCAATGAGTATATTCCTGGACCGTATTGAAAAAAAACGTGTGATTCAGTTGAAGTGAAATCGCTGCACAAAATCAATTATTACTAACAATTATTTCCCTTTGAAGCTGCGGAAACAGATCGTGGAGGATAATTTCCAACAGAGAATTCCGCTGGCGACAAAGGACACTCCATATAATGCAGTAGCAATTGTCACAGGATTTGGTCGAACTGGCCCTGATAGCGGATTATCGAAAGTTCTTCAAAAAGCCCAAGTTAAGCTCGTAAATGCCCAAGAGTGCCTTGGACGAGGTGTTCGGGTTTTGAATTCACAAATTTGTGGATACACAGGGGCGGTCATCAGTACTTGCAAAGTGAGTATTTTCTACTAAACTGGCCACCTACTTATTTCTCATATATTCGCTTGTTCATTTCTCTCAAATAAATTCAGCCGTCATAAAATTATATATAATTATTTTCTGTTATAGGGAGACAGTGGTGGTCCTCTTATGTATGACAATGAAATAGTGGGAATTGTATCTACAGCTGGACCATGCGGTTACGGATACCCAGAGCTCTATACGAGAGTTTACAGTCATCTTGATTTCATCATTGCTGCAATGAATGAAATCTGATATTTTTTATGGAATTAAAATTACTCGCCCAATAATCCTAGGACTGCTTATGTTTTGCCTTAAGTTATTAGAAATAGTAATAAAATTTTTACAGATGAAATTAATTTTTTTTATACTTTTTCATAGAACATTTTCAAGAGAAATCCTATAAGGTTACCATAGGATGTCTGATCGAATCTCCTGTGTGAGTCCCATGAGATTTTTTTAGTATATACTTGGTGCCACTTGGTGTTCCTGTATTTTGATGCCATCTTTTCCTAATTATGATCTCTTGATTGATGAAGGAAATGTAAGTTGGAATTGGGCGACTTTCCTTTTCGTATCAAGGCTATCAGAATAATTTAATATGCTTTACTCTTATTTTTTGCGCAACAAATCTCAGCTGCGATAACCACCTGGCTATCTGGTTAATCCAATGTTCATATCAGGACGACTCTAAAACCGATCGCCAATGGCAGGGAATTGCTGCCGATGATCGCATGATCGCACGCTGCGGCGACCAGTTGTAATTAATAGTTTATAGCCCCGGTTAACGAATTATCATTCATAATTGTGCATGAACGTGTGACACAAATGCTTTTTTTTTATGTACGAAAAAGAAAATTCATAATTCTTACGTAGCATGTGACAGGTATATCGAAAGTGATGTCACATTATAATCTAGTGGTTATTGGTGTTATGCAGAAAAAGTTAATTTCAACAGAAAACTTTTATCCCTCTTTACAGTACGTGTTAAGCGGGATTAAACCAAAATTATTTGGACTGAATTTTTGACCTTTTCTTTGCAAACAATCAAAGAAGCG
Organism: Asobara japonica; assembly: GCA_026005395.1. Taxonomy (NCBI): domain Eukaryota; kingdom Metazoa; phylum Arthropoda; class Insecta; order Hymenoptera; family Braconidae; genus Asobara; species Asobara japonica. Next base: position 90,945 of record BQMI01000527.1, read on the forward strand.
AAACGGAACGCTCATTGCCATCGAGAATATATTGAGAGTAAATAAATACCAGAGTTTCCACAGATTCTTGCAAGGCCATTGCTAGAAAAAAATAGGGAAAACTTGGACTAGTGTGTAGGTTCGAGTTGCTGAAATAAGAATTCCAAAAAAGCCAGAAATTGTGCCAAAATCATTTTTTTTAGATAGGTTTTCACATATTCCCACTCATGTAGCAGCCTTATTCGCTACCGTTCTGATATCATTGTTATAATTTTTTAAAATCGTTCCCTGCCCAAAATATCCTAATTATTGCACTTTTTACGGCGTTTTTTCAATTACACATATTCGACATATTGAGCACTTTGGCATGCTCGCCATAATTTCCATATTGGCATTGTGTACATGCCAGCCCCCGTTGAATTTAAATGTACATACCAAGGTGCCCACGACTATCATTTCCCATGGGATGGTATCGAGAAAACATGAGAAAGAACGTGGAGGAGGAATGAATGAATGAATGAAGAAATGAAAGAAACGAAAAAAAAGGCTTTACTAAAAGGAATACGCCTACTACTGTGCGTGATCTATTCGATTCTTCTCGTATCCCTCTCTTTTCTCAATCCATTAACTTTTCTCATTTTGTATTCAGGTAAAAGGTAAAGTCTAGACAAAATTGAGGTGCCAGACAATTTATTACCTAAACTTTTAACTCAACTCAAATTAACAAAACACATATACTTATTATTTTCGTCTAATCATATGCATTTTTATGTGGTGAACTCTTGGGAATTGAAGTATCTGGTGCGTGATGTTTAATGAAGTGTTCCGACGAGTTTAATATGCATGACACCGTTTCACGCAAAAAAATGCTGTGCTTGTATTTTGCTCCCAATTCGGTGAAGAGATGGACCAATCTATTTATTAAATTGCTGCTCGCAATTGCCTCCGAAAGTGATGGATTTTAGAATGCACTAATGGAGTATGGTGCCAATTATATTTGTCTAACTTCAAATGTCAACTTATTTATGCCGTCATTCTCGTGATGATCCTTTTTAAATTTATTTGACACATATGTCTCGAGAAATAAAGCCAGGCTGAAGGACGCAGAATTGAGACTGGTGAATTGCATAGCCATAATAGCATTAGTAACATATTAATATATGCAAAACACTCTTGCCATCCCCTCGGGGATATACCTTCGCCCATTTATACATATATACATTGTGAATATCCCCAACACCGGCTTCATCAATCCGACAAAAAATGACAAAATAGAAAAAGACTAAAATGGTATGAGAAAAAAATAATATATAAATGGAGGTATTATGGATAAAGATAGAAGGAGACATCAAACGTCCCTTGGCGATTATAATCCTCCAACGGTTGTGTTATTTCGCGGATTAAAGTTGACAGGACAATTTATACGATTCACGCCCCATCAAAATGGTAAATGGAATTAAACTAGTGGCTCTTGAGTTATTAATTATTCAAGTTTTCTTCATGATGTTTCTGGTTGAATGAGTATAAGGGCAAACATTGACGAGAAATGTTTTTGTTTTTAAGTGGAAAATCTGCAGGGCTCTTTCGCTCCATACACGCGTGCTCACCCTATTTCGGTAGTGCTTTCGATTCTAACCATTGCATCTTCTCCAGCATCCTATATATAAACACTAATCTATTAAATACTCAAAAAGGAGTGTGCTTGAAGATACTCGTCGGCGTCGTAGTATAAGTATATAATAATTAATTGGTCCTTTCGATTTTACGGTAACACAACTGGTATTTTGTGTTGCACAATTTTGCACTTTCACAAAGCAAGCAAAATAACGCACATAGTTTAATTTGTAATGCATGGATTTTACCGTCGCTAAGTCCGTTACTGGTTACTGTGTTCACAATTTGAACGATCCCATGCAATGACAATAGAAAATTGCTCAACTATTCACATCCATTTCCCGTTGAGGTTTATTTTCAGGTTAATGCCCAATTACCGAGGCGTCAGTGCCTCTATCCTTTTTCAAATAAATGACAATTTTTTATCGGCATTTTTAATTCATCTCTCTATTGCGCAATGATAATTATCAGCGATAAATAAGCAGATGTTTTATATAGGAAAACAAAAGAAGAATAAAAAATGTTCATAGATGGATGAGCGAAAAAAGGGCAACTTTGAAAAGTATCGCTGTCAAATTTATAATATCCATTTCATCTCTTTATTTTTCTGGTGATTGAGCTTATGTCTGGCGTTTTCAAAATTCTTGGGAATTTTGGAAATTTTTCAGATTTTTTGTGATCTTCCGCTATATCACCGACATTTTCACAATATTCGTGACTACGATTTTTTTGCAATTCTGCATTTTTAAATGTCTAATTTTTTTCCTCAAGTTTAACAGAATTAATTTTTTTTCGTAATTTTATTTGTTCAATGGACCCTTGTTCCTTGTTTTTCATTGGAAAAAGGTGGATTCAATGAAACTGAAAGTGATTCATGAAATGATATTGAATGGAGAAAACTTTTTCTTGAATATAGAATTGTTTTTATTACCCGTTTCCCAATGACGATTGAATACACGTAATAAATGCCATAAAACGATTATAAAAAGTGGCTTTCACACTGTAATGTAGTTATACAAGGAGGAAATTAATTCACTTGCTAGTACTAATTTTTCCCCTCAGCTTCTATCCTTTTTCCACAAAACATTTTCACTTTACAATTGTAAGGAAAAAACACTTTCATTCGTCTACTTGAACTGGCTTGACTTTTAACTCGCCTTGGGTATTTCTTTGATGGAGTGCGCGTTTAATTTGCCGCTAATAATACTAAAAACATTTAACGCGAATGTTCGATGCGTTAAATCATCAAGTAGAATTCCATTAAACGTGCGTTTTACTTACCAACTCTTAATTTCTTTTATTTCACTTTATCTGCCATCCCTCTTACTTTTTTTCTTCATTTTTCATTTTTCTTTTCATTCACGCCTTTGCGTTACTTGACTCAACTGCTCTCGACACCAGCAGCAAGGTAAAAGCCGCTGCCTTTCGTCTCGGGGTGAGTTTAAATGAAATCTGGTTTACGACCTCAGTCGAATCAACGGCCAAAACGGGGGATAAACCATTAATGCATTGCACGCGATCATCTTATTTTTTTTCATCAACAAAAATCCCACAAGTCATAAGCATTTCAATTACAAATATCAAATTAGTTCCGTATTTGCTTTTTTTATAAAACAGGAAAAGCAGAAGTCTCGAATCGAGAAACTCACATCCATTATGCGTCAATCATTTTCTAAATTGTTGACATTAGTGTTAACACAAGTGACTTCCTGTACCAAATTCCTGGAAATTGCAAATGACCAAAGGAAAGCTCTCAATGCAGAAAAATAATGCTTAAAAATAAGAATTTACTTTCTGCATGGGTATTGTTCCCTGCAACTATTACGAAATTTTATATAGATTAACTTCTCCCACGATCATTATCCATTGTCGATCGATAATGTTCCATGTAATGCGATATAAAGGTCCACGTTATTTTCCATTGTCAGATGGTATTTGATGCGCCATCAAATTGCAGCGCCACTGACTTTATATTCCACAATTATTAACGCTTAGAAATGCCACTACAGCTGAAGGAAAGAACTCTTAAGTTGGGTCGTGAAACGTTCCACAATAAGCAGTTGGAATTTGAGGCATTCATAAACTCCAATTGGAGGAATTCTTAGGTCTCAACTCAACGCCGCCTTAACTTGCGCTCATCGGGACCACATGAAAAATTTTCCCACCTCCGACTCCCGGCCCTCATATTTTTTTTCAACGACGTTTGCAAAAAAATCGAATATCACGATAACAAATGGTTTAAATACAAATCTACTGTGCTCTATGATTTTTGGTGCGTTCGAGTCACACACGGACGACGCTCCGAGTGCAAGTTTTCCATATCTTGATTGATAATTGCTATCAAAGCATCTTTTCCATGTGCATTTCAATCGCCAGTTGAACTTCATTCCGCACCATTAATCCTTTCATTTCACGCATTTTTGGTTTTATTTTCATGTGTACTTTAATGAGTGGCCGTCAGTGATGCGCTCGGCAATTCTTTTTAATGTTTCTCTTGTTCATTCGTCTCTTTTTTATTTTAATTCTTTGATTCGTAGCCAAGTGTTGTTACTTTTTTTTCCTTTATTTCTCGGCAAACCATTGGTCGTTCAAATGAAGGCCCCGTCAATTCAAAAAGTAGCCACTCACCCCGTCTGAAGCTGGCAGTACATATAAGAGTGAGCTGATAGCTCGCGTATGAATATAGATGGATGCAAAAATCACCTCAATCCCTCTTCATTTTCTAATCCAAACCCTTTTGAGCTCATTCAGATATAATTTTACGAGAAAATATTTTTTTTTTATTATGACATCTTCTTTCAATAATAATTATTAATAAAATTCCACAGTACTAACTGGTGAGTCGATTATCATTGTGGAAGTTGGTCAGCAAGGGAAAAATATTTGATTGATCTGTACTACCGTCGCGGCTTCAGAGTTGAAATACCCCTGATTCGGGAGTATAAAAACCCCTACTAGGAAATATAAACATCCACGATGCCGGGATTCGTGAACATGAACGCCTCTAATTTGGGGAATATTCTAATCCCATTTGAAAATATAAAGATCAAGGGGATTTGTTCAAAATATGAAAAATTCTATGAACCATTTGGGAACAATTTGCCGACCTGTGTCACTGAATTTGTCAAGTGTCAGGAAATTTCATCAATGAACATCTGTGATGATGAGTCAAATCTAATTACAGTAACAACTTCTTTGATTTGATGAAATTCAGTTAGCCATTATAAATATAATGGTAAATGAAGCAGTTAAATTCCATTTTCAATTGAGGCAACAAGAAGACAAAATTTATTCTGCAACAAGTGGTGATAATTGCTCCCCTTTTTCTGATTAAGAAATTACGGTCACCTTGAATTTTCAGAGAATTAATTAGAAATACTTAATATACGATAAATCAAAATAATAGTACTAGCGCATAATAATTAACCCCCAGTTTCCTCTAACTCACGGCGATTAATAAATACGTAAGTATTTTAACTGCTGTATATGTGTATATATTTATATGCGATAGGAAGCGGCGTGCACTGTATCGTCTCACAGCACTGCTATTTACGACACTGGAAAAAGAAGAATGGCACAAGTGCAGGACTCGACACAAAAATATATACATACATATTGCGAGGGGTAATAGCTAAGTCTGTGAGACCGTTTACATAAATTAATGATCAATCCATACGTTCGTATACACTTTTCGTTCATGCTAAATAGATTAAGGGTTGGCTACGGACACTGAGATACGCTATTGGAGGGAATCTGGATTGGGTTTACTCTGGTAAGTACTGGCCAACGATCCTATTACACATGGCATATACTCACAATAAACTCAGAACAATTCTCGCGCTTGTTTGATTTGTTACCCTCTTAGCATATTGGAACTTTTCAAAAATTTCGACTCATCAAAATTATTTGCGGTCAATCCAACCAATGCACCGTCTTTGAACCGTGCGCAATATTTCCGTGGTTAGACCATACGAAAAAAGTTTTGGTTCAATGAGCGATTTAGGCTTGGCAAGTTGAACGTGACAGTGCAACGATTGTGTGAAATTTTGAGACAATGGGTTTATAGGCAATTGGTAAAATTATTTAAATATTTAAAGATCTTCAAATTTCAAAGATTTTCTCCGACAATCTCACGAGATATTTTTTGTAATAAGGCCTTGTCTCGTCTCGAGACCAGATGTATGTCTGGATACGAATAAGAAGACAGACCGAGTAATGCTACCTGCAGGGTAGGAAGAGAAAGATAACTCAATGACATCTAATAATGCCTTCACAATTTTTTGAAAGTTGCCTGGTTGTTATTATGGCATTTCAATGGATATGAACCAATGGAGTTTGAAAAAAAATAATTTCTCTAAATGAAGAATACGTGAAATCATTGGATTTTTAGAAAAGACGGATATGCGTATCAATTGTTATCGCGAAGTTAGGGATTTGACTTGTCAAGGCTGATACTCACATGCCGTGTTTTTTTCCTATTTTGATCCGGGACCGTCTTTTAGTGAAAACAAAAGTGCCAAGATATGAAGGAGGAATGGGACAGAATAATGTTGCCTGCAGGGTAAGAAGAGAAAGATGTCTGAACTTCTAGTGGTGTTTGTGGGGGTAGGGAAGAAGGCTGGTTAAAACTAAGGATTATGTTCTACCTTGCCCAAGTGAACGGAGTTTTCTTGTCAGTTATGCCGAGACCATAGACTCGCGTTATGCTATAGGGTTATTCTATTCTCATCTAACATTTGTTAACAAGAAAATTGCTCTTAGTATTTTGTTGTATCCAATCTAAGCTGTATGAATAATCGGCGCTCGGAACACTATAGAGAAATTTAAATTACCCAGAGCAAACCAACTATTTCCTAAATTATGAAGAGTCCAAGTGCCTGTGTGTTTCCATGTATGAAAATGAGAGTGCCAAGTAATAACCCCAAATGCGTCCAAACGTAAGTATTTCAATATTCAATTGAACAGTGATCAAACAGTGTGAATGCAATTCATTCATTAACACCCTTAATAATGTAATCCTTAATAATGTAGAAAAATGACTGAGAGTCGATTTAGGGATTATATGCAGTGATTCTTAATTCCACTGAATGATTAATGAGGACATTTTGTTCATTCATTCCGTCTTTAATGCTCAGTTTTATCTAATGATCGGAACATGGTAAGTATTGAATTTGATCTTTTTTTCGGAAATCTTTACCAAAGTGGTTCTGAATAAAAAAAACAAGGTGGACGCGAAAACAGTAGCCCCGAAAATTTTCCATCTTTAGTTGGCCATCCTGTTTTACCACTTCACAAGCGTTTTTTTTTTGTAAATGTTCAATTGACATTTGGTTGGTAATGTAAGACGGTACGAGTGGAATGACGAGGCCATTTGCGCTTTTACTTTCTTCCACCATGTCCGTAACGTTGGGAATCGGTTCCCGATAAGTCTCAGCAGAGATTACACGTCTGAAAGAATCTCATATAGTAATAAAACAAACTGCAGTAGAAACTGCAATACATGGGCTTAAAAAAAATGTACTCTCCGAAAATGGAGGTTATACATTGAACACGGAAAAGGACCGATTCAAAGGGAGCGCTGATTCAGAACCGGCCTCCAATTGAATTCGGAAATAAATGCATTGTAAGCTGCTGCCAACTTGATTGTGGTTAGAGATGATTTAGCGCACCTCTATAAATAAAACCAACTGATTTAATATCTCTTCTCAAGTTAATCCAAGTTGTTTTGGATCAATTCGAGAATGGAGGTGAGCGATGGATTTAAAGGTGGTCTATTCGTTGAAAGATTTGATTCAGCTTGGTATCGACTTTATCCAATTGGTTTCCGTGAGTTGGAACAACTCGAAAAAGAAATGAATCACTCCTCTTGAAATCGGCTGTTGACTCCAATGGACTTGGAAACGCATTCATTCAAAATTAAAGTCGGCTTCATTCGCGTCATATTTTCGAGCTCCTCTAACTTTGAAACGCATTGGCGCTCTTCATCGTGAGTCACTTCGTCTTTCAGACTGGGATCTACCCTCGACTTTATCGAATTGAGTTTCGTTGACGAAACTCATAAACGAAACCTCTCTATGAGTTACATAGAGAATTCACGGACTGAACGTCTTTGGTTGAAGTCGACAGTAGAGCCCGTGGCCCAATCGCACGGATTGATCCAGTCAATACGACTCAAGATCAATTGCAGCAGAAATTAGATTGATGTAGCACTTTATGTTTTCGGTGCAGTATCAGCCTTTCAATATGTATTCCATTGAATTTTTCTTTCTCTATATAAACGTCATGATTACTTCTATAATATGTTGCACAAGTGCTTGATCATATTCATTTTTGTTGTCTTCTCATTGGTGAGACGATCGGTTGGAATAATTCATGAATTGCTTTCAGGACTTTTGCAACTCTCTGCAGGATTTTGAAGCGGCATCGAGTGCCCATTTATATAGAACAAAGTGTATTCTGTGTCAATTTATCAAGGTCAATGAATACCATTCAAAGATTAACCGGGTGTGTTATGTAACAAGGACGAGACCTTGTGGGAGTTTATTGTGCTAAATGGTCACTTCAATCTGTATAAACTTTCGCCGATCCTTTTGCAAGATTCGTCCGTTCCCATGCCGAGATATCTCTATACTTGGGTGTTTTTTCGTCGAGCCTCCTCAGTCGGCAAATTCCCTCAAATCCTTGCATTTTTCTCTCTACGTGAAAAAATCCTCATTTGCGAATTTTTTTCTTTAGTAATTAATGACTCAAATCATATTGAGAGGTTATAACGTCCTACGCATAACTAGCGTAGGCCACACACGTGCGTGGGTGATTTGTAAGGATATGCCAATGGGGGAACTGTAAGATAGAATAGACTAGACGCCACCAGTGCCGGTTTCATTTAAAAGTTCAAGTGGCCTTTTCTGGCGCCAATTAAAAGACAAGGATTAGTATCCTAAGAGTCTAGTCAAGTATTTCATTTCTCACGGGAGGATCTGTTAGTGCTGCGTTGAGAGAAAAAAATCATTTTAATCTTTCAATAGTTAAAGAAATTGTGTATCATGCATAATTTTATTGTTCCAACAGATTTGAGAACCCCATTCAGGATAATCTGCACTACATGACGTTTTGCGTATCTCAAATCAAATGAATTGCGACGCGTAATTCAATATATAATGAGCGTAGTATGTACGCGCGCACTTGACAAAACCACCTTGACGTGGACTCGCGCGGGGTAACCCCAGTATGTACTAGTCATCAAGTTCCTCCAGCCGACCACTGCACTAACATATTCTCTGACACATAAAAATTGTCCCGAGAGATTTTATGAACGCATTGACGTGTCAACGGAAGACGCGTGCACATTTCAAATCAATGCGGAAAGAGCCGAGTCACACATGTTGTTTTTTTAGTGCACACCAGTTATTTATGCCTGTATCACCTTGATCAATTAGAAAGATTAATTTTTTATTAGTTATTTTACAGTTCTTTGTGACGTTTGATGGGGGCAATAAAAGTATTGCAGTAAAAATATTAAGATGCCATGATTTCAACTGCTGAAACAATAGCCATTACATAAAGCGGATTAAAGAAATGAGTAAACAGACTCAACATATGAGTATTCACCTGAGTCCTTACTAGAGAACATTTTCATCTCATTTATTTGCCATTTTTCAAATTGACCCTCTTGTTGCCTTGGATGTTGAATGAATGGCCGAGGGATACGGCCCTCGTCAATGTCGAATAACGAATGAAAAACTGTAAGGTTAGTGCTTGGCTTGTGGAATACGTGGGGTAACACACAAGAGATTTTACGATCAGTTGAAAAGTTGAAATCCCCGCGAGATTCCACTTTGTAGCATTGTAAATTTGCACGTCCCCCCCCCCCCCCCTTCATACTCTCTCCATGTACTTGTAGTCGTACCGGTGGCCGTTACGGAAGGCACTTCAACTCTTTCTTATATTTTTCGATGGTAAAACGCAAACGAACTCATGCCCCCAACCGGCTTGTGGCATAAAACAGGGTTCATAGGTCGTATTCTTTACATTACCAAGATCTCTTCTCTCTCACTACCCCACTTCTTTCATTTCTTCCGGGGTAAAAGTACACACGAGAGAGGTGTATCGTATTGGAAAATTCCTCTGCAATCATGTTGGGAAAAAAAATTCAATGAACCTGGTGAGTGTGACCCATTATGGCCTATAACTTTTCCATCAGATATACAAAAAAACCTCGTACGCGCGTGAATTTACAAACAAATCTTATTGAAAAATTTTGGTGGAGAATATGAGGCCTAAAAGAAGTTTACAATTTATCTGCACAGTGGGTTACTCTCAAGATAAATCTTGATCGCATCATGATGGAAAACAATGAGAATCGGAGTTATTCCCATTATGTGATAATGACACCAATGAAAATTAAGTCATCCCAAAATTAAGTGTCATTGACCGTTCTCTCATCCACATTTCGAAGTCATCTATTTGTGCTCAATTTTCATCTCAAAGGCCGCAGAGGGAACTCAACAATTTACGTCCTTCAATCTGCTGACATGCAACAAAAAAGTGTATTCCACCTTTTTTACACTTTCCTAATTTTTGCTTTTATTTCCCCTTCGCCCGTTAGCAAGTGCTGATGCGTCTTTATTTACATGCTACGTGACGCGTGACGTTTTCTACGATTGAGACGATGAGAGGATGATAATTATAGTGTAATATAATACTCTCGAGTAGGCTGGAGGGGGGAGGGGGGGGGGTTGGCTTATAAGAACATCGATATATGAAAATGGATGATAAACTAAACGTTAACAGGCCGTTACATCAACATATTTTTCATTTCATTTTCTCTTTCGAAGTGGTAACCGATATAATTGGCCTGCTTTTTTCGCACATCAGGAATCGTGCCATTCTCTCAACGTGCTGGAGGCACACATTGAGAGAATTTGTCACGTTTTATTCAGGAATTACATGTCGAGGTGTAAAGGACAGCTCGATTTTCATGAAAATGGTTTTGTAGTACGCATGACGAGCTACACTGAAGCTTAATATGAAACTTTTCTGATTCAAATTTGATTCATAATTATAATTAACTCTTAGCTCGTTGGGGAAATTTTTCCCTCTCCTTTTCCATCATTTTTATGCAATTTTTTATAGCCGTGTACATGTATAGCCCAGCTATACCTAGATAGTCATTACGTATTCAAGTTATTTTTCCCTCCTTTTAGCATTTGTTCTAGTATTTTGTTTTCTTTTTCACGCTTGGTCAGCGTAAAATTAAGCATTATATATATATAGAAGGAGTCGGGAGTAACGCTTCCAGCGTCCATGTCGCTTTATGCCCATATTGCAATGGGTTTGAATGCAAAGGCTCAACACAGCGTGATGTGTTTATTTGGTGTCTCTCTTCTATTTCCTCGGGGTTGATAGTTTACATAATGATCCAAGTGTAATCGGGGAGGGGGGGGGGGGAAGTACATACGCAGGAGGTGGCTTACTCCACGTATGTCCCCGTGTGTGGGTGTCGACGTAACCATTTTTTTTTGTTGTAAGTGGTCTAACCATCCTCAATAAAGTGTGAATGGAAAACACACTACTATATTTGTTTTCACCGAATATGATAGAGGATGTCGGTCGTATCGGAGATTAAATGTATACATTAGGATAAATAGATGGACGCAATGACTTATCATGACCTCATTTATTCATTTCCAGCACTCCTTTTAAATATTTACTTCAAATTGAACATCATTCGCACTGTTTTTACGTAACACAAATTTTGAGTGATTTCCATTGTGACTTGGTTTGAGTAGTAGTTGATTACCTGATGTGTTCCGTACTGGGGGCAAGTAACTGCGACGTGATATATATGGTACTATCCAAAAATTTCGAGCGTCGAACGGGTCAAGTATCGCTTAGACTACTTTCGAAATGTGCCGCTTGATACATCAACACCACATATTGATGTAACCTATATGCACAATATTTATTGGAGTATGAATGCATATGAGATAGTCCCTTCGATATTGGATTTGCGCTCAAATTTTCTAATTCGTGGAAACCTGATGCGGGGTATAGCCTTTTTGAGCAAATACATCCGAATTTTTTTCTGATTTTTAGAATCATGGGATTTTAATTATGCGGCTAAAAGTATCAGGTCGATTTTTATAGTATTTATTAGTCAAGGTATTGATTTGATGTAGTTTCATTACAATGGAGGATATTTGCGCACATGATTGGTCCATTATTTCATGGAATATCTCATAGGGGTGGGCTGGATATGGTGTTAGATGCGTGAAGGACGGGACGGGGAGTGCACCATCATGTGCCACATACCAGTTGAAGCACTGGACCATTACGCTCCCTGTACCCTTAAGTAGCCTTTGTCCCAGTAGGCGGCAGGTCTCACTATGCCACCTGTCCCATTATGGCCTACATCCCACTCTGGCCCATGTCCCATTCCGCCTCACTCTCCCATATATATACATCGAAATGTATACTCGTTGAAGAATTGTCATGCGTAATGTTCTCTTTTAACCACACTCATTTATCGGAACGATTCGCATGATGAAATCGATTACTCGCTATCCCCAGAATACCGTGTGAATGAATAACGCTGCATCTGCCACAATGGTAATTGAACCAGCAGATCATTGTAAGCTCTTCTCAACACGTTCCTCAAGGAGCATAATGTTTGCTTTGGCCAATTCAAGAGTTGAATATAAATTAGGATTTATTGATTTACGAAGAGAGATGGGGAGAGTACATACATTAAAATAGCGAAACGAAAAGGCCAAGGACAAGGACTGACGGCCTAACCGTTATGCGTATAAGCCATTTGGCATATAACGTAGTTATGTGCCATTGATCTGAGTCGAATCGAGAGAAAAGATACGTAAAGTCTCTCGATATATGGATATAGGAAGTGCAAGCAGAGAGCTGGGGAAAATAAGTAGAGACAGAGGATGAGCTCCCACCTCATAAGAGGAATATATGAAAATAAAAGCACAGGATAAAAGAAACAGAATTATGACGACGATGGCCGATATAGCTTGTATATAAGCTCGAGGGGGAATCTCCGTGCAGGATCATCGTCCTTATACTCACGTACTTGTACGTCCGGCGTATGCACTGAGTTACGTCGGCTGTATGTATTATATACATATGCACATGTAATCATTTACTCTTCTTTCTATCTATAGCTTTTCTTTCTAGCGTTTTGTGTTTTTGGACAGGTATTAGCATAGCCGTGGAAAAAAACAATGAAAATGTGACAAGTGCGCGTGTCGATAATGACATTCCCTACCTTAGGTCTTTTTCCCTTGAAAGCAATGACACAATTGGTCTCAGTATGGCACGAAGACGTGGAGAACGGTACTGCGGAGTTACGCAACCAACGGACTAGCAATGACAAATTTAATTGATGCCATTAATTAAATGTTTGTGGGCGAAATTAAGCTGATTATATCCTTAAGCTGACTCTTTCTTCCTGTACACGGAAAAAAACCAGTGAATCGGGTTGGATCGAACCGCGCGATCGGATTGGATCAGCCCGGAAATATGACTTGAGCCCATTTGAAAGCCGTCTTGTGTCAATTCGTCTCCGAGCGGATTCAAGTCGCTTTGAATGAAGTATGAGCTTGAGTTGTTGACATTACAGGCGATCAGATTTTTGCAAGTGTCAAAATATGGGAATTTCCAAATGGAAATACTCAAAGACCAAGTCCACTAAAAATATAACAAGTATACCTCTTGATTTTCTGAATGAGCGAATTACTGCATGTTGACCTTGACTGTTGAAAGCACAGAAAAAGAGGTTCGTGACAGGAAATTATATAATTCGTCTGATCTGTTTTTTGTCTCGACTTTTTTACCCCTATCCTACCTCCGAATAATCGTAGGATTGTACATTATGGAATTGTAATTTGGAAGATTATTACCGGTGAATCGACAGTTATAGTGGATGATGACAAGCCTCAGAACTTTGACAAAAAACATTGAAGAAAAAATTGTTCTTTTATTTATGTAGACTCACTCTTCTCTCGAGTATGTTAGAAAAATTATGACGAACAATGATACAATGAGTCGTTGTACCGTAAAAAGAAACGAATCAACACGTGCGTACAGAATACTGCGAGAAGTGTATGCCCCAGTTTTAGTGCGTGTCCCATTATGCCCCTACTCATCCCTATGTCAAAAATGCTCCAGAAAATTTTCTGAACTTTCAAAAATGTGATGAGAAATCATTAGATTTGTTTGGCTTGTCAAAAAAATTTCAAAACTGTTGTGTAGGGATTTTTACGCAACGTTTCACTCGCATAGAATTAAAAAATGATAACTAATCCATTTAAAGGTAGAGAGTGACTTTCAATTGAAAGTAAAAAAAGTGGAAAATGCGAAGAATGAAAAATACGCGTGGCAGTGAGGAAGGATGCAGTGGATGAGCTGCTCACGCACGTGGGTACACGCACTTCATGACTCGCGTGTCGTGTAGGCGTTATCGATCAGGTCCCCGGGGGGACGCGATGGATTTTTAGCTCGCATCATTACCCCAAGCATATTTCATTGCAGTGCATATTTGTGCCTTGTCATTGATAAACGTTTGCCGCTTATAAACTCTCACATCCGGATGATTTTTTGGTATGGAGCAGATGAATTAAAAATATTACACATTTACGTGTTGTACATCAAATTTCCGGTGAAAATTGGCATAACGGTAACAAATATTTTCCGCACAACAAATAGTTATTGTGGCTGAGTCAATCAGGTACGAAAAAAAACTCTAGAAGTTCCTTCTGGAAATGCCTTTGGATTTTTTTAAAGCGCATGTGGGTTTGCCTCCAGAAATGTTTTCTCGGAGAAATTCCATAACATTTTCTTCCACAATTTCCATGGGATTTTCTCCAGGAATTCCTGCTGGAAATGCCATAATTTTTCGTCTCGCATTCCTCCCTTCTAGGAATTCCTACAGCTCCTTCTCTAGGAAATCCGATAGGGTTTTAAAAAAATACTATAAAGTGTTCAGAGCTCCGATAGTCTTTCATTATTCTTCCACTTTACTACTGCACCGTATTCAACTGATAACGTAATTACAAAATGATAACATTGTTCCTATAATTATCAACGTTTACTTTATGTAATTTCCTCATTGCATGAGACAAAATTTTATCACTCAAATAAATGAATGCTAAAGTAGAATTGAATTTTTGTAGATTTAGCAAACTAGATAAAATGAATATGACAATAGACTCGTGATTTTACTACATTTCCTAGTCTCATCCAGGAGGGTGAGTATTTTCTAGTGCAATTCTACTAGTGGGCACACCTGAGCCTCGTTAATACTAACATAATACCGAGATCTCATTCACCTACTTTTCCGCTCTACTAGGAATGTTTCGTGCATGATGCTGAAGCCATCTGGTATAAAACCTATAACACAGTGTGATAATTATACCCACAAACCTTCACGCTAGTACCGTGACGGAAAAAAAATCTATGAACAAGAATGAAAAAAAGAAGAGAGTGAGGGAATTAAGTGTAGGAGGGAAAACGGCACAATTATACACACCGGTATATAACATACAACCGTCTGTATATTCATTATCCTTACGGATCGCTCAGCAAGTATTTTTTACCTAATATGAGGGTAGGAGATTTCTTCTCAAATCGCAAAATAATTTTGCGTATTTTTTAAACGCGTAATTTTTGAGTAAAAAATCGATATTTTCGAATCATTTTTCCGAATATTATCATTTTGGAAATTTTTGAACTGTATAATATGGATTTGAATTCATGTGTACTTAAATCGAACAGATAGTTGTTCATCAACTCACCATAGTTTTTGAATTGAAGGATTTTTGTGATACTCATTGTCAACAGCCCCCCCCCCGCGTTCACATTGCACAACCCCTGACATTGCTACTTCACCACTGGAGACCTCACACATTTTGTTCTTTCAATTTCTGATAAAGCTTCAAAGGAAAAGGAATTGTGAAATGAGATTTTTGGCTGATTCTAATGAATACCTTTGATCTGCAACACGTGTTTATAAACATGTTAAAAAAATGCAAAACGAATGGGTGGTGGGTATAGAGTGGGAATAAAGGGCGGTGGTGCATTGTGGACGTGTGTATAACGACGAGTGGGAAGGCAAAACAGGATCACACGACGCAGGCGTGGGTATGAGGAATTCCTAAGGGCGAACTAGAGTAGTAGCCCGAAGGGCCAGACAGCCGCCCTTTTATCCTCCCAAGATACCGGCCACTTAACTCGATACATGGCTCAGCCGCCTCCATGATTCAACGTTGCCCCAATGTCCAACGCAATTTCTTTCCGCCGATTCAACCGTGGTTCTCAATTTTGACTCAATTGAAAATTCATCAATATTCATGCTGCATAGCTTTTCTCAATTTATCCCTAACTTCTCCTCACCATCCTTCATTATGGCTTTTTAATATTACGACACTTTTCATTGCAAACCTTGTGCCAATTGCATGCTCTATATTTAATTCCATCTATGGATATTTAGTCGACATCCCGTTTCAATCCCCGACTCTTCGCCTAATTTCCTCGTAGTCATTTAGCTGTTGACATGCTTCCAAAATATCTTCAAAGCACCACCCTAGTGATTCTGACGTGGTGACATGGACAGTTCGTCGTAACTTTATGGTGGTAGATTTCCAGTATATCGCGTGATCCAATTGCTTTGACTCGTACTTAAATTAAAATACAGTGAGCGAAATCTTTGAAGAATTGACCTCTGAACTCTGGATTATGCTATTTTCAAACAAAACGTTATTCAAATGAATGACATTAACTGATAATTTTCAGTGGTGTTCCATTTCATTGGCCACCTGGAACTGCACCAATGCGACTTTGCAATAACTCCATAGGTTGACCATCAGACGAGTTACAAAGTTATAGGAGTGGTTGGCAGGCATACCTGGTTATGTATTCCCTTCAGTGTAAAAATTTAATTCTCTTATTGACTCCTAGCTATGGCATATTGCTAATGCTTTACGAAATAGAATGAATTCGAGCTGTGTTGATGAAATGAATCATAGAAAGAGACTTGGCTTGGCACGAAATTCGAAATTTTACGCTGAGCATCCATAGCTTATCCTGGAAACCATGTCGATTCTTAGAATATTAATTGAATATGTAATCTGATCGAGTTCCTACAAAAAGAAGAAAGTACAAAAAACGCCAATCATTTCATAGACATGTGTCCGATTATTAGAAAGAATTGTTCGTGAACCAATGCATTTGGATTATTCCAACAATCCAGTAATTGACTGATGCAATCCAAATGGATTTTTTAATGGAAGAATTAAATTTTCCGCCCACACGATTTCCACCGTAGCTCTAGAAAAACCTTTCTAATAAACTCTTCTTTTCAATTAAAGATTCACCAAATGATCTAGTCCCGGGGCTATTGCAAGTATATACACAGCTTAGCCACAAAGCCTAGGAAGATGAAAAAGAACAAAAAAACAGCAAGATGCAGGGAATCGCATTCACTAAGGTTTCTAACGGGCGTTAAGGGGAGCATCACCGAGTTTCCGATGCACTATAATCAGGGACACGCGCGCGCTGCACACAACAACCATTCCTACAATCCATCTTAACCCAATGGTGGAGGGTTAAGTATAGTGCTGTTGCATGGATTTATTCCGGGTAACGGATGCACACGGACCACACTACTTCCAATGGCGAAAGAAAACAAGCAATTGTATGCGAAAAGCGGCGTTCATGAATTACCTTTCCGAAAATTTCTCTATATTGAAGACATAGTACAGGTAGACATGCTATGTGTGGGGTTTAAAAAAATTGCTTACTCTTATGATATATTCATTTTGTGCATTATCCATAGAATTGGGTGAATTTTTGATTCCAACAAGGCGAAAAATGTTCAGTACATATATACCGTTACATAGGCACATACAAATTGCGTTTTGTGATAGAAAAATGTGTGATTTGGGACTACTACGATTTTATATGGTTCACATAATGGTAGTTCTCAGCTGAAAGCAATATAATTCGCAGGAAGTAATTTTGATTTAATAATTATTTTTATATATTGATGACTAATGCCCAAAATACAGACAAATTATGATGTCCCTAACGACCCTATGATTCATCATTCCTCCATTCGGGGTAAATCATAGGCCGCCAGACGAGGGGAAAAAAATCCTACAAATAAGTGAAAAAAGAGGCTACTACCATTTTTGGGAAAAACCGTTTTGCCGTGTTTAAGTTGGGCTAAGGCCACCGGGTAACCCAAGACGTCGTGATTTCCTGTGATTTATCATTGGTACAGGCGCGCCAATTATGGTCAACCTGAGTGAGAAACGCATGAGGCCAAATGACTGGTGAGTGAGAGAGATGGGATGAATTTGAAACATTGGCTCACTCTGAGGCCTCAGTTTGGCGGGGCATTTCTGCAGTTTTTGAGAACTTTGAAGATATGGAAAAATCATGAGATTTAAAGATTTTCAAAATTGCCAAATTGGAAGGAGATTTAAAAGATTTTTGAATTAGCACTTGCAAAAGCTACTTTAGATGAAGCAAAGTAGCCGCTGTGAAACTAGTATACTTATAATATCAGATATATATATACACACACATGGACGCGTAAGAACCGTAATCCAGCGTAGAAATTTGAAGCATGCTCTCCTTTGAATTGTTCTTACCGTGAAATCTCTCACATGATGGGGCATTATTACGAATTAAATGACCCTTTTCCGCGTTACACGGAACAGAAATTAATGAAAATACAATGTTCCGTGTGAACTATAACGCTGTTTTGAGTTTCTCTTCAATATATCGTGTGATTATGGCATGTATTGCGGTTCGGTACACTGGCCACTTTCGTGCATAATCATAACCCAATTATGGGAGGAGGAACAAAATGAATAAAAATGCACCGAAAAATTGGCCAACATTATTTTACTAATTTCCAGGTAATTCCGTCATATTCCTTGTTTCTTGGTGGGAAAGAATGTTATATATTAGATGCAGGTGAGCAAAACAAAACAGACTTGACTAACATGCAGTTATAGTATCTGTTTTCTTCTT
Organism: Asobara japonica; assembly: GCA_026005395.1. Lineage (NCBI taxonomy): Eukaryota > Metazoa > Arthropoda > Insecta > Hymenoptera > Braconidae > Asobara > Asobara japonica. The sequence continues at coordinate 109,590 of BQMI01000527.1, forward strand.
AAAAGAACCTTTTGGCAATCTTCAAGATATCTTTTTTTCCAAGATTTTAAAATTGTTTCTGCGAAAAGCTCACCAGGGGATTGGGATGGAAAAGTATATATGATGCTTCATTAGGTTCATTCGGAGGTAGGGGACGTGAGGGCAAAATAAATCCGGTAATTAATCCAAGGAACTCATGTGTATAAAATTTGAGAAATATTGGTCTCTCGAAGGAGTGGATCATAAACCGTTGAAATTCTAGAACACAATGCAAATTTTTCTTCTGCCCCGCGGGTTACACAGCAAAATTTCTCGGCCCGTTCGCGGGTGCAGGAGTAAAACTGTATTTATGCATCTAGGGAGCAAAGTGCGCGATTCTAACCTCGCTTCGCTCGAAGGAATCGCATTTTGCTTCCTCGATGCATAAAATATCGTGTACTCCTTGAGAGTCAAGGTACTTGCTCGCCAAATGTGCATTACTACCCTCGGCTTCGCCTCGGGTGTAATTCACATTTGTCGAGCAAGTACCTTTACTCCCTAGGGGTACAATATACTATTTTCCTTCTGCGGAGCAACAGGCAAGTGGCGAAAAATACTATGTTCCCACCCCTCGCCGGAAAGTTCGTACTTTCTCGCCCGAAAGACGGCCGGAAAGTGAGTACTTTCCGCCCTAGGGTGAAAAGTGCATAGAAATCTTCCCTCGGGCGAAAAGTACTCAGTTTCCGGCCGGCTTTCGGGCGAGAGCGAACTTTCCGGGGGGTGTGAAAAATAGTATGTGCGCCTTGGGCGTAAAAATGAACACTCCCGGGGAGTGTGTCGGGTGGCCCATTAGTGAAAAAAAGGGTCAAAAAGCACGAGGGCCGAAGGCCCTTGTACTTTTGACCCTTTTTGGCACTGCAGGCACACCCGACAAACTCGCCGGGAATGTTCAACTTTCCGCGCTAGGTGCACAATATACTAAAATTACATGGCACGCAGTGGATTAAACAGTTTAAATAAGGGAACATATGAGGGAAAAAAGTCTTATAAGAAAAAATTCATCCTCGCGATATAGGTAACGTTGATTTTCGAGATATATTTGTTGAAGGGGAGAGCAGGGGATCTAAAAAGCGACCAACTGATGGAGCCGAATGTTTAAGGGCTATAGCCAAAGGGTTCGTGCCCATCTCTGGCCTATTTGGCGTTTCGTCTCTCTTTTTCCCCTGCCATGACAATTTATCGCTTGCTACCTTGTTCACTAGAGACGCCATTGTCTTTCAGGCTCCGCGTGGCTACTGTCCAATGGGGCACCAAAGAAGAGCGCCAGTTAACTGGCCGACGCTTTCGATAAAAAGAAATATAATGAAGAGGGCGAACAAAAATCCAGCCCCAACTCTATAATGACGTTCCTTCGATTCCTTACCAATTTCTTTCTAGTTCCCTCCTTTTTTTCCATCGGCTTTTTATTTATTTTTCAAGGCAGATTCATTTTGAGATTTACGAGACCACCAATTTTTGGTAGATTAATAGATTGGGATAAAGGAAATTGATTTACCTAGTGGTTAGGCTCAAACAATTTAATACTTCATTTATTTTTATTCCTGTTCTTAGGACCAATCAAATGCTATTTTCATAAATGCTAACTATGATAATTATTCAATTTGTGATTTATCGTGAACGCGAGATAAGAGCGTGGGGCCTGGAACACTCAACTTTTCAATTAAAAAGGCAATTGGGTACATTGTGGAATATTGGAAAAGTGAGGATACTCGAGCAGTGGACTATTTGCACTAGTGGTAATTTCACAATGAAAATTTCTCAAAGTCTTCATGTAATTCTCTCAATTTATCCTTCATCTAATGGAACGTCAGTCCAAACAAGGGGATATCCGAGGTCTCTTAGAAAGTGCCTTCGACATCAATTCGTGTTTTGTTTTCATCCTAGTTTGGAAAAAAAAACGTCTTAGGAATAACAATGTAGCCACATGTCCTGACTCGTATTTCTCTTACTACGACAAACAAATTGTACAATTCAGGAATAAAACAATTATGTGGCAATTTGTCAATTGCAAAATTTAAATTCGCACAGATGGAGTTTTTTTTTTTTAAATATATATGGGAAATAGTTTTCCTTTTGATGGAGAAATGCGAAAATGCATGGGTATTTTCGTAATTTTCCTCTATTTATTATTCTATCGACATGCGTGAGTTTTTCAGTAGGAGGATAGTTGGGCCAGGGGCCAGGGGCATAATGAGATGAAGAGTACATCATTATACAATTTTACTGCACTTTTTAGAGAAACAGTCTTTTGTGGGAAATTCTGTAGGTCTGCCAAATCTCTTGTTGTGAGCAAAATGGAAGTTGAAAAAATAAAATTGTATTTTTCTCTGAGGAACTATTTTTTCAACAATTTCTTTTCGTTGAACACAGCAATTTCTACCGCCCCCTTTGTCCTCGTGGCCCGTAGCTATTTGTATCAAATGAGGAGAATGAAATTCAGGCCTTCGGAATAAGTAGTGTTGGTTTGAATCTAGGGAATGAGGAAGGAAGACGTCAGTGTATATGGCCTCGAGGCATCAAGTATCGCAGCTGTAGCAAATGGCACTACACCAGGTTAATGGGAAGAAAGGCGATGTATCCAAAACAACGTTGCACAGCCTTATAACCGACTAGAAACGTGCTATTCTACACTGATGTTGCTTATGTACCACCCGCAACTATCGTGATAAAATAATCATTAATGGCCTTATCGGACAATTTTTAATGTCACATTAGACCAGATTGATCGTGAGTAATAATGTTTGTTCTCCAATGAAAATATTTTACATTAAACTCAGAATGACATCGTTGATTGCATAATTACCATTGATTGTTATCTGCAAAGACCGTTGACGAGGCCCGAGTCTCTCTCTCACGATACAAGCGTCGTCTACAAAGTGAAAGTCCTCTTTTCCTTTACTAACTCTTTCACTCGCGGGGGCCAACTCTAACAGTCAAGTCAAAGTACACACCATTGTTCCTCACTCGAAAGTATTTCCCTTTTTTTCCACGAATAATTCCATCTTCTCCTTAGAGCTTTACAATCACCTATGAATTACATCTCATAGAACTTTTCATGAAAGAGTCAATGGAAAATTTGATGAAATTCTACGGAGCATTGACATCTTCTCCAGAATATTGTAGCAACTAGGATATGCCATGAACAATTTCACTATCATCTTATCCGTGTTCAGTCCTGATGCCACAAATGATTTACATGATCAACCTGGTGAAATTGCATGAACCTAGCCGTTGCATGAATTCAAAGTGATATAGTTCCTTACTGGCGGCTTGAATTAGCACCATTCTCAGCTTGACTCAAAACAATTCGTTCCTCTGCGTTGAGTCAAATGAAAAGAAGATAATGCCGATTTGGAAGGCTCTTTCGATTTGAATCGAGCTGCCGAATCTAGTGCCGTTTCTCCGCATCCGTGTGACCTGACTTAAATTACAACAGAAATTATATTGATGGAGTACAATAGTTTTGGGTGTAGCAACTGGAATATTCAAGGAAAATGTATATATGAAGGGAAAATTGTGGTACAAGGCGTTGTGGAATGTCTCACGGATTCCGGCTCTCTTGCTGGGCTATAGTAAAAGACGAAGAATTGCACAAGGGAAAATCCCTCTCCCTTTCCCGACGCTGAAGAAGGATAGGAAGATGCAACCTGTCTAATGGATAGTTGGGCTCTTGGAGCCGCGCCGTCGCTGGCAGCGATAAACGCTGAGAATTAACTGGCCGCTTCTTGACATTTCGCTCCGAAGATGCCTCCTTTCTTTCCTACCCCTCTTACCATTTTTTTTTCTCTCTCTCTCTTTTTACTCTTCACCTTCGGACCAATTTTATTCATGCTTTTTTTATTTCAACTTTTGTTTCCTGCCCTGCATGAATTTCACTTTCACTTTCCAATCATCTCTCCAACCTCTCCTACCTGTGTAATGGCACGCTTGATAATAGAGGATAACCGGACAAGACAAATTATTCAGTAAGTCAGTGAAAATTGGAGGAGAAAATCTGTTTCATTGAAATTGAACAACCGGTCTAATTTGTGTAATATGCGATATTAGGTATTTTACGCCTTAGGCCATGGGAAAGTTTAATTGAATATTTGTTTATATTCGTGAAATGATGTATAAATCTTAGTTTCACGGAATAGATTCAAGTAAGTTGCTCTTCGAATCTTCCAACGTCAACGTCGTAGATGTAAATCGGTTCATCAATTGCTTAAATTGAGAGCCTTGCGACATTTGATTGGATCTGAAACGAGCCTGATCATTTACCCACACACTGCTTAATTTGTAAGTTTTAACGGGGCGAGTTCGGGGAAATAGGACTCACCTGAAGTCGAGGTGATTCCACATACCAGCCGGGTTTAGATTTAGAGTCGAACCACGGTGTTGACAGAATTATGTCAGGCCCATTGTCGAATTGATGCAAAGACTTGGGTGTAATTGGGAAAATGATATTACATTAGTCGGTCTTTTTCTCTTCGTGTGTCGATGAAAATTGCAGAGAATGTATAACGGGCAGTGTATTAGTGATAGTACGTTATACAGGTATGAGTCGAAGTGAGGGAATGCGTGGGAAGAGGGCCCGTGCTCTGTTGCTCGGTTGCTTAGTTGCTTGGTTGCTCAGTTGCTCCGTTGCACTAGCGATGCGTGGGGTGGTCGATCTGCCTACGTCTCGGGGGATAATAAATCTGTAGTCGGAGGCCGGTCATCTGGCTCACTCTCTCATTCACCTTCCATCTTTATCTCGCCTTTATAATTCCATTTGTATAGTATTGGCTATCATGTCTGTGAGCACATATATATGCACCTCTGAGAGAGTGAGCATCAACGGGCAAACCCCTGGGCCGTTAGAGTTCGTCTTCGATCTAAATACATTCATAGAGGGGTATTTACATGGTTACGCCGACTTTACGATAACTCTTCGATAAATCTCTGTCATCCCCCTTTCTTCAGCCATTCTCTTAATTGGCATCCGCACCAAGTTATGCTACACCAATGCCGCCAGTATCTGTGGAAAACTCTGCCAAACTCGTCGATAATTGAATCAAAAATCAATACCAACAATAAATCAATGCAAAGAGGAAGAGAAACAGAATGAGACAAGAAAAAGTTCTTTCACGGTAATTATCATTTTTCACATTGTGAGGCTCGCTGATCTCATTGACGATCGTAGATGAAGCTATGAAATGAGAAAGCAGTCCGTCATTGACATCCAGGGCTCATGGAAAAAAATGCTTCGTGGATTACAAGTAGACACTGTTGTGAATCGTCCTTGTTACGTGTCTTTTTTTGACAATTTTCAACGAATTTCTCCCCCAGCATACACTTCAAAAATTCCTCGTATTGTTTTACGTCGAAAGAAGTTGAATGGCCTTTTTACGGATCACCAACATCAGATAACTATTTAATTCCTGAGCAATCGTGATTTAAAATGCAGCGACATAAGTAAGCGATTTGTCCGCAGGGCTCTATACGTATTACACATATTTATTCATTTCGGCTGCTAACTTGTGTTCGGGATTTTTCATTTACCTATCATACACACGTATTTCGCGATAGGGGAGTGGCAGTAACTTGGTATTGTGCAACCGTCACATAATTACGTAATACGTAACAGGCCACCAGCGACAGTAGACGTGGCCAGGTAGACCCAACTCTATGCATTTTTTTTCTTCAGATCTTTATAGGCGCACTTTTTTATCAAATAAATTTTCACGGGTTTATGAAATATAGGGGTCCACAAATGCAAATGTATAGCCTTTTATATTTACCTCCCTCCAGTATTTTTCGTCTAAAAATGCTTGAGCAATTTGCTTGGGCAAACAATAAAAATTAGTATACTTCAGGTGTTCGATTGAAAAATAATAATATTATTTTAGACACGGGGAAAAAAAACCATTTAATGGAATATAAATCATGGAATTTTCTGCGAAATGTTAAATACCATAAAAATGTAGAAAAATAAAATAATATATCTTGTCCTCGTGTTCCAGAATAACCGGATTTAAAATCGATAGGGCGAGTGAGGGAACACGACAGTGTTGGGAGAAAAAAATATATTGATGTGGAATAAAAAAAACTTGAATGAAACAGAAATGGCTTACTGCATATGAAATAATAAGGGCGGTGAGCATTTCACTGTGAAGTAAGATCCAACCGCGTGCAACGATGCAAGGTTGTCCAGTAATTATCGTCCAGTTTCTATTATCACAAAGTTGGCATAAGTAATCCTCCCTTTATCCCATTCTCATTTGCATAGTTGTGTCCTTTTACCATCGCACGATCCACTGAATGAATAATCGTTATTGTAATAACCGCCAATTGTTCACTCGAGAATGCATCAGAAGTTTGCAATTGTATATTGCAATTTTTCATATATATGCTAAATATATGTGCCTACATATAGGGAATTCTCCGTCAATCTGATCAGAAATCTTCATCATAGCTTGGAAAAATTCTTGAGAAAATCTAGGTGCTTTTCATATGAAAACAAATTGAAAGAAATGGAAAGATTTCAATGGTTTTGAAATACGCTGGAGTTGGTGTTGAATAAAGAAATATTGGCTTATTTTTTGCTTCTGTTCCCTGCATGACACCTTGAGCGTAATTAGCTTTCAACGAGTTTTCACAGGAATGATGTGAAATCGAGTTAACGAGAGGGTAACTGGATAAAACATGTACGTATCATCAACGTTTCATTTCACTTGGAATTGAAAATAAATTGTTAAAAAAGGGCAACATGAGTCGGCGAATGTACCTCTTTTTTTCCCCCTTTTTTTCTTCATATTCACATTTCCGTCGCGACAGATTTTATATACTTATTTTGTCTTCTTCCAGACGATAACCAATCGAACGCATTAATTTGGATTCAGTAATTTTCCTGATGGCTTGTAAATCTCGCTATCCACATGATTCACACACCTGCTATCATCGTTCTCTCTCAAACCCAAGTCTTCCTCTAAATTAATTGCATTTCATGATTTCAATAAGAATAACATAAATGGCGACATTTTTGCAAAATTTATAGGCAATGTTCAGCACATTAATTGGATAAGCTACAAATTTTTAAATAATTTTCTCACATTTTGTGTTCGGATAATTAACAATCAAAGCTGCCTTCCCGATGTAGGCTATATGGACGCTCTGTATGTTTCTTCGTAAGTTCAGGTTGTAATTAAACATTCATAATTCAAATTCACCTAAGAAAAACCATTAATAATCCAAGAGGGTATGCACTGGGGCAACTGATGTAGAGTTGGGGGAAAATCCGTCTCTGTGGATGCGGCAGGGGAAGGGAATAGATCGTGAAAAGCCGAAAGGGTATGCGACCAGAATGAACTAAAGTGAGAATTGCATTATTTTGCCTCTTTAACTACATTCCTGTACCTTTAATTTTCGATTCCGCGATTCATGTAATTTTGTTCCTGACATCATAATCCTATCATCGTGATAGTATTTACACTTTGTTACTAAACGGATGAAATAATTTATTGAAAACAAAATTCCATCACCTGCTTTGCTTCCTTTGCCCCGCCATAAAATCGTGAAAAAAGAAATGGTCAATGATGCCCGTATAGGCCAATGGAGAACCACTGAGCGCCCACGCGCGCGTTCACATTCATTCACTGCTGCGGGCATGTCTTCTTCTGTCCGTGTCGCTTCCCCCACTCTCGCTAAACCACCAACCCATCACGTTCCTCTTGGTACATCAGGCCGAATCTCACCTTTCTTCACTCTTCATTTACCCCCACCCTCATGCTCTTTATTTTACAACGCACATCATGCCGATGTATTCGGAACCGAATCATTTTTACTCACTTGCGCATGGTTAAAAAACCAACTGAAATTGCATGGACAATTTGGGGGAAAAAATTATTGTGCCTAGTTATTCTACAAAGTCAGGAAAAAACTGAGCTAAAGCCCCTTTTTATTATAATGATAAATGTTTGTTTCGTCTAATTGTATTCAGCTTTAGCTTATGGAAAATTTATTCAATTTGTAATAGTGTGATGTTATGTCCTGTATCGGTTGCGTAGAATAAATGACAGGATTGGGAAATATTGAATTGAGTGAAGAAAATATGAATTTTAATTTGAAAGACGACATTATGAGCAACGTGGAGTGAATGGAGGATGAAATTGGAATTCAAAGGCTGTTTGTAAATAAAAAGTCTCCATTAACCAAGCTTGTTCAGGTGAAGACTATAAGATGTATTCCGACGTAATAGAACAAGCGAGAACAGTTGGCGAAAACTCCGTATTTTTCTGGGAGCGATGCACACGAGAAAATTCATTGCGTCCAGTACGAATTGCCCTGTGCTCTTATATTCCCTCGGGATTTCTTTATAAATTTTAGCTATGGAAACGGTTTCGTCCAGGCATCGCATAATTTCCCATTCATTTCCAATGTAAATGTTCCACATTTGATGCCAAGCTCCCAATTTTATTGAAATATCGCTATAAAAATATAATCAATCAGTGAATTCCGCAATCAATTGGATATAAAGAAAAGGTATCAGGATGCCGTCAATGGTATATAATTCCCTCTAGGTACAAATACCCGTACGTATTCCAGTAAAAAGCATAAACATTGATGAAATGATAGTGTTTCGTTACGGGATCCATGAGAATGGAAAGTAAAAAATGTCGGGGGAAAAAATGGGTAAGAGGTTTTTTCAGATTCTCCAGTTTCCTTTTTTTGGGCTCTCTTCATTTTCTGCTTTTTTTTCGTTTGTGATGATCTCCGAGTTGATCGATGGTGCACACCGGCCTTACAACCAAAATGCAAGTCCTTCAGGGCATAACTGTACTTCTCTTCGCAAATATATATACAGGTTTTGTACATATATAAACTGTGAAGATACCGGTGGTAAGATTAGATGCCTGAAAAGAGCCGTTTGAAGCTACTCTTTTCTTTTTCCTTTTTTTTTCAAACTCCTCCAACAAACAATGCACGCGATTTCAATGGAAAAGTATTGTAATTTCTTCCGCGGCCACGTAAGATAGGATAGAGCTGGGGGATATTACAGTCGTATGAGAAATTATTCCGGTGAGAACCATTTTTCTTCAAATAATTCGTGAGGTAATTCTTGAATCTGTTGTGCAGCCTATAAATGACAAAATTAGCCATATTTGTTCCACCATTATCTCCGTGCACGCGACGTGAGCTACGTCTATCATATTAATCACCCACTCTCTACAAATTATATATTGAATTTTGCTTCTGAATCATCTCAATCATGAGTATAAATCGTCATGACCTTATATTGTGAGAAAGAAAACGGATTTCTGATTTGAAAATGTTTGTGAACACGTAATATTATTAAATCAATGGAATTTCTGAAGATTAATTCTAGGTGTCAGTGATAATTTTGAGGACACATGCTTCGCGATGCCAATTGCGCGCATGCGCGCGAGGAAATGGAATCCTCCACGCTAGAGAGCGTGACACTGAACCCATTTGAAAATCGCTGCTTTTCAATTTTAATTGATTAAGGAGTTACTGTTCAACGATATGATAAAAAATGTGAAAAAATGTTTTTCAATTGTTTTTTTTTAATAGTACGTTAATTAGCTGTCGGTATCAAAAAGATTGTCGATCTCCTGAGAATGGGGTCGATGTGAAGGGGATACCCCGAAATTAAATGAATAAATGGCGCTCCTGTCACAGCATACAGATTAGGAAGAAGTGACTAATTAACTGTAACCTGAATTTCATTTGATACATATGGTAAAGGCCTCGATGCCGTCCATATATGTACGCGAATCCGATCGTGTAATAGTATTTTTTTCCGATCTGTGCGTTTTGGTTTGTGCGAAGGTCGACGTGGCTTAATATAAAGGGTGACGCCAGCTACTCTGCGGTAGTATAAGTGGCATGAAAACTTCTTATAGGCTTCTGCGTGAAAATGCGTGGGTTAAGAGAGACACAAGATGTGGCATAAAGTCAAGTTTCTGATCTTGCCCTCGGTCCTTTAGCTGTCATTGGGACCACGTTCGAGGACATGGATTTTATCAAGACATCGAATTAAATGGCAAAGGGCATTCACTATATTCTTCCTCATTTTACGATTTGTTCAAACGTTAAAATTTTCGTCGTGAATTATTCTGTAACGAAATATTTAGGGACGTACATCTAGGGAAAACGAAACTGAAATGTTTGTAACTGAGGTAAAGTTTTTGAAAATATTCGAAATTTTAAACATATTTAGAAGGGTTGCAAGTTTTAAATACTGATTAAACGTCGTTATTTTATGTAATTAGAAAAATGAAAATTGGAATATGTTATGTATTAGTCATTTCGAAATACCATTCCATATCATATTGTATATATTTATGAAGCTAAATCATTCATTTAGCGCACGTGATCATTTTTTGTTATGCATATGGCTATCACTGGGAAGGAGTGAAATGAATCATATTTTTTTTTGTCCCGCAGGTGGTAAAATTAACGATTGTTTGTCTTCAATTTTATGAGTATTATCTGCCGAATCTTCCAGACAGAAAATACACGCGACATTATGAATGATGATTTTGTTTTTTCCACAGAAATGCATTCCCCAATGAATATTAAATGTTAATATCCCGAAAACGGAGCTAAATCTTGTTACATAGCTCAATAAATATTTTTTAATAGTCCTTCCCTACCTCCTGACTTTAATAAACCAGGACTCGGGTTGAGCCGTATTTAAAAACCTCACCTTGTGCATTATGTCGCGGACAAATTTTGGGGCTACATTCATATCTAATGGTTGATAATTCAACAACTGTCAACTGTTCAAAAATGTGATTTATAGGGTTGCACGTAAGCATTAGCTTTTAGTATTAAAGCGAAAAGTAAATGTCATTTTAGCAGAGAAGAAATTGCCACGAATCCAGTTACTTTTTTTTTTCAAAGACATTTTAACTAAAAAGATGGCACATTCATATTCCCTACTCGCGGATATTTGATCTCTGAATGGGGGATTTTTATGCTCAAGAAAGAAGGAAAATTTGAATAAATATTCCCGAATTGGGTATGTTTTTTCCGTGCGTGTATTTTGCTTGTCAGTTGAAGACTTTGGTTTTACCTGGTTTTAACGACTGTCCCACGTGATTGGATGAATAGACAGCGGACGATTGGGGTTGTGGAATGTATCTAGGCAGGAATTGAGACCTGTATAGTTTTTACAGTCGCAGCAGTGAAAATTAGAGGGGAGAAGGATACCGCTGGTGATTTTTATTGCTCCTCGAGATATTTATATGACACAAACGATCCCAACCTCTGGGCCATATTTATACTTACTGGGTAAAAGGGGTGAGTGGGGGATTTTTCCCAGAATGGAGGGGTTATATGGTGCTGTGTTGAATCTGGAAGCTGTAACCGGACCACCATCATCTCTGTATTTTTCTTCCTGTCGTGGGGCTTTTTTTACGGCTGTGTTTTGCGTCGTGTGAACGAATTTATTCCATCTTGCGCAGAAATAAGTTTGGGGAAGTAATAGTGCACTTAAGTTATTTAACGTCATTGTTACCGCATATAGTAGGCAGGATAATTTTTTCTTACTATTAGGGGCTTCAACTTAATTCAATTTTTACATATTTAGTACCCACTGCACTCACCAGCTAATAAAGTTTGTCTTGAAATTCAGAGTTTCTTGGAATACGTTCCTCGAACAACTTATCCAGAATTTCTTAAAATTTTGGATTTAAGTTGGCTTCCCAGTCTCAGTTTATGCATTGTAAAACCGCGCATTGCATTCTCCAAATTTACTCATTGACCACATAAAAATTAATACATAAAAAAATTTCCCATTCAGATTAGAAGTCACGAAAGACACTTTTCTGGGTAATTCGTCTCATTAATTATAAAGAGAAAGAACTTCTGTTTTCATTCGTGAATACACCAAGGACAAATGTAACATTAGAAACGGAGATAAAGTTTCAGGGTGTGACATGTGAGGTGTGTCGAATCATGGCTCACGCGATAGAGTTGCCCCTTAAAAAGAGGCCAACTTAGATTCACGAATGTTGTGCTCGGAGGCAAACGCCCATTCCACTAATTATCAGGGTACTTTTCGGTTTCCAAGTTTTACATTGGTAAAATAATTCGCAATATACATGCAAAGTTTGTTATTCATTGCAATTGGTCAAATTTTAGTATATGGATGCTCGCGCACTTTTTTTCCACTCGAACGAAATCGTGTAGGGTCAATCTGAGAATGGAGACAAGTGCGTAGATCTGAGAAGAAGCCATGAATTATAGGGAAAAGTGGCACATTGTACGGGTCCACATTGTGTGATTCAAACAAAAAAACCTGAAAAAAGTTGGAGCACAAAACTTTTTGGAGACTCTTAAACCTGTAAAAAATGTTAAACATTGAGCGCCAGACAGAAAGTTTTATCTCTGTCGTGTAGCTTTCTATGCACACACGTTATTTTTTTTTGAAAGTTTTGGATTGGTAGAATGGGTGGATATAGGTGGTGGTGAACACCCCACTAATCGACAAAGTTGGCCAAGCATCGCCAACTCTAGAGCCTGGTTTGCTCGATAAGGCAGCAGGTAGGTAGTGACAAAACTCCAGGTGAATGATTCACAATACTATTTTTAACGTCTGATTCGATTGTCCTCTTTTTGTTACATTTCGTTCACATTTTCCATTATGCTTTTAACTCTCGTCTGCCTTGAATTTCGTGCTATATTATTTTTTGAGGTAAAAATAAAGCATCAGCCTTGGCTTGTCTAACCATTCCATATAGAGTGATCTCATTGTCGTTCACTGGGTGTGAGAACTTTCACGGATGTTCGGAATTTCCGACTACCAATATCTCTATTTTTCATCCCCATCCAACGCTAGAGCAACATAGGCAATTTTCGCGGAAAACGCTGTATTGCGGATTTATTCGCTTCACCAATCATTTACGACACTATGCAATTTACAACATTTATTGGAGACTGTTGTAAGTGAGAACGTTTGTTTGAACTAATTTTGTAGGGAATATTTCGATAGTGCGACTTCCAATTTGTATAAATATTGCTACTCTCCATTACATTACTTAGTGGAAAATTAGACTATAGAGACACTTGGGAAGTAGATGATAGATACTATGGAGGTGATTCAAGCCAGGAACAACGGGATTATTCCGGATTTAAAGACAACCAATTGGTTTGATGCCTTGATCCAACTCGGAATTGAGATGATCTGATGCCTTCTACCGAGGGAAATGAGTTTGGATACGGAATGGTTCGAGTCCACTGTTGACTGGACACCCGCTTTCGATTTAAGCTCACTCACCAACTTTTGACGCTTCTCGGATTGATCTAGTCTATGCGATCCAGATGGAATCACACCTCTGGTTGTTTTTGGGGTTCATAATCACAATACAGGTGTAAATCGCTTATTCACAAATACACAAAGCACTTCTTGAACATCCCTAGACTAGAAAAGTTGGACGGGGGATCGGGGAATTTTTCCATTCGTTTCCATGATCGGGTTCGTAACAGATTGCAAGTGAAAAAGGGGGGTATTTTATTTTTTGATTGAATAGCAAACTAATATCCTGTTGTTGGTTTCTTAGAAAAGTTTTTGATGAGGGCGAAAATTCGGCCTCTGACGAATTCAGCGAACTGAACTATTTCTTGGATTTGATCATTTCACGGCTCTATATGGCTCACGGGCAATGAATCATCATTTATTCATGCTAATTATTATTTGTTTTTGTGTATATAGAATACTGAGTATGTGGAGAACCTCCATTCAATGTGCAGTGATATTTAAAAGGCATGCTAGTCTCCACTTAAATTATATTTGCAGGTAGGCGTTTTATTTTATCCAACATGATATTGGTATGTCAATTTGGTACACATTTTCAATTCAGCATTTGGATGACATTAGCGTTGGGGCAGAACCGTGGGCGTCACATATACAAGCATATACAAACTCACACACATCACATATATCCCGTTCGCCCAGCTTCTCTCCTTTTTTACAATTCCACATTTTTTTCCTTCTCCTTCATTTTACTTATTTCAACGTTCTCCAATCGTGTTTTAAAGCCACTCACCAAAACCACCACTACCCATTCGCAATCGTAAACGTCATGCAGCTTGTCAGTCTACAGAACAGAATAAACTTTTTTTCGCTACACGTTTCACTGGTCTATATTACTCGTAACTTGTACTATATTATATTCAACCTAATCAACTTGAGGTGAGTCTTGGAAACAACACAAATTTCACCATAACTCCATTGATATTATTTTCATAGGATTTTACTGCAAAACCTAGTGCTGGAGTTTCTAGTATTTGATGGAGTTATTTTCAGGCGGCTTTGAATTTGTTTATAGGCTCCATATATGAGTTAGCTATCTATGTGCAGAGATTGAGGAAGCCAAAAAAAAAAGAAAGATGAACATCTATCGAACAGTATGGTACAAATACACTTGGGTGTAGTCAGATGTTTTGTTCGCCTGACATTTCCAATTTGGCTAGGCTCTTGGCGCTTAATGCTTTATGAGTCGTTGTGTCTTCCATTTGCTAATGAAAATCAAATGTCTCTAATGAATTAAATGGTTGTGTAAATGCAGATGTACACGTTGAGAATAGCTTGTCTCTGTTCATCTTGCGGTTAAAAGTAACATCTTTGCCCTTCGTCAACGAGTCAAGGCTGCAGTGAACTTGGAATGTGCGTGCAACTATGCTACCGAGACCCTTTATTCCAACTCAGGTGAAGCCCAAAGGTAAAAGGAGGTAAAAGGAGTAGTAACCCAAGTTGTCTTCCTCAGTTGTACCTATATAGCAGGCCAAATGGCTCAGGGAGCAACTTCACTTGGTGGCCACCACAAGTTACTTCAGTACATATCCCTCCCCCGCTCCAGCCCACTTGTTTTTCATTTTCTTCTTATTCCTTGAACCAAAGGCATCTTAACTGATAACGATCGACTGTACCTGATCCCCAACTGTCTACCTACCTTCCTACCTTCCTTTTTATTTTTTTTTATCCCCCTTTCGACCTGCCTCGTGCCACTTTTGCTTTACCCCCTGGCACCTGTCCACCCTGCCAAGATAATAATAACACAAGACCCGCGTTCTGAATATCTATGGACCTCTTTCTTATAGTCGACCCAATAGTTTCTTCGGTGGAAAAATTCAATCATAAATTCGAGAAATTCTCATTAAACTAGTATGCATAGCTTGGACCCAAATTAGAATATGCTGTAAATTTGATGAAGACTTGAGAAATTGTTAAAAACTCCTATTCCTCGTATAGTTTCGAGCTGTGTGACAAAAATTAGCAGGGAAATATTCGCCAGCTGTGGCATCTGAACCGTGTTCTTCTCGAAATTGATACACCCGAATAAAGTGCTTTCTCAATCCGGCCTTCTTTGTAATTCAACTCAGCTGGGCTGAATTGGATCAGTGTTCGCGACTAGGCCAGTCCGAAAAACTTTTCGTGATTCAATACGAAGAGCCTTGATGCGCTTCAGATTTGACTCAAATCAGCAGCAGGTTTGAATTAATTCGTTTCGGCATTGATTCAAGTCAAAAGCAGAATTCAAGTCGGCGGGGGGTTGAACCACTCCTTTTTCGGGATTTTGTAGTTCGGCAAAGGGGATTGGATTCACTTGATTCTCAGTGAAATGAAACCGCCTCAGAAAGTGTTTGCCCTCAAACTCCGAGCGATCCAGTGTCTGCTGACTACTCCCATTCCCATATAGATCCAAACCGATTTGTTACATCTTGGAAAAATGTCTTGAAATAGTTCGTATCTTTGTAGATAACCACGTTGTTTATATATGATTTAGATTCCATTAGACACATTCAGTTTTTTCCACCTACCATTTTTTCTCCGCATTCTCAGAACAATTTGAAAGAATGCTCACTTCAACCAAAAGGAAATAATACTTGTCCTGGTGGCAAACAGGATTAGAAAAAAAAGGAGGAAGATTAATTTCTTTTCGTTGGTGGTTGGTGCAAAGAGAAAAAAAAATAAGACAAAATAGCCTTGAACCTGAGCATCATTTCTTTTTTTTTTCCTATCACTTATTTTCTGTTCTCCGCGCGTGTATCTCTAATTGTCGGGGCTTCTAACATCAATCCCGATGTGTTGCTAACATCTCACATGATTTGTCATGGTTCAGATGAGTTGAGTCATTGAGGGAAAAAATCAAGGAGGCTTGAGCGAAAAATAGCTAACAGTATCATTTATTTTAGCTCAAATCTGCCGATAAAATACTCAATAGAGATGAACGGATCGATTTCTCTCTAAAAAAAAAATGAATTATCCCTTTTTTTCCACCTCAATTTGTCAAGGTGAAGAAATTACGTGTCAAATAAAGGCTGTTTAGGCGCAGAATAAACCCTAGTCATAAGCCTACTTCAGTCTAGAAAATAAAATCCAAAAGATTAATTCGTTTTTAATCAACACCCCATGAATTCTCACGGAAATTATTATATTTCATTTCTCGTCATTCAATTCACAGTCTAATAGCCTGGGAATGATTATCTCACAGTAGTCGATCCTTTCATTCTTCATTTTCCCCCTCTAACTTATTGTTTTTTTCAGCCTAGACTTGTACCTCAGGTATACGTCATCTGCGGTGCTCGTTTGTTCCATCGCTGAGCACACTATTGACTGAACGTGACTAACTTATTCCGCGGAAGTTCCGCCTGTTCCTTTTTCTCTAAAACACAGACAAAAAAAAGCAAGTGGAAAAAATAGGAGTTGCGTAAAGCCTCTGTGGCCTTTACTGACGTTACGCCTTATCGGGGGTTCATCGCCATGCGAATTAGTCAGGGACACTCGATGAAGAGTTGTGTCAATTTACGTACAAGTAAGAGATACTTAAATAGACGGAAACACTTTTTATACTGCCAAGCATCATCATGAATATTAACTAAATGTGCTATTATTATTACCAGTTCTGTTAAATACTAGAAGGAATTATTTTTATTGTCGGACGAGTAGGCGCAGTATAATGGGGCATCAGCACAGTTTAGGGGTGCAAGTCTACTATTATGCTCCACTCTCCTTCAAATTATCTAATGACAACAGATTTGAAGGAAAAACAACACACTTCTATTGAATTGTTAAGTGAAGCGACGTTTTCCGAAATTTTTGAGCTTTTTCAGGCTCCTGCGGCAATCCATGATTGAGAAATCTCTCAAGATGAGTCGAGACAGGAAAAACCCCCATAAAAACTCGGGTGAGATTATGAGACAATTTAATGCAAGTTGTAGTTCTTTGAAACGGAGGACAATCTACCAACACTCTCCAACATCCTCCATTGGCCTGACTTATTAATAGTCTGCACAACTTGGAAGAGACAAATAGTAATCCATAGCGCTTGAATCAATTTTTTAACGGACGATTTGCCTGAGGATATTTGGTACGGGATCCACAACGTGTACTAGCATATTGGACACCTAACTTATATGATATCGATAATTTCCAAATTTGACCATGCCACAACATGGTATTCTTTTAATTAATGCTGTGTGTCAATTATTTTACTCGTTTAGTGAATGATTAATTCAATCCAGACGGATTTCTTAATTCAAGAACGGTTATTTTTTCTGTGTGGGAATGATTGGAATATCTCAACTTTTATTTGAATTTCTTTTTGGATCGATGCGGGTTGAGTGCCGAGGTAATGTTTACATGGGTTTTGGAACGAATTAGAGAGGTAATTCCGCCGATGCGAGAAGATTGATTGAGTTGATGGGTGGCCGTCATTTCAGTCATTTAAGGTAGCTCTATCTCTACGCCTGGAGTCCTCGAGTGTCAATGAAAAAAAAAAATCTAATTAAAAAAGTTATTTTCTTAATTGCTAAATTCCCCATGTGAATTATGGAGGTAATCAGTTACCCATTATGACCCAGTTTGTCCTAGCACATATTGAAACTAAAATTATGTCATTTTTCTTTTAAAAATTTGAATACTGCGAAAATGGGCAAATAGGAACTGAACGCATTTGGATTTAAATCGAATTTCTCCGAAATACCACGCAGTTACAAAAACTATGTGAAGGTGTAAACGGATGAAGCCATTTGAAGAGAGAAGATTTTTAAATTGCAGAGAAGTGATTCTCGGGACAAACAGAATGGGAAGATTGACTAATTTATCACAAGAACTCTTTTCATTCGAATTTCGAGGTGCTAATGATGACCGAAAAATATGTAAATTTGCGGGGTAGAATTGTTTTACGGACTTGTGAATTTATTCAGTCCTGTGAAATTTTCCTCACGCTCCGGATTGAACCAAAAAAAAGTAAGGGATAGAAAGTGGTTTATTTGCCTTGCAAAATTATTGAATACACATTGACACTAGCGTGGATTTTTTTCGTTAGAAGAATTTAGAAGGCTTCGAATAGAGTGGCTGGCAATGGGTCCGATTATTGGAGCGCAACTGATAGCTTCTAACCTAGAGACAATGACAGCAGTGGCAATTGAAGAGTAACTCATAGAGAAAGTCACCAACATTATATTGGTAATGATTATTGGATATTTTTAGAGTTCATTGTCTCCTCTTACAATGGTTGTTTGGGTAAAGTTTGACAATAACTGAATAAACTTAAGTTTTGGCCTTTGAGGAATATTTTATAATTTGATAAGTATAAAAAAAAGGAAATATTCTCAAAAATTGACCTCCTCCTCAGATTGTTTTTGTCAATTAAATTTCTTATTTCAATTCAAAAGATTCCATAAAGTCCATTGAATCATCGACATTTTTTCTTGAGACAAGGATTTTTGTTTTTTGTGTAACTATTAGCGTATTTCAGGTCGAGTTTATTTGTAAATTGTGGAGATAAAGGCTTGGCGAATAATTTTAATAAAATTTTTGCTCTGTTTTGGGTGGAGGTAGGAGGCTGAGGTGACGGTGAGGAGTAAATGAGTCGCGAGAAAAAGCGCAAGAGGGCCGCCACAACGCGGCTGTTGTCCTCCTACCGCCTTTGATCTCGTTTCAGAACCGGGCGAATCCTCATTTCTTCCTCGAGCCTCGACCGTGTCCTCCACTGTCTCCGGGGATCATCAAAATTTCATGGTAACTCCTTCTCTCACTATATCCTTACAAGTCAGACCCTATTTTTTTATCTCAACAATCGTATCTCGGGGTCCCTCATTTTTTTCCGAGGGTGTGGTGTGTTGTTTTCTTCTTTATGCAAGAAACCGCGAGATTTGAGAAAACTCAGGGCGGTAAGATGCCTTGTGAAATGCTTGGGCTTTATGAAACTGAAGCCACGGGCTAAGCCGCTAATTAGCCAAATAGAGATGAACAATTTATTCGGTAGTACTCCCTGATAAAAGTTGGTGTTTTTGCTTGGCTGTTTCTGTGGCTCTGACAATGAAGCGAGTAGAAATATTATGTGCATTTCTATAGTAACTATAAGCCGTAGCGCGCTATCACCAATAACGCGAGTATTAACGCCATAGCGTCCCTCGAACGGCCTCGAAAGGTATGGTTTTCGATAAGCGTGTCGGTGCGCTAGGGCGTTTAATGTAAATAACGGGCTGAATAGAGAAAGAGAATGAGAGCCAAGCCCACAATGTATACACGTAGAGTGTGTATGCTTGCTGTGGCAAGTTGATCCTCTCGTCAAAGGAAAACGGACGTTGCGCAAAGGTAATACACTACACTGCAGTACAGAGAGAGGCTCTACACCAACAGCCACACGAGGTTAAAATCCAACGATGATGCTTTGGTGCAATGTGTGCATGCAAATGATGCCTCCACCTCTTCATAAAAACCTTTTTATTCTCTCTCCTTTGCCCATACCCAAAGTGAACGGCAGATTCAACGATAAATCCCATGCGTGTAACGGTCAGAGTAACAAGTACCTCGTTTATTCGATATTCAGCAAATATTGTCTGCACTTGCTCCTTACCATTTTTTTCCACCTTTCCCCCCCCCCCCTTTCTTTATTTCACCGCGATTTATTTCCCACATTTTTCTGGAGAATTCAAACCCCCCCCCCCCCCCCCCCATGGGGGAAAACACTGTAATCGAACAACTGTGCCACAGCGCTGGGTATGACGTACCCATTGAGATTGTAATCTACATGAGATTTGAATAATCCAACTTCCCTGCTAACTTTTTTACCTGGCCATGAGGCGGAGATACATCATGGGCTTAAGTGCGCTTACTCGTGTGCGGAAGCTTGTGATTAGCATCCCAGGGTTCCGTTGCACTGCAATTCAATGCGGCCACGGACCAAGGTAATACCTGTGACGATGCCCCAGTGAAACACTTATATACGTCACAATAGGACACCAAGGCAACTCATCAAAATTGCTAATGCTCTGTAGTAATAAAATTGTTGAATAGAACGAGTTAAGAGCACCACTATTCGCTTCCCCAACTCAACAATGTGAAAGACATTTTCCAGGATTCTACAGGTTATCAAACGGACGAATAGAATATTTTGTTATTGTCCCAGGAGGCTCAAATCTTTATTTGGGGTTATTAATATGCAAATCTTCATATGAGTGCAAGAAATTTTGATGCAGTGAATGTCACCACAAAGAATAATTTTGCTTATTGAGATTTGATAAATTTTGAGCATCTATATGCGATCAAAGGATTAAAATGTGAAAAAAAAGTATTTGTTTTGGTGAAAAAAACACGTTTCTGAAAATTGAGAAAGGCATTATAAATATTATAATAGGTGATGTTAAGGGCATTCATGGTTGGTACAAGGACGTAGCAAGGGGGGCTATAGGCGGGCCCCGGTGGTGGTTCGGCCATAACATTACAGAGAGGCCTGCTGAGTGAGATATTACCGCCGTCATAACCTCTAATAACCACATAGAGCCCTTTATAACGCCTCCAGTGCCTCATTGTGCCGATTCCAATGGTGAAACGGTTGGTGGATAAGGCACTGGTAATGTGTCTCATGAGTCGAGACTTACTCATAGGACAAGGGCTTTAACCATTTTAGTCGCAGGAGGTGCGCCCGTACGTACGATTTAACCTTATCAGTCTCGTTCACCTGAGAAAAAATAGTCCTGCATTGAGAAATATGGCAAGCTTGCTCACCTAAGCGGAATCGCTTGACATTTTTATCTTCTATAATACATCTGAGGGTCAATGAACGATTGAGAAAGATTTTCTAAACCCTCCCAACAGCATTACGAATCTTTGATAATCGAATTTACTAGAGATCTAGGATTGGGCGGTAAAAGTTAGCATGCGCAGTTGATAAGAGACCACTCTCACACAGTAACATGAGCTTTTGAATTCTCGTATGAATCCCTATTCAATCCTAAATCCCAATCCACTATGTATACCTGGCTAAAAAAAATTTCTTCAATATGACCTTTTTTTATGCTGTTCTTTTGTAACAATTCCATATTACAAAGAACTAGGAAATCAGTGTAGGACAATGCAGTGTTTTGTTAATTCATATAAAAATAAGCTTCTTTTATTTTGTTATTTCGGTATGTTTTGCATTTTGTAAGACCGTGAGACAAACACGATGTATCGTACTCCAGTCATGACAATCGTGGGAGTTGTCTAAACATCCTCAAACGTGATCACGGTAGCGGTTTGTGTGCCAAAGCGAATGGCAAACGTCTATGCATCATTGAGTACGTGTATTGGGCGAAATTGTAAAAATCATTTTATATAACCTGACACTGTAAAATCAATGGTACATTGGTCACTTAACGGTAATATCATGAACTCACGTTTTACATTATTCAAACGATGAGTTGTCAACCACACTCGGACAAATGATTTATTCGAATTAAATGACAAGATTCATTTATTTTTTTATTTGCTTCAGAAACCAAGAACAGCTCTATATATTTGTTGGTTTTTTCACCCAAGCAGATGATTTTTTCAACATTATCAATATTGCGCATAATCATGTGCACGTGCTTATATAATTGTGAGCTGTTTAGATTTTTGGTAAATTGATTTGGTCAGCCTTAGATGGTCAGTGTGGAACATCTTGAAAGGTCAGTTGTCTAGAAATAGCTCGATATTTAAACAAGATACTGAAATTTCCATCTTGCCATTTTGGAGATAATCCGAGTCTGAGAAATGTATCTTTCGGAAATTTCGCGAAGCCACTTAAATGCTGCGATATTTCTCCGAAAACTTTTCATCAATTTGACGACGAATTGTGATGTTTATTATATCTGAGGTATATCGCATGCATATTGCATAGGAGGAAAAAAATGTAGACATGGTTAGAGATGGTGATAATTAAGAAGGTGCTACCATCGAAATTGCCTTTAAAAAAAGATTTTATAGCATTCTGGCATTTTTAGTATTATGAAAAAAATTGAGAGTGTCACATATATGTGTACCATGCACAAAAAATAATATGAATATGCGAGTAGATGCCAGAGTCTTTCATGATGAGGGAAAAAATAATTGCCTCGTTAACCCTTACTCATTTTCTTCAGCAATAAAGCATCGATTCCACCCACAGAATTTGCCTTTAATTCCAAACTTTTCATACTTTTTTATCGGGATATTAATAAGTGAACGATCGGTTTAAACATTCTTTGGTATTCCCTGAACATTCTGCAAAAGTATAATTGACTTTTCTCCCGGATTTGTTGTCGATATTGCAGGTAGAAAATTTCTTTATTAACTTACCAGTCTATAAATAAATCTGGATTTCAATTAAAGGGCAGTAAAATTCATTGATTCGCCGGCGAAATTCCTTATTGGAATCGAATTGAATCATTTAAATAACAAATGTGAAGTAATAAATTCTCATTGAGACATATACTGACATGATATTGAAATAGTATTTAAAGAAACCCACAGCGATACAAAGATGTACGAGGCAGATGGAAATAAACATTGGTATAACCCTTTAGACCCACCCCACCGGACCCCCCTCCCCTTGCTCATCCATGAAAAGGATAAATAGATTTCTCCACGCGAGCCAATGTTATTTATTGTTGGGAGTGCGGAATAGCACCCGCGAGGGTTTTTCGTAGGGGCATCCACGCGATACCTCATAGTAGTAGATTAATTTATGATAGAAACCGAGGGCAAAGTCACTACTGAACAAAACCGGAGGGGGTAGCCACTAATTTCTGCCATTTCTTTTTTTTCCTCTCATACAGTTGGAAAGCTCTAGGATGTCTATACTTTTATTTATCTACGGAGTTTAATTTCTCCCCCGAGCTGTGTTCATTCATCAAAACGATCGATTCGCTCGGCTCGAGCTATTCCTACTAAGAACCTCCTGGGGGGCGGGAGGTATTATGCTCAAATTGTTATTAGGATTTTTTTCGTCGAATTCATTGACTCCTTTTGATTTATTAACAATTTTTGACTTCCAGGTAGGGAAGTTACTGCTATCATTGCGAAAATCGAAAGTGAAATTTTCCATTATTTCCAAAAGGTGTGTGATGGTTATTGGGGCTCACGATTTTTCTTTTTTATTTCGAAAATTGCGACTCGATGGCTGATGTCTGCGTTCATTTAAAAATAAATTGGCTCTATGTTTTTTAAATGACTTGTGAAGGAGTCGAACTAGAAAAAATTGTTAGAATACCTTTCCCATTCTGGACATGAAATTATTGGATACATGTAGATGTTTCTGGGATTGAACCGCAATGTGTGCCAACATTTATCATTGTTGTAATAATCAGAAAATATATGTTCAATGGTCTTAAAATTCTGAGAATGGTTTTCATCAAATTTCCTCTCTTTATTGCAACGGGTTCTATCTTCCTTCATGAAGTGAATGCTGAGGAAGTACGTTGACGTTTCATTCGAGAGAAACAATTGTGTTGAATGGTTGTACTATTAGAAACTCGTCTAATAATGGCTTGTTTACAGCAACTCATAAGCAGTTTCTCGTAACCAGTGTCGTTGGGCTCACTGGATAAGATTCCCCATCTGTCACGTCGGGGGTTGGACCTTCGGGTATTCGAAACATTCGACGGGGCTTTACTCTGTTGTACACAACCAAGCCAATATCCCGCCTGTCGTACCCAAGTACCAAAGGAGTCAAGGACACGTGTACGTGTACGCGAAGGACGCGGGCGAGAAGTCCCATGCTCTCTTCCCTGGAAGCCCACGCCAAGAATGTAAATGCCACTCTCAGAAAAAAAAACCTCTGTATTTCTTCTCCAGATATTTTTTTCCTCTCAGATTTACAGGTTAGTTCCGAAGTAATTGCCGATTTGGGCCACGTTTCCCTTGATTATGTGGGCTTTTTACATAAAATAAGTGAATGAATCCGATCTTTGACGAATATCTGAGGAGGAGGGAGAGATGGGAAAAATTCCTAAAAAACTTGTTCAAGAGACGATTACGTTCTACAAAAAAGTTTTCAAGACGTTCCATTCGATTTCCCTTAGATTTTGAGATATTTATCAAAAATGGAGGCTACCACGCCACTACAGAATTGGTCCAACTCATGGCATGATACGAAATCAACTTGGTTTTGCGTGGTAAGAGTCAATTTTCGGTGCAATTATAGTGATAGCTTCAGGTGACTCAAGGCAACCATTTGAGAACTTCACTATCGGTAACGGTTTTCACTCAAACCACTAATTAATTGGAGGCACGCCTAATGAATGGAAAGTCATTACAAAATGACGAGATTAGTGGTTAGCTTGGTGGTTCCTGCCACACTTCACTTTACTCACAAGTTTCACAGCAATCGCTAAGGCACAACTGTGCGCTAAAGAGTTCCCTGGAAAAACCGCAGACTCCAGTGTTTGCGCGTTACAAAATGAAATTTCTTCAATATCCCCATAATTCATTAACTGTGTAACATCTCACGTACGATATTGGAAATTTCGGAACAACGCCTACAGACCACAATAATATTTTTTGGCACTGGTAGAAAAAAAAATGTGAAAATCTTTGAAAATTTGGTATATGACGATTTCACAGAAGCCTAAAAGCGACCCAGCCTAATTGTTTTATCACAACTTAAACTTTTTTTTTTACTTTTGTTGGGGTTGTTTTTAGACGCACTGTGGCATTAAATGGGAGTGCGGTGACTCGAATGGACACATACAGCATTATCTTCATTTGCTGTGCGGTGCAATTACGGAACATTGTAGCAGTCAGATAAACATGGGTAGTTGAAATTGTCCAGATTGGAATTGAGGAAAACATTTCATGGTGGAGAAATAAAGAAGAGTTTAAGACACTCATTACAGTCTATAAACTCGGGTATCATTCAACGCTTAAAGGCCAATTCGTGGACGAATGCTTGTAGTTAGCATTAAACACTTTATTTTTGAATAAACTATTCGTTTTTACAATTTCTTATTTACCATTAATTGAGTTGTTGGAAGGAGCGTAATAAGTTCTATTAGTTATGCATCTTAGTTAAGGATCTCACTGATGCTACTATAAAATTGATGCCGATATATAGTGTTTAAATAAAAATTCGACAGTCTTCTGGTTATGGTGCGCTCATTTAAGAAATTAATTTCTCTTGTGATTTCAATTTGACTAAGTAGCATTCTCGGAAAGTGCAAGAATTTTGAAAATGAAAAAAAAAATTAAATCAACAAATATAATTGAGTGTCGTGAAAAATTGCAAACAGTTCAAGAATTTCATGAACTTTAAAGGAGACCCGAAACACCTGCTAAAAAAATCATCTTTCAAAAGTTTTGAGATTTTAAACTGTTTGATGTTTTTGGGTGTGGTCTTCATCATTGAAACTTACGAAGGAATATGGAAAAATCGTTTGTTGACATATTTCGGGGGCGGGGCGGAGGGGGGGGGGAGGGGCCTTGACCGAGTACCACGTCCGCACCCACATATAATCGGCCCAGTCCTACCTACATACCAACATGTTCTCCATGTACCTGCTATACCTTTTCCTTTTATCAAGTCCCCCCTGTGAAAAAAAATAAACTCACGTCTGTCCTACAAGATGCCATTTGATTTTCAATCTTCCATGTACAGGGCGCTCCATGAAGAAAAAACTTACGCTCAAAATACATACTCCCTATGTGAATCATATATGTATACGTAAATATGGAGAATGCATGACATATATACAAAATATACGTGAAAGTATTCGCGAGCGATTTCATCAGCTATGTATACAAAATCCGGTTTTTCAGTTTTTGTTTTTTTTTTTGCATTATATCTCTTTTACATCTCTCTTACTTGACTCAAGTGCAATTGATCATGATTATTGTGCTGAAAATTCCCCCAAAATGCTATCGCAATTCGGCATCCATAAAGCGAATTGATTCAAGTGATATATCCGAGTGGATTCAATTCGGAAAAGCATTGAGACTTTTCCCAGTGCACAGTCCGTGTGATCCGACGTGAATGCCGACTGAAATCGGATTGATTGAGGGTGTTTTTTTCGGTGTAGGTGAGTTTTTCTAGAAGCCCGTTGAAGCGTTATTTTTTGGACTGGTCCAGCTGACATACAGAGACAGAATGGACGTAGTGGCTGCGGTGCTCTGTCCTGTGCAACATCCACGAGTGTAGAATCCTGAAAAAGGGGGGACAATAAGGTGGGGAGAAGGCGCTACAGCCAAGTGGCCGATGTGGAAGGAGTAGTAACTGCTCTGCGCCCCGGCCTACGCAGAGCCTCAACCTGGCTTGTCCTGGCTTTTATTAGTTGTTCGGCGGGCGGCTGCGCCGCATTTGCTCCTCAAGATCAATTTCCAAGCTAACTAAATTCCTCATCTATTGAGTGCTAAGAAACTCTAGTTTTTGTGCTATTGGCGAGTGATGCGGACACTAACATGGATTAGAAATTGATTTCCATCATCAATTTTTTTCTTTTGGAGCTAACGACCGATCCATCTTCTGGGGATCGATGATCTATTTTTCATGATTTTTTTTTGTGCAAGTTTACAAGTGATGTGTGCAATCCTGCTTTTGGATTTTTTATTTCTGTGATTCGTGAAAGTCCTTGATTTTTTTTTTCTTTGGATTTGGTGATTTTTCTCCAAGGTAATTTTCAATTTACCTGGCCTTAGAGTTAGAAGCATTAACCCTCATTGGATTAGTTACAAATTGCTTATCTGGGTACCACATTCAGAACATTTCATAGACATTTTCAACAGGTTTCATTGCGTGGGTGTTATGGTGATCCAATCTCTGCAGTTTGGTTACTCTTCTCTCATTTCAATTCTGATCTGTCGAGGTTTCAATGAATGAATGAATTACTCACAGTGGATTGATGGAGTCCTTTCCTTCCTACTAATGTCCAACACGCAACCCAGTTACAAATTCTGATGATTGCCCGACGTTTCAAGAGCTATGGTCCATCAATCCTTGCTTCTCATCTAAAGCATTAATAACGCATAGAACGAATCTTGTTTACATGCCGGTTTAACATGAGCCAACCGTAACACCAACAAACACACCACCAGCCACAATCAATACAATCGGATCAAACTCGATGCGGCTCTTGAATCTTCAAATTTTGTTCCTTGGAAATTATATGAGGTACTTGAGATGCATATTGAAAAATATTAATTATCGATAAACCTGTCCCACACTCTCCTGGGAACAAGTCCTCCGGTCGTCCTCGCAATCATCCCAATTCAACCTGGTCCTCTACAGGTGATTTGTTTTTCCAAGGACATTTGGCGACTCTCATTGCGTCCTATTCAACTTGATGCAATGAGGGTCGTCAAGTTAAATATGAAATAATAATAATAATGATGAATTCATAGTAACGTCCTATCAACGGAGTTCTAGTTTATATGAAGCCCTGTGAAAAAAAAGATATGAGTGAAAAGCACAATGGAACAGGCGTTAATGTGGGACCGGGTGTACTATTATGCCCTACATTCGAGTTTGAGCACGTGCCCCATTATGCCTTATTCTTCCCTATATTGGTATATACAGAAAGAATATTTCACTCATATGTTGAACGTATGTGCGGTCCTACATGTTGTGGCATATATGTAAATCCAACATATAATCAGTATACATGTAACATGTATTTCCGGCAAGAAGATGCACCTTAGTTGTACTTTTTGATTTATATTATTGGCCAAGCGAGGAGCCGTCATAAGATGAAATACAGATTTGAAGATTTAGAGAGCCCGTAATAACATTTAGCCCGTGTGAAATCAATTATACTCAAACGGTTAGATACTGTATTTTTTTATGTCGTTGCGAGGAGTAGCTCCAATATTTATATGGAGGTTTGTTTTATCTCAGTGTTGAATGTAAGTCGTTGGTAGTGATGCATCTCAAGCCGAAGTCATCGATCGCATAATAAGTCCTGCGGTACGCAATGCAAACACACACGATGAATTTCCGATCCTTCCAATTCTTGATAATTGAGCCAGTTGATTTTCGGAAAATCGTGCACTTTTGGAGAGGCGATTCACCCCCTGGCTCATTTTTTGATAAATAACCCCTCACTGAGGAAAGATGAAGAAAATTCCCTCAATCAGTTTCGATAGAAACAAACAAGTTTTAGAAAAAAGTTTTCAAAAAAATTATCGCATCTCCCCTAGATTCCGATATATAGAACAAACACTGAGCCCAGCGATAAATGCACGTAGCTCGTTTAATCACGTGGATACTGAACTCACACCTACCGCCAACTTTATTCAATTCTCGATGCTATCCATGAAATCCATCTCCATGATTACGAACTAGTTAACTGGATCACAGGATATTGGATAAATCAATAGAACGCTGGTTAAGTCGTCAAAAAAGCAATGTGTCGTTCATTATTTTCGATACTTCTTCTAATAAGTCACTGCATTTTTTGGACTCGCCCAGGCCGAGTGCCCTGATTGAGCTGCTTTTTATGAATCGAGTTTGAATGGCAACGGAAGGGAGATTGAGTCAGCGTCTTTCTCTGGGTGTATCATGGGGTTATGTGGCTCATCATTCAAAATTTAAGCTGCAAGTTTAGGGTGTAGTGCAGGACATGCTAGATTATTTATGGGGTAACTCTAGTGGAGATGAAATTAAATAGTCACTCGTGTCAGTAATATTTCCCTTTAATTTCTTTGTTTCCATCCCCTATCTCGAAAAGCGGCAACAAGCCACAATCTTGGTCTACTCGGGCTCAGGCGTCCCTTTTATTTATTCTGCCCTCCGGCCACCAAGAACCGTGATGAAGATCGTCGGCTCGGCTTGACGTCCGCACGTGAATCTTCGCGCGTGTGCAACTAAAGAACGCTTTTCTCATCGTGTTACGTTGGGCGAGGCAAATAAAAAGAAAAACGGAAGGAGGGAAAAAAATTAAATGCGTCAACAGATTTAAGGAGATTCTTCAAGGATTTTTTACACATTCCTGGAAAATCGTTTCATAGGAGAAGTTGCATCCAACAACATAATGAGGGGAAATATTTTAGCAAGAAGCAACAGGCAAATTTTGATTTAAGAAGGCTCTTAAAGCTTAAGACTTGACACCAATTAATTTCTGTCATAAAAATTAAATGTCAAGATTTGGGAATTCCGTGAAAGTTCGTGGGCGGACATATTGTGAAAATTACTAAATATATTCATCATTTCAATCAATTCTTTGCGGCTTAATTCCATAGATTTGTTTTCTCATAATAAACCATTGGAATCTGTGTAAAGTGCAAGTAATGACGGTACATTCCTTGAATGGAGAAAAAAAAATGATGTATATTTGTCAAATTCATATTCATGGAATAATTGAAAGTTGATTGAGCAATTAATTATCCGCATTTGTCAAATGGCCGGTAAATAATGTAGCGTGGATTTGAAAAATAGCCATTTGATTCATTTCATTATGTAAATTACAAGTTGACCACTCAATTTTTTTATTATCTCACATTTAATGCAAATTATATTCGTCAGTAGATTGAAGTTTTATTACATCACACCAACGATTATCAATGATTATTGCCAATCTACGGAAGAACGCTCGAGTGCTTACTAATGGACATTGGAATTGCTTCGTCCCAATGGTTTCATAGAAATTGTATATAAAAAGAGACCTAATAGGAAGGCTAAATGGTGAAAAATATTTCTTCTGAACGCGTAAATGTTTACGGCATCTCCACCACGTTTTCCACTCATCAATTGCCAATGCGGTAGCCGAATTTTGAAATATTTTTTGGATTAGTAAACATTAATATTCTTTGGTTTGAAGATATCTGCCAGAAATGTTTTGAATTTCTCAAAAATAAATAAATTGGGAAAACTGAAAAGATTCGGAAATGTCAAATATTTGGGAAATTACAGTATGCGTGAAAAATAAAAGAAGTTGCCATTTGAAAAATTTAATAAATTACAACTTCCAAGATTTTGGTTATTTGTATCCCATGTGTAGATATACACATTGGCACACCATTTTTGTCTGTGCAGGTTTAAAAACAATTTCAACTTTGCAGAAGGAGCGAGCTACCTTAATTACGAAAATGATACGCCAAAGGGATTACCGAGGGTCCATAAAAAATTTAAATTGAGAATGAGAGGAGAGAATGGAAAAATGAAGGAGTCAACTGTTTGGTTTGAATTCATTAAAGTGTCAGTTTAATATTGTACGCTGAGCATTAACTGTAAATTTCAGCCAAAATGACTATTAATACTTGAGTGGATAGGTTAGTAGCTGGATATATTTGCACATCTACTCGCGAATGATATTTAACGAGGCAAAAAACAAGTCCCATCAATTCTACCAGGCATATTATATATTGATGTCAAAATTTACTTCTGACTCTCCTTAATTTTACGTTATTATGCACAAGTTGTAGTTCATAAAAGTCAAACGTATATTCCATTTTTCCGCGTAAAAAATGCACAGATCACGTGATATATATCTCATTTTCTCTTTTGTCTTTCTTACTCTAGCAATACATGAGAAAATGGTTTTTTCACAGAAAAACCATATTTCTAGGGAGGAAAATGATCGATTTTTAAGAATTAAAATTTGTAATTAGAAAAAAACCCCGAAATTTCATATGCCAATTCCGCTTCACGAAAATTGGGAGATATATGAAAACTGAGGAAATAAGAAAGTGATTTTTGTCCCCAGTAGGTCAGACTCATTTATCGCCACTTATTAATTTTCGATTTAAGTTGGCATAAGAAAAGTAATTCTAAAAAAACGGAGAAAAAAAATATGTTGGATTTCCATGAAACTGAAAGTATCAGGGCAAGTGGACAAGTGTCCCCTTCCCCCTTATCCCATTGGTCGTAGCAAAGTCCTTGCTCCTCGATCCAACCACACCAAATAGGGAAAAAGACACAAACCCGACTCGGCTGAGCTATCTCAATCCTGTGGATTATTTCCACGAGGAACAACTCCGTTCAGATAGTCACTACTCTCAGCAGAAGGCCGTTAACGGACGCACAAGACAGAGAAATTCCTAAAAGGTAGAAAAAAAAGTCGTGCAAAAGGAAAAAATGGAGAAAAAAAAAGTGATAAAAAAAATTCTTACACGCGTATGTTCACACGTTACTTTTGTTGTTTTGGATTGAAGCGATAACCATGATAAAAAGCCGCGGTATAATCACACTTGTTTTTACTTTGTTTCACACACGACGCAGATGGGGCTAAGAGAGATGCTGGCAGGGGGAGAGGGCGAGGAGAAAGAAAAGGGGGTTTAATAAAGCAGTTAAATAACCAAGGAGTTGAGGCACGCGCACGCGCGTCTATCGTGTGTGGCTTTTCGTACCATCCGTCATTACTATTATTATTATTGTTGCTGATTTTTTTTCACCTCCTTTTGTTAAACTCGTTCCGAGATTTTTTAAAGAATCTGCTTTCCTCTTTTTGACCGTTTAAATTGAGGAGGGAAAAGCTGAGGCTGAAGACTCAACAGCTCAGCTGAAGACTCGTGCACACGGATAAAAATGATTGGCTGTATCGCTAATCATTGGAGAAGAATCTGTAGTTGGATGAAACTATTCAACTGTACGTAAACCTCAATGGTTCGATATTAGGTGCCAATGAAGTGGATGCCTATCACAAGTTATGCGATGCTCGTGCACCTGTGTGCCACTGCCCTGAGAACGGCTCACGAGGATACGTCATCCAAATTATCCACATCCAGTGTGTCTCTTCACTTCTTTCCCTGGTCGACATTAATCTTTTGCTCCTTCAATAACTCTACACCTGCCAATGACTAAAAAAATTGAAAATTTTCGTTGTCCGCTTTCGCAGCAAATACAACTTTTTAAATGGTGAAACATGCTTGGTTCTTTTGGTTGTTGCTCAGTTCCCATTCTTCTTCCTCGATCACCTTGTGAGATGCCCAGGTCAACCCCGTTTTGTCTTCAAGGGCGAGACCCCATAAGCTTGAGGGGGGAAACGACGTTTCTCGCATTTTAATTTTTATTTCTTCAAGAAGTACTCTGGCTACAAAGAGTGGACGTGAAAAATAAATAAGAAGTGATGGTGAAGGGGGGGGGGGGGGGGGGGGGTGAGAGGGAGGGCGGCTTTTGGTGTTTCGTGTTTCCTCGCCTCGTTAACGTTGGACAGACGACGCAAGGCGCCTCATAAATTGTTGTCAGCATTTTCATACTCCTCTATATCGCCCGTTTTTACTCAGATTGAAAAACAAATTAATTCCATTGACAAAGTAATTTGTTTCACGAAATGTTCACTGTAGTAGAAAAAAAGATCATGATGAACCGTTTTTCGATTATGAAAAGATTGTATTCATGGATAAATGTTCCAAACAAAATTGAAGAATTTCAACGTTGAAGCAATTTTGAATATTTCAACAGTTCGCATGTATTTTCAAAATTGGTACCACAGTTAGACTCTAGTAATCTTTTCGTGTTCCACACGTTCCGTCTCAAAATCGTGTCCAATTTTTTCAATTGCAGTACTCAGGCACACTTGTGGATCGTCTTTGTCACAATTCGGGAAATATCCAATTTACACAGACACGCATCACCCAAATTTCATCAGATAACATAAGTTGATAAAAATCGAGTGGTACAAACGAAAAAAAAAAATGTTAAAGTCGACGAGACCCGCATTATTTCAGGACTTACTCTGCTGGAATCAATCCAACAAATTTCTTACCTCCATAGCTTTTATATTTGCGCTAATTAAACTTTTAAAAAACTAATTAGTCACCCACTTCTGCACTTTTACTACATTACACAAGTGATATTTAACCCTTGCCGTCATCTTCATTCACATTAACTTCACCTCATTATTTTTCATTGCGCTACGAAAACGACTTGATCTTGATTGTGAAAAATGATGATAAGGCGGAGCTTTTTGCTTGGCTTACAGGTGAAATTCCAAGGAAAGGGCCACTTGTAGCGAATGAGAAAAGTTATCTTAGTTATCAAATAGAGAATGAAGTGAAATTAGTTTTGTTTTTTATGATGGTCGGACTGGATTCGGCTGGAGCTGGTGTGGGCGATAGTGGCTCAAATATTATTGATAATTTTGTGGATAGTCCTGGTTCCCCCTCGGCCGGGTTGAAGCCCGCAGAAAGAAGCGTCTCCTTCAATCGAGACGTCCACGTCAAGAGGATCGGTGAGTCTTACTTTCACGCAATCACAATTGTTTTGTAATCAACAATAATTGTGGTACTATCCCTGACATTATGAGGCTGCTGGATTAATTAATAAGAGGAGTCAATTAGAAGAAAGCTCATTTTCTCACGCGGGGAGAAAAAAATTTTAACTTTCAAAAATTTTCCTACACCAATTTAAAATCCATTTTTGGGGGTCGTTTCCCACTGGCTTAAAGGGGTGTTCACACACGACGCGTTGTTGAGCTATTTGCCCTATCTATATCGCTAGCGAACAAACTGCGTTCCGTCAATATAGATATTGTACGTAGCTCAGCAAGCTTGTGGATTCTCCTTGAAGGACAGTCCACAACAAGCGGGTATTCCGCGGGTTACGCGCGGCAAAAGGCAAACGGAGGCAGTGCCGCGCTTGACCTCAACGCATGTCTATCATGGACTCTCATTTACCATCATTTCACATGGCACGAATCGCGAAAGGCCTGGCAATGCTTGTGATTGTTATCATCATCTGGAGACAATTTACGGATTTTTATTAATAATGAAGAACGCTGCGCCGATGTTCCTTGTGGACTCTCCTTTACGGACATGTCACAATGGACGTAACGCACAATTACGATATCGTTCTCAGCCGTAAAAAGGAATCATCAGATTGTTTTCCAGTTGCAAGTGTTGCAATCATCTTGTGATGCGTTCCTTGTGGAATCACCCTCACGTTTTATCAGTGGGATTCGTTATTGGTTAACGAAAAAAAAATGTCTTGTGATTTTCAAATTACTGACTCGACATTTTTCGATTTGTTAAGGGAGACATTATCGAATATTTAGAATTTTTATCTTCTCTCTTATACACATACTCAATTTTGGAATGAATCAGAATTTGTCTTTGGATTCTCCATTTGGATATTTTTTTCTCTGAGTACATAACAATACTTACTAAGTCGAATGTCCTGAATTGTCATGAAATTAATCGAATGATACTAACATTTAAACAAAAAATAAGCCTCTTCAGGCAGCCTCTTCTCACTACTAGCTCCACTCAATTCATACCTACTCATTAATAACTTGCTATACTTTAAGGGGAGACTACTCTCATGGAAAGAAAAATGCCATATAACTCATCAATGCTCGAGTATAGAAAATATATGATATATATGGGGGATTCTTCGTCAATGCGCCCACCGCTCGCCATCATGATTTTATGAAATTCTGAGAAATTTTCAGGGCGGTTTTTACACCCGCAAAACTGTCTCATGATTTTTTCTCGATTTTTGAGTAATTTGATATGATAGGTCGCTGAATTAACGGAGAATCTCCCATTTTGTTGTTTTTGGGGGGGGGGGTACTCAAATATCTCGAAATTCATTAACTTCATAGTAGTCTCCCCGTGGTCATAACGGCATTGAAAACTTATTAAAAAAAGCATCAGAGAGATGGTTCACAATATTTTGTTTTTCTAATTCAATAACCAAAAGCGTTATATTGTTTATTGTGTGGGGCTCGTACTATATGGGATTCAATGTGCTTGCGTGAATGACTCAACCGCACTCTGCTGTGACGTAACAAATTCCAATAAACTTAATAATAAGAATGAAAATGGATTTAATGCATAATGAAATCTTAATTCGTCTGCGAATGGTTTTTGGTCAAGTGGCTAGACTAAAGCCACTGGTGACGTTTTGCTCATAATACTCTACTAAAACCACAAGGTTAGAACATTATTTTTGCATTCATATGAGCCAGTCGTCTATCATTACCTAACGCAGATGATGTAAGTGCCAGACACTTCGTTACAAAATAAAAATGACATAAGGTATTTTCAACCTGTTCATATGACGCTAATATTAATTGCAAATTTTGGAGGGGCTCATTTGGCCTTCCACACATGCTAGAAACATCTCAGAATATTCCATAAGATTGCATAGGATTTCCATGAGATTCCTTATGGCAATTCCTATAGAAACGCCACGGGAAATTGAGAACTTCGTATACGATTTAATTGCATCAATCCCTTATTGCAGAAATTTTTACCAAGTCGTATTGACGCAGATCTATTGATGCCGGGTAAAAATTCAAAAATTCCATCACGATTCTGTCTCAAAGTTCCACTCCTATCGCGCATGGATCTCCGCGCACAATGTTTTCATGTAGACCTCATATATTTCTATCATGTATATTTTTTTCCCATGGGTTGTCAACTATATTAACTCAAAAAGAATAAATTGTCGTGCTAATCGGATCGAAAGCATAATTTCCTCGAATAAGAGGCTTTTTTTCATCAATTTTGCTGCTTGATCAAGATCTTAAGTCACCTAAATTCGAATGTATTTATATTTATTACAAGCATAATCCGATTTTTTTCACGCTGATTTAAACCGATCCCTCATAAATATTCGAGACTTCGAAAGGCCTAGACTCCTTTTTAATCCCTTGACTTTTACTTTCATGCTAATGTTGCAAAAAAAAAAACAAATGGAACAGACCGCCGCAATTGATCTTTCCCAACTGGCAAAAGCGTCAGTCTGATTGCAGAATAGAAATGCAGATTTAGAAGGTAGAATTCCTAAACATTTTTTTCCGTATTACGGTGTGACAAGGGATTATTATTAATTTTGCCGTGTTATTTTGTAGCGGTGCGAAATAAGTTGGTCGATGAAATATGGGCGCTCGTTAGGGGTCTTTACGATCACAAGGATTAGCGTGGGATGGATTGGCCGGGTGTGGAAAACCCACGGGGGTTAGTCAGCGCCAGAAAAAAATGCCTCCTGAATGAATAAATAGAAAAAATAACACGCCGCGAGTTACGCTCGAGGAGTGCGAATTACTCTGAAGTCTTGCAATTTTTGAAACTTGGAATTTTGGAAATTTTCGACATTGTTCAAATATTTAAATTCCATCGAAGTTTCAAAGTTTCCAGAATTCAATGAAAACCCAAAATTTGATGATTGGCGAATTCTAAGAAGAGTTGGGAATTGAATGATTTCCGGATTTTCGCACGGGTCAACGTAGCAATTTACGCGCAATGTTTCAACAGAAGTTTCACTTGAAAATTCACCGTAGCTCACTTATCCAAACGAGGCCCCGGATAACTATCCCCACCCCTTTATTACATTTTAATACACCCCATTGACGACGACGTGCTACCACTTGTCACTCTCGTTGCATTCCAATGACGTTGAGCAATTGCATGTTACCCGCCCAAGGACGTTGAGTAAAAACCCATTGTGGAAAAAAAATTAATGATTCGATATAATGATATTTATTGGCATGCGCGCGGAAAAATGCCATTACCCAGCCTATACTAATCTTTCTTTTTACAGTCTCGAGACTTTCAAAATCACCACAAATTGGTTCACCAAATTATCGATAATAATTAGTCTCGCATGATTTACACTCGTTTTTCCATAAGAATCAGTATCAAATGACTTCCACGGAAACGATAAAGTTGTTATTCATTAAGCTCAGAATGCTCCGAGTTTTAAATATCAGGGCTCATTGAAAACAGGATCTACGTATAATATCTCCATGTAGTATGGGTGAAAAAACTTATTACACATTTCCCGTTTTCCGACTAGAATTCTTGCCAAAAGTTGAGCAGAGCCATCTACGACGATTACGGATTACCAATTACGAAATGCTTATGTTATTACTCCAATAATCCGCGATATTTGAAATTTACAGTAGCCGTCTCCAAGAGTAGAAAATATTAGCTACACATCGTGTCTATTCAATCACCTACAAGCTCTTTTGTGTCTTTTAGATCACCTCAGACGCTCTGCATACACACTGATAACCCTCCCACAAATCCGCCAATTCATTCATCATTCGATTGTTTTTCCCCAGCTCCAACCCGTGTTTCATTAATAGTTCTTCAAAATAAAATTCAGAGAATTGAAGAAGCTTCGGCAGTTGCCAACAGACTTTTTCATTCAGCATTAACCGAGAGTCAATCTATCGATCGAGGTCAGAAACCGTCCGGTTACTATCCGTTTCTTGTCTGGCGCGCGAAAGGTCACGCTTTCCCCACATTCCCTACCTACCCCCTTTTGATACTTGAAACATTTCATTTGCCATGAGTGCAGGGGTTTTGCCATGGAAAAATAACGTCATTATAAATTTAGCAATAGCTGCTATCAGCGCTAATTGCTATACGCTACCTGTAGCTACTGTTTCTCAGTACTGGTGAAAGAAATTATATTTTGATTCAATTATAGAGAGTTTATATTGGATAATGAACACTTTGTTGAACATTTTGTTGATTTGCAGGACGTGCATCACCAAGGCTAGCCTCAGCCCTAGCTGTAGATGGCGAGGGTAGGTTAATGCCCACGCCCGTCCGCAAAGAGAGCATCGGTTCGCGCAGCAAAGAGGACCTAGCGCACGAAGCTGCCCTTGTCTTTCAGCAAGCCGAGAGTCTAAACTGTGTAGCTCGCGACAATAGACGACTCCCAGGTAAATTTAATACATTACCAGCTCGTCGTGGTAGCAAGAAACGCAGTGAAGTATCGGCCAACGATCGTCGTGATAGCGCAAGCGAGATAATCGGTGGATCGCCAACATCAAAGCGCAAAAAGAAATTGGACAGGAGCGTAAGCGATGCCAGTGCACAAAAACACAAAAGCCCATTGGCAAAGTTTTTCTCTCCAAAGTTAGAGCGCAAGAGCAATGGAACAGTCAAGAGAAGTGTGAGTGACGTGGGTACGTCGGAACGCGAGAAGATAAGGCGCAAAAGGAGTGGTAGTGATAACGAAGCTGTTGAAAGCAATAATATATCATCGCCAACACTTTCATCCAGAATTAAGAAGCAACTGTCACCGATAATTGAAGCGTCACCGCAGATTGACAAGCCCCCTTTCGATTTTACCGCTAAAGTTGATAAGTCACGTGAGCACATCGTTCCGATTCAAACTGAAGTGGAGAAGGACGAGGTTGACGAGGCTAGGGACATGCCTCACAGTAGTCGATACGACAATCGTGATACAAGTTCTACTATACGTAAAATGATTCACAGATTATCCAACGATCGTTCACCACCACCACGTCTCACCAGTACTATGGTGACCCCTGGTCCAGGTTTTGGTCATAATAATAATCGACCCTTCTCTTACACGAGACCCAATGATGACATAACCCAGCCGGCGGTCGTACAGACGAGCATCACGATATCCGATAAAAAGAGACCGCAAAGAAGTCACTCAGACAGTGATGAGGGACTGGGCTTAGACCGCAAAGATTCATCGAGGGAGAATAGTCCAGCTGAGAAGGAGTATCGCGGCCTTTCTGGATACAATGGATTCTATAACGAGTCACGCAGGAACAATGAGATCAATGATTACGAAACGCGTTATGACAAGCCTGACAGATATACTTCAAAGATATTTGTTCAGGAAGACACGAATCGTAATATCGCCGGTATCACGAGTAAAACCAGTGAACTCAGTGCTCGTCGAGATCTTTTAGAATCTAGAATTAAATCGCGATTATTGAACGAGGATCCATTCTCGGGTAAGGCCAATGGAATTTTCAGGAAGACCGAGCACGAGATCATCGATAAGCCGATCGTCCCGGCCCCAGTCACTCCAGATCGCGTTTCATCCCCCAAACGTTACACCGAAACCTATATCTCCGAGACCAGGACCAACAGCAATGGTGAAAAATACATATTCGAGAAGGAGTTACGCGAGGACAACGGCAAGGTGTTTGGCTTCGAAAAGAAAATTACCAATAAAATACCAGCCAACTACAGCGAGCCCAATTCTATAGTGCGCACAAATGGCTACAAAGTCGAAACACGAACGGACAAGCATGGAGATAAGTATATAGTTGAAACCAAGTTGCACGATGACTACAACGAGGGTGAATTCAAGCCCTTCATGAGTGATAAAAGCCGAACCAGTCCCGAAGAAAGATTCGAAACCCTCGGCAATAAGGTCTCTTACATCAAGGCCCCAGTGACAGTGAATAGATTCGTGGAGAACCGAGAATTGTCGAAAAGCCAAGACTTTCTCGATCGCGAGCCTCGCAACGTTTCACGCAGGCGTGACTGCTATGTTCCCAAGATGCGAAAGAACTTGGAGACTGTCCGGGGCATCAGCAAATCGAGTCAGCGCTTGGATGAGGTCGTTGAGAAAAATCTTTCGCGTTCCGAATACATAACAAGATCTCACGAGAATCTTCGTCTCGACACTGCAGACTACGTCAACACTCGTGACTTCCGTCGTGGAAATGTCCGACCGTCTTATCGAAATGATGTGCGCGATGCCAGACACAATGATGATTACGATACCGACATATCCCAGCTGACTAACAGTCACTTGGAGACACCGAACGATTACTACGATAAGGAGAATCGTCGAACCACGCAGCTAAGAAAAAGATACAATGCAAGTTATGATGGCTCGCCGTCATCCCGTGTATGCAATGACTCAGAGCGGGGTTACAACTCAAGCAGATATGATTCAGACGCAACCGGAGGAAGAGAATCGGTCCATCGTCGTGAGGTGCGTTATCGCACTGAGGAAACATCACGGAACATTAGAAAGGAGCATCGTAAAATTCCAGAAGAGCGTACTGTGCCACAGCGAGGCTCACGAAATCGCTTAGATTATTTGGATGACTCTGAGTCAGCTCGGGAAAGTCCAAGAGGTGGAAAGACCCGAATTCTCAACACACGTCTTGAGACTTTCGATGAAAGCCCAGAGATGACATCTCGGGTATTTCACGAGAGCAAAGTCAGAAGAGAGAGACACGAATCAAGACACAGGGAGACTGGCTTAACTGATCCTGACAGAAAAGATCGTCTCGCTGACTCTGGTATTGAGAACGACTACCGTCGAGATTCTCAGGAAGCTGATCGTAGAGAGCCTCTGGAATCCGATGACGAGGGCTTTGCAACACTCCAGTTTATCAAACACGAACGAAAGCACACTGATCGAAACATGAATTTGACGCCACTGGAGAAACGTCGATATGACAAGTACACATCGGGAAACAAAGTAACGTCCAAGCCGCCATCGGGCATCAATGACAAGAAGTACGAGAAAAAAGTGACCAAAAAGAGTGGTACAATGAGCAAAGTGCGACAGTTGTTCGGCAAGAAGGAGAAGAAAGTGGCTAACGAGGATAAAAGCAAGGTAAAACGACGAGCTGGTGATGCTGATGGCAGCAGCAGCGGTGGTACTGGGGCTCTCACCGACGATGAGGTCACCCAGAGATATAAGGAGTATCGCGGTGACCGACTTAGAAGTGCCAAAAGCGCTCGAGATCTCGACTACAACATCGAACAGGTAAGACGATCTACATATTTGAATATCATCTTGATCTCTTGCTTCCTCATACGGAGCCATACAAATAATTGGCATCTTTTATATATTGAAAAGCAATTATGAGACGAAAATCTTTAGGGCATATTGCAATCTTCACGTAAAAATTGCATATTTTTTCCTTGCATATAATCGCTCAGACAGCGCAAGCACACGAAACAGAGGAGGTTTCATTGGAGAAAAAACTCTCCTCGATGTGATACCTTTCACTCCATTACTTGCAGGTTTTTTGAGTACGAAGTGAAAAGACCCACTTAATTTAAACGAGTCCGGAGCATTGTGCTTGTTAGTGATCAATCAATCTCGTCTGCTTGCTGTGTAAATAATTTAGTAAGCTATAAATTCAATGGCGATGGATTTCTTCACTCAACGGCAACTTTTTTTGTTCAGAAGGCGCCTAGTGTCGCCCAATAAATATAGTAATTATGCTTTTCGGGTCAAGATACTCATTTTTGAGTGGAATTGCGTCTCATTTCCATACCTCTTTTCGGTAGCTTGTCCTCTCGCGTGTCTCCAGTAAAGTGCCTTCTGCGGTAAAATTTAGCGGATTACGTCATGAAGTTAACTG
The DNA here is from genome assembly GCA_026005395.1 of Asobara japonica. Taxonomy (NCBI): domain Eukaryota; kingdom Metazoa; phylum Arthropoda; class Insecta; order Hymenoptera; family Braconidae; genus Asobara; species Asobara japonica. Next base: position 150,867 of record BQMI01000527.1, read on the forward strand.
TAAAGAGAGCTCTCCCCTTTGCGTCTCAACTGCTAGCTATCATCATTCTCGTTTTGTCTCTGTGGTTTTGTCTGGGCGAGGCTCCGGTTAAACTTGGATAAAACCGCCTTGGGGTGTACTATGTACACTCCATGAGAGCAATGGTGGCGCCCACGCTGAGAGCTTCACTCGTGCGAATTTGCCTAAAGGGGATAACTTGACGGGAGATTGAGAGAAAACTTGTTCTAGCTTCCTAGATGATCTCACCACTCTTTCCCATTTCCATTTGATTGTTTTTCACCTTTTTTATTCATCAACAACTTCCTACGGTCAAATTATCAGCAGTTTGTGGTTTAGAGGGATAATCAAGTGTCAGATAAAACTGTGAATCGAGGCAAATTGGGAAGCCTAAACAATCTGGGAAAATATCCACTGCACGAGAATATTCAGTGATCATTTACGGGAAGATAAAAAGCTGAACAGAGGCAAAACGTTTGGAGTCTACAAAAATTGTGCTTCAAGTCGGCATTCCAAATGGCAATAGAATTGAGTGGAAAAGCAATTTTTTTCTCTAGCCAGCTGTGTAACACGGAATTATTAAATAAATTTCGAGCGACTTGAATTAGTTTAGTAATCCGGATAATCGAATAGAGGTCTCTATGGAAGATTGCCTATCTCCTTGTCTGTTATGTTTAAAAATTTCGGTGTATTTTTCAAATTTCATGATCGAGAACAAGTTCTGGATCTTTAAAAGTAATGGAGATTTGAGGAGCTGTTCGGTAAGTTGCAAAAAGTCGCTTACTTGTTGCAACTAATACTGTCTGGTCCCACATAAATTCCCCATCGAGAATGGGAAGCAGGTTTTTGATTTATATCGAGATAAAAGGTATGCGCTTTTAAGAGCGTCCACACCTCAACTCAACAATATGGTGTACGTATTATATTATGACCTACACACATACACAAGTTTGATACAACAAAATTCAATCCATTCGTTTTGTTTGAAAGTTCACACCAATGGCATTTGTGTGCCAGTTTTCATTCAAGGGAAGGCAAAGGTAGTTTTATAATAGTTTAATAGTCGACCCAGGTGCATGGGCGTGTTACCACTCTGGGCAAACATTGAAAAATTAGTGAAATAGATATGAGGGAAAAATGAATAAGTCAAATGTAATGGGATGAAAAAATAAAAGGAGCTATTCAACTGTTGGTATACAAGTGTAATTCTACTTCACCGTTGAAAGGAGAATAAAAGCAAGTAAAAAAGTTGTTATTGCGAAAGTTGTTCTTGAGTTACGAATTAAGTGAATTACGAAATCCAGCGCACCTGATACTTTTATTTTTCATCTCTCGTCAATTTTGGCACATTGCAAGTGAAACCCGTCTTTCTGGAACGCACCACGGTGCACACAAGTGCCCAAGTACATAAGTACCCTCCATATATGATTACTTGACGAGTTTTGCAATTGGATTCTGCAAAGAATGAAATTTTCACTGTCGCCTTTAATGGCAGACGCACCGCTTCATTCGTCTATGTGGATGCATGATGTAAATCTATGACCACGATTACGACATTTGTGGACAGAAAAAAAATGTGCTCTCACTTCGAGAATAATTTGGAGAGCCTCGCAGTTGCCGGCGTCGAAAAGTTTGCGAGTGAATCAATAAATGGGAATCATCTAGCAAATTCCATCGATCCAATATGCATACGAAATTAAATCCGTAAGTCTGACGGATTTTTTTTCCAATTTTCAAAAATTATTCTAATTTTTTAAAAATTTGTTCAATGCTCAAATTTTCATTTACAATCGTTGACCAATATAGTCGCCTTTATTATGACAACTGGACGATTAACGCACTAACGACAAGAAGACCGAGGACAACTGGGGTTGAATTTCGAAATGGTTCCACAATTAAGATGGTTTTCTTGCGTGGTACCACATAACGACCATCTACCCACCATTTGTGTCCCACATCCATAAATAATCCTTAAAATCCTTGAGCACAGGTTATTTAACACGGTGGTACGTCAATATAATTTCTGCAGCTCAAATGCAAAGCATGATGATACTCGATTACATTGGTTTCAACTTGGTGTACAACATGGATTGATGTGAAAAGAAAGAGGGGGCGGGAGAGGCGGGGGGAGATAGCTGATTATCTTTAAGACACATCTCGAGTAATGTATATGGGCTGTAGGTGGTCGCTGAATGTGTTATAGGTTGTTGCACACGAGCAAACATACACACTGATGGGAATAAGAGAAGCTGGAGAAACGTGAAGGTGGATTTAAGAGTGGATAAATTGCGTAATATCGCATTCCCCATATTGGTAGCTTGAATAATACCATAATTCCCTGAGAGCAGGGCGAAAAATCATTGCGAAATTTCGGACACCCACGTGCACTACATCACCTCAAGCGCAAAGAGGTCTTGCGCTGTGTGAATTAATTGAAAAGCGACACTCATGAGAGAATGAGCTCTACCTGGCAGCTGAATCAAAATCGATCATTACTCATTATGGAAAATCTATCATGGACCATTTTTAATTGTAGTCATGAAATCCATTGGTGTGTTTGAAAAGTCGGAGTTTTTTCTGTATTGCCGGAAAAAAATCGAGTTTCATGGAGGAAACTTTCCATAAGATTAACATTGAATTAGTTATACGTAAAAGTCGTGTTGAAATTTAAAGTTTTGCGTGGACTCTGAAAGAGCTCATGAATTTCAATACAGGAAATTTCCCAACTCATCATGCGCACCTTTGATTTTACCAAATTTCCACGGGATAGTGATTCTGAAATTTAAATAAGTATTTGAAAATTTTTTTAGGAACCTACCGAGCGGTAAAGATATTGCCGTAATACAAAATAAATATATGAGTGAGGCTCATTAGAATATTTTGTTTCCATAACGCTGTGTCCGTGCGTGTCTATGTATATACTCATGTCGATCTTTTGAGAAAATGCATAAGCAATTTAAGCATTTGTACAAACTCTGAATAATTTACAGCGCCTTGCAAAAAGCCGAAAAAACAATCAATAATCAAAAGATATAATTGAAAATTCGATAAAGGTGTGTATCGTGCCCAATTAGTATCAATGAAATTGAGTTATTTGCTACGTAAAAATACACATTTCATGGTCTATGGCTTTTCACCAATTTTCAAGGAGCAAAAAATTTAAAGAGCGTATTAGGGAAAATAGAGACGCATAATTTCCGGGGGGTCCATGTGAAGTGTAACCGAGTAACAGAGCGAAGACGAAATGGAAAGTGCGATATAGTCAGTGGAGCATGCAGCTCAACGCTTGTGGCTCAAAGTTGTCTATGTGTTGATGACTACGTGCAAGTTGTTTCGTTATTACCGCCAACGGGTTTGGTAGCAAGACATTGGATTGTGTGTGTCGGAGGAGTGGGGCTAAGACCCACATGGAAAAGTGGGCCCGTTGTTTGTGGCGCCTCGAGCCAGGAACACAGGTGTCCTACGCCGTCTGCATCATCAGCCATTAAGCATGTAATGGACAAGGTGAAAAAATATCGGCAAAAAAAATCCGTTTCTTTCAGGAGAAATTTCTTACCCAGTAATCCGACTGCACATTTTGTTTTGAATGGAACGCCTTATAAATGGAATTGAGAAAGAATAAATAATAAATATTCCATATTCTTTATGGACATTCTTATGAATATTCAAAATAAGAAAAAGGCAACTGAGCCTTAACACCCATCTGCGGAAAAGATTGAAGAGGTGAATAAAAAGAAGAAGCAGCTCATTTACTTGCATCGGACGTTTTGAGGTGGACTTCGGCAATTCTAATATGCACAACATTGTAATTTGCAAATTACAGTTTAACCACGTATGACAGGTCCTGCCACTTCTTCAACTCACCACTTGCACATTCTAATTACTAATTGCACCATAATTATGGAGGCACGAGCCTATGAAAACCAGTGATTGTGGTGGGATTTTCATAAGTTTGCTATCGACGAGTTGTTGAAATAAATTTATTAGTACTAATATTACATTTGTTTCTTCATAGTAAGAAAAATGCCAAGCAGATTAGTCGTCTCAAATTCTAATTTCGTTCAGAAAAAAAATGGAGGGATGATGACCACTCTTGTGACTCAATCCGAGAGGTACTATAATGGAATAGTGAAAGAAATTTTAAGAGTGAAGAAAATTTTCTCTCAAAATCTGAGTGTTCGCAGTGTTATGAAAACAGTAAGCACGTCCTCTATTGTCGAATTGAAACCGTGAGAATTAATTTGTGTGGTTTGCCACTTTGATCAACGCCAAAACGGTCCCAATTCTACCAAGAATTGACCGCACAATACCTCCTCTTACAATTTGATATGCCATGTGTGCGTGTGTGAGTGTGTGCATCTTGGACTTGGTATATCTCGTTTGTTGCTCTTACTTTCACGTAGTCGCCGTGACCGAGATAAAGATGGTGGTGGCAAGTCACCACCGAGCATTTTGCACTGGCTCTTCGATGAGCCATATATGGATTACCCTAACATCTGACGATGTACCAAAGAGGAAATATAATGACACGGACTTCAAATGGAAAAAAATTAATTAGATATTTGTTCACAAGCCGTGAGCGGTCGCGCTATGGAGCCAGCATCGCCGTTTGCGAGTTTCTTCGATTTAGTATCAAACTCACGCGTTTTAAAAAAAAAAACGTTTCGAAATACTTGATTTGTCCATTTTTTTCAGATTCTTGCCTTTTCAAATTTCCTCCGAAGTTTGTACATTTTGGAAAAATCATTGAAATTCATGAGTGATTCATCAAAACCGTGAAAAACTACTGATTGTTGATTCAAGTTGGCCTTACATGAGAATCGTTTAATTAACAGAATATTTAATCAGTTAAGGCGGAGACTTAACGAGCAGCGCTGCATGAGAACATGAAAATTTTGAGATAAAGAGTCAAGAGGCCCTGTAGCTGTATGCATGCGGATAATCCTGATTAAATGGTTTGGGTATTGGAATGAATAAATAAATAAATAAATAATTCAATTACGAAATCAATGAATACATATCGAAATTAATGATTTTAGCGATTTCTTTCTATTTTTTGCCCCTCATATAACTATTTTTATTTCATATTCTTCTCAAGCGTTCGACAATTAAAATCAAATTTATTACAAAAGAAATTCAGCCACATTAAATTTTAAAGAGTTCCCAAACACAGGAGTATCAGGGGAAAAGTCCGTTAAAAAACGAAATTCAGCCATTACATTACTATTAATTCTATTTCCATCAAATGAGATAAATAGCTATGATATGAATAAAAAGAAATTAATTGTGGTATGTAAGAATTTTAATTACAAAGTTAGAAGAAATTGAATTGAATTGCCCATACATTAATTATCACTTTGCTCACCTTCATTCTACTGAAGTCCAACTATATATAGCTACATGATCAGAGTGAATCGACCATAAAATTAGTTTCAATTTTTCTAATTTTTTGGGAGAATTTGTTGAACTCGTAATTTTTTTCCAAATTTCCCACTTTCTTGCAGTTTTATACATTTGTGAAATGTTTGGATTTTTTTTTAACTTTTATAAAATTTTATAATTGATATCATAACATCATATAGTACTATATAGCCATTTCCGGTAAATTAATTGTCACCTGTCACTTTACTCACTATGATTTCATCTAAATTCAACTATTTGCAACTGGATGATGAGAATGTCTCGATTCTGAAATCAACGTCTAGGTTGATAAAAAAAAAAACGAGGAAAATATGTAAATAGTAATAAAAAAGTGCAACTACTGCAATTTAAAAGAGGCAGTAATCTTAAATGCCTTTAACGTGGATACATAATGCTAGTATTGGCACCCTCTAGGCAATGCACTGGGCATACACGCCTATCACAAACAGTATCACGTTATTGCCTCGGGAATGTAGGTATTGGCTTGGGTTATACCACAGGTGAAGGTATTGAAAGTCAAACGGTTCCGTTTTACTTTATCGCTAACGTATATTTATTCACAATTTTCCATGAATACAATTTATCCACCACAAATATTCAACGGATTCATTTCTAATTTCGCAAAAAGAAAAAAGGAAAACTAAAATAATGACGGCGATTTTGAATTGAATGGAATTTTGAAAACCAAATGCCCGAGAGAATTAGCCCGGATGCGGGGCCGGGTCTTTCGAATTCCTACACTACCGCTTGCTACTATTAAACGTAGATTCAAGAATTGCATAAGTATTTGTCAACTTCTCAGCACTATATCCTTCGATGGGTTTAACAGTTTACTAAATGACAGATTTTCACGCGCGAAATTCGTTTTGTTTTGTGTAGGCAAATGTAGGCTCAAATAGTCCATGGGAAGTTAATTCAGTTGCGATAAATTTCAATTTGCCAAAGTTGCGTTATTGAATATGATTGTTTTCGATGTATAATTGCATATGTTATGCGCAAAAGGCGTCTTACAAAGTGAAATAAAATGGGCGTGCTGGGCAAATTTATAAGGTCGACGGCATATACGGTTTAATTAAACGCCCGCATACATACAAAATACATATGCATATAGTACCATGCCAAGGTTGAATTGCCTTCGGGTGTTTCGCTAAACACGCCCGATTGATTTACTACAATGGTAATGTTAGTATATAATACGTACAGTGGTGCTGTGCAAATTCACTTTTGCTACCTTATGTTCAACAGCGGGTGTATATTAACTCATGAAATCAGAATGCACACTTTAAGAATCAATCTGGAAATCCCATGCTTTCATGGGAAAAAATATATGAGACGCATATTGCATAACTTTTACCATATTAAATATATGAGGAATTTTCTCTGCCAATTCAGCTGCCCATTTCCACGGTGGTTCCGAAAAATTTTGAAAAAAATCCCGCCGGGAAAATCTACCCGGGAAATACTGCAGACTGCAAAAATAGTGAATGTTTTTTCGTTAGAGGGGAGATGAGCCATAGTGGGATGGGGTGGCGTAATGGGACATAATTGGCCATAGTGGGGCGGCGAGTGTATCATTATGTTCCACATCCTAGGTCATACCCCGGGCCCATAAGCCCTCACTCTCCCCTGTGAAAGGGTCCTTTGAATTTCAAAACTTTTGGAATTTTTCAAATTTCTGAAATGTTGAAAAATCCTAAAATTTTATCACTGCACAACTGTCGGCGTTTTTATTGATGAAATTAATTGAGGGTGTGGTATCGTGTGATGTTATTCGGCAGATATTACGTATGGGAGTGAGAGGGGGCATGGCCATGCGTAATATAAGTATTTGAAAAGCAAGTTGCGATATTGGCGCAAAAGTGGTTGCGGCCAGTGAGAGTCGGACAGGTTCACTAGCCCGAAACGAGACCGTTGTTGGTGGATATATTTTTTTTTAACACTCTCGATTTTAAAACTGGAATTTATCACATAATGGGCCATTGGAGAAAGGAGGAGAGAAAGACTTTATTCAAATCTCTCAATTTATGGGGTATGTGTGTATTCAAATGGAAAACCCAGAATTATGAGCTGAACCTCCCACAATAGATTTCTAAATACTTCACGGGAAATTATTACTTTCATCTTTAAAGAAACCGAGTTTTTATTACTGGTAAAAAATGTGATATACAAAAAAATATTCTAAGTCATTTTAATGACTGAATTCCCCTTTTATTTGTTTTATAGTTTTTTTAATATCTATTTTTCAACTGATTTTTGCATGGTAAAAAATAGACAGTATAAATTTATGGAGTTACTTTTTTTTTATTAACTTTTTGTGTCTTTCCTCGTTACATTCTTCCAGATTTTTTACTCTTGTGCTACATGTTACAAAATCGTCGCGACCGAATAATCGTATTTTTCCTCTTATCATTAGCCTTGAAAAGTGTCTTTTTCGCAACTTCCCCTTTGCTCCCTATCACCTGTTTGTATCGGTCCGGCACAATCTCAACCGGCTTTATACTCTTACTTGGACTGGAATTAGCTCATGTAGAAGCAATAAGACCCAAAACAAAGACGAAAATAAAAAAGCCAAGGCTGGAATGAAGAGTAAAAAAAAAGGAGTTACAAGCAAAATGGAGAAGAGATTCTACTCTCCATCGATACAGAGATTGTTTATTATAGGTGTGCCTTAAGAGTGAGATGGATAATGGAGGCCAACAGGGAACGATCAAAGAATAAGAGAGAGAAAAAGAAGGAGAAAGAGAAGGAGCATTTAGATGGGCGCTTTGCGATCTTGTACTGTGCATACTATGCACCCAGCATCCTTAAGGATGCAATGGATATTTTTTAGAAATGCTAAAAAATTGTTTTCACTTTTAAAGGACGATGTATTTCATCTGACCGGCATAAATTCTTCTATTTGAGCTGGCCCTATTTTGCCCCAAATATTCTTTCATACAATACCTGCTATGTTTATTGCGGAATACGTAAGTTTTTTCTGTGTCTTTACTCCAGAGATTTCGACTACTTATGACATTATTTATTTACTTAGAACTTATGAAGATTTGGGAATCTTTGATATCTTTCGAATTTTTGAATATTTCTGCACAAGATTTATGAAAAAAGATGGATAAAACATTGATGAAACTTTTGTGAATTAGGGAATTGCCTCAAAATTGAGACTTGTGATGTTTTTCATTTTTTGAACATTTTGAAACATAGTAATTTCACAGTTGGGGAAAGTTATGTTCTACCTATCTATATGGAGTTTCCTTTTGTTTTTTCAACCTGTACAAAGCATATAAGTGGTACACTCCAGATATATGAAACCTATATTCTCACAGATATGTTCCCCAATATACCATCGCGATTTACCAGACTCATATATGCCAAAAATATTGCGCATATGTAATACATGACTCATGTATATGTATTTTCACGGAGGGGTCTATGCCGTCTTGACTCCCCATATATATAGGTTGAGTGTTTTATCTGTGGGCACCGGGTGCCCCTTCGATATCTCGCACTCGGTATAAAACTAATACCAATACCATCAAAGACATATCAAGGCGTCTATGTGTGTCAGGGGGGGTGGGGGGGGGGGGGGGGGAGGGAAACGAGATTAGCTGTTCGGTATAAAATTCCATCTTACCCTTGCTGGTCGCCTTTTATTCCATGCCTGCCTTCCCATGGTCCCCCATGGAAAGGTGGAGTTTTAAGTGCACCCTGACGTTTTAAGTGCCGATGAAATTGTATGGCCGATAATAAAAGTTGTACTGAGGAATCAACGGAAAACACTTGGAGATGAATGAACAAGGGCTCAGGGATTCAGGGAATTGTATTTTCAGGTATTTCAAGGGGACGGGGGGTTACATGAGGTCGTAAGTTTTTACAAGTATCTCTCAATAATCTCTATATGCGAGGGTTCGAATGAAAAGGTCTCATTTTGTCGATCGTATTTAAAACTTGCCTAGCTTGCTGAATTTTCAAACTTGGAGGCATAAAGCCGGTCTCAAAATACGTGGATTATTGTCGGGTATAGGCCCATATGGGCGATTTGATACGTGGCCGTTCACGTGAAAAGGCCCACTCCGGCCGTTCTGCGGTTCGGGTTGTTCAATCAACATTGGTTTAACAGTGGGTCCAAGTGAATCACCTGTCCTCAAAGTGGGGTCTATAGGTGACTTTTCGGGCAAAGGGTCATATCATATAGAAAAGACACGTCTAGAATAAATGCCATTTCAATTTTATTGCTCATTACACTAATATATCTACATCGAAAATTTGAAGAATTGATAACACTTGAGTCTGCAATCATTCGTCAACTTTCATCTCCTGCCAACGCTTGACAAATTATATTTTCTCGGTTTAATTGACCCAAGAAATATTGCAAAAATGTAATTACTCATTCCAATCCCTGCATAACAGTTGATACATTGGATCTGCCTTCAATTTTAGTTTTGTCATCGGTAAATAATAAAATCATCGATGCAAAGGGCCCGCCGACTGGTGATTAACGCAAGGATAAACCATATGCCTTGGTATTAAACGAGGGTGGGTGGATGGGAGAGGGAGGGAGGGGGGTGCGATATCAGCAGAGGAGGTTGCATAATCTCGCGAACGTGCATCGCTCGGACACAGTCAGGCGTGTCAAGCATCTGCCCATGCGAGAGGGGAATTAAACAACATTCGAGGCCGTGAATAGTTTCGCTCGAATGCACCGTGATTTTTCATTTCCCGAGGTTATTTATTCATTTTCAGGTACAAGTGGAGGGGAAAAAAGAGGCGTAAAAATGAATGAAATAAATCGGAGTAAAAGTTGTGACATCAAACATCGAAGGTCACGGGTTTTTATTCACTCGGTGGCCTTAGTTGAGATGGAAAAAAAATTAATGGAGGTAATTGAATCATTAAGGAGAAACAAAAAAGCCGACATCACTGACTAGACGATCCTATGACTCGCAAACTTAAGGTCAAATGTCAAGAACGAATAATGAGTCAAGAAATTCGTTGACAATGATGATTGATTTATAAATCAAGGAAAACAAACTCTCACATAAGTCAACAATTCTAGGTACAAAAATCTATTTTCAGCGAATCCACACGATGATTTAGGAAGATGATTTTACAATGAAAAAAAAAATGGCACTCAAAGTAAACGCAATGAACCATGTACACCCACTCAATTCAAGAAAATTTATCCTTGAATTTTTTTCCGCGATCAAGTGTTCTTATGCCGACAAAATCCCCTCAATTGATATTCACAAAAAAAAAAGGAAGAAGCATAACACAAGCCCGCAGTCGCCTGAATGGGAAAATAGGGTAAGGTCATCACGATTCCCTGCAGTAAACCTGTGACCTCTGGCCATCGGTATTGTGTCCTTGGTTTTAATGCTGGGTATCAAGACATGGTAACAATCCCAATATGGCAACATGCTGTCCCACTTGCATCGGGCATTAAATCTTTTCGATGGCTCGCCTTACAAGGCAATAGCCACATTGTCTTTTGTCATCCCACATGAATTTTCCTCCATAAAAATTGGACAACAGCATTTTGTCGTCGCGCGGCAAACAATGCTGGAGTAATTGATGAAGTGAAATATCTGAATGATCATAAAACTCGGTAACAAAGTGTTTATGGTACACGGCTCATTCATCAAAGTTCTTTCTCGCCAAGTGCTATAGTCAATACCGAATTGCGTATTACGTGATCTCGACATGCAACTCGATCTTGGAATTTTATTTACCTTCCCTTTCCGGAGAATAGCATTGCTACGTTTCCATCAATGTAGAGTAAGAATCAACTTACTGCAGCGAATTTTTTCAAGTTGATAGTTTTGATGACTCCTTCAGGGTAATCATTGAAAAATCAATCAGCTGAAAGACTCAGGCAAACGCATTTGTGTATGTATGTGTATGTACGAGCATTTCTCTAGATTACGATTCCGTCAAACTTCAATATGGTCAGATGCCAAACCCGATTCAACGAGCATGCACTATGATGAGTTTTCGTGCAATCAGACTCGTCTGTATATGTTAGTTTTGATGATATTATAACCAATTTTTTTTGTACCCGACGTACACAATGCAGCAGCAATTGATGGAGTGAAATGTCTGAATGATCATAAAACTTGGTAACAAAGTAGTTATGGCAGTTGGCTCGTTCTATCAGCATCATTTATGTGTCGTCCCATTACTCAAGTGCCTTGGTTACACTTTGCCTTTTTCTTAATGTTTCCAACACTTTTCTCATGATCCTGGAGTTTATACCGCACATAAACGGTCAAACGCCGCATCAAAGGGCCAGGGGGTACCCCCTTTGAGATGTTGTAAATTATCACCATAATAACGCCATGGAAGCGGATTGGATTTCTCACACAATTTTCGCTCCTCTCTTATTTTTTTCACAACACTTTTTCTAGGATTATTTTTACACTGTTTTTCTTCCTCATCATCTTCCCATCATGATTACCCACCTTTCGGTTTCTCATCTGGGCAAATAGTGCGTCAAGTACTCCGTTCCCGATTGCTCAAATAATTATTTTTTATATGCCCGAATTATCAGAAATTGCGATAAATTGGTAAGTGCACAGATGAAAAACTTATGTGGCTATAGGGATCTAGCACAATTATGTGCTGTAGGGATATCAACGCGTATTCGAATATTCGGGGTCAGTTGTTGGTTGAGTTTCAGAAAGCAGGTTACCAATTCCATAATACAAGGGCACAAATAAATTATCACAAAGTTGCAATGAATTCAGAATGAGTGAAGGGTTTTGACGTCTACTGGCAAATGTCTTTCACAAAATCCAGTAATTGGAAGGTTTTCGGAGTCTGCAAGTGTCTAGATATGCTAATTCATGGATTTCATCATGAGAAATTGGCTCTGTAAATTTCTCACGACTGAGTGCACGGAACGATCAGTTTGATCTGATGATTCTAGAAGGAATTCGCCACTTTCGTGGGGGGTTCGGATTTCATCGTAAATTGTGTAGCACGTCTGGCATTAGAGAAATACCAAATTAAATGACCGTTAGGATGGTTTATTAGGTGCTGAAATATGGAAATTACAGGTCTTATTCAATTTTCTTCAATGGAAGTGTCCCTCAACACCTAATTTTGCGCCAATCATACAGTATTATCTACCGAAGTGTGTAACTTATCGATACGGTTGTGGTGCCAAGGCTTTGGACATTGTTTCCTTTGCAGGAGTTCTTTCAGTACTTGAGCGGGAATCAATAAAATGGATATTCAATTTTATAATCTTTTCATGGCTCAAAATAAGATATTCCCATTGATTCTTTATGTTATTCGATCAAGAATATCAAATATCCTCAATCAGACGATAACATTTTTACCGACACGCTTATCCTCGGGAACATTTATATCAACCAATTGGTGATGTTGATTTCCCTGCATAGTGGATATTTGTATCTCCGAATTGAAGAGATTTATATACCCGGGATTTTTTTTCTGTGTCACGGATTGTCGGTAGGATTTGTGTATTTTCACTGCGTGGATACCACCCTTAACAATGCGTCTGAATCAATTCACCATGAGAGCACACTTGGCTCACTTGCATCAGTTATCCACTCTGAATTCTCAAAGGACGGAGCGCTACAATACTATGCACATACAACGGAGAAATCAGTGTATACGACCTTCGAGTGGACAACTTGGACTCTTTTCCCAAGGTCGTTCTGGGGCCGACCCATACACTGCTATATAGAATACTTTAGGCACTGACATCCTCTGATGTGGAACACATGTACGTGCTGATTGACACCGAAAATTCATCAATATTTAAATCCTGGAATTTGTTCCTTCCCACCGCTCAGAATTCTCATAATTGGCAAAGTTCCAATATCTTCTACACCATTCGAACTCTGTAATTTTGTCAATGCTTCAATTTTCAATATAACTCCTAGTTCCTCAACTCCGGAAAAGTTTCAGAGTTTACAAAAATTGAAAAAATAAAAGATGGAAATTTGCGAATTCGTTGGTGGAACATCGTGAGAAAACTTTTTGTCAAATACAAGTTTTTTTTTACGGAATTTTATATGCGGCATAGAACGGTCATTGAAAAAGGAGGCAACCGATGGTAGGATGATAAAATCCAATTACGCTTTTCCCAACTGGCGAACGCGTGTGCGCACATGGGATTTCAATCCAGGTTGTTTGATGCGAGGGAAAAGGGGACTATTGCCAATGAGGTGCGAAAGGGAAGAAGGTAACAACCAACTAACAACAGAGGCCGAAGCTATCCCAACAACAAGTGAGGGGTATGAAGCAATTATGCGCTTCCGAGGGATTGTCAACAGGGCCGTAACTCCTCGTGTTGTCTCTCCAAGCGGTAACAACACACACCTGTCTTATCTTTTTGCCGCTTGTTTTATCTTTTGTTCAAACAGGCTTTTATTATTTTGAGCCAATGGCAAATAATGAGCGGGTGGATTATCAAACCAAAGGCGGATAGTTTGCCAATGATCATACGAGATACTGCACATGGAAAATCACCTGTTGTTGCCCAGCCTGAAAAGGTCCCACTTTGTCGATCATCGTGAAAGGGTCCCATCGTCGAGACCGTTGGAGTTGGACAAGTGTCAATTGGCTGGGTTACTAATTTTCAGCGCCACAATTCATCAACACTCGTGATACAACAGCCCCATTCTTTGTTCCTCAATTTTTCCTTTAATTTCACGCTCCTAGTTCCATCATATAAACCCCCTGCCCCTATCTCCCTTTATCTCGTTTATATCCCCAGTGCACATCGTTGTAATTGCAAAAGGTGCATCTTCCTCCTCGCTTTTGCTTCTATCCTTGCCAACCCGGAGATGAGTTATACTTGATGGGTTTTAGTAGTCGGCAAAACTCTCGCACGGTGGGCTCTTTACTCTTTACTCTCTTCAACTATTCTCTATTTCCCCTCCATAAACAGAACATCAGACAGAGGGGGAAAACGAGAAAGGCAATTGAGCAAAAGTAAGACAGACATTCCACTTCTGACACCTGACTGCTTGAGGCAAGCAAAATAACTAAAAGAAATTTTAGCAAAAAAGTCAATGTAAAAATCAACAGTGGGGAAACAAAAAATGAAACATTATTGGAGATAACACTGGGGCAAAGTGTAGAGCGGAATAACGACCCAGGAACTCACGGTGTCTGATCTTTACGGTATCTACTGCAAGATTATCACGAGAGCTTGTTCTTTTCAAGTTTTGGGGAGAGAGAAAAGTTAGAACATTTGGAATTTTAGAGAATTTCAAGAGAATTGAACACTCAGAAATTTGATAAAATTCGTCGTTCCATTTGTGCCGATTTGTTTCAATTTTCGCAGTTTTTCCCCAATTATTCGAATTATTTTGAAACTTTCCGCAGTTTTTCAATGTAAAGGAAAAATATTTAGTTTCCCAACATCAGATAGACAGAGAAAAATTGAATGTAAACAGTGGCAAGAAAAATGAAGCATTACTAGAGGTAATACTGAAGAAAAGTGTAGAGCGGGATAACGACTCAGAAACTCATGCTGTCTGATCTTTACGGTGTGAATCTACTGCGAGATTATGTCAGGAAATTGTTGCTTTAGTTGTTTTAGGGCTTTGAGGGAAAGGGGAAAAAAATCTGCACTGGTATTTTATCGTATATCCGACGTATTGCCATATGGAGTACAGTAGCGGTGCTCGATCTTGCATTCTTTTTCTCTATTTATTTGTAATGGTGATAGAAGGGGAAAAGGAGTAGGCAAACGGCGATTGCATTAATTTGATTATCAACCAGTCTGTTACATAATTATTAACGAATCTAAAAATTATCAACTGTTGAAGGCTATTTTAAAAGACAGTGTAAAAAGCATGGAGAACTTTGCCGTGGCCGGTGTGAATAGACACTTTCATTTTAAAATTTTAAATTTAAGGATTTTTTTTTTGTTAATATGTGCAAAATTTTTGGGAAATGTTTTTTTGAATGAATAGTAGAAGCTGTAAAAACTCTTTCCCCTTTGCCACATCGCCTCTCCGTAATTGTTCGAAAAAAGGGGAAAGATGCTTGCATTGGCCTTTTATCGTAAATCCGATGTATTGCCATATGGAGTACGGTAGCGGCGTTGGATCAAGCAATTTTGCTTATTTATTTATTTGAATAGAGATAAAAGGAAAAGAGGAGCAGGCAAAGGCCGAGTGCATTGTCACTTTGGCTCGGTCTATCTCTCTTAAGCTAGCGGGCAATTATCGCTAATGCAGGGGTTTTGTTCGGCTTATAATTAACTTGGAAAGTGACAGGCGCCGACAAAGAAATACATAGTGTATAATTCCATGTGCTGTTAGTGAACACTAGGGGGCACAGGGAAATGGCTACACAAGTGCATTCGAACGTTTGGGCAATTGTTTTTAACCTATTGGAAATTCTCTTCTATTCCGTACACAAAAATTTACTGAAGTTTCCTCATTATTCATCCAACTTTATGTGCAGTGTTATACTCCTTTTTATATTTTTTATAGAAATGAAATTCTGTATCTAATGATGGGACCTCTGTATATGAAGACCCAAACTTTGAATTTCCAAAGATGAAATTCACCATTGAATTTTTCCTGTTAATTCACCATACCGCCGATGCGCTCATAGATATGCTCGAACCTATATAGTTCATATAGAACACCTATATTATTTACATATATTTTTTTTTTGCAAGGGAGATCTATTAGAGGCATTTCAATAGTGACAATACACCTGTGTATACCTGGGAATTAGTTTTATTTGTAGAATAGAAAATGGGATATTGCCTTACTTAGACTTATTCGTGTATTGCGGATTCGTGGGAATCTAATGCCGTTTTGGCTGGTGGGATTTTTTTTACATGAGTCAGCTGATGAAACGGAACACAAGGTAGAAGCAAATGATTTTTAATTCATGGAAAATAATAATTAATTAACCACACTTAATTGCTAATGAGTACACATTTCTCACTATATTTAGGCTGGATGCAGCTGTTGTTTTCAACATATATAGGGAAAGTGGTATGATTCAACGAAATTTTTCACAATATTTGATTCGAAAAAGATGAAAAATATTTTGATAAATTTCTTCAGTTGAGTAGAATTGGAACGACGAATATCTTGAGATTTTTCGCTAAATACTATCCGCATATAGACTCTGTACCCTCCCATCTCCTGTTCTCCATGCCCCCATAGAATTATTAATAAAACAATAAAAATAAACTATTACAAAGGAACCTACAAATTAAATGGCGCAAAAAAGCTCAATTTCTTCATGAACATCTTGATGAAGATAGAATGACGAGCCTATATACTCAATGTACGCGTTATAATCGCCTTGACTCATCTCATTTTCTTTATTCCTCATCGCTGTTATGAGTTTGTATCATCGTTGAGGATTGAAACCATAGGCTCCGACGTCCTTGATGGTCCCCCCGTGGGTCCTAGGGTATACAAGAGAAGAGCACTATATATATAGTATCCCTCCTCAAGTACCAAGATATAATTATGCCCGAGCGTCCTGATTTCTCCCTGCCTCCTTCTATTCCCCTCATTTTTATCACAATTTTTCTCTCTGCAGCGAAGCGTTCGGAACTTTTCATTTTTTCGGAATAGCACAAATTTTTGAAACGTCCGATTATTATTGCAGCCAATAAAATCCTCGATACCTCATCGGACCTTCTGTAAACCCACAAAGACTACGGTTGAATAGAAACATAAAAGCGTATAATACAACATTTATTGAGAATTCCAGAGAATAAAACTTCATCAAAATTTTATACTTTCAGACTTTTTGCATTCGTCAAATTTACGTATTCATTTGAACTCTGGTGTTTCAGCAATTTTCACATCTTCACAAATTGTAAATATTTTTCCATTTATAAAGGCAGCCATCTCATTGATTGAATGTTTCGCGACTCAAGCGAATTATGTAATTTTTTTTGTGTCGCCAACTTATTAAATTTGACTCTCGAAAATGTATTGTTTTTCTTACCAGTGGTCTCACTCTGCGTGATTTGTCCTCACCTGATTCCCTCTTGGTTACTCTCGTGACTGGCTCCACAGGTGGGAGGCTCCAGAGGGCCCTAGAGAGTGAGTGTACATCTTCATGGCCGTCTAACCTCCCTCATTAAGCTTTTTGCCCGAGGTTAATTCGAGATACGGCAACGTACTTACGCGTTAATCGAACCAAGACAGGGTCAGGGGGATTGTAACAACACAGATGTGCCAATAGATTGGTCAAAGACTTTCCATTTTATATGCGGCCATGGAGAAAACAACATTTTTTTCTATCTTAGGCCGGATAAGGAATTGTTTATATTTTTTTTCCAACAGTAAATTCTTGACAGAGATTGAAAAAATCAAGATTTACGTAATGGTCAACTTGTAATTTCTAACAACACGAAAGGAATTTGCCGATTTCTTTACTAAATTCTTTTCCAGGATAATCAATAATCTTCTAAAAATTTAATTTTTTTTTCAACTATCATTATTTAAAATGAAAAATTCTGTTCTTTTTCACAGTAGATTTATCTCAGTACGGTCAATTCCTCATATGACGAATTACTAATAGGGTAGAGTGGGGCATAATGGGAAGCTTGCTCAATCAAACATGGGGCATAATGGTAAACGCCCTCATTCTGCACCCATGTCCCATTATGCCCCATCCTCGCCTAACAATATTTATCCACTTGAAGACTTTCAGTTTTATATGCGGCCACGGAGAAACTCTTTTTTTTCTGTGTCAAACTGAATCAGGAATTGTCTCAGTTTTTCTCGAACGAGTGAATTTTCCGAGGCTATTAAAAAAATTACCATTTGCATTACAATCGAGTATGAGGCATCTCACTTCAAAACAATGGAGAATATAATATTCTTGTATCATAAAACGTGTGAAAAATCGTGATTTCTGAACAAAGACGTTAAAGAAAGTGAATTTATAAATGGGAAAGTGAAGGTGCGAACACTGGAAAAAATTAATGTTTGGAAATCATTTAACGTGATAATTTATTATATGAATTAGCCGAAGGATTATAGCCCATTTTGAAAGCAAAACTAGAAGTGAGGAAAATCTTTCCACAATTCCAATGCCTAGAAATAACAAAAATTGTGACTTTAAAAATAAAAATTAAAAAATTTTCATGATTTTGAGATGAAAATCATGGACACCTTAGAATTATAGAAAATCAATTGAGGATTTATGTTCTTGTGGGCATGCATAGCATCTATCGGACACATGCACAGAATGGGGTGTAGAATGTTCCATGTGGCCCTATCCCATTATGGCCCTCCTGTCCCAGTATGGCCCCTGTCCCATGATGACCCCTGTGCCGTTATGCACCTGTATCCCAACCTCCCCTACGTGAAAATATTTGAAAGCAAACCTTGTTTTTGTCTTAAATCTCTGATGTCTCCTTCATCTCCCGAGCTCCGTTTCTCATCTCTACGTCTTCTACATCCCATTCCTTCTGTCTTCCTTTTTTTTCTACAAAACCATTTTTTTCTGTTATTCCGTAGACAAGGACTCGGGCAATCTCCCAGGAGAGATTCTCCGTGGCGTTGATATTTCTCACGGGGCCCCCGTTGTTTCGCGTTTAGCGCCGTGGTTGAGCCATTGGTTTATTGTAGCCGCACAAGAGCACAAGACAGTGTTGTGTGCACGAGGCCTCTTGGTGCCGGGTGGTGAAGCTATTCCAATAAGAAAGTAAACCGCACTTATCCCCCAACCTCTCTTGAGCCCATTCGAGTTATTAATGACGCTCCCTACGAGAGCCAAGGGACTGACCCAACGACGCCCGGTACTACGGTAGCTTAAGGGGGTTAACTTGGCATCCGGTTGCTTACTTCTATGAAACTTGTATCCTGGTAAAATCCTTTTTCATTAGATGCGCTATGCCGAGTAATTTTTCTCCAGCATGTGTTCTCAATTCGACGATTCACTGAGAAAAAGAACCTTCAACATTAGATGAGATAAGCGTGAATGTGCTTCCGAGTTGAATCACCTCACAAATACGACTTGAAGCAAGTTATGATTTACCCTTCTGTGCCTTTCCGCAAAGGGGATTGGATCAACTACACATCCCGAATGGTATCAAGCCGGTGAACGCATTGACCATGTTTAAATCCAGAGTGATCCAGTCCATCACAGGTAACTTGTTTCACCTCCATTTCCTGATTCATCCAAAACGATTTCACCCCGCTGTTTTTGTTTCTTTGGCTTGCTATTTACACGACCAACCCAAGGTAGTGATATTGCACGCATCAAAATATCGGTTCTATGAAATCATGGATACTCGACTAGTCATTCTTGACTCACCAGCGAAATACGCAATGTCTACTTCAATTGTATACTATTCTGAACTGGACAGTCGTTATTCGTCGTTTAGAGAATTCCAATCTATACAGTGAAGACTTGATTCTTGAATCCTCAATAATTCTGCGTCAATGCCAGAATAAATCTAAACTTATTATCGACATTGAAGTTTATAATTGATGGGGTTACTTCTGATTCGTTTCCTTTTTCCTTTTTCTTCTATCTACCTGGGATCTTTCTAGATTGTTCAATTTTTTACAATATTTCTAATGCTCCGAAATGTACAATAATCCCATGGGGAACCTATCGATCCCACCAAATTGGTTTTACTTTTCATCAATGATCTGGCAAATATCTCGTAATTGAAGGCTGTAGAACGATATATAATGGAATATATAATAATACATTATAAAAGGATCCTTTCGTAATATATATAAGATTCCTGTACCATTCAATTGTATTCCCCAGCAAAATTACCCCCTCTGAGGAACAAAAAAAGGCTGCAAGAAAAAGGGAAAGGCATCCGTGGCAATCGATGTGATAGACATACTCACCTACTGATACTCATCGTGAATAAAAAGGAAAGCGATCATTGAACGGGGGAATCGGCATGCCAAACAAGAGAAGAAAAACCTGAGGCTCGGCAAAAACTCGGTATAAAAAAGGCAAAGGTCCCCCTCCCCCTCTTCAGAATCAACAAAAGGATAAAAAAAGAAGGGAGGAAGAGGCAATTTCTCGGTGTGGAATTCCGAAGTAGAGATGAGTAAGAAGAGCATCGGTAGCGGGAAAGTGGAGCGGGATTCGCAGTAGCGTCCCCCGTGGTAAATGTTGCCGGGATTGTGTTTGTATGTGTTATAAGGCTGGATAGTGCTCCCTCCTAGACACGCATTCCTGGACAAAACCGCATCCCGTCCTCGGGCAACGATCCGAGAGCAAGTCCAATCCGAACTGCCTCCTCCATATCCTTCTTGCTCCTTCTGTATCGTCTAAGCACTTTCAAACATTCTCTCTCTTACGCCTCTGCCTCCTTCTGAATACTTCTGTTCTTCTTTACCTCCTTTTTTTACCCTTTTTTTTTGCATGATCACCGCCACCGCCGCCGCGCATTTCAAACGTCAGGGGAATATCTTTCTGCCTTGGAAATCCTCGGTAAATGCATAGGATGGTGAAAATTCTCCACCATTCCGGGGATGTATCACTTTCTAACTTCTTTCGGCAATTTGTGGCCCAATTGCGGTATGAACAACTGATTTCGAAAAGGATGGCCAAAGCAGAGAGGTTATATTGGTGTGGAGTTCTGTCATCTTACATTTCTGTGGCAAGTGTTATATCTCCAATGGAGTAATACTGAGCGGGTTAAATCTATGCGCATATCTATAGCGGTTTATTGAAGTCCTAGGGCAAAACAATCCCCATAAGGACTGACAGCAAATATTACCGTAGCATTTCAACCGTTGCATACGAGAGTAATGATATTAAGATATTTAATGATCAATTATCGTCTGAAATGAATCATGAGAAGCATCATAGTCGAACAATTAAATAATTGGTATCATGGACGATTGCAAGAACCCAACAACTTTTGCAATTTCTTTTTCTTCGCACAAAAACCCAACACCATTAGATCAAATATCCAAATTTATCAAGTGCCATAAGCTGCCATAATTATTATATGTGGGTAACACCTGGGTAATAGTGGTATGCCTCCTTGATGAGGAAATATGACCTCCTTGAACTAGAAAACAAATTAATTTAAACGTGCACATGACCTAATTCAAGTCGTATTTCCCCGATGATCCAACTTTAAAACACATTGACGCTTGCCATTTTCGGAGTGACCCAGTCGGATGGCATAGATATGTGTAGTGCGTGGGCTTCGGATTGAATCACCGAGTTGACATGCTAAATCTTCCTCTACTTTGGTTCTTTGCAACGGCCCATTGTCAAGCTAGTGAAAATACTCACATTGAAACCCTGATTCAGGCTTTTGAGCCCGGCTACATTAGCTTCTATTGATTTACCGTCTGCCATTGGTGAGACAATCTCGGAGCTATTTTCAATTGCCGTTTGTCTTGTTCCCTTTGAATGTAATTCCCCAGGTGATAATGATCTTTCAAGAATTCATGACATTAAGATTATTAATTCGAGAGTGCAGAAGTGCATATGCATGTGGCCGCCACTCCCCCCCCCCCCCTTCGCCCTCCCCATTCACGGGTGCACACGCAGAAGCGCAACAAAGCCCATCAACGCCACCACAATGATCATCATTACCTGGACCCTGCTTGAAGCCTCTTTTACATGCTCCCCCCGTTGGTTTTTTTTCTCCTTTTCCCCTTCTGCCCCCAATTTTTTCTCCAAGCGTTACAGATCGAAATCACCAAGATCATTTGCTACCTCTTCGTTTCTTGTTTCGTTTGGGGTTTCTTATTTTTCTCGGTGTTTCCTCAGTTTTGCCCTCTCATTATGCTTCTTGCGACTATCGGAATTATACCGACCCACCTCTGATTCTTGAGGGATTGAATTGCTACCATTTGGATATGCTCACGCACATATTCTACAATTTTTGCCTCATTTTGTGTTTTTTTTTCGCTTAATGTGGAAAAAACATTGTTAATGTTTCTCAATCCATCAGCCTACATGACATTATTTAAATTGATTTTGTAGTAGATTTTGTTGAGAGTGAAAAATGAAGGACCTGCAAAGATGTGCAGGATGTGCAACATACAAATTTAATTTTTCGATTAATTTGCTGTTCCGTCATTGGATATCCAAATCATTTTCTTTTGTATTTCATTCTGTGTTGCGATTATTTAATTGAATCTTGTCGGATGTTTTAGCTCATCATCTTTTCCTTATCTTGATTCTGGATTACCGGATATTGGGCACATGCGCAAACGCACGGTGCGCAGGCGTAGTCGAGCGTCGCCTGAGAAGACGACGTATCGGTTTCACAGGCGCAACATGCCATTAGTTGTTTCACTTAAAAAAAATCTCTGCAATTCATCCAATTAAGTTTCCAATCAACGAATCCGAAGATATCGACAAATCTCTGATTACGCAACTAAAAATACGGTCTTATGCACCCAATAATTACACTGAAAGCACCAATGGCTGTTAATCAATTTTGTCATCCTCTTTGACATTTGAAAATACCTCCGATATCTTACTCAACGGCTCCAACAAAAATCCCTTGAATTATTCCCCAATAAACTATCCACCTGTCGGAAATCCTCCCAACGGGTTTTATCATTGACACATTGGATTACACCACGCAAATGAATTCACTTTGAATTACTAAAGCGACTCATACAATACTTATTGCTCATGTGCATGCGTTGAATTCACTCGTGTGATTTGCCTCCGGGTGATGTGAAATCGAAAGGTGTGTAATTTTCATAGCTCCCCCTCCTCCCATACCCGCGAGGCACATCCTTACGTGATATCAGTGAAACACGCCACGTGAATTAAGCCCATGATTTTAACGAGAGTTTCAAATTTATCTAGAACGGCTAAAAGACCAAAAAAAACGTGCAATTTGATTTTCAACTAAAGTTGATGAATACCAGTCATGCAAGTGTGCATACCAGTTTCATATATAAAATAGCCATCCTAACAGCCTCCGGCAGTTTTTTCAACTGATACAAATTTTGTTTGTGTAGAATGTTCTGGCATTTTGTATAGGATGATTTTCCTACAGCATACTCTTTGAGGAGGGGAATACTATACGTCAAGAGAAAAAAATAACTCAATGGACATTTGTATTAGGCGCCGGTGAATTGTCCTCATCACAATTTAAGGTTTCCTCAATCAAAAGTCTTATATAATATAGAATAGATATATAAAATGTATGACTGGCCATCAATATTTCATACTTTGCCTGGACTTTTCGATAACACCTGAGTTTGACCAAATCGTTTATTTTCCATGTGCGCATGTTGTAACTGACCTAAGCCAGCGGAGAAGCAAGAGAAGAGGTAGAAGCGGAAGATAAAGGATTGAAATAAAAAAATTGAAAAGAATGAGTACATAAAGAAATGGAGGCAGGTAGATACTGCGTGTGCTATGGGAAGTTGGGAGGGCGGGATGCATGGGTCACAATGCCCTGAGGGCCAACATCGTGTGTCGAGACTCGTTATAGGCTCTGTGTATGAACCTTTGCGAGCTTTATAAACCTCTCTGCCCTATGCAGATTATTCCCTGATGGCACCTACTCATCATTTTTCCAAACTGAATTTCTTGAGATCAGGATTTCTAAAAGATTGAGTCATTTCGGCGCCATCATTTGGATTTTCTACTTCAATTTCAAGATAATCTCAAGATTGCCTGTTATTGTGCTAACACCGTCGAAATCAGATCATCAAATCGGGTCAAATTCTGTCATGAGACATCCCACTACGACCGGATTCATGACAAAAAGCGTAAAAATGCCAAGATTTCAGTTGGAATGGGCGAGATGCAGCCATTCCTGAATGAACATCCCCCGATATATCATAAATGGTCATTACATTATCGAGGCTTACAAGAATTATGTCAACGTCTCCTCATGCAGAGTGTTTTGATAGCCTCCTAAGGTGACCAAATGCGCGCTAACCTTCTCACGAGGTGGAATGATTATGAATAATGACAGTAGGTTTTGCGAGCAAATGATAAAAAGGCATAATAAATATATATGTATATATATTTATATGGCAAAATGGAGCTATCTGCGAGTAACCCTTGTCATGGTTTACCTTGGTTGCACTGCCACCCACGTGGAGTCACGTCATAGGCGGTCGTCGGTTCGGTTTTATATATACACACTCTGTGTACCTTCATCTGGACGGTGATTATTATTTTTCCTATTTTTATTTTTTCATTTAGTTTTCTCGTGTGCACTGCTAATCGTTTGCGCTTTTCTCGGCTCCAATTATCATCATGGATAGTTTAAAATTGTGAATTCAATGGAAAATAAGTGATTTCAGGGGAGGACTATGAGGGAAGACAAATGGTCAAATTAAGTTGTTGTTTTTGTTTCAGGAATACCACCGAGAGAGACGTCGTTTATCAACCCCAAGTGAGAGTCCAAGTCCCGGTAGGCCTGCTCGCCTGTCACGTTCAACTGGCACATTGACCCACGAAGATGCTTACTTGGACTCGAGCAATACTCTCACACGCGAGAGTCAAACGCGCCCAGAGCCCAAAGGATGGTTCAAATCTCTCTCCCGGAAGAATAAAACGAGCACAAAGGTATTCTCAAAATCCAGTTTTTTTCATTTCTTTTATCTGCTCGTCTGATGCATACAAGCCCTCCAGCCGAGCCCAATGATGGGATTTCCAATGAATCATGGGAGGGTACACAGAAAAAAAATTATACTGAAAGGATTGAAGTAACATAACAATTTAGTGCGACGGAAGAGAGTTCTAATATCTAGAAATGATGGTGAGACCTGAAAGAGTTGATTACATAGTTTCTCAGCAAAAAATATTCCAACCTAACCTACAATCAAAATATAAAATATTCAAATTCAATTATAAATTTGTACCGATTAAAATTGCATTGGTTTGGGCGGAAAGTGGCCTGAGGAAAGGAGATTTTCCACGAAATATAAATAAATTTCGATGGCTATCATTGTATAATGGAGAGGGGAAGAAAGAGTTTACGATGTTAAGGCATTAATCGGTCACTCTTTGCCGCACCATGCATACACGTCTGATAGTTACATGGAGATTTAAACGCGTGCGCCTTGACCACCATTAGGCCAGACCTCCAATTACCAGTTTGATTAAATGCTTAACTAAATCTCCCCCTTTACTCTTTCACTGTGGGTTAATTTAATCGGTAGATTAACTGCAGCTACGGGGATTGAGCATCGATTGCAATAAGAATTATTGCTATTGAAATAGAAGGACTTAACATAGTATATTCTTTCCATCCTACCTTTATATATTTAAATTTGCTCGTAAATTGACAATACTGAAAATTTAAGGAAGAGCATTCGACAGGAACGAAATAAAATTTTCAAAAATTTGACATGCGGAAGCAAACCGGAAAGGTGTTTAGTGGCCAAAAACGAATATGTAGATGTCTCGTATGCGTGTCCAAATGATGAAGAAATAATTCAGAATACCTGAACAATTTCCTCAATAAAAATGAGTGACTGAATTCTCTTGAACAATCCGCAGAATGTCGATAAAAATCGCGAATACCAGAGAGTGAGATTATGACGACGGGAACAGAGGACGAGGAGGTATCATCAGCTGCTCCAGAGCGCATATCCGCAAACAAGAACATTCGTTTTTGCGCTGACACCGATCAGGAGTCACTGTCGTCTCACCGTGATCTACACAGGTATGACCATAGTATCGACTCACCCCTTCATTCTCTTCCCTCTTCCTCCCTCTTTTTTTTTAATACCACAAGCATTTCCTGTTTCCCCTCGCCACTGGCATCCCACTCATTCCAAGTTGAGCCATAAACGACTTCTGTGGTCAAATTGATTCCACGAAGGACTTACAATGTTGTTACGTGTAACTCCAAGTTATACTCTGACGAAACGTACAATTAACGAGAGATTAAACTCGTTGTTTTTTGTCCTTAATTTTTTTCTTATTGATGTGTTATTTCAATTTTTTCCCTTTTATGATGCAGAAATAAACGAGATGATCAGCACGTAACATCGAGACGTGAAAAAACGACAATTAATGCGGTAAGGCAGGGAATTGCTAATGGATCGAGGAAGCCCGCGAGGCATGCCGAGAGTGCCTTATCCTCTGGTGAAAGTACCACAGGTGACAGCAGCCAACAGAGTCAGAATTCACAAAGGTCACAAAGATCTGTGGTGTATCTTCATGCTGCAACCGGTGAGTTACAAATATATAGACAGAGAGAGAGGGAGAAAGGTTTTTTATTGATGCCCTAGAGTCAGTGTGCCCAACACCCCCTATGGACAAAGTAACTACACAAATAGAGAGAGGATCTTTCGCTTCACGCCCCTAAATGTGGAGAAACGTAAAATGTTAGACAGGGGTGAGGAGGAGAAAATGCCTTGATTCCATTATGCCCTGTGTCCCATTCTGTTCCATCCACCGCTTCTCCTTTATGCACAACATTTCATAACATATCATCAGGGAATGAATACTGATATATTCCGCATTTGTATCCATTTGACAAAAATTTGGGACACCACTTTGAAAGTGACACATCACCTTACCCCAAGTCTTACGTCTTCTAAGCGTGCGCAAATTTACTTTACTAATAAACATAAGTGATGGAATGTCATGATACACATGCAGATTTTCCATTCATTAACAAGAAATATCGACAAATAGCTTATTCTACCGATGGTAAAGGAATATTAGCATAAGAATGAATTGATTGACGGAGGGATTATGTAATGTATCTAACCACAATATGAGCGAGGTTTTCCAATATCCAACATCATCTTCATCATACTTCTCAACAACTCCTTTTAAACGCTTATCACAGTCTTTGTATGTTATACTCTTCGCCTGGTAAAGTGAAAGCTCCTGTTTGCACTCTGATGTCACTAGAAAACATCATTTAATTCTGTACGATATGCAGGAGGTACTACCGTATAATACGATATAAAATTATCAAGATATGAATGCTACTACCCCATATCAATGCATGTAATCATGGGAGAGTACTGAATCGGAGGTTTTAAAAAATTCCAATATAAGTAATTTCCAGGAATTTTTATGAACATTGAGAAATAAATTTTGTGATGTACAACACCTTTCTGTCTGAAGAAGATTATGTATTTTTATGTTTTTTGTGGACACTTTGACAGGGCTCATAGACCGCCTCCGATCCCGTCTGTTTCACTCTTTTTTATTTTCTTCCTAACTCTATGTATACTCCACGATTTGATGGTCCACTAATTTTCAATGAATGTTTTTCATGTACAAAATATTTCATTGGGAACACATTACAGTTGGTGAAATTCCGGGACCAAATGAACGCCGTCGGGCTGCAAGCAGGGAGGAGCTCAATCGTCCATTGCAATCGCACACGCGTACAGTATCGAGAAGTGTCAGTGTATTAGCACCTTGGAAGCCACGGCACTACAGAGAACCGTTTGAGATTAATTACGATCAGCAGTATCACAAGCCAAGTACAACGCTACGTCGGAGACAGCGAAGTCGAGATGAAGCGACACTGGGTAGACGGGGCAAAGATCCATCGCGGCGGAGCAAGGACAATTTATCAAAAACTGGTAATGTAATTTATTCATTATCTCATTGAATGGACCAATCTCTCTCCCTCTCTCTATCCCATCAGTCATTTTGACGTGAATGCGTCTATGATTTTGATTTGAGTGCATTTTCGAAAGCGCATTATGCCGCAGCGTCATATGTGTTCTATACAATTCAAGAAAATCCCACAATATGACAAAAAATTTGAAATTGATTCAATTTACAGTAATTTCATTCCAGTATTAACACAGTATAAACCTCAAATTATCCACGTTAAAATTTTACGGAATAACACTTTGAAAGCTTGTAATTGATTTGTTCATATTTCTCTTCACACAGGGACAATCAGTCGCAGTACATTGAAATCAAAGGACAAGCAAAAAGTAGACAGAACGGTATCAATCGAGTCCCTACCACACTGTAGGGCTCAGAAAAATGGTACTTCAAGGGTGGAACTCAATAGGTCTACCTCAGTTCCACGTGATCCAAACAAGAGCGCTGGATGGTTCAAAATCAAGAGCAAAAAGTCACGCGCTTGATGGGATAGGCCATTCTCCAAATGCTAGTCTCGAGTTTTTTTTCTTCTTTATAATAAGAAAAACAATGGAAAAAAAGTGATCAATCGTTTTTTTTCTTTTATACTTTTTGCCTATTGTTTATCAATTTCCCTTTCCTCATAACGTTTTCTACAAAAGCTTCCGTAGACAGTTGATGTTATCAAGTTAATTGTATTATTTTTGAAGAAACAAATGCCTCCAACGAGTAATGTAACTTTTCCAAAATTATACAACTTAATTATATTAATTATTCTGTCTGGTTTGAATTGCAATGTTAGAGTCATTATAATTTGCCCATTATCGAGATGTATCTAAACACTGCTATTACACTGACACAGATACAGAGCATAAAAAAATAGAGATGAATAAACAAATTCACAATTACTAATCTATGAGTCTTCGACGAGTTTTTTTTTATTTTAATCATTTAATCGGAAGGAATATGCAGACTTGGTTCTAATATTAATCATTCTCTCTTCCGGATTTATTTGTATAAATTTTAACGCGCAAGATGAGAATGCTTTTACAAAATTTAACAAATTTTATACACATGATGAGCAACGAGTATTGAGATCCATTTTTGTTTAAAAAAGTCATTCGATTCAAATCTTTTTTAATGTTTTTCATAAAATCAACAATTGCTGTATTTCGGGTGCAGAGGTTGAATTTTGTGTTTCCCGCAAATTGTGAAAAATGAATGTGCTCTTGGGGGACTTTTCACCTGCATACATAAAGTTTGAATAACCTGACAGTAAAACGCATAAAAATTTGATGTCGTCTTTGAGCACATTTTTGTTCTTCTGTCCGGCATACCTTAAGAGGCCTTCAACGTAAGGGCAAATACTCGAGGGAAACTTTACTCCATGAATGTTCAACTCAATCAATTAAAAAAATAATTCAGAGAATGTTAACTATCTGATGACGCGATGAAAGTTGGGATTAATTTGGAAAGCATTAATAATTAAAAACAAGCTTTGGAAACGTCACATGATTCACAGATCGTAGCGCCGCTGTATTAAGCGGGGGGAGAGGACATTGGACAAAGATGGCGGCGCCTACACATGTCAATCGCCTCGCATGTTCACAAGCTTTTTTCAGTTACTTAAATTATTTAAACGAGTCTCAACTCAGGTCATTCACAGAGTACGAAATGAATCATCTTTTTAAGGTACCTTGCCTATTTTACCGCACTCCTTTGACCCGGAATTCTCGTAGCAAAGTTCTTCCCCCACTTAGATACTCTTATTCCACTTTTACGACCTCTTAATTAATTACCAACGGCGAAAACGCAAAAATTCAATTTTTCATCTTGCTTCATATGCAACTTTCTCGATAATCACTAATGACGAGAAAATGTCAAGAGAACCGCTCGATAGATAATGCTCTCTTACCAATTTCTCCACCAAACTCATTACCGAGATAATTGCATATTAAATGATAAGTGATGAAAAACCAAATGAATGCGTTCTTCAGCTCAATTTTATTTGTTCCATCAATTAAAAATTCATTGAAACAATTAAAAAATTGTGATACGCATTTTCTACATTCCGCAATGGTCTTGGAGCAATAAGAAAAAGGTCTCCATTTGTCTGCATGAAACATTACCGTGAATCAGTGTGCCATTACATTTCATTACGACACAAATCAATGACAGAGTAATAAAAAAAAGCAAATATAAAAATTGCCGGATGTAATCAGTGCATTCCAATCATAATTCCTCGTAGGTCATAAGCCCACATTGAATCATAAGATAATTAAGAATACAATAATTACACTATAACAATAATAAAAATAATAATTATAATAATCCACTGTCAATTATTTGTACTGAGATACTTTTGCTCCTTAAAAGAATGATAAAAATATGAAATTAAATTGTAAATACCTGTACTAATAATGCAAACATTTATTATCAATTCTGTTGTTCGTCATTTTGTTGTTATTTTTTTCCAATGCATTGCAGTCAATGACAGGGCCATTAATAGGAGTGCAAACAGCCTCATTGTCCTTGAAAATCACTGGAAAAATTGCGTCGTAATGTTTTTACGCTCACAGGGGCATTATGATTTTTTTCCATTACTTTTTCAATTAGCACGTTTATTTGTTTTAGAGTGCTAATTACTGGTGTAGGGAGGACATTGCAAATGAACTGTGAACACTTTTTTTGCAACGTCGAGCATTCCATACGACTACGTAACCGTTGTTAAATTTGCTCAAAATCGAAAAAAATTAATTTGACTTTTTCGACCCAAATTCGACGGGAGTGTCTTCTAGGGGTCCCAATTGGATAGTATAAACGCGCACGGGGCCAAAAATCCGATTTTAAAAAATTTAAGTTTGCCTCCCCATAAGGTCCCAATGTTAAATTTGGCCAAAATCGAAAAAAATTGATTTCAATTTTTCGACCCCAATTCGACGGGAGTGTCTTCTAGGGGTCCCAATTGGATAGTATAAACGCGCACGGGGCCAAAAATCCGATTTTAAAAAATTTAAGTTTGCCTCCCCATAAGGTCCCAATGTTAAATTTGGCCAAAATCGAAAAAAATTAATTTGACTTTTTCGACCCCAATTCGGCGGGAGTGTCTTCTAGGGGTCCCAATTGGATAGTATAAACGCGCACGGGGCCAAAAATCCGATTTTAAAAAATTTAAGTTTGCCTCCCCATAAGGTCCCAATGTTAAATTTGGCCAAAAACGAAAAAAATTAATTTGACTTTTTCGACCCAAATTCGACGGGAGTGTCTTCTAAGGGTCCCAATTGGATAGTATAAACGCGCACGGGGCCAAAAATCCGATTTTAAAAAATTTAAGTTTGCCTCCCCATAAGGTCCCAATGTTAAATTTGGCCAAAATCGAAAAAAATTAATTTGACTTTTTCGACCCCAATTCGACGGGAGTGTCTTCTAGGGGTCCCAATTGGATAGTATAAACGCACACGGGGCCAAAATCCGATTTTAAAAAATTTAAGTTTGCCTCCCCATAAGGTCCCAATGTTAAATTTGGCCAAAATCGAAAAAAATTAATTTGACTTTTTCGACCCAAATTCGACGGGAGTGTCTTCTAGGGGTCCCAATTGGATAGTATAAACGCGCACGGGGCCAAAAATCCGATTTTAAAAATTTAAGTTTGCCTCCCCATAAGGTCCCAATGTTAAATTTGGCCAAAATCGAAAAAAATTAATTTGACTTTTTCGACCCAAATTCGACGGGAGTGTCTTCTAGGGGTCCCAATTGGATAGTATAAACGCGCACGGGGCCAAAAATCCGATTTTAAAAAATTTAAGTTTGCCTCCCCATAAGGTCCCAATGTTAAATTTGGCCAAAATCGAAAAAAATTAATTTGACTTTTTCGACCCAAATTCGACGGGAGTGTCTTCTAGGGGTCCCAATTGGATAGTATAAACGCGCACGGGGCCAAAAATCCGATTTTAAAAAAATTTAAGTTTGCCTCCCCATAAGGTCCCAATGTTAAATTTCGCCAAAATCGAAAAAAATTAATTTGACTTTTTCGACCCCAATTCGGCGGGAGTGTCTTCTAGGGGTCCCAATTGGATAGTATAAACGCGCACGGGGCCAAAAATCCGATTTTAAAAAATTTAAGTTTGCCTCCCCATAAGGTCCCAATGTTAAATTTGGCCAAAATCGAAAAAAATTAATTTGACTTTTTCGACCCAAATTCGACGGGAGTGTCTTCTAGGGGTCCCAATTGGATAGTATAAACGCGCACGGGGCCAAAAATCCGATTTTAAAAAATTTAAGTTTGCCTCCCCATAAGGTCCCAATGTTAAATTTCGCCAAAATCGAAAAAAATTAATTTGACTTTTTCGACCCCAATTCGACGGGAGTGTCTTCTAGGGGTCCCAATTGGATAGTATAAACGCGCACGGGGCCAAAAATCCGATTTTAAAAAATTTAAGTTTGCCTCCCCATAAGGTCCCAATGTTAAATTTGGCCAAAATCGAAAAAAATTAATTTGACTTTTTCGACCCCAATTCGACGGGAGTGTCTTCTAGGGGTCCCAATTGGATAGTATAAACGCGCACGGGGCCAAAAATCCGATTTTAAAAAATTTAAGTTTGCCTCCCCATAAGGTCCCAATGTTAAATTTGGCCAAAATCGAAAAAAATTAATTTGACTTTTTCGACCCCAATTCGACGGGAGTGTCTTCTAGGGGTCCCAATTGGATAGTATAAACGCACACGGGGCCAAAAATCCGATTTTAAAAAATTTAAGTTTGCCTCCCCATAAGGTCCCAATGTTAAATTTGGCCAAAATCGAAAAAAATTAATTTGACTTTTTCGACCCAAATTCGACGGGAGTGTCTTCTAGGGGTCCCAATTGGATAGTATAAACGCGCACGGGGCCAAAAATCCGATTTTAAAAAATTTAAGTTTGCCTCCCCATAAGGTCCCAATGTTAAATTTGGCCAAAATCGAAAAAAATTAATTTGACTTTTTCGACCCAAATTCGACGGGAGTGTCTTCTAGGGGTCCCAATTGGATAGTATAAACGCGCACGGGGCCAAAAATCCGATTTTAAAAAATTTAAGTTTGCCTCCCCATAAGGTCCCAATGTTAAATTTGGCCAAAATCGAAAAAAATTAATTTGACTTTTTCGACCCAAATTCGACGGGAGTGTCTTCTAGGGGTCCCAATTGGATAGTATAAACGCGCACGGGGCCAAAAATCCGATTTTAAAAAATTTAAGTTTGCCTCCCCATAAGGTCCCAATGTTAAATTTCGCCAAAATCGAAAAAAATTAATTTGACTTTTTCGACCCCAATTCGGCGGGAGTGTCTTCTAGGGGTCCCAATTGGATAGTATAAACGCGCACGGGGCCAAAAATCCGATTTTAAAAAATTTAAGTTTGCCTCCCCATAAGGTCCCAATGTTAAATTTGGCCAAAATCGAAAAAAATTAATTTGACTTTTTCGACCCAAATTCGACGGGAGTGTCTTCTAGGGGTCCCAATTGGATAGTATAAACGCGCACGGGGCCAAAAATCCGATTTTAAAAAATTTAAGTTTGCCTCCCCATAAGGTCCCAATGTTAAATTTCGCCAAAATCGAAAAAAATTAATTTGACTTTTTCGACCCCAATTCGACGGGAGTGTCTTCTAGGGGTCCCAATTGGATAGTATAAACGCGCACGGGGCCAAAAATCCGATTTTAAAAAATTTAAGTTTGCCTCCCCATAAGGTCCCAATGTTAAATTTGGCCAAAATCGAAAAAAATTAATTTGACTTTTTCGACCCCAATTCGACGGGAGTGTCTTCTAGGGGTCCCAATTGGATAGTATAAACGCGCACGGGGCCAAAAATCCGATTTTAAAAAATTTAAGTTTGCCTCCCCATAAGGTCCCAATGTTAAATTTGGCCAAAATCGAAAAAAATTAATTTGACTTTTTCGACCCCAATTCGGCGGGAGTGTCTTCTAGGGGTCCCAATTGGATAGTATAAACGCGCACGGGGCCAAAAATCCGATTTTAAAAAATTTAAGTTTGCCTCCCCATAAGGTCCCAATGTTAAATTTGGCCAAAAACGAAAAAAATTAATTTGACTTTTTCGACCCAAATTCGACGGGAGTGTCTTCTAAGGGTCCCAATTGGATAGTATAAACGCGCACGGGGCCAAAAATCCGATTTTAAAAAATTTAAGTTTGCCTCCCCATAAGGTCCCAATGTTAAATTTGGCCAAAATCGAAAAAAATTAATTTGACTTTTTCGACCCCAATTCGACGGGAGTGTCTTCTAGGGGTCCCAATTGGATAGTATAAACGCACACGGGGCCAAAAATCCGATTTTAAAAAATTTAAGTTTGCCTCCCCATAAGGTCCCAATGTTAAATTTGGCCAAAATCGAAAAAAATTAATTTGACTTTTTCGACCCAAATTCGACGGGAGTGTCTTCTAGGGGTCCCAATTGGATAGTATAAACGCGCACGGGGCCAAAAATCCGATTTTAAAAAATTTAAGTTTGCCTCCCCATAAGGTCCCAATGTTAAATTTGGCCAAAATCGAAAAAAATTAATTTGACTTTTTCGACCCAAATTCGACGGGAGTGTCTTCTAGGGGTCCCAATTGGATAGTATAAACGCGCACGGGGCCAAAAATCCGATTTTAAAAAATTTAAGTTTGCCTCCCCATAAGGTCCCAATGTTAAATTTGGCCAAAATCGAAAAAAATTAATTTGACTTTTTCGACCCAAATTCGACGGGAGTGTCTTCTAGGGGTCCCAATTGGATAGTATAAACGCGCACGGGGCCAAAAATCCGATTTTAAAAAATTTAAGTTTGCCTCCCCATAAGGTCCCAATGTTAAATTTCGCCAAAATCGAAAAAAATTAATTTGACTTTTTCGACCCCAATTCGGCGGGAGTGTCTTCTAGGGGTCCCAATTGGATAGTATAAACGCGCACGGGGCCAAAAATCCGATTTTAAAAAATTTAAGTTTGCCTCCCCATAAGGTCCCAATGTTAAATTTGGCCAAAATCGAAAAAAATTAATTTGACTTTTTCGACCCAAATTCGACGGGAGTGTCTTCTAGGGGTCCCAATTGGATAGTATAAACGCGCACGGGGCCAAAAATCCGATTTTAAAAAATTTAAGTTTGCCTCCCCATAAGGTCCCAATGTTAAATTTCGCCAAAATCGAAAAAAATTAATTTGACTTTTTCGACCCCAATTCGACGGGAGTGTCTTCTAGGGGTCCCAATTGGATAGTATAAACGCGCACGGGGCCAAAAATCCGATTTTAAAAAATTTAAGTTTGCCTCCCCATAAGGTCCCAATGTTAAATTTGGCCAAAATCGAAAAAAATTAATTTGACTTTTTCGACCCCAATTCGACGGGAGTGTCTTCTAGGGGTCCCAATTGGATAGTATAAACGCGCACGGGGCCAAAAATCCGATTTTAAAAAATTTAAGTTTGCCTCCCCATAAGGTCCCAATGTTAAATTTGGCCAAAATCGAAAAAAATTAATTTGACTTTTTCGACCCAATTCGACGGGAGTGTCTTCTAGGGGTCCCAATTGGATAGTATAAACGCAGCACGGGGCCAAAAATCCGATTTTAAAAAATTTAAGTTTGCCTCCCCATAAGGTCCCAATGTTAAATTTGGCCAAAATCGAAAAAAATTAATTTGACTTTTTCGACCCCAAATTCGACGGGAGTGTCTTCTAGGGGTCCCAATTGGATAGTATAAACGCGCACGGGGCCAAAAATCCGATTTTAAAAAATTTAAGTTTGCCTCCCCATAAGGTCCCAATGTTAAATTTGGCCAAAATCGAAAAAAATTAATTTGACTTTTTCGACCCAAATTCGACGGGAGTGTCTTCTAGGGGTCCCAATTGGATAGTATAAACGCGCACGGGGCCAAAAATCCGATTTTAAAAAATTTAAGTTTGCCTCCCCATAAGGTCCCAATGTTAAATTTGGCCAAAATCGAAAAAAATTAATTTGACTTTTTCGACCCAAATTCGACGGGAGTGTCTTCTAGGGGTCCCAATTGGATAGTATAAACGCGCACGGGGCCAAAAATCCGATTTTAAAAAATTTAAGTTTGCCTCCCCATAAGGTCCCAATGTTAAATTTCGCCAAAATCGAAAAAAATTAATTTGACTTTTTCGACCCCAATTCGACGGGAGTGTCTTCTAGGGGTCCCAATTGGATAGTATAAACGCGCACGGGGCCAAAAATCCGATTTTAAAAAATTTAAGTTTGCCTCCCCATAAGGTCCCAATGTTAAATTTGGCCAAAATCGAAAAAAATTAATTTGACTTTTTCGACCCAAATTCGACGGGAGTGTCTTCTAGGGGTCCCAATTGGATAGTATAAACGCGCACGGGGCCAAAAATCCGATTTTAAAAAATTTAAGTTTGCCTCCCCATAAGGTCCCAATGTTAAATTTCGCCAAAATCGAAAAAAATTAATTTGACTTTTTCGACCCCAATTCGACGGGAGTGTCTTCTAGGGGTCCCAATTGGATAGTATAAACGCGCACGGGGCCAAAAATCCGATTTTAAAAAATTTAAGTTTGCCTCCCCATAAGGTCCCAATGTTAAATTTGGCCAAAATCGAAAAAAATTAATTTGACTTTTTCGACCCCAATTCGACGGGAGTGTCTTCTAGGGGTCCCAATTGGATAGTATAAACGCGCACGGGGCCAAAAATCCGATTTTAAAAAATTTAAGTTTGCCTCCCCATAAGGTCCCAATGTTAAATTTGGCCAAAATCGAAAAAAATTAATTTGACTTTTTCGACCCAAATTCGACGGGAGTGTCTTCTAGGGGTCCCAATTGGATAGTATAAACGCGCACGGGGCCAAAAATCCGATTTTAAAAAATTTAAGTTTGCCTCCCCATAAGGTCCCAATGTTAAATTTGGCCAAAATCGAAAAAAATTAATTTGACTTTTTCGACCCAAATTCGACGGGAGTGTCTTCTAGGGGTCCCAATTGGATAGTATAAACGCGCACGGGGCCAAAAATCCGATTTTAAAAAATTTAAGTTTGCCTCCCCATAAGGTCCCAATGTTAAATTTGGCCAAAATCGAAAAAAATTAATTTGACTTTTTCGACCCAAATTCGACGGGAGTGTCTTCTAGGGGTCCCAATTGGATAGTATAAACGCGCACGGGGCCAAAAATCCGATTTTAAAAAATTTAAGTTTGCCTCCCCATAAGGTCCCAATGTTAAATTTGGCCAAAATCGAAAAAAATTAATTTGACTTTTTCGACCCAATTCGACGGGAGTGTCTTCTAGGGGTCCCAATTGGATAGTATAAACGCGCACGGGGCCAAAAATCCGATTTTAAAAAATTTAAGTTTGCCTCCCCATAAGGTCCCAATGTTAAATTTGGCCAAAATCGAAAAAAATTAATTTGACTTTTTCGACCCAAATTCGACGGGAGTGTCTTCTAGGGGTCCCAATTGGATAGTATAAACGCGCACGGGGCCAAAAATCCGATTTTAAAAAATTTAAGTTTGCCTCCCCATAAGGTCCCAATGTTAAATTTGGCCAAAATCGAAAAAAATTAATTTGACTTTTTCGACCCAATTCGACGGGAGTGTCTTCTAGGGGTCCCAATTGGATAGTATAAACGCGCACGGGGCCAAAAATCCGATTTTAAAAAATTTAAGTTTGCCTCCCCATAAGGTCCCAATGTTAAATTTGGCCAAAATCGAAAAAAATTAATTTGACTTTTTCGACCCAAATTCGACGGGAGTGTCTTCTAGGGGTCCCAATTGGATAGTATAAACGCGCACGGGGCCAAAAATCCGATTTTAAAAAATTTAAGTTTGCCTCCCCATAAGGTCCCAATGTTAAATTTGGCCAAAATCGAAAAAAATTAATTTGACTTTTTCGACCCAATTCGGACGGGAGTGTCTTCTAGGGGTCCCAATTGGATAGTATAAACGCGCACGGGGCCAAAAATCCGATTTTAAAAAATTTAAGTTTGCCTCCCCATAAGGTCCCAATGTTAAATTTGGCCAAAATCGAAAAAAATTAATTTGACTTTTTCGACCCAAATTCGACGGGAGTGTCTTCTAGGGGTCCCAATTGGATAGTATAAACGCGCACGGGGCCAAAAATCCGATTTTAAAAAATTTAAGTTTGCCTCCCCATAAGGTCCCAATGTTAAATTTGGCCAAAATCGAAAAAAATTAATTTGACTTTTTCGACCCCAATTCGACGGGAGTGTCTTCTAGGGGTCCCAATTGGATAGTATAAACGCGCACGGGGCCAAAAATCCGATTTTAAAAAATTTAAGTTTGCCTCCCCATAAGGTCCCAATGTTAAATTTGGCCAAAATCGAAAAAAATTAATTTGACTTTTTCGACCCCAATTCGACGGGAGTGTCTTCTAGGGGTCCCAATTGGATAGTATAAACGCGCACGGGGCCAAAAATCCGATTTTAAAAAATTTAAGTTTGCCTCCCCATAAGGTCCCAATGTTAAATTTGGCCAAAATCGAAAAAAATTAATTTGACTTTTTCGACCCAAATTCGACGGGAGTGTCTTCTAGGGGTCCCAATTGGATAGTATAAACGCGCACGGGGCCAAAAATCCGATTTTAAAAAATTTAAGTTTGCCTCCCCATAAGGTCCCAATGTTAAATTTGGCCAAAATCGAAAAAAATTAATTTGACTTTTTCGACCCAAATTCGACGGGAGTGTCTTCTAGGGGTCCCAATTGGATAGTATAAACGCGCACGGGGCCAAAAATCCGATTTTAAAAA
This sequence comes from Asobara japonica, assembly GCA_026005395.1. Lineage (NCBI taxonomy): Eukaryota > Metazoa > Arthropoda > Insecta > Hymenoptera > Braconidae > Asobara > Asobara japonica. The sequence continues at coordinate 189,548 of BQMI01000527.1, forward strand.
ATTTAAGTTTGCCTCCCCATAAGGTCCCAATGTTAAATTTGGCCAAAATCGAAAAAAATTAATTTGACTTTTTCGACCCAATTCGACGGGAGTGTCTTCTAGGGGTCCCAATTGGATAGTATAAACGCGCACGGGGCCAAAAATCCGATTTTAAAAAATTTAAGTTTGCCTCCCCATAAGGTCCCAATGTTAAATTTGGCCAAAATCGAAAAAAAATTAATTTGACTTTTTCGACCCAAATTCGACGGGAGTGTCTTCTAGGGGTCCCAATTGGATAGTATAAACGCGCACGGGGCCAAAAATCCGATTTTAAAAAATTTAAGTTTGCCTCCCCATAAGGTCCCAATGTTAAATTTGGCCAAAATCGAAAAAAATTAATTTGACTTTTTCGACCCAAATTCGACGGGAGTGTCTTCTAGGGGTCCCAATTGGATAGTATAAACGCGCACGGGGCCAAAAATCCGATTTTAAAAAATTTAAGTTTGCCTCCCCATAAGGTCCCAATGTTAAATTTGGCCAAAATCGAAAAAAATTAATTTGACTTTTTCGACCCAAATTCGACGGGAGTGTCTTCTAGGGGTCCCAATTGGATAGTATAAACGCGCACGGGGCCAAAAATCCGATTTTAAAAAATTTAAGTTTGCCTCCCCATAAGGTCCCAATGTTAAATTTGGCCAAAATCGAAAAAAATTAATTTGACTTTTTCGACCCCAATTCGACGGGAGTGTCTTCTAGGGGTCCCAATTGGATAGTATAAACGCGCACGGGGCCAAAAATCCGATTTTAAAAAATTTAAGTTTGCCTCCCCATAAGGTCCCAATGTTAAATTTGGCCAAAATCGAAAAAAATTAATTTGACTTTTTCGACCCAAATTCGACGGGAGTGTCTTCTAGGGGTCCCAATTGGATAGTATAAACGCGCACGGGGCCAAAAATCCGATTTTAAAAAATTTAAGTTTGCCTCCCCATAAGGTCCCAATGTTAAATTTGGCCAAAATCGAAAAAAATTAATTTGACTTTTTCGACCCAAATTCGACGGGAGTGTCTTCTAGGGGTCCCAATTGGATAGTATAAACGCGCACGGGGCCAAAAATCCGATTTTAAAAAATTTAAGTTTGCCTCCCCATAAGGTCCCAATGTTAAATTTGGCCAAAATCGAAAAAAATTAATTTGACTTTTTCGACCCAAATTCGACGGGAGTGTCTTCTAGGGGTCCCAATTGGATAGTATAAACGCGCACGGGGCCAAAAATCCGATTTTAAAAAATTTAAGTTTGCCTCCCCATAAGGTCCCAATGTTAAATTTGGCCAAAATCGAAAAAAATTAATTTGACTTTTTCGACCCAAATTCGACGGGAGTGTCTTCTAGGGGTCCCAATTGGATAGTATAAACGCGCACGGGGCCAAAAATCCGATTTTAAAAAATTTAAGTTTGCCTCCCCATAAGGTCCCAATGTTAAATTTGGCCAAAATCGAAAAAAATTAATTTGACTTTTTCGACCCAAATTCGACGGGAGTGTCTTCTAGGGGTCCCAATTGGATAGTATAAACGCGCACGGGGCCAAAAATCCGATTTTAAAAAATTTAAGTTTGCCTCCCCATAAGGTCCCAATGTTAAATTTGGCCAAAATCGAAAAAAATTAATTTGACTTTTTCGACCCAAATTCGACGGGAGTGTCTTCTAGGGGTCCCAATTGGATAGTATAAACGCGCACGGGGCCAAAAATCCGATTTTAAAAAATTTAAGTTTGCCTCCCCATAAGGTCCCAATGTTAAATTTGGCCAAAATCGAAAAAAATTAATTTGACTTTTTCGACCCCAATTCGACGGGAGTGTCTTCTAGGGGTCCCAATTGGATAGTATAAACGCGCACGGGGCCAAAAATCCGATTTTAAAAAATTTAAGTTTGCCTCCCCATAAGGTCCCAATGTTAAATTTGGCCAAAATCGAAAAAATTAATTTGACTTTTTCGACCCCAATTCGACGGGAGTGTCTTCTAGGGGTCCCAATTGGATAGTATAAACGCGCACGGGGCCAAAAATCCGATTTTAAAAAATTTAAGTTTGCCTCCCCATAAGGTCCCAATGTTAAATTTCGCCAAAATCGAAAAAAATTAATTTGACTTTTTCGACCCCAATTCGACGGGAGTGTCTTCTAGGGGTCCCAATTGGATAGTATAAACGCGCACGGGGCCAAAAATCCGATTTTAAAAAATTTAAGTTTGCCTCCCCATAAGGTCCCAATGTTAAATTTGGCCAAAATCGAAAAAAATTAATTTGACTTTTTCGACCCCAATTCGACGGGAGTGTCTTCTAGGGGTCCCAATTGGATAGTATAAACGCGCACGGGGCCAAAAATCCGATTTTAAAAAATTTAAGTTTGCCTCCCCATAAGGTCCCAATGTTAAATTTGGCCAAAATCGAAAAAAATTAATTTGACTTTTTCGACCCCAATTCGACGGGAGTGTCTTCTAGGGGTCCCAATTGGATAGTATAAACGCGCACGGGGCCAAAAATCCGATTTTAAAAAATTTAAGTTTGCCTCCCCATAAGGTCCCAATGTTAAATTTGGCCAAAATCGAAAAAAATTAATTTGACTTTTTCGACCCAAATTCGACGGGAGTGTCTTCTAGGGGTCCCAATTGGATAGTATAAACGCGCACGGGGCCAAAAATCCGATTTTAAAAAATTTAAGTTTGCCTCCCCATAAGGTCCCAATGTTAAATTTGGCCAAAATCGAAAAAAATTAATTTGACTTTTTCGACCCAAATTCGACGGGAGTGTCTTCTAGGGGTCCCAATTGGATAGTATAAACGCGCACGGGGCCAAAAATCCGATTTTAAAAAATTTAAGTTTGCCTCCCCATAAGGTCCCAATGTTAAATTTGGCCAAAATCGAAAAAAATTAATTTGACTTTTTCGACCCAAATTCGACGGGAGTGTCTTCTAGGGGTCCCAATTGGATAGTATAAACGCGCACGGGGCCAAAAATCCGATTTTAAAAAATTTAAGTTTGCCTCCCCATAAGGTCCCAATGTTAAATTTCGCCAAAATCGAAAAAAATTAATTTGACTTTTTCGACCCCAATTCGACGGGAGTGTCTTCTAGGGGTCCCAATTGGATAGTATAAACGCGCACGGGGCCAAAAATCCGATTTTAAAAAATTTAAGTTTGCCTCCCCATAAGGTCCCAATGTTAAATTTGGCCAAAATCGAAAAAAATTAATTTGACTTTTTCGACCCAAATTCGACGGGAGTGTCTTCTAGGGGTCCCAATTGGATAGTATAAACGCGCACGGGGCCAAAAATCCGATTTTAAAAAATTTAAGTTTGCCTCCCCATAAGGTCCCAATGTTAAATTTCGGCCAAAATCGAAAAAAATTAATTTGACTTTTTCGACCCCAATTCGACGGGAGTGTCTTCTAGGGGTCCCAATTGGATAGTATAAACGCGCACGGGGCCAAAAATCCGATTTTAAAAAATTTAAGTTTGCCTCCCCATAAGGTCCCAATGTTAAATTTGGCCAAAATCGAAAAAAATTAATTTGACTTTTTCGACCCCAATTCGACGGGAGTGTCTTCTAGGGGTCCCAATTGGATAGTATAAACGCGCACGGGGCCAAAAATCCGATTTTAAAAAATTTAAGTTTGCCTCCCCATAAGGTCCCAATGTTAAATTTGGCCAAAATCGAAAAAAATTAATTTGACTTTTTCGACCCCAATTCGGCGGGAGTGTCTTCTAGGGGTCCCAATTGGATAGTATAAACGCGCACGGGGCCAAAAATCCGATTTTAAAAAATTTAAGTTTGCCTCCCCATAAGGTCCCAATGTTAAATTTGGCCAAAAATCGAAAAAAATTAATTTGACTTTTTCGACCCAAATTCGACGGGAGTGTCTTCTAAGGGTCCCAATTGGATAGTATAAACGCGCACGGGGCCAAAATCCGATTTTAAAAAATTTAAGTTTGCCTCCCCATAAGGTCCCAATGTTAAATTTGGCCAAAATCGAAAAAAATTAATTTGACTTTTTCGACCCCAATTCGACGGGAGTGTCTTCTAGGGGTCCCAATTGGATAGTATAAACGCAGCACGGGGCCAAAAATCCGATTTTAAAAAATTTAAGTTTGCCTCCCCATAAGGTCCCAATGTTAAATTTGGCCAAAATCGAAAAAAATTAATTTGACTTTTTCGACCCAAATTCGACGGGAGTGTCTTCTAGGGGTCCCAATTGGATAGTATAAACGCGCACGGGGCCAAAAATCCGATTTTAAAAAATTTAAGTTTGCCTCCCCATAAGGTCCCAATGTTAAATTTGGCCAAAATCGAAAAAAATTAATTTGACTTTTTCGACCCAAATTCGACGGGAGTGTCTTCTAGGGGTCCCAATTGGATAGTATAAACGCGCACGGGGCCAAAAATCCGATTTTAAAAAATTTAAGTTTGCCTCCCCATAAGGTCCCAATGTTAAATTTGGCCAAAATCGAAAAAAATTAATTTGACTTTTTCGACCCAAATTCGACGGGAGTGTCTTCTAGGGGTCCCAATTGGATAGTATAAACGCGCACGGGGCCAAAAATCCGATTTTAAAAATTTAAGTTTGCCTCCCCATAAGGTCCCAATGTTAAATTTCGCCAAAATCGAAAAAAATTAATTTGACTTTTTCGACCCCAATTCGACGGGAGTGTCTTCTAGGGGTCCCAATTGGATAGTATAAACGCGCACGGGGCCAAAAATCCGATTTTAAAAAATTTAAGTTTGCCTCCCCATAAGGTCCCAATGTTAAATTTGGCCAAAATCGAAAAAAATTAATTTGACTTTTTCGACCCAAATTCGACGGGAGTGTCTTCTAGGGGTCCCAATTGGATAGTATAAACGCGCACGGGGCCAAAAATCCGATTTTAAAAAATTTAAGTTTGCCTCCCCATAAGGTCCCAATGTTAAATTTCGCCAAAATCGAAAAAAATTAATTTGACTTTTTCGACCCCAATTCGACGGGAGTGTCTTCTAGGGGTCCCAATTGGATAGTATAAACGCGCACGGGGCCAAAAATCCGATTTTAAAAAATTTAAGTTTGCCTCCCCATAAGGTCCCAATGTTAAATTTGGCCAAAATCGAAAAAAATTAATTTGACTTTTTCGACCCCAATTCGACGGGAGTGTCTTCTAGGGGTCCCAATTGGATAGTATAAACGCGCACGGGGCCAAAAATCCGATTTTAAAAAATTTAAGTTTGCCTCCCCATAAGGTCCCAATGTTAAATTTGGCCAAAATCGAAAAAAATTAATTTGACTTTTTCGACCCAAATTCGACGGGAGTGTCTTCTAGGGGTCCCAATTGGATAGTATAAACGCGCACGGGGCCAAAAATCCGATTTTAAAAAATTTAAGTTTGCCTCCCCATAAGGTCCCAATGTTAAATTTCGCCAAAATCGAAAAAAATTAATTTGACTTTTTCGACCCCAATTCGACGGGAGTGTCTTCTAGGGGTCCCAATTGGATAGTATAAACGCGCACGGGGCCAAAAATCCGATTTTAAAAAATTTAAGTTTGCCTCCCCATAAGGTCCCAATGTTAAATTTGGCCAAAATCGAAAAAAATTAATTTGACTTTTTCGACCCCAATTCGACGGGAGTGTCTTCTAGGGGTCCCAATTGGATAGTATAAACGCGCACGGGGCCAAAAATCCGATTTTAAAAAATTTAAGTTTGCCTCCCCATAAGGTCCCAATGTTAAATTTGGCCAAAATCGAAAAAAATTAATTTGACTTTTTCGACCCAAATTCGACGGGAGTGTCTTCTAGGGGTCCCAATTGGATAGTATAAACGCACACGGGGCCAAAAATCCGATTTTAAAAAATTTAAGTTTGCCTCCCCATAAGGTCCCAATGTTAAATTTGGCCAAAATCGAAAAAAATTAATTTGACTTTTTCGACCCAAATTCGACGGGAGTGTCTTCTAGGGGTCCCAATTGGATAGTATAAACGCGCACGGGGCCAAAAATCCGATTTTAAAAAATTTAAGTTTGCCTCCCCATAAGGTCCCAATGTTAAATTTGGCCAAAATCGAAAAAAATTAATTTGACTTTTTCGACCCAAATTCGACGGGAGTGTCTTCTAGGGGTCCCAATTGGATAGTATAAACGCGCACGGGGCCAAAAATCCGATTTTAAAAAATTTAAGTTTGCCTCCCCATAAGGTCCCAATGTTAAATTTGGCCAAAATCGAAAAAAATTAATTTGACTTTTTCGACCCCAATTCGACGGGAGTGTCTTCTAGGGGTCCCAATTGGATAGTATAAACGCACACTCGGCCAAAAATCCGATTTTAAAAAATTTAAGTTTGCCTCCCCATAAGGTCCCAATGTTAAATTTGGCCAAAATCGAAAAAAATTAATTTGACTTTTTCGACCCAAATTCGACGGGAGTGTCTTCTAGGGGTCCCAATTGGATAGTATAAACGCGCACGGGGCCAAAAATCCGATTTTAAAAAATTTAAGTTTGCCTCCCCATAAGGTCCCAATGTTAAATTTGGCCAAAATCGAAAAAAATTAATTTGACTTTTTCGACCCAAATTCGACGGGAGTGTCTTCTAGGGGTCCCAATTGGATAGTATAAACGCGCACGGGGCCAAAAATCCGATTTTAAAAAATTTAAGTTTGCCTCCCCATAAGGTCCCAATGTTAAATTTGGCCAAAATCGAAAAAAATTAATTTGACTTTTTCGACCCAAATTCGACGGGAGTGTCTTCTAGGGGTCCCAATTGGATAGTATAAACGCGCACGGGGCCAAAAATCCGATTTTAAAAAATTTAAGTTTGCCTCCCCATAAGGTCCCAATGTTAAATTTGGCCAAAATCGAAAAAAATTAATTTGACTTTTTCGACCCCAATTCGGCGGGAGTGTCTTCTAGGGGTCCCAATTGGATAGTATAAACGCGCACGGGGCCAAAAATCCGATTTTAAAAAATTTAAGTTTGCCTCCCCATAAGGTCCCAATGTTAAATTTGGCCAAAATCGAAAAAAATTAATTTGACTTTTTCGACCCAAATTCGACGGGAGTGTCTTCTAGGGGTCCCAATTGGATAGTATAAACGCGCACGGGGCCAAAAATCCGATTTTAAAAAATTTAAGTTTGCCTCCCCATAAGGTCCCAATGTTAAATTTCGCCAAAATCGAAAAAAATTAATTTGACTTTTTCGACCCCAATTCGACGGGAGTGTCTTCTAGGGGTCCCAATTGGATAGTATAAACGCGCACGGGGCCAAAAATCCGATTTTAAAAAATTTAAGTTTGCCTCCCCATAAGGTCCCAATGTTAAATTTGGCCAAAATCGAAAAAAATTAATTTGACTTTTTCGACCCCAATTCGACGGGAGTGTCTTCTAGGGGTCCCAATTGGATAGTATAAACGCGCACGGGGCCAAAAATCCGATTTTAAAAAATTTAAGTTTGCCTCCCCATAAGGTCCCAATGTTAAATTTGGCCAAAATCGAAAAAAATTAATTTGACTTTTTCGACCCAAATTCGACGGGAGTGTCTTCTAGGGGTCCCAATTGGATAGTATAAACGCGCACGGGGCCAAAAATCCGATTTTAAAAAATTTAAGTTTGCCTCCCCATAAGGTCCCAATGTTAAATTTGGCCAAAATCGAAAAAAATTAATTTGACTTTTTCGACCCAAATTCGACGGGAGTGTCTTCTAGGGGTCCCAATTGGATAGTATAAACGCGCACGGGGCCAAAAATCCGATTTTAAAAAATTTAAGTTTGCCTCCCCATAAGGTCCCAATGTTAAATTTGGCCAAAATCGAAAAAAATTAATTTGACTTTTTCGACCCCAATTCGACGGGAGTGTCTTCTAGGGGTCCCAATTGGATAGTATAAACGCACACGGGGCCAAAAATCCGATTTTAAAAAATTTAAGTTTGCCTCCCCATAAGGTCCCAATGTTAAATTTGGCCAAAATCGAAAAAAATTAATTTGACTTTTTCGACCCAAATTCGACGGGAGTGTCTTCTAGGGGTCCCAATTGGATAGTATAAACGCGCACGGGGCCAAAAATCCGATTTTAAAAAATTTAAGTTTGCCTCCCCATAAGGTCCCAATGTTAAATTTGGCCAAAATCGAAAAAAATTAATTTGACTTTTTCGACCCAAATTCGACGGGAGTGTCTTCTAGGGGTCCCAATTGGATAGTATAAACGCGCACGGGGCCAAAAATCCGATTTTAAAAAATTTAAGTTTGCCTCCCCATAAGGTCCCAATGTTAAATTTGGCCAAAATCGAAAAAAATTAATTTGACTTTTTCGACCCAAATTCGACGGGAGTGTCTTCTAGGGGTCCCAATTGGATAGTATAAACGCGCACGGGGCCAAAAATCCGATTTTAAAAAATTTAAGTTTGCCTCCCCATAAGGTCCCAATGTTAAATTTGGCCAAAATCGAAAAAAATTAATTTGACTTTTTCGACCCCAATTCGGCGGGAGTGTCTTCTAGGGGTCCCAATTGGATAGTATAAACGCGCACGGGGCCAAAAATCCGATTTTAAAAAATTTAAGTTTGCCTCCCCATAAGGTCCCAATGTTAAATTTGGCCAAAATCGAAAAAAATTAATTTGACTTTTTCGACCCAAATTCGACGGGAGTGTCTTCTAGGGGTCCCAATTGGATAGTATAAACGCGCACGGGGCCAAAAATCCGATTTTAAAAAATTTAAGTTTGCCTCCCCATAAGGTCCCAATGTTAAATTTGGCCAAAATCGAAAAAAATTAATTTGACTTTTTCGACCCCAATTCGACGGGAGTGTCTTCTAGGGGTCCCAATTGGATAGTATAAACGCGCACGGGGCCAAAAATCCGATTTTAAAAAATTTAAGTTTGCCTCCCCATAAGGTCCCAATGTTAAATTTGGCCAAAATCGAAAAAAATTAATTTGACTTTTTCGACCCAAATTCGACGGGAGTGTCTTCTAGGGGTCCCAATTGGATAGTATAAACGCGCACGGGGCCAAAAATCCGATTTTAAAAAATTTAAGTTTGCCTCCCCATAAGGTCCCAATGTTAAATTTGGCCAAAATCGAAAAAAATTAATTTGACTTTTTCGACCCAAATTCGACGGGAGTGTCTTCTAGGGGTCCCAATTGGATAGTATAAACGCGCACGGGGCCAAAAATCCGATTTTAAAAAATTTAAGTTTGCCTCCCCATAAGGTCCCAATGTTAAATTTGGCCAAAATCGAAAAAAATTAATTTGACTTTTTCGACCCAAATTCGACGGGAGTGTCTTCTAGGGGTCCCAATTGGATAGTATAAACGCGCACGGGGCCAAAAATCCGATTTTAAAAAATTTAAGTTTGCCTCCCCATAAGGTCCCAATGTTAAATTTGGCCAAAATCGAAAAAAATTAATTTGACTTTTTCGACCCAAATTCGACGGGAGTGTCTTCTAGGGGTTCCTATTGGATAGTACAAACGCACACGGGACCAAAAATTCAATTTTAAAAAATTTAAGTTTGCCTCCCCATAAGGTCCCAATGTTAAATTTGGCCAAAATCGAAAAAAATTAATTTCAATTTCTCGACCCAAAATCGACGGGAGTGTCTTCTAGGGGTTCCTATTGGATAGTACAAACGCACACGGGACCAAAAATTCAATTTTAAAAAATTTAAGTTTGCCTCCCCATAAGAGGCCAATGTTAAATTTGGCCAAAATCGAAAAAAATTAATTTCAATTTTTCGACCCAAAATCGACGGGAATATCTTCTGGGGGTTCCCATTGGATAGTACAAACGCCCACGGGGCCAAAAATCCAATTTTAAAAAATTTAAGTTTGCCTCCCCATAAGGTCCCAATGTTAAATTTGGCCAAAATTGAAAAAAATTCATTTCAATTTTTCGACCCAAAATCGACGGGAATACCTCCTGGCGGTGCAATTGAATAGTATCCACTCACTTGGGGCCATAAATTCAATTCTGAAAAATTGAAGTTTCCCTCCCCATAAGCCCCCAATGTTAATTTAGCCGCATTTCTAAACAATCATTGTCAATTTTCAGTTTCTGAAATCTAATCCATAAAATTGAATAAGTTGATGTATTGAGATAGTCATTACATTAAATAGTCATTAATAGTTATTTAACAGTGTTTGTGTGAATCATGTAATTCCTTCAGAGGAAATTTTGTCGACGCAGCAGAGGGTGGTCCCAGCAAGAATCATCAGGATCCCGATGTACGTATCTGAAATTAATAATTAGACTTTATGTCAATTGAATATATAACGCAGAAATGGAAGTTGAGGATGCCATATTTTTCTCACTTCTATTGGGCTTTTCTTCGCCTAGAAACCACCCTGCGAGTCCAGTAAAAACGAACGTAAGAGAATTTGTCACAGGAACCGCCAGAGATAAGTCGGTGCTTCCCAGAGATGCTACATACAGCAGGGAGCCACATTGGTTGATGGAAAAGGGCACCAAATACTGAATTTCGACAAGAAAAAATAAATTGATTTCTCAAAATGTAAACTAGCTGAACGTGGCTCTTTGACATGAATGACTTTAATAATTCATAATCTGTTTTTCCCCAATCCTTTCAAAATTCGCATTTCAATCATTCTTGATCAATTGTCCTCCCAACTAGTTTATAATTTTCCTCCTGCGCGAGGTTTCTAACTGATTTTATGCAGAATCCGAGTACATATACATTTTGTGAATATAGATATCAGTTGAGACGCTTTGAATTTCAATCTCAATCGGAAAATTAACGTAGATACAGCCTTACACAGTTATACACTTATGCACACGGAGATCGCGATCGTTATCGAAATTTTATAAAAAAATCTACCTTGCCACGGGAGCCTCAGGGTAACTCAGGGAAAATCGTTTTTTTTTTGGTTTCGATTTCTTTCAAAATCGATGATTACGACTCACCCGACCTCTAATCATGAATTATCTTATAAGTTATCTTATGAGTGAGATGCATAATATATACACAATGTATAGTCTGATATGCTTGGCTTTTCCCTGCGGGTAGTCACGTGTTGGTAGAAAATAAACAAGTCCGCGGACCTCGGAAACTAACCTTGAAACTAGTAAAGAGAAATAGAATTTGTTTGAAAAAGCGGCCTATCGAGGTGGAAGCTCGTACATTTTCCACTCCAGTTGCTCCGTTTTTTATAAAGGGATTTGTTGCGCCCCAGAAAACTGCGACGATCACTAAATATGTGATGGAATCTGTAAAGGAAACCAATGAGGCGGTTATTCGTGACAGTTCAAACGGGTTATTATGCGAAAAATCATACCTAGCGTCACAGCCATTGTTTTTTCATTGCGCCCTAAGTTCTTATTTGGATTTCATTTGTTTACTTTTCCAATTCAACATGTCTCGTTTTGGGACATGTTATTTGCCTTTACTGCCCGCGGGAACTGTTCGCACTAACTCGAAGTTTCGTCTCTTAATGACTTATTGTTCAATGGTTAGGTGGATCCGGAATTTTCAGCTGTCGGTAAAGCCGCCTCCCATCGCCAAACTTTCAAAATTACAAGATTAGGAACATCACAAGAGATTCATTTTTTTTAAATTTCCAACTTCAAAGAAAACTAGGAAGCGACCGTGAGATATGCACCTCAAAAATGTCAAGAGGTACCTATGAAAAATCAATGACCCAAGAACAACAATCAATGATTTATAAAATTTGTCATTTATTGATGAAATCATTATGACGTGGGAAAAATTCTCACCTTGTTCATTGCACTTATGCAAACATATATACGCACACACATATCCATACACACATTTGTCATGAATATATGTCATATTTCATTAATAGGAATTATGATGTCCTCCATCATAATCAATTATATGTATAGTTTATACAGTATACAGATTAGAACGAGCACTTGTTTCTTGTTTTTTTTCCTCCCTCAATTTATCTCTCAATCAAAAATTTACAGTGGTCGCGTACACACAAGGTGGTGTTTAACAATTACGTCCTTCAATATCATATCAATTCAATTTAATTTATCAATAATAATAATTGTCAGTGGACAACTGATATGCGCATATTTCAGGCCTAGTTTATAGTTTCAATGAGTTTCTTTTGTGATAATGAATATGGTAATGCTTCAGTAGTTTGCGAACTCTCTAAATGATGTATATCGTTATGAGCGATCACGGGGAAAATATTTGCTTAAAATTCTCTGCAGAGTAGTCTCCCTGAAAAATTTTAGAATAAAAAAAATGATGAATCCCCATAGAACGACTCATATCGTAGATAAATTCTGTATTCTATTCTAAACTATGGAAACGAGCAAAAAATTTATAAATACAGGATACACTCTAGTGGAGATTGATATATAGTTCGTTCATGTTCTTTTCATTTTTTAAAAAATCTACACCGGTTCAATTATTGCAGCTAAAGTTGCTCGCAGGACGGGAATACAGACATAGATAGGATAGACTCTCTCTAATAGACTTTGCAGACCAACATAATAGAAATAGATTTACATATAAAATTCGGTAATATTTCATCTCTAATAGTTCCATACTTTTTGTCTGATATATTTTATTCTCAATATATTTTTCTTCATGGTTCATTTCGTTTTTTTCCACGATTTTGTTCCTTATTTTCCTCTTGCACAGAAAAACAAGCTCTCGAATTGCGAAGATCGTTTCGATTGATTTAACTATGTATCAAATGGGGAACCGGATCGAAGTGTGACCGCAAAACGAACGTTGACACTAGCTCAACAATTGATCTTTTTATAACTGTGCGATAGGAGAAGCTGAGATGGATTGGAGCAGGATAAAAAAGTTACAAATTTGGACGATTCACAAGTTTGAACATTTGTTACACGGTTTGATATTTTTTCCGGGAATTTAGTGAAGGTTCTTTAAATCACGAATCGCTATTCTGGAAACAAGACCTATTTTTCTGCGTGGCATTTCGTTCATAGTTAATTTCTTCAATTATTCCATCATTACAAATTTATCGAGGGGTTAATAGTTCGGAAAATCATAAAGTATTTGCGTGATTTCTTTTTTTCAAGTAAAAATTCGCCGCTATAAATACTTGTTCTCTAAGTATCACACGAGATTCCTTACAGCGTATTTTCTTAAGTGTAATATATTTGTTTGTTTGATTAATTTCAATCTCTCTGGAGATCAACACAATGAAGTCAGATGAGGAGAAATCTTCCAGAAGTTGTATCTTTACAGGGACTTAAATTCTTCGCTCTTGACTTCGTAGAAATTGGCATGTCGAATTCCATCATTTTTTGACAAATCGTACAGTTTATAGCATGATATGGTATAGATTCCATAAGAAATTTGGTGTCAGTATGTAATCGTTATAGATTAGCATGGAATGACAGGCTTCATTAAAAAAACGACAACAGTGTCTAACATATCTCATATTGTGCCAACACCATGAAATGACATAAAATGTTCAGTTTCGACCGGTGTGCCAAGTTCGTATTATACAAATCTAACATGACATTTGACAGAAATAGATAATCTCGCAGAAATTAGATAAATATGTTGGATTCAATAAAAAAAATTATAACATTTATTGACAAAATTCGTGTCATCTTTGTGCAAATTCCAAGTTGATAGATATGCAAGTTTGACGGATATTAAAAATTGGCACCTCAGTCCAAAATATCGACCGTGACACTTGAGGTCTAATTCTGTCAAATAGTGACGGATTTAAAGCAGTATGACAGTCACTGCACTTCACTGGCATGTTAGATCATATTCGGCCATTTTATGGCATTTGGCATAACTAAGTCCATCCGATTTCCACGAAAACTTATGACAACTGCTTGCTTCTGTGGTAGTTACATGTCCCTAAACAAAATAATTTAATCTCTAATGGATTCATCATTTGTTCTTCTCCCTTTTGTTTGCGATACTGGTCCTTCTTGGAAAATGTTTGTGGGGACAATGGAATTTTCCAGAAGCTCTCTCCACATAATAGCACGAATGAGATACAAAATCTAGACAGAGATGAGGTACATCAAGCTTTTTACCTACAATGTCTACTCAGTGCACAAAGCCCTTTTTTGTCTTACCAACAAACAAATAGTCTTAGTGAATAGTTACCTAGATATTTCAGTAGTCTAGCTTTAACTTACGACTTATGACTAACATTTTTCATGGTAACAATTCATTCGTCCCACAATTTTCGCTCATTCGTCTTCTAGTAGGGGCGGATGGGGCATACTGGGACATGAGTGCAGAATGGGGCAGGCAGTTTAGCACTGTGAGGCAGGTCCCAGTTTGAGCGCGTCGCCCAATATTTTCCGTACCCCATTGTGCCCCACTCTCCCCTACTTTTTGTCAATTAGTCATTTATCCTTTTGTGTAATTTACGGGGGGAAAAATAATGATTCGAACCCCAACAAATTGACTAGATTTCAATCCTTTGCAAAGAAGTAGTAAAAAAAATGGAAAATATCAAATATTTATAGACTTATTTTCCATTTCTGTATCATCTCAATTCTCGATCGTTATAATTGAAATCAACGATTTGTTTAATTAATTACTAAGTTTTCCGTATATAAATTTTATGCTTCTAGTTCGTTCGTTAAATGCTCTTTCTACTAACGATGATGTGTATGGTTATTGACACTGGGTACTTTATTTAATTTTCCATGATACTCAGAGAAAAAATTCGTAATCGTCAGGAAGAATGTTTTTAGCATTTTTTTCGACTTAAATTCAGGAAAGTTCCAGACGAAATATGGGCCAGAAGAGATTGAAGTCATATAGAAGAGCTGAAAAAGGACACGAATTCAATTATGAAAATATTCTGAAATTTTAGTGAACAATCAATTACGTTGACATTTTAGAATTTTTCCTCTCAGTATTCTTCGAAACTTGTTATCATCAAAATACAAATTGCTCCGTCAACTTCAAAAATCAGAAATCAATACAAAAACGAAAAAGCATGTCTACAAGACCCTGTAATCACGTGACACTCCAATCATTATAAGAACATGAAATTTAAAGAATAATTGGGAATTGTCTAAGGATGTTCTCAATTCATCAGTGAATCAAATTGACTTATTTGTTATAGAATTTCACCACTGAATTAAGCTCCGCGATTATTCTAATTGTTTCAATGAAGAGGTCTGCGAAGTAAAAAAAAAACGATATACGCAGAGAGCTTTAATCTATGAATTGTCAACCAAAGCAACCTGAAAAGTACGAATCATGGTTGAGAAAAACTCTTCCGTCTATAGTCTCAAAATGGAACAGATTGCAGTTATCTGAAAGGAGTAAACCATTGAAAAAAAAGGATATTGAGAACAAGATGGCGGCGCCCACGCCTGGCAACCAGCTCCTATATTGGATTTTTCCCCAAATAATTATTGTTCGCCGAGTACTTTCAACTGATTTGATTCCGATATCATAAGAAGAATAATTTTTCTGAAATTTTATTCATATCTTTCGATATTGTTTGACTCGTGAATTCATGTACCAACGTTCCCTTCGCATTTCAGTAGTGCTTCCGTACTTTGCCGACCGCTCCATTGAACCTTATTTTTCTGTCTTCTTTTTTATTCCATTTTTTTCGGCATTTCCTTCGACATTACCATCATCATTATCATCATATAGTTTATAAAAGCCAAGCGATAATCGGTGCAATGTAAAAATTACCGTGGGCCCATGAAGAACTAGCATTTCCTTTAGATTCACTGATTGTGCAAAATACACATGATGTTATATTTCGTCATTCAGTTTTATTGTTAATCTTTTCTTTTATCAATTTTCCTTTAATTGTCTCTTGTAAAGTCAAGCAAAGTTAACCTAAAAAATAATCAATTGTAGGTAAATATTCTCTAGTGTGTCTACACCAAGGGTCATTTTTTTCCATTGAATACAAATCTGTAGCTATAGTACCGAGAATTCAATACTGTATTCTGACAGTCTAGTGATAAGACCGAGTCAGAGTATAGTTGCAAATTTTACTTTCCAGTGTTTTCTTCCCCTGGATTGAAATTCATTTCTTACGCCACAAATGCCGTTGGCAGTTTGTATCACTAGACTCCAAAATTCAGTTTTCTCTACTCGAAAATGATAGAAAAACCGATACCAAAAATGATAAAAAAAATTCAGCCTCACGAAGATTTTGGAAATTACATAAATATTTACATAGTATTAAAGCCTTCTTTGTTTTCTCTGTATTTTACTGGACGTTTTATCCACATGGTTAAGGCGATTTTTCGAATTCATCGAAAAATCCGATTGACAAGGAATGCGTGGTGAATATAGGAGGGGAGTAGAATAAAATGAGAAGGGGGGCAATAATATGATAGTGATACAATAGTACTTTTTGTCCTATGGTTAAATAATGAGTGAACGTAGGGATGCAAAACATACACGATTGAATGGGAAGTGGGAGTGGATCGAAAGGGGTGGGAGGGGGGGGGGGGGGGTATTAATCTGTATTCAACAGATTCCACAAATTTCCATATCGTAATTCTGTGCTTCGTGATTTTCCCGAACAAGAGCACTGCAGCATGAGACTCAGGGAATACACGTGTGTGTATTTGTTGCTTGTTCCGGTGAGGATAGAGTAACAGAGAAGTCTGAATCAAGGACTAGATCACTAATGCAACCGATTATCCCTCTTCCGTATCGCCCGTCAGTTGTTCTAATTATATCTGGTGCTCCACCTGCAAACACGAAATTAAAAACTCACTCTTCTCTAGTGGATTTACGAGAGAAGCTGGAAATACGGTGTCTCAAGTAATTATACTGTTCTCAAAGAAAAATCTTCAAGTTTTTCTTACTTCCGAAGCAGATTTCAAGTTAATTTCCCATTAAAACACATTCTATGTTTTTTTTCTACATAATTTTCGTTACAATGCCTATCTCAGCAAATCTAAATATTGAGGTATTCCTAAGGGAGACTGATGGAAGTGCTATTTGAAATGAAATGTTGGTATACTTAAATTGGGAAAACGAATTTTCAAATGAGAGAGGAACGTTTTGGGGTTTTTGAAAAATACATGACCGTATCGTCATTGGTAGGGACGAAGTATCGGCTGAAATAGGTGGAAAATTCTCAAAGACAATGACTTGGCATGCATGTTATGCCTTTCAGTACAGTCATTAGCAGCGAAGACAATGAACCCTTTCTTAATTCAAATGAAACATTTGCCCAGACGAAGTCTCCGCTCGAGAACAATAAACTTCGGCATTTTGACGCGCGTACAAGAGGAAATGGTTAGTCACCTATAAAAAGCCCAGTATCTGTATTCAATTCCCTCAATTGGCCTGGCGAGGATGCAGAAACACTGACACCACTGTCGACCACCAGAGATGCCCACTGCTCGTTTCTGGAAGCGACAAATGATTAACAACAGAAAAATTGAGTTAACGAAGTCACTAATAAATATAACAGGATTGTCAAGTCAAATTACCTAACAACTCTGATGCGGTGCCACAAGTCGTCATCCAATCTCGTTAGATTATATCTGAGAATTGCTTCACCAGATCCAAGATTGTACGCCAGTGTGAGATATCCCTGATTCAAGCCAACCGCAAGAAAATCATCGTTCTGCTCCTTCTGCTCTGGTGGTTCTGATTGCCTCCCGCTCCACAATAACAAACCATCGCTACTGCTAGTTCTGAATCTCATGTTTATATCAACACGATAACTTATTATTCTGGAAATTGAAATTTTTTCCAATTTAATTTTACGCTATTTGATCGCAGCGTACAATCGAAAAGTTGAGAAATCATTTCACGGCTTTCAATTGGTATATTCGCAGGTTCGTTGAAATTCGACTGTGGATTAATACATCATTTGACTTCGTACTTCGCCTCAACCGTCTACTAATGAACAAATTAGATGAATGAGAGGAAATAAAATGAGACGAGCCTTTTTCCTAATAGCCCGTGATATTCAAAGTGTATAATAGCCGCAGTGTAAAATATTTTAGTAAATGGAGGAAGTGTTGAATTTTCCGGGGTCCATTACCTTTTCATAGTATCAGCATCGTTGTAATGAAGATAACTATCAATTCCCGTGAAACTAGGTACACTCCTCTCGAATCTCTCTAATCTTGTTGCCGCAGATGTGCTGGGATTGTACAGTACGGTTTGTAGCTGAATTGTCATTCCCTCAGTGGCTGGACAGGGATGGGGTAGCCCTATCCTACATCTGCAAGTAAATCTCTCCCTGTACGGACGACACTCGGCATCACCGCATGGCCTTGCTTCACACGCGTGACCACAATTTCCAACATTCACTCCTCCGAGTGCCTCTGCCAAGATCCCAATCTGTTACAAGCAAACATGGAATGAATGGGGAGCATCACTATTTTTACATTTTTCCACCAATATTTTCACTTCTGATATTTTTCCCGTTCCCAATTTTTTATGATTTCCTCTTTGCACCTACACAGCAAATGGGGGTTTTGTGCCCTCTTCAGTGGGTGTAAATAGTCATTTACGGTATAAGGGCTGAACTACTTTGGTAAAGTGCCGAAATTTTACTTTCATTTCCATTTGGAAAATATTCCACGAAACAGCAATGTCGAGCTGTCTCTTTTACAATTCATTTTTCCATATTCTTCAATTTTCCTCCTCCTCCTCCTCCTCCTCAATCGATCCCCAAATCTGCCAAATTTTTTGTCAGAACTAAAAATGTTTTCTCTGTGCAAAATCCAAAATTTACGAGAAAACCGAAATAGCAGTAAAGCGGAGAAATTAATGAAATCACATGAAGCCTTGTACACTGAAAAGTTCATTTTGGCTCGGCAGCTGTGCTTGAAAAACATTTAATAAACGCGTTGGAGTGAGGGCAAGGTGTTTGGGTTCATTCAAATTCCGGTACAGTGTAAACTCAATTGGCGAGTACTTTTGTACAGTCGAGAGCGGACAGTTAATTTATACTTTACTTGAAACATAGTTCCTCCAACAATTTTCATTCCGTGTTTTCAAGCGAATTTTCGACATTCTGTCATCTATTGAAGCAACCCTACTGTTCTGCAGCAAAGTGGTACACTAAGTTCATCTGGACCTGTTACCGATTTTCAGGCATATCTCGGAATTCAGTAGCAACGATGAATAGACTATGAAACCCGCTTTCGTAGGGAAGAGTGAGCTCTACAAAAATGGTCAAATGAAAGTTCATCAAATTGCCCATGTTTGCAAAATATTTATGAAAAATTGTCACTGAGAATCACTCAACTTATCACACTGTGCAACGTTTTACCATCGGAGTCCTTCTATTGTAAAAATTGTAAAAATTTTGAAATTGTTCAAATTTTAGGTACTCAGGCGCCATAATGGTACCTCCGCTCCCATTTCGTGGAGCATAGCTTGCGGTTATTCTCGCAGGAGCCTAGGTGAAAATTTAATGCTCCTAGGAGCTGGCTTTCAGCTCGCTTCATCTCCGACTTACCTAGTCTCGTACTGTCAATTTCGCGTCACTCAAAAGCCTTCCCCTGTTCTCCTCATGGCATAATCTACTATTTTGAAAGGTTTAAAATGCCTTGTTGAATGTGGTTTTGGTTTTTTTTCCGCGAATACTCAAGGATTATCTCACCAATTTTAGCTGATTTCTAATGAGCTCTGACTTGCATAACAAGAACACACGCGTACACACTAGAATCTAACGGCGAATCGATTTGTCAGTTACAGGGATAAAAGGATAGGATTGCGTATCGACATAAAAATGTGGACATACCTCCCGATGATTTAGAACGACGGTCTGAATACATCCAACAAAGTTGGAAACAGTCTTCATTTTGGGTGTAAAAATGTCCGTAGACGGTGCTCCCCCAAGGTAGAGATTCAGCGGCAATGAGAGTTGGGTAAATGCCCCAGGGGCTAGAATCTCTTGTGCTGCCTCGTTCTCCACAACCAACGATGCCAGCCTCCCAGTTCTCGAGACCCTTACCTCCAGCCATTCCCCCAGTCTCACTGGTGTGTCACTTCTGAAATTTTTCACAATTCTTGTTATTTTTCATAATTTCACACTACTGCCTTATTGTCCAGAAGTTGGGGAAGATGTTACAACTGTGTCGACTCCTCTAATTTCGATTTTGAAAGATCAATTGATGTATTAAGGAGCGGGTGTAAGATACCAATACAGCCTATAATTTTTACAAACTTTTCTTGATCGAAAGCTGGAAGAATCATTGTCGCTCTTATACAGGGATTCAATTGTTAACAGAATCATACAGAATATGAGCGCAATATTCCTGATTTTCTTGGCCCCATAGCCGTTACTGAGATATCTGGTAAATTGTTTAGACTGAAATTAGAATCATCTGCTATGCTTCATTTCGACAGATGTCACACCGAAGAACATGACAACCTCAATGGTACAGTCATTAAAGAACACTGCGCGATGTAGCTCTGGTTGCAGTTTCTATGCATCATCTAATTCTGCCGTAGGCGCCCGTAAGCTTCGAGTTCATTACCGAAAAACATATCACATAAAATGATGGGAAAATTATGAAAGTTCGGGAATATTTTCCATTATTTCGATGTGATGTGTCATTTCGCGATCTTTTCAAATGTGTTTCTCTGCTTTATTCTTGCCAAGGACTTCATTGTTCAGGGAATAGTCAAAATCCATCCTTATCCCTAAATTTGTCTTTTTCTGAGTGCTAGAGTTTATATGAAATATTCGGGGCAAAAATGAAGCTGAAGAACCAGCGCAATGGACTTCCGGTTCAGTCAAGCCCATACAACTCATCTGGCGGTAGTTGAGGGCAAAAAGAAAAGACAGATACATATATTCATAGATAAAGAGCAGCTACGGCCTTTCAGAGGTGCACTGTCACTTGCCAGCCTAGGGGCGTTAATCGTTCGTGATGACGAAAAAAAAGAAGAGGAAAGGTGGCACAAGTGTTTTTCTACTCCACCGCTTGGGCCACACTGAGTTTTTACGTTGGAACGGGGACTGAGTCTTTCAGGCTACTTTACACGACTAGGGGTTGAAGCATTTTACTCCAAATTGTGGAGGTGACTAATTATTATACAAAAAAGGGTCAACAACAAAATTTCAGGGAACAAAAAGAAAATTACGAGGAGAGAGACTAAAAACGGTGGTGAGAATTGTTTGAATCGGGTCAAGGACGTCTGAATCTTTGCACGTAGAATTTTTTTACTTTCTATAGTATACACTATACTAAATGTAGAAAGTTAGGAAGATCAAGAATTTGTTGGAAAACACTCAATTCAGGATTTTTGGAAATTTTTAAGGCATTAATTGTTCTTTATTTCTCTCGGAATCCTATTTTTGTCAGATTTAGAAAAACGTAGCTATCTTCAATCCATTTTTTTAAAATTAGTTTTGTTGCCTCTAGAGTATAGATTTAGTAAATTGAAGTGTATTTTGTCTCGTACGGTGAAAGTGCACGAATAATTATTTCGATTTGAACTTGGATGATTATCCTACCGTACAGTTGCCGGTCCAGTTCCCAAATCAAAGGTGAATTGAATGTGTCCATCGGCCAAGTATAATGCAATGAAATCACCGGTCGCATCGCTCTGATGTCCATTATACAAAATTACTCCATCTGATGAAGTGGGCTTCAGTGTCACTGAAAGCTCCAGCCACGAGAGAGAAGTATCGCCCAAGCCGGGATATCTCAAATAGGATGAGCCGTTGAAAGATGGTACCTGATGAAAGTACTCGTGTTCCATTATGTTTCAAACTAAGTTCCATTATTCGGAGAAGAATCTCCATCAAGTTTTCATGCCCCGTACTTCACCACACAATCAATTGAGATTATAAAAAGCACCCAGAGGATTTTTTTTATTGAGAGCATCAGAAGCTTTTCTGAATGCTGCGATGGCAAAATAGACAATCCGAAAGTGACAAAAAAACAATCAAAGATTGTTTCTATTTTTTTTCGTTCATAGAATGCTAATCACATCTTTAATTAATCTTGAGCATCAAATGGTTTTTTGATACATCCCTTTTTTCCCTTGCAAACTATATTTCTGTGTTCTTTTGACGGAAAACATTCGGTTTCATTTAGTATTCCAGGTGTGCTGAAAGGGACTTCATTGGCACTGGCAGGCGCATGACTATTTTATAAATCAAATGTGATTCTACAGAGTCAACAGAAAACAAACTGAGTACCATTGAATTTTTCTTCGTCTACGTGTTTCTCATTAAAATGTCAATGAGACATAGCCTCTTATCTGCAACTATGGAATAATAATGAAACCTCTTTCTCGATGTACAAAATTTCCTTAAAGACATTTTTCAGATGTCCAATTTTCTATGAACTCACACAAACCCGATAAGTTTGAAGATATTATATCTATAATGAAAAGATCCAAAAAAGTTCGAAAATTTTTGAGATTTTAACTTGCCAAAATTTTACTGAAATTTTTCAGCTTTTTGAAGCTTTTTTCAGCTTTCTCCGTCTTTCTCATTAGACTGTCAATGACGTACCGCCTGCGACCATGGAATAATAATGAAACGAAGAGGACGTCTAGGTATAAAGCTCATTTAAGCTCATTTGATGGGCCTTATTTATGCCCCTCGTAATTACAAATTATGCTCACCTGAAGATCAACGCGAGTCTCGCATAAATCACCAGTGTAACCAAGGGGGCAGAGGCAAACTGCTGTATCTCCGCCCGTAGTCAAACACTTTCCCCCATGGGAACAAGGTACTTTGCTGCATCTATCAGCAGTGCACTCCTCTGTGAACCATCATGTGTATCAGTTGAGTTGGTACAATATTTGAGCATCAGTTAGACAATAAGAACAAGTTCATTTCGTGACCCCTGAGTGGAGTATTGGTCGCGTGATAAGCGCTGCGCCGTCCAATGGATTTTCCTAATTTGTGGAAAAACGACTCTCATGGGCCACACAAAAAACTCTCCAATTTGTACTTCACATCTGACATGGTTTATTTCAAGAATTTTCAAAACTTCAGGTAATCCGCGTAATCCGCGGAGTATGCTCGCGCCAGATTCGAACACTCCAATGCCACCCGTAGATTCTGCCTGCCCTTACGCCTTAATTAGGCAACTTAGGTCGTGTGTAAAGGAGGGCTACACAAATATTATTTCAAGATGTAGTGGGAAAAAATTTAGTACCCTTAAATGATGCGCAAAATGAGCTACTATTCTTTCATATACTTTCCACTCGGAGTACATTTTTTCTTGCTGGGCCGCGCTCAGAGAACCGTACAACTTCGCAAGTGATAAGGTCACCATATTCAGCAAAATCATATTAAAAAAATGTGAGGCGAAATACAAATCATCTATACAAATTACTAGGGCAATTTGTCTTGAAAAATCTTTTTCAAAAGATGTGTTTCTCTGAATCGCACCAGTCTGTTTCACACACGTCATTAAAATGATATAAAGAAAATTTCCAATTACTGCAAACAATTATCCATTGTAAGAAACGTCCAAGGCATTTTCACCGTCATTGTCATTTATAATTAATTATGCATAATTGAAGGGGGTAACAAGAGGCCCATGAATAATTCAAGGGGCTAATTTTCCCTCAAGTTTCTTTCCTCACAATCAAAGGAATCAAACATTTGGGTAAAGAAAATAAAAGAGGGGCAAAAAAGAAGTAGGAGCCAAGTCGTGAGAGTTTAGTGCCCTCCGCTGGTGGGTGGATCGATACGAGCCCCCAGCTTTTGCCCCTACTATGGTGGTTCGCTCCTGCCCTACAACTTTTCTTTCAACGGAATGCCAAACCAATGACACGGCGAAAAAACCTCTCGTCAGAAGGAAAAAAAAACATCGAGAGACCCTGGTCGCGTGTGCGGAAAAGGGAGTGAGGCGATTCAAGTCAAACGAAAAAATAATTAGAGAATGGTCGGAACGCCGGGGCAAATCAGCGAGTGCCGCTCATGCGGTAAAGAGTGAAGGCACGTGAGAAGTTTTATGTGAATTTTTACGAGACAACGCTTTTTTTTCAAAATCACTCTATGGAAATGGAGTGTGATGATGACATGACTGGAAATTCATAGCGTTATGTGATTCGCGGTGTTCATTAGCACGTGAGATTATGAGGCTGGAACGAAATCCTCGATTCGAGGACAATAGGATAATTTAGAGCGAAAATAAAATGTATCCACTGCGAGGAAGTGAATGTCTCCGGGGATAACGTATTCCCGATGAAAAGGGGTAGGCATCAGTGATTTGGGGATATTTATATCTCCTATTCGGGAACAACAAGTAGGAGGATATTTTCATCCCCGAATCGGAACATTTCATCCGCGAATTGAAGATATAAATATCCCTCGATCGGGTTTTCCAATATAGAAGCAGTATACTCCCAAGTTTTATCAAGTTGTCACAGTCTGTGAGGCTTTGGAATGTGGGAAATTTAGAAATTTTTTAGAAGTGGTTGAGCGAGTTGAGAAAAAATTTCGCAATAAGATTTGACTTTTTTGTTTCATCTTGCGAATTTCTCGACCCTTTTGACATTATAACCAATTGTTTGACACTATAGCACATTTTTAAATGTCCGTATTTCTATAAGAAATGTCCATAATGTAATAGATAGATAATGAGAGGACGGTATGAACATTGAATTCACGAGTTTAGAGAATAAAGTACTTGGCAATTGTTGCATGGACTTTTGGAACGATGGAATGAAATTTTTATACATCTCCTTGGGGTAGATATTGTTCGGGATACTCTTGAAGTGGGTATTATTGGGGGATTATTAGCAGGGGATATTATGATAAGAGGATTACAGATGGAAAATATTTTTCAACCAATATTTTCTCTTAGTCATTTTTCGTTTATAATTCCAGTTTTTCAAATTTTGATACAGCTCCTGAACCATCAAAGCTTTGTGATCTAAAAAGAAAACTTCCACATTTTCACACTATTGTAACGTCCAAATTTTCGGACATTTTTGGGACATTAAAGACTTGACGGAAAAGAGAATTAATTGATGTTTAAAATTTTTTTGTGATTTGTACAATTCTTTATAATTATGAACTTCTTAAATATTGGATTTTTTGTTTAATTACTGGGTTGTTTTGATTTTTTAAACTTCCGACAATTGTGATCGTTTTTTCAATTCCTCAAAATCCTTAAAATTCTTTAAACTCCGAAGATTATTGAAAGCGTTAAGTTTCGCAGACCACCTTTAGTGGAACATTCCCGTTACGTAACACGCTTAACTTGTTCACTTGGTGAAGTATTGCCGAAGAAAGAGAAAAAGGAAGACTACGAGCTACGTACAGACTTTCCCTATTGAGCAACACAATATAAGCGATGATTTTTCAATCAAGTATTGTTAATTCATAGTTTTTTTTTTCAATTTTCAAACCCCGCTAAGAACTTTTCCGTTCCAAAAAACTGTTTATAAATTAAGTATGCATTAGTTAGACAATATATCTCAGTATCAAAAATGCATGTGACAATTTGTAGTTTTGAAGTAACCAACTTTGAACTTGCTATGGAAAAAAGTATCAAACTTAAATATTCAAGAATCGATATTGCAAGTACATGTGGAGCGAATCTGTAGTTTGTTAAAGAAAAAAAACAAGTGCAAATTGGAGTTGTGTGGACTACTAACCAACGTCGAATCCGTTGATAGTGTCTCCTTGAGGTGTCAGGGCAAGGCGATAATGATGGTCATTTGCCTCGAGATGACGTACACATCCTCGAAATCCAACTCGGACCGGAAGTCTCTCCAGCCCAGTCGTATTACCGGGACCGCCAACGAACAATGGCTCTTGAAACGTTATCCTCGAGAATAATCCCTGTGGAAAAAAAGGAAAACGGGGGAATCTGAGAATGGTCATATAGAATTAAAAAAAATTATATTCTAATGAATTGACTATCTCTCGCGGGAAAAATGTAAAAAATATATTGAGATTTTCCATTCTCAATTTTTAAACACTCACCCCGATCCTCACACCCAATTTCCAAAATATATTTCTTCGTTTTTCATCTTGAAAGATATTACATTCTTCAAATTGAAAACTTGATATGTTGAATTATCCGCGCGCGGAATGCGCGTAAGTGCGCAACTCAGGCAAGAGTTCTAACCGAAGCCAGTGAATGGTGCCGCCATTTTTTACTCATCATTTATTAATACGCATTTGCCGAGCAATTGAAATGATTCAAGAGTGCATTAGTGTTTGCACCAAATTCTTCCGATTTATTTTTTTCCCGGTCCGCAACTAGTTTCCTCTTATAATTCATAAAAAGACAGAGCTGGAAAAACCGAAGTGCACTTCCGGTTTAGGATTAGATGTTGTTCCTGTAGATGTTTAACATTTCTACGAAATAACGATATCAAATCAATCGATAGACTTCTTTCTCACCGATATCGTTTGTTGATCAACGGATTGAAAGCACATAATTTCGATTCGGAACGAAACCGTACGACATAGTGTACATTATTTTATGGCGGCAAAAAACATGAAATGTTTCCAAATTAACGTCTCATAAATGCAGAATGCTACGAATTCAAAATGGAAATACAGAATCTTCAAAATCCAAAAATGGGAATATCGATATCACTAGCGATCTATCGATTCTCTGATATGTCGAAATGATTAATATACATGACTGATAAAGTATCGAAAACTCCCCCCCCCCCCCCTGGTCCCGCGCTCGCCGAATTTAAGAACAAAAACGGTATGCATTATTCGGTTAAATTCTCGGAATACAAACGCCATTGGAAATGGCCCAACGATGTGATGCATATACTGTGCTAGGTGGTTCAATACGCCTCCACGATAACATGAAAAATGCCTCATTAAAATTTAATTAAGCTCCTGCTAACCAGACATAAATAAACGAGTTTAAATGGATGGGAGAAAATGGAAACATTGGAAATCTGTGGAGTTGCCGATTGTGAAGGGAAATGTGGAAAAAAAACAAGGAGTAATAGGGAGAGGAAACTAACATAAAAAATGAAGCAGGATATGGGTGCGACCCTCGATAAGTCAAATTAAAAATACACATACACACACACCTGTGCGCGCGACCATATTCTGAAAAAATCATGAGAATTTCACTACCGATTTTTGCAATGACTGCCGATGGAACATCCTTTTCTGACTGCATTGTAGTAAATATCGAATCATTTTATTTTTACATCGGGGAGTAGCTCAATTGAGGCTAATGGAATAATAATTTCGATCTGAACTAGAAGCTCCATTAACCCCCCTCATGAAGCGATGTCTGGAACCAACGCTTACCAGGTAAATCCTACGATTTACCTCATAATCTTGAACGACACTTGCAAATTCTTATTTCAGTTGCTAAGTTTATTCCTTGACAACCTTAAATAAATAAATATCTCATTCCGGGGATTAACCGTCCCTAATTTGGGGGTGGAAATATCTCCGTTCCAGAGAAACGAGTGTGCCGGATACGGGGGTATAAATATCCCCGATTGTTGAATCCTTACTCTGCGGATCAAACATCCTCCATACAGGGATATACATATCCTCGATACGGGGATATATGTATCCCCCATAATTGGGATTAAATATGCCCCAATTGGTAACCCCTAAATACTTTTTTCTCTCTACGTACGTCTGGGCCTAGCCTTCAGCACTTCCTGGGTAATTGACCTCATAACCGACCCATTTTTAGTCCAGACGATAGCCCTCAATTTCGAACAGGACCAATAACAACTGAAAAGATTGATTATCGTATTGGATTCAGTCTGGGTGTGGCGCAACACACACAGGGCGCGGTTCGACGTTATACCTTGCGTTCGAAGGGGGTGGTTTGGTGGTCATTTATCTCTATATGTCCCTGGTATGAAATGACAAACTGTAGGTCCTGCGCTGGGCAACATACCAATAAGCTCTCGGTACATATGTACAATCGATTGTATACCTAATCAAATTGCTAATATATTTTCTCAATTCAAACGTCATAATCCCGCGTTACAATTTTAATCTCTCATATCGGTTTTGGCATTTACGGGTTCGTGGTATTGTTACGGCATATCGTGGATGCTCAACCATTGAACTTGATTGGATAACCTAAATTTTTAATAGAAACAAATGGAAAATGGAGCGATGAAACTGAAAATTCTTTGCTCACCATATGCATGAGTAAGAAAAAACTTTGACATCTCTCCGAAAATTCTATGAATTGCTCATGTTGGAGGGAAACAAACAAGTTGAGTGTGTGAGTACTCGGCTCCTGGTTCTGCATTTTACCTCCGGTGGCTAGAATATCGTTTTCCATTCCAGCATAGACGTAAACAAGATTTTCCTTCCGCCAAGCGGGAGATAACTCTAACTTTGCGCCCGCCGGGATGTGGTCTCATAGAATGTGCATAGTCAAAAAATAGGAGGTCCGAGTGCGTAAAATGTTACTCGGCACACACTGTACCGTGAACTAGTATTTTGGGGGAAAATTTGCTTATCCCCTTCGGTTGAAATGTACTACTTCTCCTCGTGCAGTCTAAGGCAATATTTCCTCGAGTTTTCCCAGAACTCATTAGCTAAAATCCATACGGATTTCTTTATATGACAGGGTTGACATGGCTGTCAGGATGAGAACAAGAAAAATTACCTTGGATCTTCCCTGCACACGTTTTCCCGAATTGAGGGTAATCCAGGCGTCCCAGCGGTGCCTGTAGACGTTGAGTGTGTTCCACTCGTTGAGCTTGACGGTCTCAGTGCTCCTTACAACACCAACGCCACTTCCACAATCGAATCTGACGAGAGCGATCAATAAGTTAATATCGAATCGACATTTTTTAACTACGTGAAAAACAATGTCACTTTGGGGAATATAAATATCCTTGAGTTGGGGAGAAAATATTCTCGAGTCGGGGATGAATAGAAGAGGAGATTTTGTTCCCTGATGGAGGTAGATATTATGGACTCAAATCTGCTACTTTTCCCTTGCGAAAATATACATATTTCGTCCTAGTTCGTCCAAGATTCACTCTCACGTCTTCTAGAGATTTCCATTTCAAGTTCATTTGGCTCATATTAACTCCTTTGGACGCCAAACAAACCGTTAAATACTGAAATGCGACTCACCCCCCCCCCTCCATATTAGAGAGGACATATTAAGTCTGGGAAAATCGAAATGGATAGTTTGAAATTACTAAAATTCACCTGAACTCGATAAAGCCATGATGAAGAATCACAGCCATAAAGTCACCCTGCAGATCATCACGCTCACCAGTCAACAAAAGAATTCCATTCCATGCCTCAGGACGAAATTCCAAGTCTAATTGGATATGTTTGTAAGCGGCTTTCAATGCTGGAAATGCCAGCCAACTTGATCCCGTGAAGCGAGGCGACTTAACTTGAATTTCTGAAACAATAATGAAGAACCATTTAACATTTCAGTCATTTGAATCCAATGGGAACTTTGGTACTTTGATTCCATCAACATATACTCTTAAAAATTGCAAATACAGAATTCTTTTTTTATTTTAAGTATTTAAAAAAAAATTCAAGCATTAGAAAAAGTCAAACAGTGTAATCAACTGATAATAATGGTTTCATTAAGAAATTATATTGTAACGCTATCAAATTTATTTAAGTATCCGATATTCCATGCCACTGATAAAGCGCCAATTATTATTACTGAATGGCTTCAGTTGCCAAAGTCCCTGACGGACCGGTCGATTGCCATTCGAGCCTCGACTTGTGCAGTATGTCGATTACTTTTTGACTACAGATCGATCCAGATTTCTGGAATGATCGACCCACGATCGATGAAATATCGAGTCGGTTTCCAGTCGACTGGTCTCAATTTTTTAGTTTTTTTTTCTGGGCAATCGACTTGATTAGGTGGATCATGAGGTGGTTTGGGGGAAAAAATAAATTCTAGTCGACCGGCAATCGACCCGGTATTTAGTCGATCCTGGGTCGATCATTTCAAATCAGAATCGACTTGTAGTCGAAAACTAATCGACATACTGCACAAGTCGATTCTGTAATCGATCCGTCCGCCAGGGGTAGATAGATTGAGTTCCACCGAATATCCAATGATTAACAAATGTGTGCTTGAGACAACTCCATTTGTCAACTATTATCGAATCACTGCAACATTCAGTGATGATTAGCGAATATACATTTGGTGATATTCAGTGAGCTTCATTAATGGTTGATGAGCTTCATCAACAATAACTACGTCCTTCCATCAGTGTCTGTTATAATATATCATCTGACGGTATGTGGAAAAAGGAAGTTGAGATCCAATTTTTATAGCTGGGGCATTCATCCCATGACCGACCGGGATGGTGGTTCTTACAGTATGCTAAACTTTTTGGCGAACTTCAAGATTCTGCTCATTTCAACATCCAGAAAAATGATCAGAATCATCACCGCCATAAGCATTATAAGAAGAATCTTGATGAATCGTGCTGAACGATATTATAAAACCATCGGTCATGTTTCTATATGGTAAAAAATAGGAAGCCTTGTGCGTTGATGTCAGAAAAAAAGCCGCAGGGTAAAGGCCACAGTTTATAACCCAGTGCATACTGAGCCTAATTATTTACTCAGTCATAGTTGGTTGCAATTTAACGTCGATAAATCAATAAAAAAAAGAGGGACTGCTGGTCCTATACTCAAATGTCTGACAATAGAATTTTCCACATGACCACCACCGGCAGACTGCTGCCGAGCTTATCGATTGCATCCGACTAGTATGCTTGCTACTGTGCCACAGGTGCATTTAGGATTACCGTCATCAAAACCCTAGCCTCTTGGAGAAATGTCGTAAAATGTCATATGGATTTTATAGTTGCTGTAGCGGAGGAGCATGAAAATGTGCTTTATAAAGTTTCTTACTTTATCTTGTAATCCCTGGATAGTTGATGTCACATTAGCCGGAGCCGCAAGGCCTCGGATCAACTCTATCATTTTTTAACCAACTTTTTGACATTCAAATGGACCAGGTAAGGGGCAAATATTTAATATTAATTAAAGATTTTACCAGCTGTCTTTTCAAGCGCTTTCATTTAACTTCCTACAGTTGATATTTCAATGTTGGAGATCCAAATAAACCGTTCCGTGAAAATTAAAAGTGTTGAATTTCAGAGGAGCTTCCCGTTTATAAGGCCCGTTGGAGGAGGGTTTCACTGGAGCATTGGAATGATACGACCCTGCTCGCAATGTAACGGGGAGGGTCAACTTGAAATTTTCCCTCTTCTATTCAAGTATACTCTCTGTACTGACGGCGACAAAAAATGTCATGTAAATCTAGAAAAAAATAATTTCACCCAAAAACTAAATTTATCCCTCTCATTAATAATTATCAATCCAGAAGGTCTGACTGACTCTAAAAAATCACTCAGTACTTCTCAGTGGCAGGGGACTAACTAAATACCAACCGACTAAATAATTGATTTGTGCCAAAAGCGAACCACTGTGGAGGATGCTTCATACGATCGTCTGCGTTCTCCAGCAAATTTTAACCAGAATACCAATCGGATAAATAGATTGACCTTTTCACACCCACAAATGTTGGAGAAACAACAGTCAGGAAAGAAAACAAAAAGGAGAGTGGAGCACAACGGAACAGGGAACATAAGTCCCATCGTGCCCCATGCTACTCAATTAATAATTTTTCCCCGTGGTACACCTTTTTCCATTGAGCTTTGTTGATTCCGTGGACCTGTTCACGCCTAAAGTCTCTCTCAAAAATATTCTTTTTCCAATATTTTCCCTCATCGATTCATCGACGGTTGAATGGCAACGACCTGTCGGTCCACAAACCTAACAAAGAATATTAAATTTTTTATTAGTCGCTGAACTCAATACTTTTTCCCCTCGTTGTTAACCAAGAAGTTGAAAGTCGTAAACTCTGGGGACCAGACGCACCCGCACCTTGACTCGGTCGGCGTTAATTGCTTCATCAATACTTTTACAACGCGCGAAGCGCGAGCGGGCGGAGGGGGAGGGGGTGGGCAGGGGGTAGTTCAGTCACGCGATTTCCATCCGTAGAGAAACTTTATGATATTATATAATACACATAAATGAATTATTCTCACGTAATGGTGGGTGCAAGTGTGCAAATGTGGAATTACGAATTGGGACTTGGGTTTAATAATGCCTGAACTGGGACGTTTAATGAGGAAATTCTATGGGAATGGCGATGGTTGTTGTGCATGAAGGAATTCTCAATGCTTTACCAAGTCTTGAAACTGTGTTTACGCTCGAAG
The DNA here is from genome assembly GCA_026005395.1 of Asobara japonica. Taxonomy (NCBI): domain Eukaryota; kingdom Metazoa; phylum Arthropoda; class Insecta; order Hymenoptera; family Braconidae; genus Asobara; species Asobara japonica. Next base: position 221,644 of record BQMI01000527.1, read on the forward strand.
AATAATAAATGAATTAGCCTGATGAGCTTTTTGGGGATAGCGAAATTGCCAACAAAAGCGTGTACTGGGTCGTGTTTTTTCCTGGAATTATGCATTAACTGGATATTTGAAAAATCGATAGGGTAAAGTACGTTGAACCAAACAATTCCAGGGCTTGCCCACTTTGCCGACTTTGAGAGGACGTGGAATACTACATCCCATAAGTGTTTTTGAAATTGGGCGTCCACCTCTCCTAAAATAGAATACAAATTGATGAATTTGTTTGTAACGACTTTCTTCAATGTGTGCAAAATATAATCTCTTTTTTTCACGATCGCACTTGTAACGATGGCTTGAAATGGCAAAAGCCAGATGGGCGGGTGTCCAGTACTTCCTTATGATGGAATTTTCAGGCGCAGCTTGAATTTTCCCTTTACTGAGAAATTGGTAGAACATCTAAAATGGTCAACGAACACTTCCTCAAAAAGAGTTCGTAATAGTAGATTACGAAGACGACTTTTACGACACAAGAGATAGAAAAGTTCCTTCTATCCAAGTGTCGAACAATGTTTCTTTGATGGCCCGTGCGTGTGCGAGGTTTCGCGCGAGTGAAGCGTTGCGGGAAGCGTCGCTCCATGCCCAGTGCATAAAAGAATTCAGCGAATATACTATAAAAGGCGCTCGGAAACCGAGCCCGAATCTGGCATTGGGGGACGGTAACAATAACAATTTTCGTCAATAGTTGCCGAAAAACTGGTGCGCGAGTAGTTATATAAGCTTCAATTCATATTGTCACAGGAACAAGCTACTATTATCACATCTTCCATACTGAAAATGGCAAATGAAACGAGACAGAGTTATGTACCGTTATGTTGATTACGTACAGAAGGGTCTTGGTGGAGCACACACTTTATCTACAAAATTCACCGATACATAAAGGAAGAGTGAGGTATAATGGTACAGGGGGCATAATGGAACACGTGCTCAATCTGGAAGATGGGACATAATGGTACACTCCCCACTCCATGCTACACGCATGTCTCATCATGCCCCAGCCTCTCCTATGAATATACATATACATAAACCTGTCCCTTCTAACATTTATCATATAGTAAAGTTCTTCAAAAGACCTAAATTATGTAAAGAGACTCTTGGTGGAACTCTTTTAAACAGTTGCTTTGGGCAAAGAGTTTTTGCCCAAGTTTCTTGGCCAAGCTTTTAGACATGAACTTGGGAAGTTTATTATTGCAATTATGGAGAATTTCAAAGAAAAACAATATCTCTGTATGCTGTGATCAACATGATATTGGATGAAAGTTGGATTCTCCCGTTTGTCCTAATAATAAAACAAGTTTGATATTGATTTTACCATTTTGGCAACGATCGCCAGCTCTGCCCAATGGACATTGGCACCGTTGTCTGAAGGCAATTCTCCTGTGTCCGATACTTCCTGTATATCCACTGCCCGTCTCTTCCTCTGATTCGTCAAGGTCAGGCAATTGCTCGATGTAACAATTTCCCACTGGTCCACAATCGAGGGAACAGGCTGGCTCGGTTATTGACACACTCTCAGTCGTTACTGCCACCTTTTGCTTCAAGTTTGGAGGCTGAAAAGCAATAACACGACTCAATACCCCTCGTTTCATTAATCTGTCACGGCTTTCATGAAATATTGCAACTGAATGAATGGAAAAAAAAAGTTGAATGGAAGCAGAAAATGAAAAAAAACAGTGTTGTATATATACTGATTTCCGAAATTGTTCCTTTCATCCTCGAGAAAAAGAAGACGTGGGGGCCTTATATTTTCTTTTGCACACTTGGACATTCAACGAGAATAAATGTGTATTAAAAAATATATGGCAATGAGAAATGGTCCATGACTGGGTCTTTATTGATTAAATCAATGCCCGCGATCCCTAGAACTACGGCAGAAATTTGAATCAAGAACTTTCCGTTCTCCGTACACGAACAATTAAGAAAAGTCATTAAGTAGTAAAGTAGTGGAAAGTTTCTCTAAAAACCCTTCAGTTTTTCCTCCTCATAAGATAAACTTTTCCGAATTAAAATGCAAATGACAGTTTTTTGCCACCATCAACATAACTTTAAATCGCGACTTTCAGTCTCAAAAAAATTGAGATTAATGGCCGGAGCGTTTATTTGTCAGAAGTATAGAGTAACTTACTGAGTCACATAAAAAAACACCAAGTAATTAGCAGATATACAAGATACTTAATTACCTCAGAAACCGGTTGTCCAGGTATTTCATTTGACTCATCATCGGGCTCCTTCATTCTATTGGATCTTATATTTTCCCCATGAAGATTAATGTGGCTCTTCTGCGAGTGCTGTATGTCACCATTTTCACTGGAATCTGGATAATTTTTCATACTCAATCGGTTAACGTCATCCTCAGTAGAGCCATGAATATCACCTGTTGACGGCAATGTTGAATTCAACTCTGTGGGGGATAGAAATCAAAATAAAAATAGTATTTTACAATTGGTTACGGTACGATGGTTGTAGAAAAAATCGTTTGACGTCATTCATTTTTTGCGTCATCATTCTACACTTTTCTGCAGGGTTTCAATTTTTTTTTTAACGATATGTTTCCACCATGGAAATAGTGGAATACTAGGTTCATAATCAGGACTAGGGTCAGGACCGGGGTTCAGCTGAAGATCAGAACTAGCGTCAGGACGAGGGCTATGTCCAAGACAGAAGTCACTTCCAAAATTAACACTAGGAGTAGGATTAGAACCAGCGTTAGGGTTACCATTGCGGACCATTACTGGGACAATGACAAGGTTAAGGACTGGAATTACGTCCAGGATTAGGAGCAGAATTAATAAAGTAATGCAGATATGCATGTCTCTCAGGAGTCGTGCCAGCCTCATTAAATTAGTCGGTTAACTGGTGAGGTACGAGTACAATATCCTGCCATTTTGCCCATATACTCCATATTTTAATCCATCAATTTCTCTCGGCATTAGAGACTATGTTTAAATGTCTTCTTATCTCTACGGGGACCTTAAAATAATTTTTATTTCTGTAGCTCTCCATTGAAATTCTGATGATAATTGGATTATTTGAGATTGATGGGAATGAACTATTTGAATGACAATGGCCGAATGAGTTTCCTGGTGGCTCATCTGTCATTGAGAGGAGCCCCTGACACTTGATGCACTAGTATTGACACGCTCGATTGTTCATCGGCGTTATTAATGCGGGTATGGTAATGGTATATCAGATACGAAGGGGGTAAATGGGGTAGAACTGATGCGATACAGGGGCTGATGGTCGGAATATGGTTATCGGAGAGGCAGTAAGACTCACCTGAACAACTGTAGCCATTCTTGTGGAGGATGTAGCCATCCCTGCAGTCGCACTCGTACATCCCATCGTGCAATTCGTAGCACAGTTGTTCGCATGGTGAATTATGGCCGCATCTTCCTGCGATAAAACAAGGTCCTATTACGTATTTACTTAATTAGAGCCTCAGGCGGGGCATGGAGATTTGATGAAGGGCTGTTCATTTATGGCGCTTGATGGAGAGCTTATCCCCAGATCGGATGGCAAACTTGAATCATTGGGTTTTTCTCCGATTTTGGAAATTAAATTTTTTTTACCCCTTTCAAAATAGACGGGGAGAAACATCGCCGACTCTAGGATAAAATGTCACCCAAATCGACTTTCGTGATATAACTGAATACGATATTTTTTTTGTCCGACTTTTCGAATTTATAAATTTTTGAGAAGTCCGTGAGCTATTGGACATTTTGAATTTTCATTGAAATTTTCATAATGCTGAATGAAATACGTATCACGTGTTTAGGCAATTAGACTACTGTTGGGGGGTATGGAGATTTGATGGAGGGATGCAGGTGTTTATTTATGTTCCCTAATGGGGGAATACATGTCCCAAGAATACAGGCATTTTGCCCGAATAAGACGGTACAATCTCAGATTAGGCAATTCAGAAGTGAGCAGCACATAGCAATCATAAAAAGGAGACTGAAAAGGAAAGTTTGTCAAATTCTGGAAATTCATCAGAATGACTCTCATTTGTGTACATGAATGTGGGGTCCTTGGATTCATTTTCAACATGAAACCGTATTGTAAAGGATCCTAGACATTCGGGATTTGACCATCCTCTTTATTTTGAAAAATTTGGTAGTACATTTCATGTTGAAATTTAAATTTCCATGTAGGAAGTCGCGAATGACCTGCACAATGAGTGATTTTGATGGCAAATTTTTTTTTTGTCGGAAACATTGGAACAAAAGGTCTTTATTCACCAATTTTTTCACCCATCATTCCATTCGAATTCTGTTCGATTGCCTCGGGTATAGAATAACGTGCCATCTCCAATAATAAACCAACAAAAAGCGTGAATTCCCGTACTCGTACTCTATTTGATACGCAGAGCCCCTAAAAACGTGTAACAACAAATATGGTGGGAAGTTAGGGAGAGAGTGGGGCATAATGGGACGCTAGGTATACTGAGATGCCTCCCATTTGATACATGTTCCCATGTGCTCTAAATGATGACAAATGTTCACAAATTTCTATAGGAAATTCTATGGGATTCTATGAAAATTTCATGAAGATGATATGAAAATTTGAAACGCGTGTGTAGATTGAACTGTAAAATTACCTTGAAATGCAGCCTCAAAGGTTGTCCGTTCGTCAATTGGATTCTGGGCCAGGACCAAATCCATCAATCCAAGTAGAATGATCACATAATACTGTCCCGCCATGGTTCAACATGCACAAACACTATCGTTAATTATTCTTTTTGTACGCATGCGTTTCACTGGACCAATTATCTGTGACAAGGAGTAATTATGGTCATTGTTTACCGTAGTTTCTTTCTCCCCCAATTCCCCAACATCTCTTTTACATGAAATTCTGGGACACTGAACCAATATTTATGAGCATTAAAAATTCATTTTCGGATGGAATTATTCAGAGAGGCCAGACTCCGCACATAAAACGTTTTAGGGATTAATTATTAATGCAAATAATCAGTATAAATCGTGATGTTTCAGCGTACAGGAGTAGTAAATAAGTGGAAAAATTATGGCGTGTATATTGTGGCAGAAAAATGGCAGAGTTGAGAGGTATGCAACAGATCAAAGTTTTTTATTCAATTATTCACAAAAATATATGTTGTTTCATTTTTTTCATTTATCTTCTTTTTTCATTTTTGGAATCGTAAATGCTTTTAAATTAATATTAATTAAAACTTTTAATTTTTCAAAATTTCTAAAATTTTAGATTTGGGTTTATGTTCGAAGTCTCTCCAGTTTGAAATCATTCATCGAATTGCTCGTCACATCGGGTACATCAATTATCGATCAATTTTCTGTACAATTTTCTCACGTACGGCAAAATTTCTTGACTCAAGTAAAAACCTGGTTGATTCACGGAAAATGCAATGAATCCAGTGGAGTTACTTGAGTCTAGCAAATTCCGCCTTCCTCCTATAGAGAAGATGTATTGATTCAACCAATAAAGACGCCATTGAATCAACGAACAATTTTCTCAAATCAATGTCCTTTAACTGCAGCCAACTAAGCATGTTCATTGGCTGTTATCTTGTAATGTAAGCCATTTTATCAAAGGCCCTCCCCCTTTTCACACCTTTTCAGAAGTGTTTTTCTTTGCCCGATTAAACCTAATTTTTCATTTGTGTATAAAAAATAGACTTCTATGCTACGCCCAATTTTAGTGTATATCCTAGGATCGAAGAGAGACATCCATTATATTTTAGAAACTGTTTTCCAGACAATTTTCCGATTCATCACTGGTTGTGGATATATTGATTAAAAACTAGCCCTGAAGTTCACTTATCGAAATTTACCAGTTCGCCACGAACTGTGTCAGCAAAGTATTGTAACAAATGTCGAGTGAATTCCCACAACAACACAATCGTAGTTAATCGAATATTGATAATTGAATAAATTGTCAATCGTCTCAAAAATCGACAGATGCCGATTCAATTGATTGAATCCATCCCATCTCATTTCGCGGAAATGTATTGGGTATTGTGTATCTCAGTATCGAGGGCATGTGGTCTCGAAATCTACTTTTCCAGGCTGACGTTGTCGTATTTCTCCAGTGAAATAAATAGATGCTAACAATACACCAGACATTCCACATGGAAATATATATCGTAGAGAAACCATATCGGTATCGGCAATTTGATATTTTGCTAGTAATATCTCCAACGCCAAGAGAGATATCGAAATTTTCATAAAGCCTTTTTGGTAAATCTTGATTGACTATACAAAAAAGTCTATATGCATATTTGGATACGCCTTTTAGGTTCTAAAATATTTCCCAAAAATTGGTATCTATTTTATGCATACATCGTTTTAAATAAAAAATATATTAGAAAATGATATATATGCTTGTTACATATATTGTCTATATTTCGTATCATTTATCTTCCCCTCATTCATTTGATATATCAACTTACCCCCAACTAATTATATTTTTCATGTGGGAGGAAATTGTATAGAATTCCTATGGGATCTTTTCGTACGTGACACATTTTCTATTGACTCGGGTATGTGCTATCGGAAAAACTAATCTTAGACAATCTTGAAGCGGAAGCGAAGCTCCATTTGACACAGTAGATGGGAGAGTGAAATAAAATAACGTCAAGCGATAATGTCAAATCTATATACGTGCTATATGTACGCTGCATATCCATCAAGTGCTCATTGGCATTTAGCACATCTTTGGAATCAATTCCCGGGGATAGTTAACCGGGGTTCGACTTCATGAATTTCCACTCAAGTGGAAAATTGAGGGCGGAGTGAGACATTTGGCTAATAAAATTCGGGAAAAAGGATTTGCCAGTTTTCAGCCGAAATTTTTGGCATTATTTTTACGTTTGAACTGTCAAAATTTATCCCTGGCAAAAGATAAAAACTGAATTTCTAAAGCTCGCGGAAATTTACAAATTTTCAAAATTATTGTACTGTTCAAAAGTGGTACATGCCCAGAAGAAAATTGTTTGCTAAGTTATTTGGTGCCACTGAACACGGAATATTTGAAAAGACCAAAGTACCGACATTTGGAATTAAACATGAGTTTTTCTCCACAATAAATGGCGAATGCAAGATAATATTTTATCTTCTCAATAATGAATAAGTTACTACAAAGCATTTGTATGCCTCAGAATTTTCAATATCCTTCAATGATAAGGTTGTATATAGGAAGCGAGATATGGTCAACTATTTCCATTGAATTCGCATTTCGCAAAAACATTCTGTTCAACCATGTGTCCTATGTAAACTATATATTTCTATGTAAGGAAGATTTATGATGTCTTAATAAAAACATTCACTCTATAGCTTCCACCAATGCTATATAAAAATTGTCATTTTCCTATATATGTTTTTCCATATGACAGTTTTTATAGCGAAGATGTAAACTAGACTGAGAGGGCCGTACAAATGAGGAGGGCCCACTGAGTCAGATGTCTTCCATTTCAACCTGATTTTAAATTTAAAAAAATCAAAGGAATATGATGACGTAGGGCCTTTTCACGTGGATGGCCCATAGATACAACCAAAGCCTATTTATCGCCAAAATTTAGTCCATGGAGTACAATTTCACTGCAGATTTTTTCCAGGTATACATATCCTACTAATGCCGCGAGACTAGACGAGACAAGTCCTTCTCTCGTGTCATCTTGTCAAAGTAACAATTTGTTCGCCTCGTCTCATCTCATAATATGAGGGAAGGCATTACTTCTGATCTAAGCCTGACTTCAAGAAATTTTTCGTCTCGTCTCTCCCCGGCGTTTTAAGGTCGTCGTCACCAAAAATATCTAATCGCCACCAATGAATTTGCTGAGATAAATGGACAATTTTTTTCGGTAATATTATACTCTCTCATCTCTGTTTTCTCGTGTTTCCCTCTTTCTCATCTTTTCTTTTCTAAATATTTGAGTAAAGAGTATTGTCTCGTCTCGCCTTAACTCTCATCTCGTTTATCTCGTCTCGTTTCTCTTGTCACTCGGAGCATCACTGATACTTTCCATGGTAAGGCTGAAATTTATGCTAAACCTATATATTATGATTATGGTTGAACCCACCACCCCCCTTCCACCCCGCAGGTCCTCCTTAAAATTCAACATGTATCCATCGACTTATCAGCCAGGAACGTGTCAGCACCACATCACATAGTTAACAAAAAGACACATGAACTATCAACTGTTAAAGTGCTGGGAATGAGCAGGGACTTCACTGGTCGCACTGGGGGAATCAATAAATATCACAGTAAAGTGTCTTATGCACTCCTCAGGTCACATTTATTTTTACCATAAGATTTATATCCCGATGTGGGGGATGGCACGTAAGACCCCCATGGATCACCCCTAATTAATGGTGTGTACGGGGGAGCGTTGTAAATTGCTCCGCAGGTTTGGTAAAAAAAAAAATTACGTGGAGATACGTGAAAGCCGGCCGGTGTCTCCAATCGAACTGGTGCTATCGCGAGTTTGTGGCAATAGCGAGGGGTGGAAAAAGAGGGGATGATAGCGACAGTGGCGCCCATTTACGCTACTCGCTACCCCTTGCGTACTCCAATCCCCACAATGGCATATATATGTCGGTGATATGTGTGTCGGACATAAATTGTATATCGAAATATATGAATATATTCAACATATATTGACACATTGGAAAAATATTTTCATCGATCAGGAATATATCGAACAGATGTGTGTTGGACATGCATCGTATGCCGGAGTATGCCATCGAACATATACTCACACATCCGAATCTATACATACAACAGAAATATATTCATAAGTCAAAAGTGGACTCATATATCGGAAATATATACATATAACGGGAATGTGTGGGTATTTCCGTACTCCACCTCACACTTCGGTACTGATAGATCAATTTGAAATAGTTTTCTTTGCACATCTATATGAAATATATGAGTCGACTGTAAATTATACGTGATATTGTACAGATAATATATAGCACAAAAAGTATAAAAAGAGAGTTCGTCTGTAATTATCACTCTATATGTCCATCGATATGTGTATACACAAGCGACAGAATGTTTTATGGCTCTAGTTCGTTTAAGAGGGCGGAAGGGGGGTGTAAACTCGTCTGAACCTTCTCGAAAATGTATGGGTCGTCCTTAGATCGATATATTCTGGATCTCAAACATAGCATTCATCTATTTATATGTGAAAATCTATCTATATATCCAGTCGCCTCTCAATCTACCCAGGGAAGGGAGAAGGATAATGGGCGGTAATTGCCAACCTGTTCAAAATATTAGGATTTTTATCTCTATGTCTATATATACGAGCAGTAGAATGTTTTATGTCTACAGTTCTGATGGGAAAGGGTTAACGAGTGGGGAGATAGATCGTGTGTGGGCATTTTTTATGATATATGGGTTGCCCTTGGATCGATATATTTTGGAACTCAAATATAGCTTTCATCTATCGCTATATGATGACCTATGTATCTACCCATTTCCACATCTATCTACAGTTACATGCACAGAAATGACAAGGGCGCTTTATGTCGATAGTTCTAATTGCGATGCAAAAAGATACAAAACTGTTTATAAATCTTGCAAGGGAGGTGAGTTATCCTCAGGTCACTATATTCTAGAACTCATATATAATATTGATATATAAAGGGATACATCTATCTGTTCACCTATACATGTATATTTACGAACGTGCCCATGTAATAATCTATATACTCATCCATCCATCGATATACGCGAATGGCAGGATGTTTTATGTCTACAGTTCTCATTTTAAGGAGTAGAACACGGGGGGGTGAAGGGGGGAGAAACGCGTTTGGGCACAGCAGGGGTTGTATGGGGATACGCATTGAGCTTCGATCGGACGCCATTTTGGGGGATGATGCGCGCGTTTACTACCCCCGAACTCTATGGTTGACCCGTGGGGTAAAGCGCCGAGAGACGTTGAGCCAGGTGGAAGTGTAGGGTTGACCTCGAATTACGTGGAAATGACTGGAGGGATTTGTGGGGTCATTCTAGTTTGCGCATATCAGGGAACGGTGCACTGTGAGAAAAAAAAATGGGGTAATTGGGGAAAACTGCTGAATTTGAAAATTTTGCCGTCGTGAATTTAGGGACGAGGAAATGTGCGTGAAGTATATACACTCGACTGAAATGAAATTTCGAGACCCCATTCATCCCCTTGTTATCTCAAAGCTTTGAGAATTTTGCATTTTTTTTTTGCTTTTTTGTCTTATCTACAACTAGATGTCTTTCAACTTTATATTCTTCCTTAACATCTTCAAAATCTTTGATTTTCATAATTTTTTGTTTCTTTCAAAAATGTTTGAAAGGGAAAAATCTTTACATACTCCAAAACTCGTCAGAACTCGACTTCGAATTTCGTCAATTTTGAATTTTTAGATTTTTCGAATGTCGTACAACTGCAGGATACCTGAAAAATAAAAAAAAAATAGCAGTACTTGAAAAATAAACTGAATTATTTATTTCCTTTCCATATTTCTTGTACAATTTCTTTTCCCCTAAATCCATTGGGGGACGTCATACAGATAACCGAAAGTCGATAAAAGCGGGAACTAATACTGTAGAATGTGTTTTTCCGGTTGAATTTAAATGCTGCATACAGTAATTGTAAAACTTCCACAATGCTCAACGAAAATAATAAAATTACTTTATTAAATACAAAAACTATTGTTATGTCATACATATAGCACATAAAAGTACGAAAGTTAATATCAGGTTGGTGTTCAGCCACCAGCATAGTTATAGAGCCCCACGGAGAGAAAAGTTTTATAAAAATTACCCTTCCGTTTAGGAAATCTGTAACGGGTGCGTGTTTCATTTTTTTTTTTACCCAAAAATACGATGAACATTCTAGCCACAGTTTGATAATATTTACTGAGGTGATAGCATAAGATTTGTCCAACCGTGTCGAGATGTTTTATTAGGTTTTTAAAAATTTCAAATTTACAAAAAATGGAGATTGTGAAATAAAATCTAAATTTCACACAAATTCCAAATCTTTGAAAATTTGTAGAAAACGAAAGGTAATTTGAATCGAACTTCTCTGATTTTTCCGTATCGGAACAATTTGCGAGAGGATAGAGATTTAAGTAAATGCACCAAGGGTCCAACTTTCGTCGCTTATAACTTATCATTCCTTCCAATATACTCTCATCGCTTAATCAATACTTCTCCGTTCGTGAACAGTGATGGACCGCTTCATCAATTCACCAATATATACACAGAATAAGTGGTCAATTACTGAGATGAAAATTCGTTAAAATTCAACTTTCCGAATGATTTATTTCGATGACTTCAATTAACGTTTGAAAGGTCTAAAATTTTATGGATTCAAGAAACTTCCAGAATTTAGCAAATTCGAAAATTCGAGAAGGTTCTGTAGTTTTCAAATTTTCTCCTCACAATTGACTAAAAAGATGCCCTCTTAAAAATTCTCCATGAACTTCTTCCACGAGTCTTCGATAGGTGCTAGTACGACAATGACTATCAACGCTGCAACAAACACAGCAATAACAATAAAGTAAATGGCGAAGATGAGTTTTCTCATAGCAGCCAATGGGGCATCCCTCCTGGCGTCTGGATGTCCCATAGAGCCCCTCTGTAGGTCTTTCATGGGGAACGCATTGATTCTTTGACTGTCCTGCCTATCCGAAGCGCATCCAGCAAAAGACAGAACAATATGTGTCACAACATGGAAGACAACATAAGCAGTCAGCACCCAGATGACCCATTCTGGAATTTTGGCCTTGGCCAATTTAACAGCGAAGAATAGCGCAACGATTCCACATATGTGGGCAGCATTCCCAACAAACCAATGGGCCCAATTGAACAGCGGTCGTCTGGGTGTTCCGGGATGAGGTCGAAGAGCCGCCATGAAAGGCTGGATGAAGGCCAGAGCTGTCGTAACTACTCCCAAGGTTGCGTGAATCGTTGCTGAACTCCACTCACCAATCTCCACGAAGATAACGACAAATCCGGAAATCGTCATGGCCCAGGTCAGAATCATGAAGAATCGATGCCAAGCGAACCACTGGTCCTTTCCGCAGAGAGTCGACCGTAACCATGTTTGCTTGTAGTACCTTAAACAGAGATACTTCTATTAGGATACGCTCCATGTGAAGCAACAACTGCAAAAATTAAGAACTGAAACATTTGCAAGAAAATCAAACGAATAGGGCCATTCAGATATCGTATTATCAAACGAAGTGACATTAAATACCTGGCCATCAGGATTCCAACTGAAGCCGTGCCAATCCAAGAGGCGATCATCAAAGCTCCATGGACCCGAATTAAGATACCATCAGCCGCAGCAATACTCGCAACATCCGAGAGCCTCCTAGGTTCTGCGGAAGCTTCTCTCAATATATTGTGGTAGCCTACACCATTCGGTTTCAGGTCTTTCCCCGACGCCAACAGCAGGTAGTAAGGTTTGTTCTCAATATCGAATTCCTTGTTCTTTACCGTGGTCCTTCGTTCCCGAGAGTACCTGCAGTAAATTCTGCTGTCCTCAAAGGTGCTTTGCTCGAGATTCAGCATTCCGGATACACCAGATAAGCGTTCGTTCTTGTGGCCGTTGTTCCATGAATGGTGGATGGATATTTTTCCGTCGTTCTCTATACACTCAACAACGCTATCGTCACCCATTTTTTCATCATCAGAAAGACCCACTGCTATGTATTTCCCGCCTTCACCCTGTAGCTCGAAAATATAACGCTCGCCCTTGACTGATATGGCCACCATTGCCTGACAATCCTGATTCTTGATGCAATTATTTGGTGAGCCGAAGCACGATTTTATGATACCACAGTCTGTGTAGATGGCTCGTTGACGACTAAGAGCTTCATTGGTCTGCAAAACAAAAATTTTTGACTTATTCATCGAACTGTACTGCCAGAGCAAGATTATCTCTCTCAAAAACATGACTTTTGAGTCTCTTTCGTTTTCATTTTTATGAAATTATTGGTAAGAGTCCAAATTTTTTTTCATTGAATGAATTTTTTTCATTGAACAGAAAGTTCGTATACGTTCAAACACTTGGATTGAAATCTAAGACCTCAAGTACATTCGGGAAAGAATTTCTCGAAATTTCAACACATCCGAGCACTGTCTTGGAATCTATCAAAATTGATGATGGAGGCCTTGAAACGTCAGCTATCATGATAATGCATAGTTTCATAATTTTTTTTAGAGAAAGGAGAATACAATCTTTAAAACTAATGTACTTCGCCTGTCTATATATGTTCTTTCAATGTTTCAAATTACTCTTTCAGTTGGGAATTCCATTCACACGTATTACGCGTGTCGAAAGCATTTTTGCCTGTTATCCTCAAAACTAGGATTATTGACGAATATTCTTATGAAGCTTTATTTCAGCTCTCGAATTACACTACAATAAACATTCTCATGAAAACTAAGCTATCCCCTGGCCCGTGTCGACATGTGCTCCGACCACAAAATCTCAATGCGCGCCTAAAGAACATTAGGATAATGGCGCGACCACTGTCGAGTTAGGAATGCAAAGAACGCCCGAGATATTTGCAAAACTCTTAAAACTTGGACTTATTTTTTATTCGGAAATAACAGAGTCCTCCTCTGAGGCAACATACGTTACCAGGCACCGAAGTTTAAATTTATACAGCACTTCTTGACCCACTTGCATTGATACTTATTCAAAATCTCAGCCACCATATTTCCAGGAACGCTATACTGGAGCCTCTCCATTCATTTTTGACGGCAAAGTAATTGAGAAAAATTTATAAACCCCTATGGGGAAGATGTATGAATGAAAATTCCGTGTGTCGAGCGTTGAGTCGCGAATTCACGTATAAATTTGAACGGTATAGAAATGGCACTGAACTTTTGGCGATATTCTGAGAGATGAGTTTCCATAAATGTGAAAATATCTCGGGGAAAGTATCAGATGAATTTCATTTTAAAAAAATGAAATACTTCGGTTTAGATGGCTCTTTTACGTCTTGGGGTTATGTCTACAACTCTTATAGATATCGTAGTGTCAGGAGTGAACAATTTAAGGAGAGACAATATTTTTTCAGTATCTAGGTTTACTGGATAAATAAAAGATGTTAAATCAACGCTTGAAGTTTAATTATGAATCTCCAAAAAAAGTAAACCTAAAAAATTAGGTTGCCCCAATCATATAAATTTCAACCATGACTAAAATTTCCTAAATTATCAAATGCCAAGAACTTAACTTAAATTTTCAGTTTCAAAAGAAGTTTTAAAACTATAATCCAAATGATCAGCAATGAATTTTCATATGAACACTGGGCACACGATAAATATTATTGTGTTTTTGTAGCAGTACATTCATACTTTACGCAATATCAGTCACGTGACAGATTGGCGTTATGTCAGCCTTGAATATTGTAATTTATATTCAAATTTATTGATGTAACTACAGTATCTCTCTATAGAGTCCAAAGTAGCTAATTCTTTTTTCATCGAAATTGCTTCGTTTGGAATTTTTTCGCTGTTACATCTCCAAATGCCAACTCCCCCAAGGATGCATATTAGCACATATCACCGATACTTCTTCTAGACATTCCCAACGCACGTGCGGAAGGATCTATAAATAGACTTTTTCTATACTCAATCACTCATTACCGCGATATAATCAAGCGGCTTCAGCTGCAATAAAAAAAAACAATGAAAAAGATACTAAAGATCAATTGAAAGTCCCATTGTCACTTCCTCCACGATTACGTGAAACAGATGGCTGAGATCTGATTACAATCATTTGCATGTAATGCCTTTCTCGATAAAGAGTGACGTAAACAGGTAAAATCTACCTTGAGCTCCGACAATCAACCTTGAGGGACCAATGATAAAAATCCTTGAGACATTTCACTGGAAAGATATGTTTTACTACATTCCTTTGCCCCATAAAACCCAGTTGAGTTGTATAATCCACTGGGTCCATGTGGGCTTGACCATTTACTTTCTACTTACTCGGGGTGCCACAGGTGCCTCGTAATACGGCGGTGTCGTTGGTCTCTCGGTTGGTGGTGGTGTTGGTGATGTCATCACCTCGATGCTACGTCCCAAAACAGTTATGCGGGGTGATTCAACCCCTACCCAGTACGTGGCGTAATCTTGAACGAATGTGGAGCTGGCAAAATGAAAATTGACATTAATAAAGGCCGCGTGGAGTATTAAAAACTTGTGTGAACAGTTTTCCCGTTGGAATATCGGTGAATGAAATATACTGGCAAAGAACCAGCAGTTGAATGCGGAATAAAATGGAATAATTCAAACGCATATGACTCATACTTGAATATAATTGTTCCTTCGAAATCAGCTGGTGTTTCCCAATCGAACTCAATGTTACGTTTTTCACTGTCATCTGCATGAGTAACTGAATTCTGCAATTAATAATAACTTGCAATCACACAACTGCGGAAATTAAAAAATAATGAATGGCTGCATAATGAAGTTGTTTGCGCAGCATATAGCATAATTGTTGATGCCATGGGTCAAGTGGAATGATGATAAGTATTGTCAGATGTGCTTTTCTACTCCAATAATTACCTTGAGCCCAGGTGTACACTCGATAGCCTTGACATTGTCCGGTAAATTGGTGAACTCGCCAACATATTCTCCCGTGTCAACGCTCCTAGCATTGATAATGAATCCCTTGTAAGCGGCTCCCTGAGGACTCCCCAAAATCACTCGAATTCTGCCTTGTCCAGCTGCCGGAAGGATCTGATAAGGCGGATAAGATTTGTTGGGTACTTGGCCCGTATGATGGGGTGTCAAACTCTTGCAGACGTTGAGGGGTGCCCCTTTCGGAAAACTCCAGACCATTGGCGATAGACATATGGCCAAGATTAGAGACAGTTTCACTGTCAAAAAAAAATTATCTTCATCGATTAGATATCTCGATTGCAGTGATTACATCAGTGATAAAAGGACCGGAAACCGCCACTTGATTGATGATAATGCCGTATGTGATTTGCACAGACGGTTGATATGAATTTATCATTATCAAATCGAAATCGTCCTTGAATTATAGATAATTCGAGTGAAAGTACTGAATTTTTGTTTTGCTACTTCGTAGAAATTCAAATAAAACATTGTCTAATTGGTCGCAGGACCCACGTGTGTGTATTTATGCTCCAATCTGAAGATATTCTTTTTCTCAAAAAAGCAGTATTTCTAGGATACAGGAGAATTAAACATAACACGTAGTGTCTATTCGGTTTCTTAAGATGATCTCCGTAAAACTCCGCAGCTTTTCTTACTCGTCTCGCGTCGTAGGGATTAATAAAAGAAAAAATGATAAATGTAGCAATGACAGATACACATAATAAAGTTCTTTCCTCATGGCTCTCAGGGTTTTTACACCCAGCGAATATTGCATGAATCATGCTACACACGTCAGGAGAGTTTTCGTCTCGTGGGGGGAAAATTCTCCATCCAGTGAGCGGAAATGTGTCCTTGTCACGTGAGTTATTTGGCCTTGTCGCAAATTATTACTCCTTTAAGACATTTAGCACTCAATCGAACTGATTATCAATGCCACTGTGTATTTATTCGGAGATAAACTTGATCGATAAATAGTTCAATGAATGGGTAGAGTATGCAATTAGCTCAGCAGATTCAAGACAGCTTCAAATTCCTTCGCAATTTTTCCTAATATGTTATTTTATTTGTGCCATTGGTCAATTTTAAAGTCCCAAATATTTTTTTTCCAATTTCAAATTTTCGCATTTTTCAATGTTATTAAATTCTGAAATTTTTCATTTAATTTTTGTCTCAGGCTCATGGTTTTCTCGCATAGCTTTTTAATGGAGTATATCATTGTGCTCCATGACCAATCACATGTTCTACTGTACCATCTGTCCCATAATGTGCCCCGTCCCGGTGTGGCCCTTATACCAGTAGGCCCCACTCTTTCCTACTTAATGGACGAATAGTTCAATGCCTGGAGAAAATGGTGCAATTAACAGACGGGTTTTAGAAAATTTCTTGATTAAAGACTTGCAACTTAGTGCGGAGTGAAAGCAGACTGATGTAGTGATGGGAGATACGCGACATGTTGGCACAACTCAAAGGCATTACCTATATAGACAATGCAGGAATTTAGAATAGGCAATTGTTGGCATCGGCATCAATTTTTCAACAATTCGTCAAACAGTTGCAATGGAACATTTTAATTTTCTTCTCAATTTTCAAACTTATTAGACTTTAAAGTTGTTCAAAGAGTTACAAATTTTATGAAATTTTTTCAACACATTTGGCATTCCCAATACTTTTGAAATTATAAGATTTTTTGAACATTTCATTGCTCTACTTCAAAATTTCTTGAAATTTCGAGTTTTGGAAAATTTTAAACCAGAGTGAGCTGAAAATGGAAATTTATATAAATACCTCGTTGACAGAGAAGACAAAGTTCCACAAAAAAGAGTTATTCAAAAATTTCGATATCTCGCTGAGATTTCGAGATATTTTCAAAAAATGGTGGGAGGTAATGAAGGCATTTATCCCAGAAGATTCTTGTATTATTATAGTCTCATGTATCTTAATCATTGACAATATTTCGTTATAGAAAGGGGACAAGGCTCGCGAACCCGTCGCCATTTAGTTACACGACTGAAACATCAGCGGTCATGATGCATGAGCAAGGATGGATAACTGCTGTGAATTGGGCACACGTATACAATGCTCCACTCACAATTATGGGAACGCTTTTTTTCTTATTTTATTCCTATCGCCTTACGTCATCCAATTTTCAATTCATAAACTAGCTAATTATAATGGATAATCAGAAATAAATAAATAGTGATACTTTTTCTTTCCTTCAATTCTTCAGGTCATTAAAAAAAATGTTCTCGAACGCTGAACAACAAAATAACAGACAATTAACCATCATAATTGCATAATGGATACAGCAAATCGGTAAATAACAGGATATAATAGGAAAAATTGCAATTGTATGGATTATGTCGCAAATATCTTTTGAGCTAATTGATCTGAAAGAAAAACGTGGCCTTTAACATTCACTGAAGTGAAACTTCCTGGGGCCAGACTTCTGCGCTCGGTAGAACTTTTTGGAAAAGACATATTTTTTTATGCGTTCTTCGAGTTCTGAAAAATTTGGAAACTTGAAAGAGAATTGCCTAATTCCTCCCAAAAATTGAATGTCTTCCCATATTTTATTTTAATTTTCGAGTAACGCGGCTCTTAATTTCCCCGCGCACGCGAATAAAATAATTCCGAGTACATTGAACCCTAGCGCCTTTCCCCGAAGTATTCCTTCGTCTCAAGTCGATTGTGCAATCGAAAACACAGGCTTCAATCCCATCAAAATTACTACTCACGATAAATATAATCAAAACAATGACATCAGGAGAACAAACTGCAGACTTACCCTGATCCATGGTGATGAGATAAATTGGATGCTGTGCCAGAAATTCCTCGGATTCGTGTATCCGCGAATTGATCGGAGTGATCGCCGTCTATTCGATATTACCGATCCCTAGCACATCTCAATATGAAGCCAAACTAAACCATTAATCCAAAAATATGTCCAGGTTTCTACAAAAAAAGAAAACTTTATAGTAGGCTCCTCGTCTCATTTGAACTGTGCGAAGGAGCCATAAAGATACAATTATCTCGAGAATGAGTAGATTACAGAAGAAATTGCTTTTTTATCAGACATTTAATTTTATATAAAAGATTTTTTATGATATTTCTCCATAAAACCATTTGTTAATAAATACAATAAACTTTTTCTATTGAGGAAAACGATAAGTGATCTTTTTATCGGCATAGAAATTTTCGATGAAGAATGTTTCATCATTTTTTTTGTCCAATCTCTCGTTAATAAATAATTGACTAAAAATTTTAAGCGTCGAAATTGGAATTCTGCATTGCACATCGTAGTTTATTCACCATAAACACATCTCGGTCGATAATTCAGTTGGAATGCATTGAAATCACCGCATATGAACCGTAAGAGGCATTCGACTCAGAAACCTCATTTTAATAGCCAAGTCGTAAAACAAGAAAAATCAATATTCGCGTATTAAAAAGGCATAGTTCACTTTTTACAATTGCAAAAATGTCCTTCCTTCCCTTTCGCAAATTAATTTTTGTAAAAAAAAAATTTTGGAAGAAAAAACCCAGTTGTTTGTCACTTGATCATTAAATTTTTCTAAATTATATATTGCAATGGAAATTTTTCTATGCCCCAAAGATCGCGAAATGTTATGAACAATTTCAGCTCATTTCACTTCGCAATAAATTTCTCCACAATGATTCACAGAAAAAAATCAATTCCGAACATTTTTTTTTCAAACTTGAACAATTTTTTGCATTTCCCCGAAAAGATTTGATATTCACAGGCTTTCTAGTTTTCTTCGCTGCAAAATTTCACCATCCTTCATGAAGATAAATATATAAAGTTCTACATAAAAGTGTTGTTTAATATTTCCCAATATGTCACATATTTCCTTTTTTTGTACTATAGAATTCATGCAAATGATATATATTTTCCCAATTTTAACAAACTTATTGATAACCAAATTGAAGAATTGGTTTTCTTCACACTTCACTGCTGATTTTTCCAATAGAAAATAACTCAATAGATGGAAGATATTTGAATTGTTGATGTTTCCGCGAGCACAGATTTGAATTCACAAGTTGTTGGAGTGTTTGAGGCGAACTACCGTAGTTTACCCGATAATTTATGATGAATGGGATAAAACAAGAATTCCATTATTGAAGTGAATCTTACGGTGTCTTATAGGCGAGGGAACCACACCTTGACGAGGACTTTGCGGCCTGCGGTACCACTGTAAAATGTTAAGTTGAAAGGCCCTCGTCTGCGTGCCTGTTTCACCCGTGAGGCCATCACAGGTGTGTATATATTGTTTATCAGGCCCGACTCAATATCATTTACAAGGCGCGGAGCTAAATTTCTGCGCACATTTATTTTCGGGTAGCCCATTTTTTTTTGCAAATTTCCCGGTATAGAAAATGCTTGTAGGTGCGGGTGGGGCAGAATGGGTCCACGAGCATAATCGATGGCCCCCGTCCCATTTTGCCCTACCATTCTCTGCATGAAAATGATGCCACAAATAGACGCGAATAACTCACATACAGCCCACAAGCATTTTTTAAAAACATTTGTATATTACTTCGATAATTTGGTCATTACTATGTCTATCGTCAAATGATGAAATGAGTTACCTCCAGACTCGATTTTTAATAGCTATCTCAGAAGTAGCGAGGGATGGGGAAAATTCCATATCAAACTTTTTCTGGAGCTAATTCAGTTGTATGAAAAAGTTTACATGAAGATTGCCTGAATCCTCCTAGATTATGAGATATTTATGAAAAACCGCGGCTATCAATGCACCCACTTCGCGACAAATATATATCATTAAAATTATATATAGTGTGCATACCTTCTGTACGGTATTTAATATATTTTTTGTATGTGATTGATGAGTCACCTGAGTGAATTAACAAAATATCCATATACCCCACTACTGGATAATTACGGAAAAAATTTAGCACAACCTTGTGAGCGTTTTCCCCAAACAGAGATAACATCGTAGAATAACAATAAACCCCAATCCCAACACAGGGTACCTAGAAACATAATCAATATATAGACTTCTCATGGAACATATTGATTATATTTTTACAAAATCTCTTTTTCCATTGTCATGAAAAATCTTTCGAATTATAGTTTTCTGTAGGATCGATAATTATTGTCAAATTATTCAAAATTCTTTTCTGAAAAAATATTTCTGACAAGTTCTTTCATCGTAAAAGCGATATGAAATTTCACCGCGAAATCGTGAATAATGTTTTCTGTTATGCTTCACCGTTTACCACTCATTGTAATGTTCCTCAGTAAAGACAGCCGGGAATCAATATTTCTCTCTCATTAGTTGATTGAAAGAAACTCTTATTTTCCCAGTTACTCAATTAGGTGTGAACAATTTTTTTAAAAAATGGCAAATTTTTCAATACGCGTTGATACCAATATGTATCTATCAAAAATAATTTCAATTAAACTGAATTAATTGGAAAGAAAATATGAACCTAATCAGCAAGTTTGAGTTCTAATAATTTGTTATTTTATGCTCCACTGTTTTCCTCTCATTTTATATTCTTTCAAACGGGCAGAGAAAAAAAATCGATATTGCTTTCTCATTAGTTAATTAAACGAAACTCTTATTTTTCTAGTGGAGAAATTGTGTAGGCGCAAATGGAGAAGAAAATCGTTGATTGCGAATCTACTTTCGAGGCTTGTGTGCTACATAAACTCATGTAACACTTTTGTATCGATTTGCGATCGATTCGAGGAGAGAGGATAATGTGGGTCTGGGCATTGTTTCTTCTGTGCACAAATTTATGCCAACTTTTGCAATATTTCACTCATTACGCTAACGCGTGTGCATTCATAAATGTTTATAATAACTATCATTTGCATGTGGCTGAGAAAAAACCACTTTGCAAGCGGTTTGCGTGAGACAGTGAGAGTTGATGACACTCGTACCGTTATGTTCCCTCAATTTTTTATTTAAAATTGTGGGGTAGAATGGAGGCATCTAATTTACCTGGTAACGATAAATTATTACTTCCTACGTAAAGGCTTTTTGGAGTTGAAGCGTCTGCGGAATTTATCGAGCTTTTGCAATTCTCAATTTTTTTTTTGACTCTCTGAACGTTTTGAAATTTCTGAAATTTTTGAGATTTAGAGATTAAGTGTCTTCCAATTTTTTTAAGTTCTCCATCTTTCCACCCGTACAATAGTTGGAGAATTTTCAATCTTTCAATTCTCAGAAATTTGATAAAATTTGACTAAAAAATGAAATACCTGAAGAAAAAGCTTCAGGGAACTTGTTGTTTTTCCAAAAACGGAACTGAAAGAATTCAGGAAAATTTATCAAAAAATTTATTTTTAATTGCAAAAGGGTTTTCATGGAAACACACTTAGTTTTCTACAAAAAAAATCACGTCATATGTAGTAGAGTAGTTTAGATCAATTTTCAATCCAATGACGAAATACACTGTGAAAATCTTCCTTACCGATCCTCGATAATCTTCCTTTTATTATCCCCCGAAAGACTTGTCACCTTGGGACGCTTCTTAACTGACAGCTGTCAATTTAGTTATTTTTCAAACGAGGAAAAAACCTCAATAATTGTCCCTTCTTTATTCGGTTGTTGTTAAGTCGTTAGTTGATCACAAATGCTCATTTTGACACACGCATGCGTTAGTCACTCTAAATTCAGATTTATCAAGTGTCTGTTTACTTTGCAATGTGATCGGTACTCTCAGCGTAATCTGAAGCATACGAGAGATCGCTTCATATTTTTTATCTCACATTCTGGAGGAAAGCCGCGAAAAACCGCGAAATCAGTTGACTCCACTTTCGCGATATCGCCTAATTTTTTTGTCCAGATTTTTGGAGGAAAAAAATCGAGTCTATTTGGCGAATAAATCGAGTCTATCGCGACGCTTCTTATCGGTTTAATACGCAGTTTTTTTTTATCGATTAAAATTGATTTTTTTTTTCAATAAACGCGAAGTTTCCCGGATTATGTCGCTATTCGCCTGTTGCATGCGTCGGGTAAGTTGCTACTGATAGAATAATGCGAGTTTAGTGCTAATATTCAAGAGGTAAAAATGCCAAGGTGAACCGGTGATAAGTGACACGTATAAAAATTCAATCGTTTACGATATCTCCTTTGAGCGTATATGGTTTTTGGACGGAAGATACTTCGGGAAACAATCAATTTTTGCGCTTCGATAATAGTTTCGGTTTTCAAATTTTGAGCTTCGACCGATTTGAGAATTGTTCTTTTCAGTTTTTTTTTAATGTCTGAACTCGAAATTAGTGAGGTTGTTCCTTCTTTCCTTTATATTTTCCGAGTATTTCACTATTTGCAAATTCTTGAATTCCTTTTTTTCAGCTCTGAAATTTTTCGTACTGGATCTTTTCCACTTGTTTATGTTTTTGGAAGCTCTGGAATTTCTGAGATTCTTGAAATTTGTGGAATTTCCAACCGAAGAAATTTCAGCAAAAACCAGTGCTACTTATCACGCATACTGAAAACGTAATCTTTCAAAATATCCGTGTGCGCGTGTGTGTTTATATATTTTTAGTAAATACTTCAATCAATTTTACTCCAATTTGAGAGCAAAGTTTTCCTATCATTTCTGTAATATCTTTATCCTTCCATCGTTTCTAACTTTTCACAAAAAAAAAATTGTAAATTTTTTGACTTAACCGACTATGCCTGTGGATAGCATAGAGCTTACCTTTTATTCAGTATTCCAATTCCCACGAATGACCCTAGATAAGGTCCGAAAAACCCAAGGTTACCAATCTCCTAAGCCAAATGAGCCCAAGTTATTTACGTACCTCATAATACGACTCTGTTGAAAATCCTTCTGGATGAATACCTACATTTTCCGCCACTTAACGGATTTCTGACGAGTCAAAGGGTTGACCCAGCTCCCAGTGCCCCATAAATAGCTCATCATATCTCCTTCACTGACATCAGATGCTGCAGTACAGATGATTATCTCGACATTCCTAGGGAAGTGAATTGTTCCCAATCTCCACCTCAAAACCGTTATATTGTGATCTTCCTAAACACATCTTGGCTTCATCTTGAATTTTTTTTTATAGCGAAGAAACTTGCAGAATAACGAGCAGAAGGTGCCGATACCAATGGATCCACCGGAAATATCCTGGGAAAATACCTTGGGCTCCCCCAATGGGGTCCCATTTGATGATGAAACGAAGGAATTAATTGGAGACTGCACGGGGATTCCCCTCCCGCCGCCAATTAACATTCTGACTATTATAAAAAAGAGCGAAGGCTTTCCCATTTCATTCCCCATCAATACTGTTCAGTCCACTGCTTTAAGGACCAAAGGCATCAGTGAAGATATTTTGGAGGTGATTCAATTTTTTCCCTACATGAATTATTGGCTTGGGTGTCAAAAAGGCCCACTCTGTCGATGCTTCTCTTACGGACACCAAATTTGCTACTAAAAATTCTCGGCAATTCGTTATCATAACATCACTCGGTGAGAAGATAATGAATAGTGCAAAGTTTTATAGTCAATATTGAGGGAAGTCCATTTGCATGAAGATCATAAATGTCCATAAGCCAACATCGACAAGGTAGGCCCTTATCATTTGGATGCGCGCAAATAACTGTGCTGAAAAAACAAATTATCATTTTTAGTTCAATGCAAATTCGGTATATCCAATTATCCATGAGGCGATGCTGCCCCTGATCTCCAGTTGGCTGAAACACAAACGCGATCACGGAAGTCACGTGGAGAGGACACTCTACAGAAACATGACTCTGATGAAATTTATTCAACGATTATTGGAGAAACGAGCAGTAGAATTTTATGATAGCGCCGACCATTGGAGATTGATAGATAATTCAAGTGGATTTGGTGGATGGGAGGCTATAGGGACCAGTCAAGAAAAGGAGCCATTGGTAAAATCACGATCAATATGGATAGGCACTAAACTTCCGTTTCTCATTGCAATGATACGTTGATTGATTTTTTTTCATGAAAAATTGATTTCCCCGTGTTGTGCAGCATACTAGCACAGTTGCAATGAGACGCGTTGAATATGGAGCTCACAATTTCATTTACTTCCCTTTGCTTTGGTCCTCAGATATTGGACAATTGTCTCTCATACGACGAGATCAAACTTTCGGCGATGATGGTGTTGTCCTCGCACACGGAATTCATCAATGATGGGTCTCGCGATAATCGAGGTATCGTTAGCAATGATCCAGATAGTTACCAGCCCCGTGGTGTCATTATGGGAGTAATTGGCTCAAGGTGAAGAGTATAAATATGGTGGTAATGCCTAAGAAAGTTTTTAGGTTGTAAATAATTAGAGGTTACCTACATTTACCTCAAAACCGCATGGAGAACGGCTGACTTGTTTTTACATGTGAATAAGTTTAACGTGATTGAATTTCTCTCCTAGGTTTGAAAGGGCGCAAGTGATGGAGTTCGAGGATATGGTGGTAACGCCGCATCAAAATAATGTAGACAATGGGTAATTATTTTTTGGGCATTTGCCCCCCCCCCCCTGTGCTTCTGAAATCAGCGATGATATTAATTGGTTTCTATTTACGCGATATTTTTTAAGGTATGGACCTATCGGAGAAAATTCTATAGACCCAGTGCACGGTTTGCGTGTGATCTGGTCGCGATTTTATGGTGAGGATTATCATCCAACGTACGAAGAGGCCGTGAAGCGTGTCAAGGCGAAGGACAACAAGAGATATAAGGCATTTCACACTCACATGATCTTCGATATTGAGAATTACATGAAACGAACACTACTGTCAGTTGAGATTTTATTGTTGGAAGCCAACACGAGAGCGGAGAAACAGAATACTACGGCATTTCTACATGTTGTTGGATTTGGATTAGGTACGACTATGAAATTACCAATGCCAGTGTGTGTGTATGGGTGGGTGCAATGATAATGAGCAAACGATTTCTTCGACATCAGCTAAATTGC
Organism: Asobara japonica; assembly: GCA_026005395.1. Classification (NCBI taxonomy): domain Eukaryota; kingdom Metazoa; phylum Arthropoda; class Insecta; order Hymenoptera; family Braconidae; genus Asobara; species Asobara japonica. The sequence goes on from BQMI01000527.1 coordinate 247,235, forward strand.
TTGCAATAAATATCTTAAGTGCTTTTTTTTCTATAAAGACTCGTGTTTCTTACTATTACAGGAGTATGGAAAGTAATCGACGACCAAGACACATATTTCTTGAAGACCTTCGAGATTGCATTAAAGAAAATGAATCGTAAACTAAAATACGTTTCAGACATTATGTTTTCCTACTTCAGAAAAGATAAATGCGGTGGTGCAGGAAACGGAGATTATCTGGGAGGTAATTGACCTATTACTCACTCATGTATCATTCGCCCTGTCCTATTATTTCACCACATGTTAATCATATATCTTCGTGATATCCAGAACTGTTTTTATTTCTCTAAACCACCATATTCCATAGTAAAAAGTAGTGTGAAGAATATCAATATCGATAATCGAGCGAATAGTAACACAAATATATGTTTCCTTATAATTTTCATTCACATGCTTCTCCGTTTGCAGATATAAAAATCCACTTTGCATTGAGGGAACCACATAGCAAGCTCTTCCGGGCCACCGATGCGAATAAACTGCTTGTTGTAACATATGCATGGGACGGAAACGCTTATCCTGGAAATGAGTTTTGGAGTGGTTATTTGGGGGCTAGCGGCGATCCTGCTGCTGCTTGTAGCAGTCAAATTGCCGAATTGCATAATCCAAGGATCAATCCCCGAGCTTGTGCCTCGAGTCTTCACATCGCTTCACCGGAACACGGTCTTCTTCATATATCGGAGTATGCTCGGCTGCATTTTGCTTAGGTAAAGGGTCGTAATCTTCCACTCTCTATTTTTCTCGAAAATTCAAAACTCTGATGACAAATTATTAACTTGATATCAATCACTTTGCGCGAGTTTTCAAAAAATGGGTGGTCGAAGCCTGTTCCCTCGATGTTCTGATAGGAAACAATTATTAATATTTGTGTTGGCAATCCAGGAAAGGATGAGCCCCATGGGCACAGAGCGTCGTTTCTCCCGTTCCCCCCGCGGTACACGCAGTCGTTCCACGGACGTCGACCGACTCCAGAAGTACGCCGAACGGATAGAAGAGCGTCGAAATACCGAGGGTGACGACATCACGCGGATCTACGCCAATCGGTGGTTGAACCTCCCCAAATCTCCCAACTTCTACGTATCCCTGAACTCCCCGGATTCTCAAGACAATCTCGATATAATAGAGAGCCAGGAAAAGCTACTGCTCCGCAAGCCTTCAGGAAGTCGAGATGACCCATCGACATCCACTTGGAGAGAGCCCATACAATCAGACAGTGACATAGCCAGCAGTAGTAACGATCCACGCGTGAGCCCGGACGCTGGAACTTTATCGTTTCGATGGGTTTGTAGTGTTGCACTCTTTTGCAGTCCTTTCTCCCCCCGGTGCTGTTTTCATCCCATCTTCATCACTATATTTTAAATATCCCCTTTAGTCATACGTGAGACCCTCAAATAATCTTCAACTCCTTACAGGTTCCACTGCCCAGAATCGGCGATAGACCCCAGCACTCCCAAAAATACCTGAGTACAGAGTTTCAGGGGGCCAGATACGCAGCAAGCAAGTGGATCACCTTCGCTAAGCATCCATCTCCCGCCACTTCGCGTTCTAGCTTGGAGAGAAAATCTTCTTTACTTCGTTTTTCATCTTACTACGATAGAGAACTCCGGAAAAATCTCAAGAGACAGGAGACAGTCGGTAGTAACCTTTCAACAGGTGATTATGACCCAACGTCTTCTTACACACCACATTCGAAAACAACCCAGAATAATGAAACCACGAGAGGTACTGCAATCACCCAAAGACTCGGGAACTTCTACAAATTCAGATTTGGTTCTAATTCATCTACAAGTCATCATTGGATGAGCAGTAGTGAAGATGAAGACGTTCCGAGTGTTCCTAAAGGTGCGGCCAACAGAGGAGATAGTCAGGAACTGGAGTTCCGTGAACGTAACCCCAGAGGTAATCCGAACCCCCGATTCGCGAACTTGAAGTCGAGTATTTGGAAGAAGTTCAGTGAAAAGCTCAGATTCAGCGAAGATCTGAGTATGGGAAGAGATAAGGTGGTTAAGTATGAACGGAAAGCCTTCAGTGAAGACTACGAGGAGTCTCAAAGATTCCAACAACAGAACTGGCCAAACCGGCTGAATTCGGATCGAAACGAGGAGACTGAGTCTACTGATGATGCAAGGAATGGGGAACATCAGAAGGAGAGTAAGGTGAAGAGGAGGAAAGACAGTGGAATTCCTAAGCACTCGAGCATGGAGTACAAGTCTTCGACTAAAAGGATTCCCATACCTACTAGGTCCCTAAGTTATGGAGCGGAGGGGCGACCTCCTACCCCGGTACCAATTGTTGATGATTTAGTTGAGGAGTCTCAACCTTCCAAGTCCAGTTACCTCAAACAGAAGCGTAAGAGCACGAGGTACAAAGTTTATTTGACATAAAAAAGTATGAAAACGCTACAGGGAGACTTCTGCGAGTTTTTGCGATATAATGGCGTCCTCCCCAGCCCGTTATCCCTGGTGGACGGATCGATTACAGAATCGACTTGTGCAGTATGTCGATTACTTTTCGAGTACAAGTCGATTCTGATTTGAAATAATCGACCCAGAATGGACTAAGTACCTAATTTATTTTTTTCCCCAAACCAACTCACGATCCATCTAACACCAAGTCGATTGTCCAAAAACAAATTAAGACCAGTCGACCGGCAACCGACTCGGTATTTAGTCGATCGTGGGTCGATCATTCCGGAAATCTGGATCGATCTGTACTCAAAACGTAATCGACATACTGCACAAGTCGATTCCACAATCGGCCGAGGTTCGAATGACAATTGACCGGTCCGCCAGGAATCCCCCACCCTCAGCTACAAAGAATAGAAAAAAATCGAATTTCAGCATAAGAAGAGGACTCAAAACCTTCTGCGACTTCTAAAATTCCAGTTAGTCTCCCCTTAAATAGCGTGTATTTTTAAAGAGGTTTATTTTCACTGTTTTGCAAATTTTGAATAAACTGAAGAAAGTTCAAAATTTTCAAAACTCCAAAATTTCAATTCAGATGAGATAGTTAATCGGTTCAATGTTCATATTATAAACTAATTGGTGTAAAAATGGAAGAGGAAATAAATATCCGTGAATGTTAATAAACACTGCAGGTAAGTCATTAAATATTAAGTTAACGTTTTATTTTTTTAAGGAATTATTATGAGTGGGGCGGGGATATTGCACTTTGAATATTTAATTTAGGTCTATCGTCAATTACATCCTTTCTGTTTCCATCGCCTTTGAAGGCTCGTTAATTTGGTTAAAAATTAGATTTTTTACCTATCTTTCTTCGCAAAAATTTTGAAACCTGAATCCAACTGAATAAAAATGGGAGAAACGACTATAATTATGAATTGAATTGACACTAAATATGACAGTTAATTCGAGTTCAACATTGAGCGATAGATCTGAGCTTGCCTAATTATCGAGGTTTTTTGAGGGCTCGAAAGGGCTTATCTTTATCCGTTTCTTCACTGGAGATCGAATACTTCGATTGTTCGAGCTCGAATCATCCTCCTCCTTATCAACTTTTGTTCTTTTGTCGTGATGATGATAATAAGAACTGCCTCGATGCGTCTCATTGGTCATCGCAGATCCGTTGGAAACGATTCGTCCATTCGATTTTGGTACAACGATCGAGGTGTTGACAGAATTTCGGGGATTTTGTAGACACGTGTTCCCCACATGAGAATTTTGCTTTACTACCGGAGCAATGATTACCAAATCGTTTCCATTTTTATCGCATGAAATCTGGGGAACGTGGTACTTGTGACGGAAGTTGGATCGATTTAGATTGCGATTCATCTCAGCTTTGCCATCTTTATGGGACTGGGTTTTGTGACCGGCTGAATATGAGATGTAGTGTAAGGGCTCGCACTTTATTCTAATATTATTGCAATCTTGAGCCTTCTGCCATTCCAGAACGTTGGTCAATAATCGTATGTACCTGGTGAGTAAAAGGACACGGTCAGTAATAAAGTGGGAAATTAGGATGAGTACACTTGTACTTCCTCGCAATCTTTGAAAAATATTCTTATAACTTAGATAACTCGGCGACAAGCAAAGATTTAGAATATTTTAAATAATACTAGTTTTCGATCTGCTCGTTCTATTTTTTCACCAAACAATTGAGAAACAAAATTAGACTCACTTAATAGCCATTCTCAGAATTTCGTTCTTTGACAATTTTTTCTCCGGCGGATGAGTGGGTACCAACTTTCGCAATTCTGCAAATGCTCCACTAACATTTTGCTGCCGCCAACGCTCCCTACTATTGGTAAACATTTTTCGGACACCATCACCACCAATTTCACCATTTCCCGATGTAACTGAAGTTGTGCTAAATGTAGAGCTCGTTGAACCTGCTGTTATCGCCATATTGTTCGACAAAATTCCGTCAATCTAAAAATCGACAAAAATCGTTGCGTTCAATTCCTTCCTTCACATATGGGGGGAACATATTTCGAGCAAATTTTTCGCAACTTCGTAACTTTAAAAAAAAAATCGGAAATTTTTTGCCAATCTCTCTGAATGTTTTTTTTTCAATTTTTCAATAATATTAAATCTTGCCAAAAATGTCTAAAATTTCTGTCATTTCCAAATTTCAAAAAGTTAACTACATATATTCATATATATAACTGAACGCACAGTAACACCAGACTCTTTAATCCTCTTCTGCTCATCCTCATCGTCGGTATCGTGTGAGTAAAATTCATCCGAGAACATAGTTTCCTCCTCAGTATCTCTGTTAGTTTCAGGAGAATCCCCAGAGTCCTCGATCATCTCCCCATCATGAGAGACAACTGAGTTCGCTGGAGATCTATCCTCATCCACTCGCCCATTACTCCCATTATACGTCAGCATAGGCTACAATAACAATAACAATTAGCCAACAGTATAAAAAAAAATTGGCCTATTTCTACTGCCGTCGTTGTCACATATTCCACGATTCATAATTTGATTAATTAATTAATTAGCCTGCAAAGGAAATTCATATCGCATGCCAATTAAATTCACTTGTGTCCCTGAACTTCATTCGAACGATATAAATCACCCACGCAAAAATACTATCTTCACCTTGTTTACATGGAGGAAAAGTACACTTCGATAAGTGAAAATAAAATTTCAAAAAAGAACAAATAATTCTTGTAAATTAATATATTTTTTTTTAATAAATAAAAAACTATAGCGATGTTTGAGAAACTGAGAAATTTTTTTAATCACCATTTTTAATTTTCTTTTTCACTCAATTTTAGTCATGTGCGGTTGACGATTTTACTTTTTCTAATTTGTCGAGTAATTGGGAGGTTGACTGACGATGATGAAAGCTGAATTTTTACTGGAGAAAACTCCTAGGGCGCATTACCCTCACCATCGTGACCCGAGGTACATGAATTTTGCGAAGAGGAGGCGGGGCATCGACATTCGTGGGTGGAGTTTGGCACCACCCATTTTCACATCTGTGCATGCAGCATCTCTCGTGTTGGTCCAGTTTGTGCGAGTGAATGTGGGCTCCAACGATTTTTATAATCTGTTCGAATGAGGAAAAAATTATTCCAAACTAGTGAAAGGAGTGAGTGTGGTCCTATGAGACCACAGGAAAAAATCCCAATTCGTCATTTCCGGGTGAGATGATTTTGCTTCGAAGTTTTTTTCCCCGCAAGAGGATTTGAGCACAAATGTTATTGCATATTTTTTTGTGGAGAATTTTATTTCACATAAAAAAAAAGTGTATCATCAACGCGGCAGTTCGACGAAGTTCACGAGGTATTGGAACTTTTGCAATGTCTTTCAATTTTCACCTCACTCGGCATTCATTTTCGATCCAAAAAAGAGCATAACTGTAGGTGAATATAAATGAAGAAGATAGATATAGATATCATAATAAGCTCATTTGATCCCCAGATCGTCCCTCAAGTGGCTACCAGCCGCGTGCCCCTTATTGTGACAGATCGGGAGGGTCCAAAGTCACTTTTTTCAAAGGGCGTCATCCCGGATAAAAAACTATAACGCCATTGAGTGTGATCATTCGAGCGCAATTACCAGCCAATCTGCGTGGGATAGTGGCTCTAACTTGATTTAAGCACGTTCCTGATTTACCACTTCAATAAATTCGTCATTATCCATTATGTATGTGTGCGTTTGCGTGTGTGTTTTAAGAAATAGAAAATAATACAAGGGGTCTTGCACATCGTACAGGAAGTCCTCCTCCGATGTGTGTGTGTTTGCGTGTATGCGATAACAAAACACAATTTGTAATGTCTCCCGATAATTGTGCTTTGCAATATTTCCTGTAATTGGTACAAATTTCGTTGAAAAAAAAATCATTTCAAGAAGCCATGCAATTTTCAGAGAATTTAATTTCAGATAAGAAATGTTTGGAATCATTTTCCGCTAGACCGACTCATTTTCAAGATTAATCCCCGATTGTACTAATCTTACATATCAATTGTTTTATTATTGACGTTTCACTCCAACGAAAGCGACGAAATGAGATCTATAGAAATTTTGTATTTCATTCTGCTTATTCGAGCCCGACTTTTTATCTGAGAAAGTGTTAATCCCAACATTTCATTCATTGTCACGCAGCACGTGGGAAACCGCAACCCTCAAAAACTCGGAAAAATTAAAAGAGGGGAGGGGGGCGGAGGGGGTCCGCCCCAAGCCCGTGGACCAGTTTTTTTTATTCATCATGTTTTTTTTTCATCTTGATCGACTTTATGACCACTTTCAGGATTTCATTCCGAATACCGCCATGAAACCCGATATGCGATATTAATATAGATTGATATTACGATGTGTACTTTAAGCCCCTAAAAGTGACCCCCAAGTGGTGCAACAATAACGCTCGCACGCGTGTGCACAAAAGCTTGAAATATTCGGTAGTTCATAGAGCAGGGGGGCAAAGTCAATACAAAAGAACTGTTCCAGCTCTATTAGCTGTAGTTGCCGAAAAATTAGCGAGAGAATGTCCTTATCTTGACCCCTCTGTCTATCAGCAAAATTTTTATATTATCCAAAAAGTATTCGAGAACTGAAAAATTTGAGCGAAGCCTTTTTGATGCCTCAAGTAACTCTATCAGTGAATTGAGCTGGATATACATATATACAGCTTTATTGTAGCTCTCATTGTGTAGAACAAAAAAAATTTCATGAAAATTGGGCTAGCCCTTGTACATTTCAATATTAGAACCGAATACAAAAATGTCCACATTTTCTCGTACATATGCCCTCCACAAGTCTCCATTATTTTCGTGTTTACAAGAATCGCTATCAGAATGCTGGAAATGCGTGGGGTTTCTACATTGTTCAAAATTTATCACAAGCAACACGTGCTCTCAGTTTCTTCAGCCTTTTCCGCCCACAAATTTGGAAATTGTGTCCAGTGACATTGATAGATTTAAATTTAATTGCAGAAATTTGAGAACTCTTAACAATCGGACATTTCGATTTTTTTTTTCGAGTATCCAAAATACTCAAGATCCGATAAAAATGTTACAATTCTGAAAAAATTACAAACATTATAATTTCTATTTGCTGATTCTCATATAAATGACAACAGAGTCCTGAGAATATTTGTCAACCCCCAAATGAGCTCACACAACCACCATCATCCTCGTGACGAGACTCGACGGAGGGTAAAATCAATTTCCCTTATCTGCACTTGCCAGCCACACGTACCAATCGTATCACATTAATACAATCAATGTACCTCCCCTTGTCCCACCTCCCCGTATTTTTAATCTCTCTTGCAACACCTCAAACTTTGCATTGCACTAAAATTGCTGTTCCCCAAGAGCAATAAAATATGTCGGCGTACATTTTGGCCTGGAAAAATTATCGTCGGATAAGTTTTCCCCGCACATCAAAGCGTGCAATAAAACTTCATGTGGCGGGGAATCCCCGCTCCTAAATTTTCAACGAGTGCAATTAAAATTTCTCACATGAATTCTCCTCTTAGACCTTCAAGTGAACTTCCAAGAGTAAGCTTCGGAACTATCAATTCTAATGTGAAAATAAATTTCAAAAAAATTTAAACCTGGGAATTGTCCCATTAAATCGCTCCGTGGATGACTGCATTCGAGGGACGAGTGTTCGTAACTGATAAGGGATGCCCCGCCCTGAACCCCCCTTTTGCCCTCCCAGCCAGAATTTGAGGGCTGTCCCTACGCAGAGTAAATCTACAATCACAGGGTCAAACTGTCGACGAATTTACACTCTCACAACCTCCCGCTGACGGAGAAAAAATATTATTCTTGAAAGGGTATTATAAGGAGCAACAAATCAGCAGTTAAGACACCGAAGCTTAATTAGTCTTTACGGGATGCTCGAATTGAAAAGGTGGATTACGGATTTGTGCTTTTCTTGAAGGGCGTGCCTTGTTTCATTATCATTTTTAATTGAGGAATCTGGAATGTAGGGGAAAAATAGCGAAGAAAAAAATATGAAAATTAACCGAGCTTGGACCTTGAACAAGATTTTATAAAAAGTCCATTTTGCCTCCCCATAACGTGTTTGTTCCGGCAAAATAGAGCTTTTCTGTGTTTCAAATTGGACCGTATTGCAATACTATAGAGATCTCATTGATTCTGATCGAAGCATTTCGAACTTTTGATGCAATTTTGTGAATGAAAAAATTAAAAATCCATATTCGCTGCTTCACTCTCAATTCCACACAATTACCATTCCCAAAAATACACAAATTGTATTTAAATAAACTTTTAATTTTCTCTACAAAATAGTTGCGATCACAAGTGATAAACATAATTACTGCCTTAATTAATGAGGTACATTTCATTATAAATCTAGATATCTCAGGCACATGTGTACGTAAATACGCCACCTCTCTCACTCACATCATCACAGAATACTGTTTTCTTCACTAGCAAATTGACTTTCGCCTTCGCGAAACGTACAAAAATTCGAAAAAAAATTCTCATTGAAACGCAAAGAGGAGTATCAAAAGTGGAACTGTGATTATACAGATAAGATAAATGGCTGTTCGCGGTTCACATTGGGAAACAACAATGTATTCTTCGTTCCATTGCGAATCGTTTCCACTGAAAGGCAGTTCCAGAACAGTTCTTTCCCAACTGAAGAAAGTAAAGGGCAACGAACACTCTTGCGTGGAGTTGTGACAAGCGTGAACCGAGTTCGACGTATTATAGTAGGTCTTCACGAGGTCAAATTTCACTCGGAAATAATTAGGCTGGATCTCGTTCTCGGAGTTGAAGACGAAGAAATAATATCCGTCGACAGGAACTCTGGAAAAAAAATGGAATTACAGCTTCAATATTGCTATTACAAGCATTGAACACAAGAATAAGTTGGTCTTCAGAAAGCAAAGATTTTCTCAACTAAAAAAATTGTCTATAGATATTCCCTGAAGATCGTATGGGACTGCCCAGGTCAGAGCTGTCAACCGGGCTCAGGTTGAGGTGGACTTCAACCGGAAGTCCTGATATTACTACCCAGGTGGAAAATACCAAGCTCTGACCATGGTGTTTTATACGCGAACACTCATTAAATTTACCTGTAGGTAATTGTATTGGGAATTGACGCTTTGACATGCTCGTCCTCATATTTCGGTGTGCACTGATGATGCGGCGTCAACGGCAGGTTAAGGATGAGTCCTTTGCACTCCATGAGACGTTCCTCAGAACTACTGAACGAACTCCAGAATTCCGAATTACTTCGATCGTTAACAGTAGATTCATTTACCGATCCTCTATCCTCGGCTATTCCGTCGGGATGCAAGTCTTCCTGGTTTCATAGAAAGAAACACCGATAAATTGTCATGAGAGACCGTACTGAACGTTCATTATTTTTTTGTAATTGGCTTTCGCCCATCTCGGAAACAAATCGATTTACAGAAAAATTCAAATCAGGTGCCAAATCATATCAGAAAATTACAGGTTTCATTCGTAGCCGATCTTAGGTAAATCAAATGTCTCATTCATGTTCTTGCATCAGTTTATTTAAAAGCTGTATTATCTCATTTCACCGCTAATAAACTACCCGTAAAAATTTACCTTTTCTAAGGCCATGTCCTCGTCCTCATCATGACTATTCAATTCGTCGACTAATCCCGGAGAAGATAAATAGACCTGTCTCTTCGCTTTCCTCTCCCATTTCTCCCCGTTCGTAAAACTCCGTTTTTTCTTATTAACCTCTCGTTGTTTCATTTTTTCCGACAATTTCTCGAGCACGTCTTTCCCCCGATCGCCCAATGCATTGAGTTTTTTGTAAACATCTTCAAGAATTTCAGAAGAGCTCATTGACGGCTCTGAATCTGCTGTGTTGTCTGTTATTTTTTCCGTCCTTTTTTCTATGGTATTTTCTGTTGCTCCTTCTGTCGCTCTTTCGATTTGTGCTTTTTGCGTTGTACTCGAAGTTTTTTGATTGAATAGTTTTTCAATAGTCTCAAGTTTCCACAGCAACTCATCAGGTTTACCAAGTGGAGGCTTTTCGATATTAGCGCTTTCCTTATACACGCCTTCGTAGTGATGATGAGGATTTTCCTTCTGTTTGTTTTTTGCAACCAATGTTTTTGCGAAGAGATTGGTGAGGATCTGTCGCATTTCTTTGGCGCCCAATTCGTGACTCGTATAGTGATGAGCTGACATGAGAGGAATTGTACCATTTGAGTGGGGGGCATTGCCCATTTGATGAAAGTGAACATCTTGATGAGCCTTTTTCATCTTTTCGGGCTGATTACTCGGCCCATCTTCCTGAACAAAATTAAAAATTGCGTGAAAAACAGAAAAAGTCGTTAAAAAATGTTGTTACAATTGTCTTTCATCCACGGATTAAATAGCCATAACAGAGGCATTAAAAACCAATTCACGCGACACTTCATTTCTATCTCGTATCATCAATAAAATTCCCAGCATTAATTAAAAGACTGTTATCTATACTACCAGCTGTTATCAGCATCTATTAACATTCTCATACTCCGAAAATGCCGATGTAAATATTCAATGCGTCAAAACAGCTGTGAATTTACGAAAATAAAACATCAGATCCACAAGCTCAATTTTTTCAGAAAACGGGATTCGAGAATGCATAATGAGGTTCATTCCATTTCGTATTTTTGTTTTCTCTATCTAATCAACCTGCCATACATATAACTAATTTTTTCCCCGATTTTTTCACAAGATGAAAACCGGAAAAATCTAGCATAGCCTACGAGCTTGATGAAGGCTCCAAAAAATGTCAGAAAATAGAGGAGAGTGGAGAATACAGCGACCCGGGACAGAATGGGACACGAGCGTAATGGGATGCGGCGTATTGGCATCTCATCGTCCCATTATATTTCATGTCTCAGTCTTCGTCGGTGTCTCATCATGCTTATACTCTCCCTTATATAGTACTATATATGATATGATAGAGATATTTATGTAGAAAATGTTCAATGGATAATAGAGCAATGCACCTTGAGATTTAGAGGATATCCTGTTCCATTCAGGATTCCTTGTTCTTCGGCAATTTCTAGAAGCTCCTCCAATTCCTCACTACTGTCATCTCCGATAAAAGCGCACTCATGCAAGTGTTTATGACCACGAATGATAGTTAATGACGCACCAGGCCATCTATGTACAGATAGAAACAAATTGTTGAAGGATTAATAAATGAAAATGGTTAGGAAAAAATTAGCAGGAAAACTTATTTCCCAATCGTTTCGGAATTGTTGAGTCTTTCAGTTTATAGGATTTTTTAAAATTACCTAACACATGTAGACACCGTAACACTGCTTCCTTTCAGCAAATAGAATCCCCAATACTCCTTCATATCATCCTCCAGTACCAAATGCCTCGTCATAGATACTGGAGTTGTCTCTATTTTCATTTGTGGATCTCCATTAATTAAGTAAGCATTGAAGGTCGTATTAACTTTAACGATTTGACGCTGATAGTTAACGATAAAAATTCAGACATGATTATATCATCATTGAAGCATACTAGTTGTACGTGCAATAGGGAACTTGCATGATTTATTGAACTTTAAGGACCTAACTGTTGCGCGCGCATTCCATTAATCACCTTCTTATAGTACCGCTATTTGATCTTCATGAGCTTCATGCAAGCTCACTATTGAAAGATTGAAAGTCGTTTTTCTTATGTCTGACCTGGCACCAAGTCGTCGAAATTTTTCCATCGATCAGTCGCTGGTCAGTAGCTGCTAGAGGATAGAGCTGATCGGAGTATACTCGATAGCGTAAGTAAACGGGACCTGCGACCAAAATCGCCGGAAGCATCATTCCCAAAAGACACAAACGAGCTAAGCGCAAAGGACCTGTATAGGTTTGTCGTCTTGGACGCCAGTCTATCGGACGTCGTCTCTCTTGAAAAAAATGTGACAAGAAGTTAAAACTATGCTATTGACAGGGCAACGATTTCTAATTTTAGTTAGATCAAACTCATCTCAGTCTGCTAGACATTATTATAGGATCTATGTGTATGTGTGGATTTTCACTATATTTGTGTGTGTGTGTACACATAGACCGAATACCAATCGAACGATTTGAATTCTCTTCATTGATTTTCCGTTCTATTCTTATTACCAATGCCAATTTCTTACCGAACGATTCCACATACGAGCAAAAGTCTCCAACAAAAATGATTCATTGCCTGAAACTACCCATTTCATGTCCTGTGACTTTTTTCTGAACCCTCATAGTTTGGAAGATAATCGGGAAGTTGTTGATGCGATCCGTAAAGTGTCACACCCACCTCTCATTCTTTATGCGATTCTTCAGGTGTTGGATAAATTTACGTAATGCAAATGTCATTATCAGTCTGGCTAATCAAAATGAATTCACCTATGAAACGAGTTTGTCAAGAAGACAACAGACCAGACAGTGGAAAATTCCATAAAATCTTCAATCAAGTCGCAAGAGCACCGTGATATGATTGTCCACTCAAAAAACAAATGTCATTTGAGTATGAGCATTACAGTGATAAGTAACCATAAAAAATTCAGAAAAATATGAAACATTAGTCACATTCACATTTCATAATTGGCATCGTTGGACTAAATCATAAATATTTCTTTTTAGTAATTACGCTTTATCACTCATCCACGAGGCAAGACTTATCTTATCATTGACTCCGAGACTCTTGGTCAATTATTATAATCCAATGCCATTTCTCCAACTCTCCATCATTGAAAAATCATTGATTGTTGCTTCAACAAACCATTTTTAGGGAAATATGTTGTACTCAACAGTAAATTGCTACTCATTTTTTTATAAATCTCTAAAAGAAATTGGTTTCACAAATTACAATGTATTCTGAATAACCAGTTCTCTATAATGGATAAGTTTTAAGGTGCCTGTACAAGACATTTTTGAAATTCTCAAATTTTCGGGCTCCCCTGGAATTTTTGGAAATGTCACGAGATCTTGCGTACGAAATTTCTCTGTAGAGAATACAGCGGATAGTTTTGCGATTTTCGTTTAATAATTCGCATTTCCCAGCACTCGTGTGAAGTCACCCCAAATTAGTTTCACTCCACTCGAGTTGATGTAAAACATGCGCAATTTACGCCCACGTGTTACAATCATGAGCCAACATTGGAGCATTCCAAGAAATAGTGAATAAAGCACTCTATTTCATCCACAGAAGAACAGAATCTCGAAGCAAGGGAAAACTACTATGACTTTGAAATATCATCATCCCATGTGCACGTGTGTCTCTGTGTGCGAAGCTGCGTATGTATATAGGCAAAATTTTTGCCCTTAAATAGTCTAATAGTAATCATAATGGTAGTGTAATAGTAACACGCCAGATATGAGGAAGAGTTGTCCGTAATGGGGCACTGGGCTACGAAACAAATGTGTATATGTGGATGTGTTTGCAGGAAATTGTAAAGTCATCAGACCTTACTACGAAGTAAACCAATAACTTTGCGATGTGTATACGTGCACTCAATTTTCTAGATAAAAGCACTCTTATCGCTAAAATTTTTCGGAAAAATATGTTAAAATACAATTACAAGAGACTTCACACCTCAATCGCTTTATCGATTGATTCAATCGATTACTGACCTTAATTAATCTGAAGAAATTTCACTTGATAACGTTCACGTTCTTTTTCTCCATTTTTTAATTTTAAACATCATGGTATCATCACACTCACATCACGTGTTTAATTAAAGAGCAATGTCTATGAGCATTTTCATAAAACATTTTTCTTTGGAGAAACACGTATCTACGAATAGCTGTCATTGCAAAGCATAAGAAAACTTACGGAAGAAAAAAACTCAAACCCTGAACCTTTGAACTCTGAGAATTTGTTATTAAAAACCAACAAGTAAAATGTTTTCATTCACCATGAGTTTTCTTCCAAATGGATGCTTGATATGTCAGTAATTGTGAATCAATCAATTTCTTCAGATCGATTTGATCGATATTTTGCTCTAAAAAGAAGAAACGGAATTCTCAAATCAAGAAAGCCTAAATGTTCCGAAATCAATGAATGTTATTTTGAAAATAGGAGTTTTAATGGGTTAATCACGATCAATTGGAGTACACAAACGTTATAAGAAAATCTTTTACCGAGTATTTCGATGGTCAGTGGGGTCGTTGGCATGATGACTATCTCTTCGTCCTCCATTAGAACTCTTAAAAAAAATATTAAATAATTCTCTATTATTTACACAACTATGAAACAATATCGGATGCAAAGCATTGAGTTTCTTTTTCAATTAAGGTAGAAAAATCTCCATCAACATTCCACTTTCTCACTAAAAACTTTTTATGTAAATCCGTTAAAATTGCACAAGCCAAAAAAAATCCAAAACTTTCAAAATTTGCCCAAACTTCAAAACTCACTCTACAAATTCAGCTTCTAAGTTTCTTCACAATACCATAAACTTTTCTCGTAAGCAAAACACACGTGTAGCCTCGTGGCTCATCAATATTAATGCCTTAATTAGCACAATTATCACAATCACAAGTCATAGTAAAAAATTCCGAAAAAAACATCACAAAATGGCTTGAAAATTGGGATAAATCCGTTTTTCAATAATTGATAACGAAGGTAGTGGGGGGTAGGTTACTAGATCGCCGAGTCAAGAAGAGCATCCGATTGTAAAAATAAATAATGCGCATCGCGCGCCTTCAACATGCCAACTGATTGTGAGTCGACAAAGAGTTTACATGTGTACCTAGCTAACTCGTCACTCGTATTGACAGCTAGTCCATAGCTTATCGAGGTTCTGTATACGTCTGGGATTCTCTTTATCTCATTAAGAATGAAGAAAAAACATGAAGGGACTTAAATGCATTTCCAACCCATCTGGGGTCGCGTCATGAGACTTTCACCAAAATTTGTATATTATCGAAAATCTCGTCCGGAATTCATATATTCGAGACGAACTTATTAAATGCTTCAAGTAAAGTTTTCCGTCGACTTCAGTGAAGGTGAACTATATACACGTAGTTAAGTCGATGGGTCATTTACATTTTTCTACTCAATCAGAATTGCGCGTGGCGTTGGCTTCCCAATCACGCCATCTGCGGTGAAATTTCGCGGTATCGACGGAAGGCTTTTGTGACTTATATCCACAGAAGTAAGAATGTTAACGAATGTTCATACAAAACTTTATTGTATCCCTTAGTACTCACTGCATTTTCATAATCAGACATAGATATATATATTTCGATTTGATTTTATACACACAATGAAGAAGACGATCTATATAAAAATCGAGTAACGGCTCACTTTGGTGGGGCGATAAGTATTAGCAAAAGACGTGAAGAAACATGTCGATGTTTCTCAATTCAAATGAAGGTTCGTAGGGACAGATGGTTCACTACCGACAATCGAACACAATGTCACATTTTTGCGAATCATTTTACCCGTCCAATTGTTCAAATTAGTGAAAAGTGGAGCACTTCCTTCTGAAAGCAACAATATATATATATATATATCAATACTATCTCCGATGAAATTTCTCCTTTTTGTGATCACTTTGCGAAGAAGACGATTCGCCCCTTCGACGTTTGTTAAGGGGATTTCGGGGATCGTAAATTTCGAACCAGTCGTCGGCTTTTCTACTCGCGTCCTTCGCTAACACGGGTTTTTCCTCTTCGCAATTTAGCGTGTGCGTCATCCAGGAATCACCCGCTTCATCGTCCAAATCTTCTTTATCATGTGAAGAATTTTCAGTACCCTGGGACTCCATCTTCTTGGACTGCAACTTCATCTTGAATTTATTGAGCAGCTCCAGGGCGAATTTGTCACGATCATTCCCTAAAAGTAGCAACAGAAGCTCTGTTAAAATTTCGCTACAATGCCAATGGATTAAAAGGTAAAAGGAATATCTTCTGGGGGTTCCCATTGGATAGTACAAACGCACACGGGGCCAAAAATTCAATTTTAAAAAATTTAAGTTTGCCTCCCCATAAGAGCCCAATGTTAAATTTGGCCAAAATCGAAAAAAATTAATTTCAATTTTTCGACCCAAAATCGACGGGAGTGTCTTCTAGGGGTTCCTATTGGATAGTACAAACGCACACGGGACCAAAAATTCAATTTTAAAAAATTTAAGTTTGCCTCCCCATAAGAGCCCAATGTTAAATTTGGCCAAAATCGAAAAAAATTAATTTCAATTTTTCGACCCAAAATCGACGGGAATATCTTCTGGGGGTTCCCATTGGATAGTACAAACGCCCACGGGGCCAAAAATCCAATTTTAAAAAATTTAAGTTTGCCTCCCCATAAGAGCCCAATGTTAAATTTGGCCAAAATCGAAAAAAATTAATTTCAATTTTTCGACCCAAAATCGACGGGAGTGTCTTCTAGGGGTTCCTATTGGATAGTACAAACGCACACGGGACCAAAAATTCAATTTTAAAAAATTTAAGTTTGCCTCCCCATAAGAGGCCAATGTTAAATTTGGCCAAAATCGAAAAAAATTAATTTCAATTTTTCGACCCAAAATCGACGGCAATATCTTCTGGGGGTTCCCATTGGATAGTACAAAGGCCCACGGGGCCAAAAATCCAATTTTAAAAAATTTAAGTTTGCCTCCCCATAAGAGCCCAATGTTAAATTTGGCCAAAATCGAAAAAAATTAATTTCAATTTTTCGACCCAAAATCGACGGGAGTGTCTTCTAGGGGTTCCTATTGGATAGTACAAACGCACACGGGACCAAAAATTCAATTTTAAAAAATTTAAGTTTGCCTCCCCATAAGAGGCCAATGTTAAATTTGGCCAAAATCGAAAAAAAATAATTTCAATTTTTCGACCCAAAATCGACGGGAATATCTTCTGGGGGTTCCCATTGGATAGTACAAAGGCCCACGGGGCCAAAAATCCAATTTTAAAAAATTTAAGTTTGCCTCCCCATAAGAGCCCAATGTTAAATTTGGCCAAAATCGAAAAAAATTAATTTCAATTTTTCGACCCAAAATCGACGGGAATATCTTCTGGGGGTTCCCATTGGATAGTACAAACGCACACGGGACCAAAAATTCAATTTTAAAAAATTTAAGTTTGCCTCCCCATAAGGTCCCAATGTTAAATTTGGCCAAAATCGAAAAAAATTAATTTCAATTTTTCGACCCAAAATCGACGGGAGTGTCTTCTAGGGGTTCCTATTGGATAGTACAAACGCACACGGGACCAAAAATTCAATTTTAAAAAATTTAAGTTTGCCTCCCCATAAGAGCCCAATGTTAAATTTGGCCAAAATCGAAAAAAATTAATTTCAATTTTTCGACCCAAAATCGACGGGAATATCTTCTGGGGGTTCCCATTGGATAGTACAAACGCACACGGGGCCAAAAATTCAATTTTAAAAAATTTAAGTTTGCCTCCCCATAAGAGGCCAATGTTAAATTTGGCCAAAATCGAAAAAAATTAATTTCAATTTTTCGACCCAAAATCGACGGGAATATCTTCTGGGGGTTCCCATTGGATAGTACAAACGCCCACGGGGCCAAAAATCCAATTTTAAAAAATTTAAGTTTGCCTCCCCATAAGAGCCCAATGTTAAATTTGGCCAAAATCGAAAAAAATTAATTTCAATTTTTCGACCCAAAATCGACGGGAATATCTTCTGGGGGTTCCCATTGGATAGTACAAACGCACACGGGGCCAAAAATTCAATTTTAAAAAATTTAAGTTTGCCTCCCCATAAGTTCCCAATGTTAAATTTGGCCAAAATCGAAAAAAATTAATTTCAATTTTTCGACCCAAAATCGACGGGAATATCTTCTGGGGGTTCCCATTGGATAGTACAAACGCCCACGGGGCCAAAAATCCAATTTTAAAAAATTTAAGTTTGCCTCCCCATAAGAGCCCAATGTTAAATTTGGCCAAAATCGAAAAAAATTAATTTCAATTTTTCGACCCAAAATCGACGGGAATATCTTCTGGGGGTTCCCATTGGATAGTACAAACGCACACGGGGCCAAAAATTCAATTTTAAAAAATTTAAGTTTGCCTCCCCATAAGGTCCCAATGTTAAATTTGGCCAAAATCGAAAAAAATTAATTTCAATTTTTCGACCCAAAATCGACGGGAGTGTCTTCTAGGGGTTCCTATTGGATAGTACAAACGCACACGGGACCAAAAATTCAATTTTAAAAAATTTAAGTTTGCCTCCCCATAAGAGCCCAATGTTAAATTTGGCCAAAATCGAAAAAAATTAATTTCAATTTTTCGACCCAAAATCGACGGGAATATCTTCTGGGGGTTCCCATTGGATAGTACAAACGCCCACGGGGCCAAAAATCCAATTTTAAAAAATTTAAGTTTGCCTCCCCATAAGAGCCCAATGTTAAATTTGGCCAAAATCGAAAAAAATTAATTTCAATTTTTCGACCCAAAATCGACGGGAGTGTCTTCTAGGGGTTCCTATTGGATAGTACAAACGCACACGGGACCAAAAATTCAATTTTAAAAAATTTAAGTTTGCCTCCCCATAAGAGCCCAATGTTAAATTTGGCCAAAATCGAAAAAAATTAATTTCAATTTTTCGACCCAAAATCGACGGGAATATCTTCTGGGGGTTCCCATTGGATAGTACAAACGCCCACGGGGCCAAAAATCCAATTTTAAAAAATTTAAGTTTGCCTCCCCATAAGAGCCCAATGTTAAATTTGGCCAAAATCGAAAAAAATTAATTTCAATTTTTCGACCCAAAATCGACGGGAGTGTCTTCTAGGGGTTCCTATTGGATAGTACAAACGCACACGGGACCAAAAATTCAATTTTAAAAAATTTAAGTTTGCCTCCCCATAAGAGGCCAATGTTAAATTTGGCCAAAATCGAAAAAAATTAATTTCAATTTTTCGACCCAAAATCGACGGGAATATCTTCTGGGGGTTCCCATTGGATAGTACAAAGGCCCACGGGGCCAAAAATCCAATTTTAAAAAATTTAAGTTTGCCTCCCCATAAGAGCCCAATGTTAAATTTGGCCAAAATCGAAAAAAATTAATTTCAATTTTTCGACCCAAAATCGACGGGAATATCTTCTGGGGGTTCCCATTGGATAGTACAAACGCACACGGGGCCAAAAATTCAATTTTAAAAAATTTAAGTTTGCCTCCCCATAAGGTCCCAATGTTAAATTTGGCCAAAATCGAAAAAAATTAATTTCAATTTTTCGACCCAAAATCGACGGGAGTGTCTTCTAGGGGTTCCTATTGGATAGTACAAACGCACACGGGACCAAAAATTCAATTTTAAAAAATTTAAGTTTGCCTCCCCATAAGAGCCCAATGTTAAATTTGGCCAAAATCGAAAAAAATTAATTTCAATTTTTCGACCCAAAATCGACGGGAATATCTTCTGGGGGTTCCCATTGGATAGTACAAACGCCCACGGGGCCAAAAATCCAATTTTAAAAAATTTAAGTTTGCCTCCCCATAAGAGCCCAATGTTAAATTTGGCCAAAATCGAAAAAAATTAATTTCAATTTTTCGACCCAAAATCGACGGGAGTGTCTTCTAGGGGTTCCTATTGGATAGTACAAACGCACACGGGACCAAAAATTCAATTTTAAAAAATTTAAGTTTGCCTCCCCATAAGAGCCCAATGTTAAATTTGGCCAAAATCGAAAAAAATTAATTTCAATTTTTCGACCCAAAATCGACGGGAATATCTTCTGGGGGTTCCCATTGGATAGTACAAACGCCCACGGGGCCAAAAATCCAATTTTAAAAAATTTAAGTTTGCCTCCCCATAAGAGCCCAATGTTAAATTTGGCCAAAATCGAAAAAAATTAATTTCAATTTTTCGACCCAAAATCGACGGGAGTGTCTTCTAGGGGTTCCTATTGGATAGTACAAACGCACACGGGACCAAAAATTCAATTTTAAAAAATTTAAGTTTGCCTCCCCATAAGAGCCCAATGTTAAATTTGGCCAAAATCGAAAAAAATTAATTTCAATTTTTCGACCCAAAATCGACGGGAATATCTTCTGGGGGTTCCCATTGGATAGTACAAACGCCCACGGGGCCAAAAATCCAATTTTAAAAAATTTAAGTTTGCCTCCCCATAAGAGCCCAATGTTAAATTTGGCCAAAATCGAAAAAAATTAATTTCAATTTTTCGACCCAAAATCGACGGGAGTGTCTTCTAGGGGTTCCTATTGGATAGTACAAACGCACACGGGACCAAAAATTCAATTTTAAAAAATTTAAGTTTGCCTCCCCATAAGAGGCCAATGTTAAATTTGGCCAAAATCGAAAAAAATTAATTTCAATTTTTCGACCCAAAATCGACGGGAATATCTTCTGGGGGTTCCCATTGGATAGTACAAAGGCCCACGGGGCCAAAAATCCAATTTTAAAAAATTTAAGTTTGCCTCCCCATAAGAGCCCAATGTTAAATTTGGCCAAAATCGAAAAAAATTAATTTCAATTTTTCGACCCAAAATCGACGGGAATATCTTCTGGGGGTTCCCATTGGATAGTACAAACGCACACGGGGCCAAAAATTCAATTTTAAAAAATTTAAGTTTGCCTCCCCATAAGGTCCCAATGTTAAATTTGGCCAAAATCGAAAAAAATTAATTTCAATTTTTCGACCCAAAATCGACGGGAGTGTCTTCTAGGGGTTCCTATTGGATAGTACAAACGCACACGGGACCAAAAATTCAATTTTAAAAAATTTAAGTTTGCCTCCCCATAAGAGGCCAATGTTAAATTTGGCCAAAATCGAAAAAAATTAATTTCAATTTTTCGACCCAAAATCGACGGGAGTGTCTTCTAGGGGTTCCTATTGGATAGTATAAACGCACACGGGATCAAAAATTCAATTTTAAAAAATTTAAGTTTGCCTCCCCATAAGAGCCCAATGTTAAATTTGGCCAAAATCGAAAAAAATTAATTTCAATTTTTCGACCCAAAATCGACGGGAATATCTTCTGGGGGTTCCCATTGGATAGTACAAACGCCCACGGGGCCAAAAATCCAATTTTAAAAAATTTAAGTTTGCCTCCCCATAAGAGCCCAATGTTAAATTTGGCCAAAATCGAAAAAAATTAATTTCAATTTTTCGACCCAAAATCGACGGGAGTGTCTTCTAGGGGTTCCTATTGGATAGTACAAACGCACACGGGGCCAAAAATCCAATTTTAAAAAATTTAAGTTTGCCTCCCCATAAGAGCCCAATGTTAAATTTGGCCAAAATCGAAAAAAATTAATTTCAATTTTTCGACCCAAAATCGACGGGAATATCTTCTGGAGGTTCCCATTGGATAGTACAAACGCACACGGGGCCAAAAATTCAATTTTAAAAAATTTAAGTTTGCCTCCCCATAAGAGCCCAATGTTAAATTTGGCCAAAATCGAAAAAAATTAATTTCAATTTTTCGACCCAAAATCGACGGGAATATCTTCTGGAGGTTCCCATTGGATAGTACAAACGCACACGGGGCCAAAAATTCAATTTTAAAAAATTTAAGTTTGCCTCCCCATAAGGCCCCACTGTTAAATTTGGCGAAAATCGAAAAAAATTAATTTGACATTTTCGACCCCAATTTGACGGGAGTGTCTTCTAAGGGTTCCTATTGGATAGTACAAACGCACACGGGACCAAAAATTTAATTTTAATGAATTTCAGTTTGCCTATCGTTTGTGGGTCTAAGAATCAATTTTATAAAAAGTCGATTTTACCTCCCCCTAATATCTTAATACCGATTCTCCAAAAATCGCATATTGTTGTACATTTTTTGTTGCAGATCGATCATTCTGATATATTGGGCATCGAATTGGAAAGTACCTGTTAATTTCTACCCCAAATCACAATTTCATAAATATTTGCTATACAAGAATTTCACCTTTTTTTGGCATCTTGGCCTTTGCGTCCTTATATTTTTGCTGGTCAGGCATATAGTCGTTGACAGCTTGACTTCGTTCTACTTTTTGGAGCTCCTTCTCCTTTAGTTTCCTTTCATCCTCGTCCTTCGCTCTCTTCTCATTATGGATTCCACGTTTTAGCTCCTTAAATTAAATAATAGACAAGTTCAGGCTATATTTTTCAACTTGTACAGAACTGCATTAGTAGTGGAGATGGTATGGTGATTGGTTTACCTTGATTTCTTTCCTGATTTCATCCGCCTTTCTCCTCCGTTCCTCCTTCAAATCTTTCCCAAGATAGTACTCATCATCAGATTTATCGGAGCCCTCTGAGTACTTTGGCCCACTCCGCTTCTTCCCCAACTTACCATCCTTCAGTTTGTCAAAAATTCTCTGCTTCATCTCCGCAGATTCCTTGCTAGCCCTCACAATATCCTCCTCAGTCCTCGGTTCTCCATCGCTCTCCCAGTCACTACTTCTGTCCTCTTTTCTTTTCTTCCTCGGGGGAGCAGAAGCTTCAACAGCAGGAACACTACTCAATTTGGGGTCCAACGCATTATCGTGAGCACTCTTTCCCTTTCCACTCAATTTTTTACTAAGGACAACCGACTCTTCCTCGTCCTCCTCAGCCTCCTCGCCAAAAGAGAGGAGCTTAAAATTTTTAACCCCCGATTTTTTCGACTTTTTCTCCCTTGATTTTTCCTCGAGATTCGATACCCTGGGAATAATGTCTGAGAAGGGGTTGAGCAGAACTTCGGTTTTCACAATTTTTTGAGGATATTGCGGCCTTTCGTTACCATCCACAAGCCCCTCGCCCAGTTTTAACATATTATATATAGTTTCTCCAGCAACTTTGCCGAAAATTGTGTGCTTGTTTTGCAACTCCGGAGTTGCGGAAAATGTGAAGAAAAATTGAGAAGCGTTGTCGTCCTTTCCAGCATTAGCCATTGCCAGAAGTCCTCGACGACAGAAACGGAGTCTAGTGTGAAATTCATCTTTGAAAGGAGAGCCGTAAATACTTTCGCCACCTTCTCCGGTACCAGTTGGATCCCCACCTGGATAATTGATAATTGGTGAAATTTGGACAAGTAAAAATGGTTCAAAATTGGATAATTGAGCATTGGTGCAATTTAAAGGTATTGAGAAGTGGCAAAATTTGCATAATGGAGGATATTTGGTTATTCAACAATTCGTGAAACTTGAATGAGGAGATATTGCGCCAATTTCGATAATGGGAACTCGATGAAATTTCCAGAATTGACAATTGATGAAATTGGGATGATGAAATAGAAGTTACCCTGAACTATGAACCCCTTGACAACTCTGTGAAAGATTGTGTTGTTGTAGTAGCCCTCCATGCAGAGCTGAATAAAATTCCTGCAGGCTTTTGGGGCTTCCTTCGTCCATAGTTCCAGGTCCAGGTCACCCACTGATGTTTTCATTACAACCTGAAATGGTCTCAACTGTTAATTAAAGTACCCTCAAAAAATGGAGCCCTAGCCTAGGATATTTGTTCAGAAAAACAATATATTTTTGCAAATTATCCATTTCTTTATCTCGCATTGTTCCTTCTGTTTATATATTTTTTTTTTAGAAATTGACTTCTTCACTTTATTGAAAACGAAAAATTTGAAGGTTAGTATTCCCTCGGGAAAAAATACAAAGCTCTCAAAAATTACCTTCCCAGTAGTAGGTGGTTCCTGGATATAAATATTACTCATTTTGTCTTCTCAGAGAGCCCAAGTTTGCGAAACAAAAAAGCCACTTCTTAACGAGCCCTAAAAACACTTGACATAATCATTAAACTTGAACATTTATTGACTGTTTACTAAGTTTACTTCTGTAAATTTCCCAGTAGGTAAAAACGTTTTCGATAATGAGGCACTGGAATAATCTATCGACAGTCGGCACATCCACGTTTGGTTCAGACATCTGTGACACCGCAAGTGGTAAGAAGACTGAATTTGACAACCAATCGAGTTATATCGAAGCAAAAAAATCGAACCGGAATGAGTTGGTCCGAGAAGAGCGACAGAATCGGTACACCAGTTTGTCTACTTCATCACTTCAAAAGAGCTGGCATAGCCGACGACGCGAGAATTTATCTTTGCAAGAGTTGCGGAACTACCTATCCGAAACTTCAGAACTGTCTGGCACAATTATGATACAAAAATCGTCTTAGAAAACATCGATACATTAGTTGGCAATTGAATCTCCAACTGACCCATACAGAAAACGGCCGAAAATATATCGATTCAAAAGTCGATATAAGAATTCAAAATCACCTGCCACCATATCAACACATATATCGATCCTTGAGTTTTCACTTTCGATACAACACTATCGAATGACATCTGCTGCAGTTTACCCCCACCACTCGGCAAATAATCATTGAAAGTACAAATCGACGATCGGACCGCAACTGCAGTTGCGAAAATTGTGCTCAGTCTGTAAAAGAAACCAAGACTCAGTGCACGCCATTTGCTCAACAGCAGTCTCTGCACGATGCCCAACATTATCAATGACATTAAACTCGATTTTAAGGATGTTTTACTGCGTCCAAAAAGAAGCACCCTTAAAAGTCGATCTGACGTGAGTTATATTTTCATATTTCTATTTTAATCGTACCTCAATTATTATATTTTTCCTTTGCACCACCAATGATTTTCTTTTTTTTTCACCAATGTTGTTTTTTACCTCAAACTGAAGGAAACGTCGATATTTTAAGAAAACAGAGGAGCGACAGTCGATTGTTCAATTCAGATATAGATATGTTTTATAACGTTTATCCTTCAATTTGTTAGAAGGCTCGATTGTGTACTTGGCGCATTCTATTTTAATATCTTTCAGCAAAATGACATTTCAGACATTTGTTTTCAAATAAAACTCGCTTGATTTCCACCCTCCATATTATTTTCAATTTAATTTTTCCAAAGAGTAATAAATGCTGAAAAATCGTATAAATTTCCACAGTTTGGCGAAAATGATTTTGATTTTTTTTCAATGGAAATCTCAGCATTTAAAAGAATGTCGATTTACCCTTACTCGTTTGTTTTAGATACAAACCATTTTCAACGTTGACATTTTTCTTTATTATATTTAATTATCTTTTAAAGAATCACTCTACATACATATATAGATATACATATTATGACAAGTTCAAAATATGAAGAAAAAATTCTTGAAATGGCGGGAAAAATAAACTTTTTTGTACCTCACCCAAAAAAAACTATTTATAGTGTTTATTTATGAAGCAAAAGTGTTTAAAAAAATGTACATATGTTTCGAAAATTGTAATTTTTCTCATGAAATTTCATTAAAAATCTTCATTTGTCTGACAAACCATACAAACTACTACTTGACTCGAATAACTTTCGAAATTTTTAGCGGCTATTACTGTCATATCTCGAAGCAAAAAAATCTTCCAAACTTTTATTAGTCCCTGAAAATGTTGTAATTGTCATTAAAAGAAATCCTCACATTTTTCATTTCATTTCAAACCTTGCTTATCAATAGGAGCAAAACCCATTCGATCATATTCTTACACAATAGCAATAATACGTTTCTGGTCCAGAAATCTATTTTTATTTTTCCTTTTTGACTGACATACTTTTTGAATTTTTTTTCTAACGATGATGCGAAGAGATCGTCGATATTTTTACGGAAACTGGGAAGCGACTGTCGGCTGTTTATATTAGATACGTTGTTGCCGCCTGTTCTCGGAAAATTTTTCGTCACTTTTTTGTTTCGACACGAGAGGAATGTCTCCGAATGTTCCTAGAATAATTTCCAGCGAAAATTATTGGATTTGTCAATGCATAAGATTAATTGAAATCGCTTGAACTTGGAAGCTTTTTTTTTCAAAATTCCACATTTACATCTCAGCATACGAAAGCGTTTGCAGTTTGTGAGATATTCAAAGCTCTCTTAGTTCCTGAGCTATTGAGCGAGCGCTGCCACTACGCTGAGAGAACCTAATGTGATCATTTCCTCAAATTCTAATTTAAATTGAATTCACAGACGTGCTCGAGGAAGTCTGAAGGAAATTCAGTTTGATTTCAACAGAATGTGTTCAATATTTGATGGGATGCCTCCTCTATTTCTATTTCACCCCATGAACTTTTGATTTCTTTTATCAGGTTGATCTATATCGAGAAATCACATTTCGCAATTCGAAGCGGACGTACAAAGGCATACCCGTGATGGCATCGAACATGGACACAGTTGGTACATTTGAAATGGCTAGGGCACTATCCAAGGTAATTGTTCAACCTTCGTTGCTTGTTAATTTAACTCCAAGGTTTGTGTATGATTGGAGCATAAGAGAGAAATATTGAAAATAAGAAGAGGTACTCGAAAATTTTTAAGTTCGTGTTTCACGCGAACACACACACACACACAGAGTCAGACAGATAGATGGACAGAGACAGACGGGTAAAGATAAGCAGGCAGAGAAGGTCAAAAAGACAGAGACATATGCAGAGCAAAGCATAGACGCAGTTTATACGAATTCTGTTCGGATGATGCCAAATGTCGGTTCATTTTAATTGTAGCACGGACTCTTTACGACCCTTCACAAATATTATTCAGCATCGGAGTGGAAGGAATTTGCAGAGAAAAATCCCGACTGCCTAGGAAATGTGGCTGCTACCTCGGGAACTAGTACAGGCGATTTCGATCGACTCACTTCGGTCCTGTCTACTGTTCCCGAAATTCGCTTCATCTGCTTGGACGTTGCGAACGGATACTCGCAACATTTCGTCGAGTTCGTTAGGAAAGTCCGGGGACAGTATCCCGATCACACGATAATTGTGAGTATAAACAATGTATGATATTTAAAGATTCATCAAATTGTCAGATGTTCGGAGATTTTCAAAATATTGAAGGTCGTGATAATTGGAGAGTTTGAGAATCTCAAGAAATTTCCACATCTTGGGAAAATTTTCAAAATTTTCGACTTTAGACTGAAAGCCATAACAGAGCTCGTTTTTCCCGACCATTAGAACCCGACATACAAGCTTCGATATCCTTTACACACACACACGTTACAATGTTCCACGCGGATATCTTTATCAGAATTATTAGCCTCAATCAGGTGCGATAAAATTCCCAGTTTCAATTTCATAATCGGCATTTTTTATGGAACGAAGCCGAAGGACTTTTCTCGATTAATAGCCGTGTGCATGCGTCATCCGTGGATGCTCAGTCCTCACCATTTAGAATTGAATAGTTAGACCTTATCGGATCGATTGAAACATAAACTTTTTCAGATTTTTTGTCACAATCTAAGGAGAATTTGGCAAATAAAATCGAAAAAATTATCCAAAAATGGGGGAAAAATTTTGAAAATTGTCTTTCTGAAATTTGTGGAAATTTCGCTAACTCAGCTTGCTGAAGAATGTTCCAAAATTCCCAAATTTGACGGTTCCCTTGGAATTGAAAGTGAAGAGTGATGCTAAATTTGAGTATACTCCACGAACTCCATCAGTGAAATTCGATGGCAATCTCAGAATGATTTTTGAGCCAGTATAGACTATTTCGAAAGAATCAACAAATATAAGTGGTCAAAATATTTCTCAAAAAACTATGTATCGAGTCGACTTGGTACGGTTTACCACTTAGCTACTGAACTTCTTGTTGATATCGATCGCATTGCTTCTTCGTCTTGATAAAATAATGTTTGATTTCAAGGCTGGAAATGTCGTGACTGGCGAGATGGTCGAGGAATTGATCCTCTCTGGTGCAGATATAATCAAAGTTGGCATTGGTCCCGGCTCAGTTTGCACCACAAGAATGAAAACTGGAGTTGGGTATCCACAATTATCAGCTGTGATCGAGTGCGCTGATGCTGCGCACGGATTGAAGGGTCACATAATCTCGGTAATGATTTTTCCGAACTATCTCTTGTTTTAAGTGGAAGCCTTGCCCTTTTTTATGGTCTATTTTATTTTCAAAATATTGAAAACTTCAAAAATTCCAAAAATTTGAAAGTTGGAAAAAAAAATAAGATTCAAAAATCTAAAACATTTGAGATTTTTTTTAATTTACCAGCTTCCAAAATGGGAAAAAAGAATTTTAAAAATTTTACGGTTTCAAAAAAAAAAAAAATAGGGGAAAATATTTCAAAAATGACCATTAAATGCAACGCAATATTGTCAGATTTTTAAAATTGTACAACTTGTAATTAGGATGGAGGCTGCTCATGTCCCGGTGATTTGGCAAAGGCCTTTGGAGCAGGTGCAGATTTTGTAATGGCTGGAGGAATGTTTGCAGGCCACGACGAGTGTGGCGGTGAGATAATTGAAAAAGACGGCAAAAAGGTGAAATTATTTTACGGAATGGCGTCGAATACAGCTATGCTGAAGCACGCCGGTGGTGTTGCTGAGTACAGGTATGCAAATTGCCCCGTAAAATTTCAATTCAGTACTCGAATACACTAACATTTTAAATGCCTCAATCATCTCGTAAATTCCAACTTTTAAAAACTACAAGAAATTGCAAGAGTAGTTAATTGGATCGAGATAATAATGCACTCCATTTTCTTCTTGTTCTAAGCCACAAGAACAGATGAAAAGCTATAACTTACATAACTGATTCTTATAAAATTTTCTTTTTTATTGAGTATTTACAGTATTTATTGAGTATTTGAGTAAAAATAATCGTTCATTCATTCCCAATATCACAAAAACTGCTGAGAATACATTACAATAATTTGTATTTCTGAGAGAGCTATATTTCACTATATTCTTCGTTCGTCTACCCAATTTTTTATTCAGAATTCGGAACGGAATTTTCTTTCCATCTTCGAGTTATTGTTTCCCCATCGAGCAGATCGATAATTATGGGTAATTATATTCCCAGGTCGTCAGAAGGAAAGACTGTTGAGGTGCCTTACAGAGGAGAAGTCGAAAAAACTGTTTTGGATCTTCTTGGTGGACTCAGGTCGGCGTGCACTTATGTCGGTGCCTCTAGATTACGGGAATTGCCCAGACGTGCTACATTCATAAGATGCACTCAGCAATTGAATCCCATGTATGGTCCACCATCGTAGATGTAGATTTAATTTAAACTAGAGGAAATTCCCTTCATTTATGTTCCTAAACAATTCATTTACTTATTTATTTCATTTTTTTCTTTCTTTTCCAAGGAGAAACTACTATATCTTTCATATATGGGGAGTTATTCAGAGAAGAATATGTCTCATATGTGCAAAAATGCGCTTAGCGCAAACCAATTTTGTTCTTTTCACTAAAAAATTTTCACAAAAAATTGAAACAGTCAACTCCTTAAAGGTTTGAGATATTTTGAAAATATCAAAAGCAAACAAATTCACCTACAAGAATTTTTTGAATGAACAAAATTGACACACTATAAAAATCGAGCGTAGGGAGAACATATGGAAATGCACTTTTAATTACCCCATGATATTGAAAGGTCTCAGTAGAACTCCCATTAAGGTACTTAAAAACAAGAAAAAAGGTTTCACAATATTTCAAAGACATGAAATTTCGTTTTTTTGTTATGAGTGCGTTGCAAGACAAACATAAAAAATGTGGGACGAAAATTTCAAAACTATGAAATGTTTCCTAATTCTTACTCAGTACCTCAGTGAATTTGCTGACTCGCAGAATTCGTTATCATTTGCTTATTGCATTATCGATAGAAACCAATTGACCACGTTTATTGCAACGAAGCATTTCAGCAAAACTGGCTTATTTCATGAATTAAGGATTTGAATAATCAAAACTAGGTAGAAGTGCAATAAATTTGTTAACCCAATTGTTAACAAGTTTCAGGGATTTATTTTAAGTGCATAACACGCACATGAGCTCATGTTGATTGTCCTTGAATGAGTTTTGTCTTCTCATTCACTCGAGCGAAACTTTTTCTTATCTCATGCAATTGTTTAGAGGCACGAAGGTACAAACGAATATCTCGAAATGCGAAAAAAATGCATCATAAATTCTCGTAAAATCCCGTGATGGATATTTAATTTTCTTCGTTTATGTAACACAGAGAAATTTATGAAAAACATTTCCACGATCACGAAATGAAATGTAGTTATAATGGTCTGAGGAAACATTTTCCAATCTCCTGTTGCTATTTTTTATTATCTTCACAAAATATTGATATCTCTGGAAAATGTAATTTTCCATATTTTTCTCTCATGTGAATATTGTTGATAATGTATGGAGCAGATTTTTTAGCCATTTCACGATTTTTATTAATTTTAAAGTCTCAAGGCATGAAGATACATTAGCCCCAAACAATTTTTGTATTGATTCACCTGGGCAGAAATGTAATGACGACCTTAACTCGTTTCACATCGAAGAAAAAGGCTATAGAACATTTTTAGGTCCTACCACTCTCAATGTTTATTATTAATTATACAATTGGCAAAATTGGATTTGTTATGTTGTTCTGTGCTGATTAGAGTTGGTGTAATATGGGATCTGTGACGAGTCAGATCTGGAAAAACTCGGAAAATAGTCCAATTTGTTTTTATACGAAAAACTTAAAAAAAAAATATTGTTTTCAGTGAATGCAAGCCCAAGTTTATTTTTTAAAAACACGAATTTCAAAAAATAATTTTTGCCGGAAAATTTCAACTTACCCTTCATGAAATCTCATGATTTTAATACGAAACAATTTAGGATTTTTTCCGAATTTTCAAGGCCATGATTGAAATAGGTATATGGTTTAAGAGAAAATTTCCTAAAAAAATGGCTATATAATAATGTTTCGAGTGAAGTGCTTTGTGTTGATGATTTTGGCATGTGTGATTGTCTATCCAAAGAATCTTGAAAATGTGATAGTAACAGTATCAACTTTACTTGTTTCATTCTTGTTTTTATTCTTTGTTGTTTGAAGTCAATAAAGGAAAGAGAATATATACTTGGGTCGCATTATTTTTGATACCTTGTTCTCTAATTGTATGAGGATGTCTACAAGTAATTTATTATGCAGAATTGCGAGTGAGAAAAATTTGAAAAAAAATTGTACGCAACCACAATTGTTTATTCTAAATTTTGTAAGTTATCCTTTCATTTTTCATTTCTAAAAATCACAAATTCTTATTTACATTTGTTAAGAACATTAAATTTGTATACAATGATTTTACGTAGTTTTGTCGTGACGTATCTAAAAAATAATTGTATCGCAAAAATCTAGACCGGATGTCCATAGATATCGGGAAAGATAAAAAAAAATAGAGATCGCCTTCGGTGCAGGCCACAGTGAGATATGCAATAAAGAGTCATATAAAACAAAATTTATTCCCTGTGCATTTTCGGGCATTTAACGCAGTTCGATTCCAGTGAAATTTCCAATTTTGGTTCAGGGTTTATTTTATTATTATGTGCAAAAGTACATGCTCTCGCCCATTCGTACAGCCTCCTGTACGTGCGCACATGCTCTTGCGCATGCGTGCATGCCCTGTGCGCATGCATATCGTAGTCCCCATCAAGGTGTTGAGAATTTAAAACAATTACAAACATTGCTTAAATGTGTATTACAATCTCAAGAAGAACAACATAGCTCTTATTCAAGTTTTATTGTTTTAGGTCAATAAAAGTAATGAGTACATACTTAAATCTGCTCCTCATGTCATAAAAAAAGTTACCATTTAAGTAGAAAAAACAGAAAGAAAAAATTTGCAATAATATTTACTGCCGATAATTATTTTCACGAGAGAAAAAAAACTCCATTGTTCAAACACAAATATCATTGGATATTTACAGAAAAGAAAAATCCATTCATACAGTTTACCTCATCCGCAAAACACCCACAGCAGCTATCCGTCCTGAAACGACAGATTAATTTTAATTCTTTAATAAACCCATGAAAATCAATAAATCAATAACAATACAACAATCAAATCATCAATCATCAATTGGATTCAATAAATGAAAGACAAGGTAGACAATGAAACAAAATCATAAATTTGTGTAACAAATATTAGCAATTGAACAAATGGTGCGTACTCATTATTCTAAAATAGAAGTGCTAAATCATTAATTAAATGATGACATCATATTGATTAGTCAACTAATTACTGCGTAATACGATCATGAACAATCCATTAAAATTTTACGGTAAATGAAGAGAGTTATACTAATTAGAATTTAAAAAAGGAGAAAGAATAGATATATGGAACGAAAGAGAAATACAAAAAAATTATGAACAGTAGAGAGGATGACAGAACATACTATAATTGATTATTTAATAAATTCGCGATACAATGCGAAATTGTTCATCTATATAGCATGAAAAACCTAAAGAAAAAACGAGACATAGGCAACACTCTTAACAAAAACAATTTATGTCATTTCCTTATTTTATCATTATTTACCATTATCATTAGCTCTAACACTCCTGCCGTTGATTATCCCAGTTGTTGATAATTTTCTTCATTACAATTTTCCATTAATAATCATAAATTTCAATCGACAATATTCAAATGTATTTTTACTGATCAATTTGCGATAAACGAGTTTGCAATAGTACAGAGAAGCACTTATTGAACGAAGATACGGGAAAAATTTTCCATCGGAATTCATCATCCTGGAGATCCGCTGCTAGAATTCCTGACATTGCTTTCAATCACACAAAATATGAATTTGTATTGACAGAAAATAGAATATGCCAATGATGATAAACTTCATGAATAATCCATGGGTTCAATGACCGTGGAAAGGCTAATTTCCATTTAAATAAAATTTGCTGAGTTTGTTCAAGCCATTGACGATGTTAATGCGAAGCTCGAGGCGCTGAAATTTCTAATATGATGCTTTGAATTCGAATTTGGAAGTGACAAAATCCTTTGATTGAAGCTAATTACCATACATCACGTATTTCAAAGGTGCAATAGATTGTATATTGACACAAATTCCTCCCTAATGCCAGTTTCGTTTATTTTAAGTGACGCGAACAATAACGGCCATTTATTGAAATTCAGCATTCCGCCTATTCAAGTAGTAGTCAGAGCCACGTCAATTTCAAATTAAATGAGCTGAAAAAGATAATTGAAAAAAAAACAATTTGTGAGCGAGGCAAGAAGTCTATGTACCGCCATCGCGGAATGTCTTCTCACAAAATGCCGGTGCCCACATCTTTGAATCACCTGACATTTTCAAATTTTTTTGTCAGTCATTTATCCTTTTCAGCCATTCTTCATATATTTCATGTCGAAGTCATCAAGAATCCATGCAACAAAGGTTACGGCACATTTCAAAATTTTAGTTCACTTTTGAGACCGCTTAACATCGCGAATTGGCAGAGTTGACAGTACGTCACTGTTCGTAATTTTTGAAGAACTATTGCACTGAGTTTTGTCACACCAATGTGTTTGGTGACCTATCCTGTTCAATTGGTTAAACAGCCGGCACTGTCTGGAGCTAAAAAATTTGGGACTGGTTAATGAAAATTACGAACGATACAAGACAAATTGGCATAGAATATGTGGACATATTTCAGAATCATTTTCATAAGCTGTTTTTTTCACATTATTCATTTACTATCTTGGATACATGTGTAAAATAAGTTTCGACAGTTTAATGGATACATGGTGTAAATAAATGTAATTATATGAGATAATTATTATTGGAAGCCACAGCAGACGTGAAGAGGCTTCGTTCCACTGCCACCACCTGAGGGACCTTACCTTAATCATCTTTTTGTTTTTTTATTGATTATGTGTCAATGAGACTGAGCATTTTTTGCAGTCACGAGTGTTACGGTGAACTTTTAGCAGGTCTTCCAATTTTCTCCCACTTTTTTTCAATGATTTCGAAACCACGACTAAACTTGGAATTCTTTAGGATGAAGAAAAAAAAATACAAATGGAGGGAGGAGGGGGGAGGGGGGATCTAACAAAGCAAACTCTACACGTGTATTCATATATTTGGAAATCAGCCAAAAGGTCTCAATTTTTTTCAATGGCAAAAATTTAATGCACTGAATTCCATTACATAATAGTATGTACAGAAGAAAAAAGAAAATTCATGAAAAAATTCAGCGAAGGAAAAAAATTCACTACGTTTTTGTCGGTTTCCAAAGATCTTGAATAACAATTGACTCCATTCCTATGCATTTTTAGACCTCCCTAAAATTCACACATTTTTTTAAATAAAATAGACTTCATGAAATTTTTCCAGAGAAATGTGTTCAAAATCAAAAAAAAAGAAAGGGGTGAAAAAAATTGGCATCGACTCTCGATACTAAAAAGCAATCCCTGAAATCTCCATAACATCCTTTAGAGGTCGCGAAAGTGAATAAAAAAAAAATCAACATGAAAAAAAGAAAAATATCTGAAAAAAAATTTTAGATATTTTTAATATTTTTCCCTGCTAATTTGAACAAAATTATTGGTTCAAAGTTGTTTTTAATGTCTCGACCTCTTTTAACGATTTTCTCTTTAAATCTGAACAGAAAATTGTACAAAGGAAAGAAATTTCTCACAATCTCATTTCCCCACATCAACATTTTTATGTCTCTCATAGTATTCAGTGTTTATATACTTTACTCATATGTATAAGGAGAAATGTCAGAGTTTAATGGAACACATGGACATAATGATGGTTTCGCCATACATAATACTATTCCGATAATGTTATTTATCTCAATTATTCATTTTAGTATGTAATTTTCGTCGATTTTGAATATATGAACCTTAGAGTAAATAAGAACAATAGATATCCTACAGGTATATATGTAACTGGATACATATATACACGATTCATAAAAAAAGAAGAAAGAGCGGAGGACATAGTAATTATGATAAATTAATGTGTCGTTATGATTTTTCGCTTGGTTTTCGAATTGTTTTAAACTCAAATTTTCAAAGCTCATTTCCTCTAATCAATCAAAGCAGCTATCTGAGTTTGATTTGCATTCTGCAGGTCCTATTTATTGTTTAGATTTTTTTTTTTAACGTAAGAACTATTATGAAGACAACAGCAGGCATTTAACCGCGTCCCAATGGAAAGCTATCTGAAAAAAACTGTTGGAAATAATGCATTACTGTACACAAACGTTAATTACCTTTTTCATGTAGTGTTATTTATGATAATTATTATATTATTGCAGATTGTCAAAGGTGTAATATGCGATAGAGTTACAGATGCATCTTTCGCGAAACATGTCAATATATTTTTTTGCTAATTTTGTTGAATTTTCAAATATGAAAACCTGAAAATATCAATGAAATCACAAAAACATTTTGCAGAGAAATTAAACCAGTGAAATTGAGGCAATTGCGCATGGGAGATTATTGTTACACCATTGATGAATACTTTAAATTATTGGCAGTTTGTTCTAGTGTTTAAAATTGTGGGGATGATTAGAGTCAGATTTATATATAATGTTCACAATTTTAAACCAGTTATCGGTATATTTTAGATTTATCATGAGAAATTGTGTATAGTACAGAATTATTTCTGTGGAAATTTCTTGAGGATGTAATGGGTATTTGTTCAGACGACAGCAATGAAAATTAGTTCTTGCATGACAGAAAAAAGATCCAAAATTTTCAAAAGTTTGAGAATCTTAATTATAGACTTTCTTTTCTGAATTTTGAAACTTTGAAATTTCAGAAATTCAAACATTTCAAAAACCACGATTGAAAAAGTCCAACAATGTGAAAATTTTCGTATATCAACGAGCTGGCAATATTTGAACGTCTTAGAAATTTTAAAATATAAACGGTATATTTCATAGTTGAGAACTAACTAAATGAAGAAAACACGGCTGAGAATTTGAAAATAAAATCAAAGCGTTCAGAAATTTTAGGAGAACGTGTTTAAAGTCCATTCCTATGGTTTCCATTACATGCTCAAGAGTGTACATTGTTTCTCATGATTTTCTAAGATTAAAAGAAGAAGAGATACTTACATGTTAATTCTAATTGAAAATCTCCGTGGAGAGATTAGTTGTCGGCGCTGGATTGTGAGTATGGATAATTTTGATATCCACCCGCAAAACCTGGATTTTGCTGGCCTGGTTGCGGTTGAGCTGCAGCCGCCCCAGCACCACCAGCATAATAAGCCGCTGGTGTTGAGCCTGCATTGATGCCCGGATAAGCCCCATAGGCATGAGGAAATGCGTTTGGTGCGCCTGTTTGAGGATTCGCAGGTTGTGCTGGCATTGCCTGCTGCTGCTGCTGCATCTGAGGTTGAGCCATTGCATTAGCTGCTGCTCCCAGCTGCAACACAAGATACAACAATTATTAAAATCCAAAATCAGCATTGGTAATTTTTTTAATATTCCAAACTTTTACTACTTTTGATGTTTTCTCTGATTTTACCAATTTGTCCAACTTTTTAACTGGATTTAGGAATCAGAGAACTTAAAAATCAAGAGCTTTACAGAGAAGAAACAATTGAAAAAATCGAGAAGCTGATTTTTTTTTCAATTTTACCTTTCCAGCTTTCATTTGAGCTTCAATTGCCTCAGCCTCTTTAATTTTTCCCATGCTCCTGTAGTAGTCAGCCCATTGAGCACTGTAATCAGCTTGCTGCTGTGCTCCATTCTGAGCCGGATTAGCCTGAGCCTGCTGCTGTGGATTGGCCTGCGCCTGTTGAGGTTGTTGGCCTGCAGCACCTGCAGGTGCGCCTGGAACGGCTGGCTGGGCTTGTTCAGGCTTGGCCTGCTTCGATTGCTGCTCAATCATCTCGGCTTCCCTGTGCATGCCTAGGGATCGATAATATTCAGCCCACTGAGCACTGTAATCCGGCTGTCCTGTCTGTGGGTTCACCTGCACGCAAGAATTTCAGAAAAAACCATTAAAACCTGATGAATTATGAGAACGTATTATAGAGAAATTGAAGAATTCAAAATTTCAATACAACCAAAAATATAAAAGATGAATAATTCTGAAAATTGGACAGAATAAAAAAAAAGGAACACTTTCGATTTTTTTTTGCAATCCCAGAAAGCCTCATTGTCTGATCTCATTAAACTATCGCATTCATTACGGTTTTTTTATGCCACATTTTTTACCTGTACAGATTGTACGGCGCTGTTTGCGTCATTTTGCTGACCCTGGGGTTGGCCAGGCCAGGATTGATAGCCTGCCCCTGTGTTCCAGTTGGGATTGTAGCCGATTGCACCTTGACCCCCTCCATAGGAGGCTCCACCACCAGGTCCCATTCCCAATTTTTCACTGAATATTCTTTTGGCATGTTCAACTTGTTCTGGGGTTCCCCGGATTATGAACATTCCATTTTCATTTCCTTGGTTTCTACGAACTAGCTCACAATGTGCACCTGTCTGCTGATTTATTTGCTTGATTGTTTCACCACCTGAAATTTTACAAATAAATATTCAGCAATGGGAAAATAATGATAAAAATGTGGGTAAATATAAAAGAGCGACATTAAGAAGGGAAACTCGCTTACGGCTTCGTCGTTGAATTTACCTTTTCCAATAATAATTCCGCATTTGGTAGAGGGTACATTGTAAGTGGTCTCAATTTTGTCATTCATGGGTCCACCGCTGCCAGGAGGTCCACCGCCCCCTTGACGTCTGTCCCATCCGCCATACTCATTGGGACGTCCACCACCAAATCCATTGCCCCGGGGTCCTCTAGGTCCTTGTGGATTTCTATCATCTCGTCTCTGTAATACACCAATCAACCAATTCAATAAATAATTTCAGTCATTTTTATCCAAGTGAGGCCGCAATGAAAATTTCAAATCGCTATTTTGTGTGCGTATATGGGTGGGTGTAAACAAATTCTTAAGCAAAACAAGGAATTTTACTGCTATTTTCCTCAGTTCCTCAACTTGAGTTACTTATTAAACGAATTTGAACCCTTCACTGCGATCTTGACTTGAGTATGAAAATCAAATTTAAAAAATGGGAAATTAACATTTACACTGTCGATGAGCTCTTGGATCCTTTGGCGAGCTTGTTCAACCGCTTGGGGCTTGCCAGAGAGCAAACATTTTCTGTCCCCAGGTCCGTCCTCACGACCTTGCTGAAATTGGACCCTTGCGCCAGTTTCCGACTGAATCTTCTTAATCATATCCCCACCTTTTCCAATCACAACACCAACTGCTGCTCGGGGAACTAAAACTTCGACTCCATCCGAGTTCGAAGGCTGATGACTATAACCATTGTCATTAGAGAAACCTCCAGAACGATCGTTTCCGGGGGGTCCACCACCACCACGTGGTCCTCCTCTGAACATCTGCATCTCCTTTTCCGCGATTAGCTCGTAAACTAATTGCTTTGCGTATTCGACCTTCTGAGGATCTCCAGTTATTCTGAAATTCACATTTTAAGACTGGTAAAGATATCGTTGGAGATCATCGACACGAATTGAAAATAATGGAGGGAGTCACCCATGATGAGATGCTCAGAAATCGAGAAACTTAGCACTGTTTCAAAATGTGGAAATTTTCGAGAAATTTATTGATGCTTTATCTATTTCCATGTACAAAAAGATATTGTGGGTGGCTGAACCAGTCGAGTTCTCCATATGCTTGATGTGAATATAAAGGTCAAATTTAGTATCGCAATGATTCTTGTACCTTAGTGGTTTTTCTTGTTCCTGTGAAGGTCCATCCTGTATCACGACCATTTTAGCTCCCGACTTTTCCTGAAGCTGCTTAATAGTCTCGCCGCCCTTGCCAATGATCAGACCAACTTTAGGTCCAGGAATCATGATCTCCACCGACCCAGGATGTCCACTCATCATCGGAGGTCCACCACCACCACCACCACCACCACCACCGCCACCTCCACTTCCACTACCCATTCCCGAACTATTACTCGAACCTCCTCCCAGATTCATATCTCCAATTCCTTCAGCCCTGCACCTCTGATTGACAATCGATAGTACAAGATCCTTCGCCCTACTGCAACATAGAGATAATAAATCATAAGTTCCCCAAAATTTCATAATTGTCATTCATTCATTTCCTCATTATGTAATTTAAATCAGATAAAAAAATGTTGTGAAGCACTAGAGCTAGGCAAATGGTACGACACATATTTCATATTCATGGAATTAATACGATTGGATGTGTATTTATGAAGCAATTTCGTAAGCGAGTACAATATCATTATCACGTCTGTATGTATTGGAAAAAATACAATTTTTATCTCGTTGAACAATACGCCCCCATGCATAATTCTATCACAACTCCTTCCCACCTTCCATTACCAACTTTCACACTCCTCATTCCCTAGTAAAAGTAAAAAACTATTAGTTATTAATCCAATGGAACAATTAATCATGAAACAGAAATGAACAGAGCAGAAACAGAAGAAAAATGGTAACGATTTCAAAATGTCGATGTAAAAATTCAGTTGACAAGTTGCATGAATCAATTTTAGGGATATGTGACATGAGTTATACGGTGACTTATCTAGTAACCATTTTTTAAAAGATATTTCGTCGTATATTTCGTCCCGGGCATCCAGGCTCTAGCTAATTTCTGGAATAAAATTTCATGAATTTTGGCATCTGTTCTGTGGTGCTTGCCAATTTTTTCTCGATTTTTTTTATTAACAGGGTGAATTGTTCATATTGCATAGAGGTCTATTATTTAGCATAATAAGGTGATGTTTGACAATAATTCAGGTTGCTACGTCACAAATAATGCAATCATGAAAATCATCAGGGTCAAATTTAGTGAAATGAGAATAAGAGGATTTTTCAAAAATCTCAAAAATCCAAACCATAAGTAAAATAGAAAATTTCGAAAATTCTGAGACTTCCAAATGTGTCAAAATTTGGAAGAATTTTAATTATCTGGAAACTTTCAGAAAAATCGAATCTTCCTGTCAAGAAATATTTTTTGGAAATTTTCAATATAGCACACCATCTTTATCAATTTCATAAATTTGATTTTTTTTCAAATTTATGCACATGAGGATTCTCCGTCAATGCAAAGATCTATTTCAATCATAATTTGGAAAGATCATTTTTATCATAGAATTTCGTCATTTCGATTATCATAGAAAAACTGTGAATGGACTTTGTGTATATACACTTCGTCTGGAAAAATATAAACATTTACGTTCAAATGGGAAAAAAAATAATTACTCTCTTATTGAATACATTGGATTAAAAACGAAACCCCGACCCTTCAGGCAATTCTATAAAATCTTAAATAATAAGAAAACTATTCACAGATTTTGAACCATGAAAGCTACCTGAATTTTTTTACAAATTTTGAAAAAGTGGAAACGGGTAGCTTAAGTGACGGGGAATCCCCTATGTGCCCATTGTATCCCTCTCATGCGGAGTAGTCATATGTATGGGATTGCATCGCATAAAAAATATAACAGAAAAATAAAAGAGAATTAATTGTTTGAAATAAGAAGGGAAAACAAGTTACTTGACAGCCTCTCGTGAACCAGTTAGAGTGCAAACACGGTCCGGTAGACCGCCACTTTCGGGCGCCATTTGTATTTTACATCCTGTTTCACTTTGCAATCTCGTTATTTGTTCGCCGCCTCTTCCAATTACTGTAAAAATAATCAGGGATTAATGATTGATTGGTCAAGGTAAGTTGTGAAGATTTTATCCAAGAAAGAAATTTTCTAGGTATTTTGAGGATTAATTTGACGATTTGATAAAATGTAAAAGTTGGTTGCGCTAAAAGGCGGAAAAAAAAATTAGGAGTTCAATTTCTGTTATAAATCTGAAGCTAGTTGAAAAATTTCACAACGGTAGTTTTTGGGAAAACTTCTCAGGATTTTTACAGGCAAAAAGAACTACATAATTTTGTAATTTTCATCCTTTGAACAACCCCCTTTTATCGGGCAAGAGCGTCATGTATTTCGAACAAGTCTTGTTTATACCAAATTAATAGTAAATTGGAAAACAGAAGAAATTTCGAGAACTTTCGGATCTATGTCAAAAATGAGTGATTTGTAGACTAATCATATGATACATTTTTTTTGTCTAGAATTAACTTCTCCATGAAAAAACATTGTACATGATTTATCCTCATAATACTCCAACCCTTGTTAACAAGATCTTTGAAAATGTTACAAGGAACTCTTACGTAACCAATAACCTGCTGTTTATTTGGTGCACTCAAAACTTGTTCAGCAAAAAAAAAGATAGTTTTCGGTAAATCGTAGCTCTGCAATTTAAGAACTAACAGATGTAATGTTGACCACTCCAGACATTTCAACGAAACAATTTGTTGTTCATTAAATCGTCATTAATCATGCAAATCAAATTAAAGTTTGTTAATGATGAAAACAAAGGTAAAACTATTCATATAGCAATTTTTATTACTGAAGTGATGGAATTATCACAAATCTCAAAATGTTGAATCCTTCGTTTTAAAAAATGCATTCATCATTTACTCACTCAATCCAACCATTTTATCAGGGACTCGGATATCTTCATTGCAGATACCACCCATACCAGTGACTCCATGCGGTGGTGGTGATGATGTTAAGGAGCTCGATCTGCCACTATTTGGATCACCCATTGGTGGTGCACGAATGTTCATTAGAGGATCAGGTGCTAATTTCTTGGCCTCAGGCTCTACTAAAATTCAAAAAATAAATTCAATTTTTTAACTACTCTCGAAATTTTTTCAGATTTTTGTCAAGGCTCCCATAATATTTTGACACTCTCGGTCACTTCAGGAACTTTCCTGGCATTTCGTAAAATTTTCTGGAAACTTTAGAGTTTTCCAAAAAAAAAAAAAATTGGAGAATTATTGAGTTCTGTCACTCAGGTTTCTGTTTCTATGTTTTAATCGTTTAGGATTTTGTACAATGTTTCGGACTTTTTTTTTCTTACAATTTTGTACAAATTTAAAAAATTGTCTGGTTTTTTATTCAGAGCAGCAGGGTCTGGTTTGTTGCAGGATCAGATGCGAATTTCTTCGCCTCATGCTCTCCACGAATTGGAAAATTAACCTCATTGTTTTTTTTATTCTTTCAAGTTTTCTTCAGAATTACCTAGAATTATATTAGAACCAAATTCAGGAAAACAAAATCTAAAATTGCGTACAATTTCCTTACGCTTATTCAGCTCTTCGATAATTTTGTAAAATGTTCTAGATGTTGAAAAAGTGTTTAAAAAAAAACAAATATTGCATTTGATCTTCCCCTCAGTTTTCGTGATACCCCATTATAGCTACAAGTTCCGTAGTGAAGCATTAAAACAGGGTAAGTGAATTGACATGCATGTTCTCTTTTTATGCATATTTCAAAAGTAAGCGAGATGCGGAAAATTTCATAGAGAACTTTTGGTAGAGACGATCAAGTCCTACAAATGAGCTTCCATGAGGATTATCTCCAAATCCCGAGATACTGAGATATTCACTTATCTTGTATTACCACTCCAATGCAGAAAAATTAAGAATAAAA
This sequence comes from Asobara japonica, assembly GCA_026005395.1. NCBI lineage: Eukaryota > Metazoa > Arthropoda > Insecta > Hymenoptera > Braconidae > Asobara > Asobara japonica. Next base: position 289,924 of record BQMI01000527.1, read on the forward strand.
ACTAAAATTAAAAAATAGTAACAAAAAATTGTTTTTACCATAATCAATCATACCTGGGCCATCCTCAAGTGACCGCTTTAGTTTTCCCTCGGCAGCGGGTGTACCCCCTGGATTTATTTTAGCTGCAATCTGCGAAAAAGCATGGTTGACAAAACCAAAAACACACCTCGAAAATAAACTCAAGAAAAGAAAAAGAATAAACAACAAAATATATTTCACCACAATTGAACCTCAGTGACTCACAGATAAATTTTCAAAAAATTATTATGATTAACAACGAAATTTCTCAGTCAATCAGTCAATCCTCGCTTTCACCTAGAGTCCAAAATATTTGGTAAAATTTTCACATATCAAATTTTCATCCTTCAATTTAACCTATCATCATCATCAAATCATCACCATTACGAGATTGGGCCAAAATGAGTGCAATGTTTTATGGCCATCTTCCACTCACCCATTTTGGCACATTCGCCAAAAGCAAAAAGAAAAATAAAAAAATAAGAATCATCAAATATGCTCGGAAATAAACAACAGATCAAATAAACATCAATGGAATAATCGAAATTATGGTAACAATCCAGCGAATAAAAATAATCAACAGTGCAATTACAAAAATTTCACGAAAGGGCACATGACTAAAAAACTTTCGACACAGTATCAATGAAAATTTCTGTTTTTTTTATTAATTCCCTTAAATTTTGAAAACTATGAGGGCTTCCGAAATTTTTAACAAGTCTCGATTTTTCTTTTCCTTTTTATTCTAAATTCCCTCAACTTTCGGTGTTAAATGTGCAGATCTCGCCGGCAGTTTTTTAGACGTCCCCATAAACATAAACAATTGTTAATTTTTCATGAAACAATTAACATACCTGTTTGGCACGCTGTAGAGCAGCGGCAAATGCCGAGCTCTGGCTGAAATTTTGTGGCGGAGCAACCGCTGAGTAATCACTCATTTTTTACACATTAAACATGCAATAATGATCAGTAAAAAAAAGGCGGTGAATGTTTTTATTGTCAACAATTTACTGAACTTGGGATCACAACTGTTTTGTCCACTTTTTTTTTGCGTGACTGAGCTACGACGCCGCTGAATCGGTTGAAAAAAAAATTATTAATTTCACTTTCCACGGCAATTATCACTTCTCATATATATAGTTTAGTGATTTTCGAGGGATTGCCCGCGTTTTTCAATGTTTTTTTTGGACAATTTTTGGGGAAAAGCTGAGCGGAACAAGTGCGAGTTTTACTCGGATTCCGAATGAAACAAGTTTTTAGGAGAATGGACACAAAGTGCGAAGAAACGAAAGTCGGCGCAAGCGTCGGGCCAACGGAAAACCGATTCTCGGAATTTTTTGAGAATGCGACTTTGTTTCGAGTTCGAAAAAGAGAGCCAGGTTTGCAAATTATCAAAAGCTCAATTTTGTGCGGCACTTTTGGGCAGGGGTTCACTGCAGACAAGTGAGATTATTTGAAGGCGTTTTTTCTGGATTTTACGCGCACGTTGGGAAACGAGCGTCGGAATCGTCGGGATAACCGCGGTTATGGTCGTAGAACGATATTATTTGGCTGGGGTAACGGAGGAAATAAAATGGCGCCGGGGGGAGTGACGAGGTGGACATCGTTGCCAGAGGCCTCCGGACAAAGCGCGGGGAGTTTGAAATTGAAATGTTTTAGTCTAAGAGCACTAGAAGATTGACAAGGTGGACACAATTTACCGGGTTTTGATCGCAAAGCGCGGTAAATTTGAATATTTAAATTTTTCGGAATATTCGTTGTTTTTTATTCGAAATTTTAAATAACAAATTTTAAAAAAAGGGAGGAGGCCTGTCATGTATCTGATTGGAGGAAATAATCTGGCAACCCGGTATGTGAGGCGGTGACGTCCATTGTAAATGTCTCACAGTTTGAGTATTTGAAAACGCAACCGTATAAATTTGAAGAGAATATTTTTTGAAGAATTATATTGCTTCAGGGATTCTTAGGCGCGAATTAAACTGAAATAATTACTCAAGACATCCACGAGTGATCTGCAGCGCATTAAAATTGCGCGTTATAAGTTCACCGTCTTTTGAAATCCGAGCTTTCCCGCCTTTCGAATACCACTGAATAATAATGCATGCACACACGCCAGCGTGGTAGTGCCTCATGGCCTTCTATCAAACTATCATTTGGAAAAATACAGATTTCATAACTGATCCTCAGTCGACATAGCACAGTTGCGTGGAATCATTTCCCTGTGTTTAACAAGACATTATAAGGGTTTAATTTCAGAATATTTTTATTCATACATTACTGAAAATGGAAACTAAAAAATTGAGGGCCTGCGTTGACATGCCCCTGTCAAATGAAACTTTAGAAGAAATTGTTGACAAGGCCAAAGATTTTGCATTGACAAATGGTAAGAAATCCGATTATGGAAAATCAGCTACAATTTGCAATCTTAAAAATTATAACTGCTCAATTTTGAATAACAAAGTTCTTAATTGACGACTTTAATCAGATTGTTTCTATTAATTAATTTTTGTCATTGATTTCAGGTATATGTCTGCATGGCAAGGATAATTTCAACAGAAATCAAGTGCAATTGGCAAAGGTGACTCTCATTCCCACAATATTCCCAGCTAATGAGTTCTCCAAGGCTAAAGATGTACAAATTATTATAAATAAATTAATCCACAAAGTTGCTTACGATCACAAGTTTCTCACAGAAACATTGAAAAGGTAAATTGGCTTGGAGGTCAATAGCCGCTGAACCATGTTCTAAGTATCTCGTAATCGAAGGTATATAGCGAAATTGTAATGAAACACAATGTTGTAGAGGATTTAATAACCAAAGTTGGTTTTATCATGATTTCGCCATTTCGTTTAGATTACGAAATATTAAAAAAAATCGTGAGAAGCCGAGTTTACTTGAGGCGATTGAATGAATTACATTTACACATATGAAATGCGATAGAGCATTGCCACCTTTTTTGTAACTCATTTTTCCTGCAAAATGTTTTATGAAAATTTCATATACATTGCTATAGAAAAATTATAAGCATTTCACATTAGATCTTCATATGAGCAACTGTATGAGATTATTGCATATGTGTATATTCGTTTGTAATGGAAGTATCGATTGATCTTCGTTTCATTTAATGATTTGTTTTTTTTTTCAGTACAATTGAAGCTGACGAGCTAACCTCGCAATTGTTCAAAATTTATAACATAGTCCATGCAGAAGGCTTTGCTCAGGTATGTCAAAATAGTCCTATATTTGAAATAATTTTTTATGAGCTACTGCTGGCTAGCCTAAAGCATTTTTTTTCACTTCTAGCAACTTAGCGTAGGACTTCTACGATCTGATTACATGTTAGATGATAATTGTAAAATAAAACAAGTCGAAGTGAATACAATTGCCTCAAGTTTTGGAGGGTTATCTGCACCAGTTACGGATTTGCATAAATATATTTTGGGAGAGTTGGGCCACATCGATAAACTTGGTTCTGTAAGTTTTTATTTTATTTTCACCTGCTCATAACGAGAATTGATCAATGTGTATGGATAATAACTATTTTTGAAGCTTCCAGAAAATCATTCTGCGGTTGAACTTGCTGAAGGACTCACTGAAGCTTGGGATGCTTATAATAACGAACAGTAAGAGCGTGTTTCTACAAAGTTTCAGAGCTTTACCTATTTCTGTAGGAGTACAGATTTGAAAAACTCTTGAAGCTTTTTTTAGACAATTTTGTCGTGAAAAAAATCAATTCTTTTAACAATGTGCGAAGTTTGAAAAAATCTTAATTAATTTCTCTTTCTTTTTTCATTACAGGTCAGTCATTTTGTTCGTAGTTGAGGAAATAACGTACAACATTTGTGATCAAAAAGCGATAGAATTAATTATTCGAGAAAAAAGGAAGAACGTAAAAGTTATTCGTAGGACATTCAAATATTTAATTAAAAATGCTCAGCTACGACCCAATAAGGAGTTGATTGTGTGAGTAGCACAGATTCCCAAAGTTAATGATAATGAATACTCTTTATAGCTCATGTGAAATACATATTTCAGGGGAAACGATATTGTGTCAGTCGTGTATTATCGAACCGGATATCAGCCGTCTGCCTATCCCTCTGATAAGGAATGGGAAGTGAGATTATTAATAGAACGTTCACGTGCTATCAAATGTCCTTCCATCCAGTATCACTTGGCCGGTACAAAAAAAGTAAATATTTATTTTTTTCTAGATCAACAACGTAGGTCAATCGTCCCAGCAATTTGAAATTCAATAATTTCACAGATTCAAATATTTGCAACACTTTGAAAATAGTAGAATCCTTCTAAAATGGAGAAAGTTATGAATTCCAGAAATTCCAAAAGCCACGAAAATTTAAAGAAATTTTAATCAATCGCCAATCTCCAAAAGGTTTTCTTCATCTGCGTTACTAAACGTGACCATTGAAAATTTCATAACACCCCTAATGAGGTACCCACTTTTGGTACTTTTTACCGTAATTGGGTAGCTCTATTGATTGTCTTTGAAAAAATACAATTTCCAGGTACAGCAGGTGTTGGCGCAGCCTCGAGTTTTGAAGAAATTTCTCAGTGAGAATGAAGCTGCAAAAGTTCAGGATACATTTGTCGGACTGTGGTCTCTGGATACTGTAAGTGTATAAAAAATATGGAAATTTGGAACATTTCGGAATAAATAAGAAAATACAACTTCAGAAGTTTCAAAATTTAGGAACAAGTTGAAAAGTTACAAAAGATTTGAAAGCATTGGAATGAAATCTCTTGAATTAACTATGACAAAACGTCTCATATATCAGGACAAAGATGGTGAGCAAGCAGTGGAAATGGCAATTTCGAATCCCGAAAAATTCGTTTTAAAGCCACAGCGTGAAGGGGGTGGTAATAACGTGTATGGGGTAAATGTAAGAACCAAGTTGGAATCAATGAGAAACTCCAAAGAGCGAACAGCATGGATCCTGATGGAATTAATTAAGACTCCACTGCAGAAGAATTACCTCATTTCTCCAGACTCCAGAGAACCATCGTTCCAAGATTTTATCTCCGAGTTGGGGATCTATGGAGTTATTCTGGGGTTCGTAACAATTTTTTTCATACCAATCTATGAATAAGTAATATGGAGAGATGTTCCATCGTCGTTCTAAGAAGGTTTGGAAAGAATTTAGACGGTTTGAGAAGACTCAAATTTTTTCAATAAGCTGTCCCCCATTATTTCATTATACCTATATGTAACCGGTACTCTCAGGAAAGAGATATTCGAAAATTGAAAAATTCGAAAAATATAAACAAGTGGAAAATCCACAAATTTGAGACAGGGAGATATTTGAAATATGTGACTATTTTTCGGACATTTTAATGGAACCAAAAAGGTTTAAAACACCTGCACAAGTCAAGAATTTGCAAATTCTAAAAGCTTGTTCAGATACGAAAGAAATTGCGGAAAAAAAATAAATTTCTCAATACTTGTCTTACATTTTCAGGAATGTAGATTATGTCACTGATTTTCTCTTTATTTATTTTGTTTAGAGATGAAAACAATATCAAGGTGAATAAACAAGTGGGTCACGTGATACGCACCAAGCCGTGTGGGGAGAATGAAGGAGGAATAATTATGGGAGCGGGTGCTCTTGATTCTCCCTATCTCCTTCAATGAATCAAAACAATTTTACATCTGTATAAAAAATTATAGAAAAATTGAATCGATAATATATTTTCAAAATAAAAAAAAAACGCAAAGGAACTAAAGCAGTAATAATTGCATACACTAATAATATCTCGCATATATTCGCCTGAAAACTTCTAATTATGGAGAACACCTGGATTAAACTTTCTGAATAAATTACTCAACTCATCTCCATTTCCTAAAAATCGTCAGCTATATTTATCTCGAAAGCGATTGACCTGAAAAAAAATCAAGAAGCGTTTCTCGAAGCTGGGGAAACCCCATAAAATACTTGCGTAATCTCCGTCACCCTCTCCAAATAATACATAATCCATGTCTAAGAACAGCAAAAAATTTACCTATCTAAACTTACATAATTTTGGTACATAAAATATACAAGCCAAATGAGAAATTTCCATAACTAAATTATGTAACATCAGAAATTTCTCCATAAAAAAACTCCAGACAATTGCGCAATAGAGAACTTGCATGAAACTCAATATGCTATTAGTACGTTGCCGCTATACATTGAATATAAATACAAAATTAGCAAAAGAAAGGCAGTTTTAACACCTAAATTTTAGGTAATGACGTCATGACCCCGCATAAAAGATTAAATTTTCGAAAGTCCGTGAATCGATTTAAGTCGTGGTAAGCGCATATCCTATCAAACTAGTTTTCTTAAATACTTAATGATAACAATTATGAGAAAAAAGGCAGTTACGTCACAGAAAGATTAACTAGCCGTAGGGAGAACCGGGAAAATTGATCTCAGTCGATAGAATAGAACTCTATTTTATCGAAAAAAAATCTTGGAAAGTTCTTTCTTCGACACTGGGCATGAATTGACGGTGACAGGGCAGTTTTACATATAAATTTAAGCTAATGATGCCATCTGACACCTATAATTATTGCCGTATTGCAGGCGTAGGCATCATTTAGATCAGGTTGCCCAATACAGAGATGACCTACATTGATGACCAAAGTGGGAGTCTGTTTGACTGAAAATTGTAGCGGTCCAGGAACAATTAGGTTTAAAGTACACAATATAACATTTACAGCTCATTTCCTTCTGTCTTCCTAATCGTCATCATCGAACATTGGGCAAGATTTCTGAATCTTTCAACTATATCTCCTCTCAATTTTGATAGAAATCGGCACAACAGGTTTGAGCATAACATCAGCCTTAAGTTTGATGTCCTCGATCTGAACAATGCGGTCTTTTTTCAGGACATAGTGTCTAAGAACAGTAGCTATAAGTGTTTTCATGGCCATCATGGCATATCGAACGCCAATACAATTCCTTGGTCCAGCGCTGAAGGGGACGAAGCAATAAGGATGACGTTTTGCAACTTCTTCAGGAAGAAATCGGTCGGGATCGAATTTTAGCGGATTTGGCCAATGCTTTTCGTCCCTATGCATATGCAGTATAGCTATTACAACGGAAGAACCTCGGGGTAGAATGTGATCGCCAATGTCAAGATCTTCGCAAACTTTTCTCACCAAAACTGGACCCACGGGAAAAAGTCTCAAGGTCTCTTTGATGGTGCGTTCAAGGTATTCCATACGATGCAAGTCCTCGTGGGTTATCACTGTATCGGTATTGATATTATCACCGTAGATTGTGCAGAGTTCTTGATAACACTTTTCTTGGATTTCCGGAAAGTTTGCGAGCATGAACAATACGAAGGAATTTACGGAGGCTGTTGTGTCATTGCCCGCGATCATCATTGTATCGACCTCTTCGCGAAGCTCTTCGTCCGTGAACTTTGTTCCATCGTTCGAGAGCTCCATCAGAAAGTCGAGGAAGGCCTTGCGCGGTTTCACTTGCTCGATTATCGGTGAGTCGTTCGCCAGATCCAGTTTCTTCTTTTTTATTACCTGAGGGTCAAGGGGATATTTTAGCATGGGCGGAAATTCTTTATTGAACTATCTATATGCTACTTAATCTATCGCTACTTACGTCATTCGTCAATTGATGCAAATACTGTATGCACTCCTTTTGATCTTTGCCTAGTTGAGTGTTATCGAAAATAATATCGGGGTGTAGCCACACTTTGAACATCCTAGTGTAGAATATTTCAAAAGCTCGCTTCGCTGACTCTACGTAGGTCGGGTCACCCTCGGTTTGAGCTTTCATCGTCACTCCCATTGCCGTTTCGCAAATTATGTCGAGAGTACACAGGGATATGTAATTGAATATATCGAATTCGTCACCATCAATTTCGACTTTCATCTGCCGCACCATGATCTCGGATTGCTGAGCGAAAACCTCAACGAAGGACTCCAAAATACGAGGATTGAAAGTCGGGAGGATCAACTTCCTGTGTACTCGCCATTTTGACGCTAAAATCGTGATCAATTTATGTCAATGCTTGCGCGACTTTTTTTTATTTTTAAACCGCTGATTTTTCAAAATTTGGAAAAATTTGCAATTTTTGACGTTTTAAAAAATGTAAAAAAATTGAAAATTGTGGGTTTATGACTATTGTGTTTTTGATTTAATTTTTAAAATTTTTTCAAAGTTTAAATTTTTTCGATTTAAAATATTGAAAAAAAATGGACCGCTAGAACAGCCGATAATAAAATATATTGTTCGACATTCATGCGTTAAGTCGTTTTCTCTCACGTACGTCAATACTAATTTTCGATGCTAGTGTGTAACAAGTGACTTTACGCACTAGGGACGAAAAAACACGTTACGCACTGGTATCGAAGACTTGTATTATCATGAAAAAAATAATATAAAAAAAATCGAGTGAAACGGGACTGTCAGTAAAAATGATCATTAATTTCTGACAATAGTTAGTTAATTAATCTAAAATTTTGAACGATGATACGGCATCCATGAAGTTAAATTCAATGCATGAATCACAAGTGTCCGTGTGTAGCATTGTGAAAATGTATTTTTCATCGGTGTTATACCTCCTGGCTTGATTCTTTGATGCTTGGCACGCACGTAAGTATAATAAAGCGTTACGGATAGCTTTCTGGCCGCCCACAGACATAATTGAACAACTTGTACTTAAAGCACGTATCAACAGTACTTGATAGTACCTGAAGCATGGCAAAAATAAAGGGAGGGGGCAATTGTAGAAGGAAAATTCACCTGGTGCCGTGAATAAGCCCGTTCCTAGCCAAGGACGTGCAAATTTGTAGAGATCCTCTTTTTCGATGGTCTTCGGACTCGTAAAAATTATCTGCAAGCAATGTCAATTAAAATACAATATTTAACGTAGCATACGTGTTATGCGAAGGAGAACAACATTGGAAGGAAAAAAAATTATTTGGTTTTTGGAATCTGAATTTTGAAAATTTCGAAATCTGTTTTTTTTCGTATATTCGAAAATTTTGGAAATTTTTCTTATTTTCAACTTTTTGGAAATTTCTTATTAAAAAAAATAAAATTTTTCAAAACTTAATTTTTTTTACTTTCTTCTTTATTTCTAAATTTTCATATCTCCAAATTTTTACAAGACGAATTTTTTTACATTTGTCTATTTCAATGGTTTCTCAAATCGTTTTGAAAATTTCGTTTGTAATGAAATAGATTTTTTCAGTGCACTGTTAATAATCAATGATTGCTAAAATGAGTGTTACAAAGAGACTATAGTTTGTGAATGAACGCAAGATGAAAGTAAAGATTTACGATTGTAATTTGTGAGTAATAACGATCCTCCGTAGTTATTACGGATGAGGAAGAGAAACCGCGTCTTTTCTCATGTCATGGGTTTTCTCTTTAGTACTGAAAGAGCTTGCGTCATTTTATCCCGATTATCCAACTGACTTTGGCCATTGAAAGGAATTATATTCATGTTTAACGATTGCTTTATTACCTTTAGCTGCTCGGGCTCGTAGACGCCGAAAAATAGACGACTTCCCAACCAGAATCGAAGGGGTGACGGATAGTGATCCAATAATTCTCTTATTTTGTTCAAAATATCTAAAAAAAAAACAATAGAAAAAATCTCTAAGTAAAATCAGAAGCATACAGTAAGACTTTTAGAAATTACATGAAAAATGGTTCATTTTATTTTGCTCCTTTTTTACTATGATCCGTCATGGGTGGTACATCGACCGGCATTCTTCTCATTTATTTTGCAATAGAGAATTTCAGAAAGTTACAATGGCAAAAACTCAAACGTTTGAGTATTTCTAACAATAAAAAAATTTTGAAAATTGTAACAGTTTCACCCACATTGAACAGTGAATAAAATTAGGAATTTTTAATTGTAAATTCTTCAAGATATTGAGAGAACTCAAATTTCAAAAATATGCAGAAAATCTCATTAAGCATAAGATAGGCATATTGTTTTCTACGAACTCACTAGTTTCCTCCGTTCGAAAACCAATGAGCGAGCTCGGGAAAAAAAATTCGAAATTGTGTTCTACCCCTCTGCATTGCTCGGCACCCTCAAAAACTCCATAAACTCCTCAAGAATTCTTCCCGCAGGAGATATTTAAAAAATTCAATGCACTAGAAACCTCCATCAAATCCCCATCATCCCATATAACTTTTATTCCCCCCGTTTTACGCCGGAAACCCCCATAAAGATTGCGTTTGCGACTTACCCTCAGTGCTCCCCACGAAAACATGTGCATTACCAATAAACGGCAGTGCCGGTGGTCCAGGAAACTTTGCAGCGGCGCGATAAAGTCTTATCTTCTTAAGATAAAAAACGGTTAAACTCAAAAATCCTAGAACCGCAACAGTCTCAACTAAGAATAGCAGAATAGCCATGCTGGACGAATGGCCAAAAAAATTCTAACAATTGACACCTGAAAATTTTTCAACCGATCTATCATATACCGATCACAATACCGGATAAATTCAATCCCAATGTTTTCATTTAAATCGCGAGAACGACTTAGTTTTGGCAAAAGTTCTGGACCGTGCAAAATCGGTTACGATCGAATCGCTTCTCTCTTACACCTGCGAATTGCTATGGGCGACTGTGTAAATTTCTTGTGTGTCTCCGCCTTATCCCCTATTTTGCATGGGTACTACGTGCCGAACGACCATACTCGAATCAGGAGAATAGCGGAGGTTCTTTGTGACCTTTCTGGGTTGTTCGAAAAAAATCGTTCACCTGAAAGGATTTTTTTCAGGGTGCCACGTGCGGTTAAGCCAAGGACATTCGGTGACCGTCGATCAAAGTCTTGTTATAGATGCTCTGGGGACATTGAAGGTGGGGCTATCGAACCCACACGTATTGAACCCATAACTTACCGATTTTGGGAAAATGGGAAAATTTATGTGACATAAAATATGTCTTTTTGAGATAGAAACATCAGAGATTCGGTACTTTTTTCCCCTAGTCCTAATGATCTTTAGTATAGAGCGTTATAAACAATTAAAATGATTAACAATTGCAGATTTTTTAAAGTAAATTCGATTCATTGAGCCTCGGGAGGTTCATAGCCCATTTTTTTATCTTCGTTTCCAAAAACTTTTTACATACATTTCTAGCGTTTTCCTCACAAGAATTTCTCAGATTTATAAAATGATTCATAAAAATATAGGCCCTTCTGTCTTACAAAATAAACGTTTTATTTTCCACAATTGGGCATTCAATACATAAATATGATAGATTAACATTTTCAACATGCATACGTGACTAATTTGGCACAAGAGTAAAAAAAACAAAATAGGACATTTATAAATTACAAGATACATAAATTCCCAATTGATAAATTTACACACTTAATGAATGAGCTATAGTGGCCCATGACAATCTACAAATGCAAATGACAAACCGGTTTTTGCCAAAATTCGAAGGATCTTTGTACCATGCCTAAAACCTCGCGGTCCATTCACTTCTGCCCTATTTACTATAAATATATAGATATATACAACCGTGGGTAATGATGATATAAAATTGGGATACATGCATATGACGATAAATTCACTATTACTCCACTTTGCGATAGGTATTAGACTCAATAGAGCCTAATTTGATTGTTCATTATTACCGGGCAATGCCATCTGAATTACCCCATAATACATATTATCACAATTTCTAGTTGAACTGGAGCATCGAGGATTATTTTGAATTCTTCCTGCATACAAAAAAATCCCAAAAAATTACAATAGCTTGTCCTTCAAGACCGCTAGGAAATTGTAGTTCTCAATCCTATGAGATCTATAGACGCTCATTGATTTCATATACAAAATTTTTCTATATGAATCCCATATAATATACATTTCTTTTATAGATATGAAAAAACGAAATTATGATTTCCATGGTGCGATTAAATTTGCCTTGTAACCAGTCTCATCGTTGGTCCATTCAGAATCGGATTGATCGGAATTTATTAACTCCAATGTTCGTTTGAATTTGGTATTTGGTATGGAGGCTGATTGCACAGTCGTGGTGTGAATGTTCAATGGATTTTCATACTCATGCTCCCCGGGGGGAATTACTGGTACTACATAATCTGCGGGAAGTCCCGAGCCATTCCCATATGACGGATTTTGAAAGTGAATTCTGAAAATAAAAATAATTATGCAATGCCATTTTTATTGCCGATATGTGCGGCCAGAAATACATACAGTATGTGTGGATCTTATTACCGAATACTAATGAAACCATGAAAAAGAAGTGCATGATATCAAATGAAAGATTGATCAGGATCTATTTCTTGGAAAAAAAATTGTCCTGGGAAAAGTTCTCAAAAATTTTGCAAATACAAATCTGCAAGAAAAATGGAGAACATTTCTTGAGATATTCCAAAATGTTTTTGTCAATTCTCAAAATTTTTGAAAGCATTTGCAGCTCAGGTCAGACGTACCGTCAGCGCCAGACTCGCGTGACAAGCTACAGTTTAAGTAATCATTTTCAGGCGTCTCACTAGTTGACATAATTATTGGAATTAATGAGTTTACTCGCACTGAGTCCTCTCAATTTGATTTCTTTTTGGGTATCAGAATCTCGACGAATTCGCTCAGATTTACACATTTACCAAAGTACAAACAGCTAATGACTTAAATTTTAGAAGAAAAAAAAATTGGATTGGCTCAGTGCTTTTCAGATTATGCAAAAAATAGCCTTCAAAAATTGAGGGATGAGTGAAAATGAAGGGTGGTTTACCTCAAACTATCCTGATTACGGCGTTGACTCTTATTTTTTTGATAGAACCAATAAGCAGCCAGCATGAAAACTCCCAAAAGAATGAAGATAAATGTCCCAGTTATAGGTCCAGCTAAGCTTTTTGTGCTCTCGAAACATTCGGATTTCTGCATCAATAATGTCTGTGAATCAAATGTGATATCGGCTTTATTAGAGAGCGGACATGTGCTATCAGGATGTTGTTCCGAGCCATCATGACAGATGCACGTGGAAATCCCCTGTCTCTGGACACACATATAGTCGCAACTGTGGCTCTCGCAATCGTTGGTGCCTGAGGGATTGACCAAAAAACGATGAAATCATTAGCATAACTAGAAACTCTAGTGCAGACTTGCTCATAATTATAATTTTTTTTTTGCATAATTTGCAAATTCCCCGATATAGTATGAACATCGGTTTTTTAAAACTCATAATCACCCAAAAAACTACTAAAATTGAATTTCGGTCTGGCCAACTTAGTCACTATTGAAATACATCACGTAAATCTCTAGGCGTGCTTTATTGGTAAAAGGCGATCGAGCAAAGGGATTTAGACTTTACTACTGGATACATTTTTTTAGCAGTTGGATGTTCTTCCTATCAGATTAAGACTGAATTGAAAAGAGATTTTCGTGGGACGCATTGAGGAAACTGGAGGCTTCAAGAATTCGATTAACTTAAATTAGAAAGTGTTGAATATTCTTGCATTAGCATATTGGGATACCCTAATCGCAAAAATCAAAAGAAACAGAAAAAACATTTTTCCTCCAACGGTTCGTGGCTGAAAAATTCTTGCAACTCTAGAAACAGGAACTTGAAAAATAGTGGCTGTCCAACATTTGCTGGAGCGAGTCAAATTTAATCATCTTACTCACCAACTGGTTGTCGGGACCCATGAGAGATAACAAATAGTCCATGGACATTATTACGTGTCACTGGAATTCTTTTGCACTTCTTGTTCCCAACCAACAGACACTTGTGCATGACCCCGGTGTTCCCCATGAGCCAATAAATAGAATCTTCATAAACATTGATGCCCATGGGTCGATGAACCTCATCCTTGAGAAAGATTTCCCTCCTTTTACCCTCAAAAGTAGCTCTTTCGATCCGCTGAAGAGCAGTATCAACCCAGTAAATCATTTCTCGTTCATGATCACTTGTAATACCAGAAACAATTCCAAGTCCATCCTTCACAAGACTCCTAGCAGAATCTCCATTCAATTCGCTCCTCCAAATTTCACTTCTGGGTCGGTTCAAATCAGCAAAAATTGTCTGTGCCCAAAAAAGAAACCCATTCTTGGGTTCAGTCGCGATAGACAGTACCGTCCCAACATCTTGGAGCTTGATAATGATAGCACACTTGGTCTCCTGTATATTACACGCTTTAATAGCCTGAGGCTTATCCGTATCAAAGTAGTACACATTATCAGTTATCCAATCAACAGAAAGAACCCTGGGTCTTCCGATATTTTCAATTTGTTTATGCTCTTTGGTGTCCAAATTGAACTCATGGATGCTTCCTAACAGTTCGGAACTCCAATACAGCAAAGACTTCCTGACGTTTACGTCCAGACCCGTAATATCTACCTGTGGCTGCTTATGGACCACTTCGATTGCCTCCAAAGTCGATGGCATTCGCCTTATATCGTCCTTCGTAGCCGTTATAAACTCCATAGCCCCATTGATAACCTTGCAAGTTCTTCTGTTTGATCTCAGAACATAGCCCTTGAAACAGGAGCACTCGAATGAGCCTCTGGTATTCTCGCACATCTGAGAACAGATGTTCTGCTCACACTCATCAATATCTCTACATGTTTTTCCATCTTCATCAAGTCGATACCCAGGTCGACACTTGCAAACTGGTCCACTCGGAGTCCTGTGACAAATCTGGTCACAAGAACTATGATCACAACTCGTTTCACAACTGGATCCCTCATCGGAATCATCGTAGCAGTCGTCTGCACCATCGCAAACGAACTCCCATCTAAGACACTCACCAGTGACATTGCATTTGAATTCCGAGCAGACAGTTTTCTTCGTAAATCCTTCCCATAATCGACCCCAATGCCCAGCATCGCACCCCTTCTCATCAGAATTATCTCCACAGTCATCTTCATTATCGCACATCCAGAGCCTGGGTACACAATTCAAATTACTACATGCGAACTCATCGCCACTGCAATGACTGCAGTAATGCTCATCATCATTTTTCGGGCAGTCCTGCTCCCCATCACATCTCTTATCCATCGGAATACATTGGTCAGACTCTAGACATTTAAACTCACTCATCCCACAAATTCCATGCGACTCTGTAGCCGAGGATTCCTTATAGCATTGCAGTTCATCACTAATATCCCCACAATCATCAATTGCATTGCAAATCAACTCTGAGTCAATGCACTTCTTATTTTTACAAGTGAACATTGATTTGGGACATGGCTTTTTGGAGCAATTGGCGTTTTCATCAGATCCGTCTTTACAATCTTTATCTCCGTCACACCTCCAGAGGCTGGGAATACAATGTCCTGACTTACATTTGAACATGTCAAGGTCACAGGTTCTAT
The DNA here is from genome assembly GCA_026005395.1 of Asobara japonica. Classification (NCBI taxonomy): domain Eukaryota; kingdom Metazoa; phylum Arthropoda; class Insecta; order Hymenoptera; family Braconidae; genus Asobara; species Asobara japonica. The sequence goes on from BQMI01000527.1 coordinate 305,269, forward strand.
TCAGGCAATTGACTTCATCAGAGAAGTCTAAGCACTGAGATATTCCATCGCAAACTTCATATTTTGGAATACACGCTGAAGAGTCCACGCATTGGAATTCATCAGGTTCGCAGGATGGAGAGGTTCTGCAATGAAATTCATCTTTACCATCATGACAGTCATTGATACCATCGCAGAGCCTGCTCTTGTCAATGCATGAGCGATCCGTACACTCGAATTCCTCTGAAGAGCAGGTAGTTTCGACGATGCAAGTTTTCGTGTTGTTGTGCAACATCATTCCTGGTGGGCATTGGCATACGAATGTCTGAGGAGATTCCACGATACACACGTGAGAACATCCCCCATTGTTAAGTCGACAAATGTGGAGATCTGATGATTGTGGATAGTTTGTTGTGATAAGATGCGCTATTTCGAGATCTGGAGGGAGGGCTAATCGCCAGCTTTTGATTCTGCTCATTGCGTTGGTTTTATTCGACCAGAAAAGTCTTGGCTGACCGTAAAGAGTCCAGAACACCTCGTCTCCAAGGATAGCCAGACTCGCGGGCTCTAGTAAACCTGAATGATGTGTTCTGCTGTTAGTACCATCGAGTGAAATACTGCCAAGATTTCCAGTTCCCTGATCCGCCCAAAAAACTCTCTGCGTATCTGAGTCAAATGCCAGTGAAATTCGAGGCCCTACAAGATGGCCTGATATTATTTGGGTTCTGTACTTCCCTGCCATGGTCATCTTGTCAATATGACATGCTGAGACAGTGCAAAAGCTGACGAACATCATCGCGAGTTCTGGAATCAGCAGAATTGTTGATGGCTCCTCGGAAAAGTGGAGGATAGATTTCTTCCAGTGTGAGAGGCTCGAGATCTCGATGGTCTTGCGCTCCACATCAGACCAGTAGAGATTATTTCCCAAATAGTCAAAGGCCATTCCCCCGATGACTTCATCGGTGAAACTCAAGATGCTCTCGTGTTTATCAGATGATATATCGAATCTATCGACAGTCTTGAGTTTCTGATCAATCATTAATGCAGTGTCATCTATAGGATCATAGGCTCCTCCCGCAAAATCAAAGAATGAGAAGACCTTCCTCATTTCAGGTTTGCCCAATATGTTGTGATAGTAATCGATGAATGTCCCTTCAGCAGCGATGAGCAAATGCTGATGGCTAACGTCCCTCAATCTGACACAGCTAGTTCCATCATTTCCAAGTGCTTTATTAGGACTGCAGGCACAAGTGTAGTTAAAGTTGGCAGCTAACAAGCATAGCTCTGCACATGGATGGTCGTTACAAGGATTATGGTGATCAGGTTTCAGTACGGAATGGTAAATATGAATACCGTAAATATCGTCAAGACCTTTCAACAGTGTCTTCTGCCCCTTACCAGTGAACTTGTTGCATGAAGTAATGCTCTTCGTTTTCCAGTCACTCCAAAACAGTCTATCCTCGAAAATAGCAATAGAGAATGGATGACTGGCCACTTTATGCAGAACTTGTCTACGATCAGATCCGTCAACATTTATGGATTCAATGGTTCTGCTTTTGCCATCAACCCAATACAGTCTTGCATTTGGGTAATCGATGGTGAGACCGTTTGGCCAGCCAAGGTTTTCAGTAATCATCAATGATCTGGATTTGCCATTCATTTCGGCTTTCGAGATGTGAGGATGATCGCCCCAATCACTCCAATACATTTGACCAGTTGCTGGATGAAGCGCGAGCCCGCGCGGTTTGTCCGTATTTTCGGTTATGACTATTGTGCAATGGGAACCGGAGTTCGTGCAGACACCTATTCGCTTGTAGAGACTGTCGGTGAAGTAGATGTTCGTTGTCACCCAGTCCACGGCAATATCTTCTGGTGTTCCAAGTCCTGCAGTTACAATGACTTCTGCTTTGGTTCCGTCTTCATGAGCTCGGAATATGGCTTCACTACCTTCGTGTATGTCGGACCAATAGATATAAGTCGAATCCAGGGAAACGCCTACCACGTGCTTCAGATTGTTCACTATCGGAAAGTAAACTTCATTGGGGGAGAAGTAGAACCCTCGGATCTCGGTTTTCGAGGAGAAAACTAGCAAAGCATCACCCCGATTTTCGGAAACCTTGCACGTGTGGTTGTCCAATTGAAGGGAGTAACCGATTTCACAAATGCACGCATAAGTCCCGGGCTCGTTGATGCAGTGATGATCACACAACTGCGAGTTCTGTATGCATTCGTCTATGTCTTGGCACGTTTGGTTCTCCTGGCGGTAACCGGGAGGGCAGCTGCAAAATGCGCCCTGCGGTGTAGGTTGACAACTGTTGCTGCAGTGTAAGGTGGTGTTGCATTGCCGAAGAGATCTTTCGCAGAGCGTCTTGTTTTCATCTGAACCATCGCCACAATCGTCGCTGGTATTACAGGTAGAATTTAGGGATACGCAATGGCCGTTTGTGCATTGAAAAAAGCCCATGTTGAGGGTGCAATTTCCGGGTGATCGGATGGGGCAGTTGAGCTCATCTGAATTGTCTGGACAATCCGCTTCACCGTCGCAAACCCATTTCTTTGGCGTGCAGTGACCATTGGCGCATTGGAACTCACTTGTCGTACATGTTTTCTGGCATGAAAAAATGACACAAAAATTACATAACCAACTGTGTTGAGTAAATCATACTGAAACATAACTCTCGTGACATTATTATGTTAAGAAATAAAAAAGTTTATTGAATTAGATGTGGAGAAACAAAAATATCGAGTTTTTGAGGGTGGTGTTATTTTTGTGTGTTATTGTGGATTGGACCAGTTTTAGGACCCCGAACCTGAATCCAGACTGAGCACAACTGACTGTTCGCTACGAATATTTTGTCATTAATTACGTCTATTTAAAGAAGGCAGTAGCATTAAGCCTTTCAACCCAGTTCGATATCAGCCTCCCTATATCTGGACCAGGATCAAGATTAGCAGCTAAGCGAATTCCTCTGAAACTTATCGGGAATTCGCTGAGCATCAAAAAGGACTGTCTGGTCGACTAGAGGAGTATAAGTACATACACAGACACACACATTCTTGATTCACAAACAATTTGCAAATTGCGAGTCGATGATAATTACATTTTTTTTGCAGCCTGGATACTCATCACTGGAGTCATAACAATCGTAGACGTCATCGCAAAATTGTTCTAGAGGGATGCAATTCCCATTACCGCATCTGAACTCCCGAGCCGTGCAGCTCATTGGGGGAGAAAACCTCCCGGATTTAAATAGCTCTGGACAATCTTTCTCGTCGGAAAAGTCGCTGCAGTCGTTATCACCGTTGCAACGAAATTCCGTGGCTAGGCATCTACCATTGGCACATCTGAACCAATCCGGTCCGACACACGATTGCGAAGCTGATGAGAAAGACAGACAAAAATTCACAGTGAAATATTCTTATGTTTTTGCCTTGCGGATTTTTGAAAATGTAAAAATTTAGAACCCTTAAACATGTTTTAAAAAAAGTTCATCTGTAAAGTTGCAAACTTCAAAAAATTTTGGAGCTTTCACAAATTTGAAAATTTGAGGGGCTTAGTATTGTCCAAAATAAAGGAAAGCCTTGGATTTCTTTTTTGAAATACAAAAACTGACAGATTAAAAGAGAATAAATGAGAATGTCTGATGCTCACCTCTTACTCCATACCACGTATAGAAAAGTACACAAATAAACACGGTGGTAAGCCGTGCCATCGTCTGAAAAAATTCACAACAAAATTTTGAATAATAGTGCCATTCAGCCAACTGAGGTGACTTAATAGAACGTTTCGAATTTAATCACTTCGATGAATCATAAAGGCCTTGGAATGAACGTTGGGAGAATATTCTGCGTTAAAGTATGTTCTTTAAAATTTTTGCGATAGAAAAATAATTTTTCTTTGGAAATTTCAACAAGTATCTCTGGTTTGTGAAGTAACCTTCAGTGAATAATATCTACACACACGCACACACATCTACATCGTTTGAAATTGCAATGAAATATTGTTGAGATATAGATTTTTTGAAATACTGATGTGCTTCGAGGAGTCAGAGTCAATGACTCCCATATTTTCAGTAATAAAATAATTAAATACAGGCTATCGCAATTTCTCAGGAAACCCACAAATTTCACCCACTGAAATTACTATCGGTTGAACGTCCGACGCGAGATTTATGCAATCACTTGTATTTTATTTCCGGGAAAATAGGCGGGCGACCAGAGACAAAGTATTTAGTAATCAAGAAAGATTAATCAAGGTGGATGCACCTAATTAAAAACAGGTGGTTCGGCATTTTCAAAAAAATTGGACATTTTGGGTTCTTGAAAATTGCGACGATTTCAAAAAGTTTCAATATCACTAAAACGAGAGTTTTCGAAATATTCGGTTTTTGGATAATTATTTGGGTTCCAAAATTATAAATTTTTCAAGCTCTTACGGAAACAAAATTAATCACTGTCAACTTCAGAACCCGATTAGTAAATTTTTTTTAAACGATTCAATATTTGTTTGAAGTTTTCGCGCAATCGTAGCAATCACCGAAATTACACAGATTAGGAAAGGATGTAACTTACTAAGGGTTAACGAACTATGTAAGGGGAGTATTTTTAACACTTTGCTTTCAAATTTCTTTCCTCTCTTTCCCGCTACACGTGCGTTGCACGACAATAGAGAAACATCACTGAATTCGCTCAACTTCCAGATTTGAATGTTTACTATCAAAGACTTATCAATTCTATTTCTTAAGTCGAGTGATTTTATCCGCCAATTGGTCGCATATTTCTTGAATCATTTACCCGAGTTTCTCTCCAAATAAATCAGAGAATACTTTACACGTGTCATAATATCAATTCCTCAATTTTTAGAAATTAATAGAAAATTTTCTAAATATAAAAAAAAATTACAGATTTTAGAATTTGAAAAATTTGACAAAATTCCAACAATTTGAATTTTTTATTAATACAAGATAAATCGATACATTATTTCGAAAAATATTCCACGTGAATGACACAAGCAATAATTAAGTATAGGAAATTGTGTCTTGAAATTAAAGAATATAAAACATGTATTTTTGAGGTGAAATTTTTTCAAGCCTCTCTCTGGAAACATTAAACCCAATTCGATAAATTGCGCATTTTTTAGGAATGAAAAGAGTGAGACTTATGTTTTAAGCAAATTACGATCCACATCATGTGGCTACTGTATTTTTCCTTCGGCTGCAGCGTTTACTTGAATAATGACGTAACTCACACGCATAAGGTGGGGAACGTACGGCATAAGCTGAAAAATGAAATATGGAAACATTAATCACTTTTTAAAAATTCCAGTCACTATCAGAAATTCGAGAACAAATCATTAACTCTAGATTGGTCACGTGGCAATGCATTTTTTTAATTCCAATTTTTGGATTTTTAGGAAATCGTTGGAATTTTCGGAAGTTTTGAAATCATCAAAATTAGTGAAACATCCAACACTTTTGCGGCTTTGGAAATTTTCTGTTTTTTTTTGTTGTTAGATTCTACGACTTGATGAAATTTCAGGACTTGACTAACAACTTTCTCATAGGATGACCATTCTAGAGTTGGAAATGTAGTTTTCTATTCGCACTTTTTACAATCCCATTCGTCCGAAGCGTCAGGACAATCAGTGCGACCATTACAGACGAATTCCTTCGGAATGCACTGTCCGCTGTAACATTGCACTTGATTCGTGTTACAACTCTGCGTGAACGCTCCTCCTGCATAGCTCGCATCTCCAACTAAAATAATTGATATTCATTACAACCTCATAATCTCATTTTGATGGGGCCATTTTTATTAAACATGTTTGAGCTGACATTTTTGTCCTTAGAATTTGAGAGTATGACAATTTTTAATAGATATTTTAGCAGTGTCGTTAGGACCGGATAGCATCTCGCGGACATGCATGTCCCGCGGACGTCCGCCGAACGAGACGAGTGACCCGCCCTACAGAACACTCAATCTTTGGTCGCCCATCGTTTCCACTTCTACACATAGACGTGCTCAGATATTCAGAAATTACTACTTTCTTAATCTACGAAGTTATTGGAAGAATAGCTTACTATTATTAAATATCGAGGTCGAGCAATTCGATTCGTCTTCACCGAAATCGCAATCGAATTTACCATCGCAGGTAAGTTGGGTTGCAATGCATCTGCCACTCAAGCATTTCACTTGATTTGGAGCACAAAGTTTTGGCGCCTGAGCCACTGGAGCACTAGTGTGAATTGGTTGGGCCTGAGCTAGGTCTCCTTCGGCGTCATCATCTTCAGCCTCTCCAGGGGCAAGTGGTTCCTCTTCGAAATCTAAAAGTGATCGATTCAATTCGTTGATTAGTTACAAATCGTCAATTTTTGGGAAATCTAATATTTAGGAACTGTGAAAATTTTGGAATTTCTTGAACGTTTGACATAGTTATAACATAGTAATTTTGCAATGGAAATATCAATCCTATTTAACACTTCACCGTCAACGAGTGCAGCTGCTTCGGTGGCCGTTGCTTCTTCAGGCTCTGAAAGTGAAATAATCAGGGTCAGTTCCGCAGTTATGATTTATCAATCTTGGAAAGACAACAGAAACAGAAAATCGGTTTACCTGTGTCAGACTCTGCGGCAGATTCTGCGTTAGAGTTTGCGTTAGACTCTGCGTCAGACTCCTCGTCAGACTCGGCGTCAGACTCGGCGGCAGGCTCCGCATTTGAAGTTTTAGGGTTTTCTGTTGGTGAATCAAAAATCGCGAAATTTATCGGATTTCATTATTACATAGATCTCAAGAATTATAATATCTGATATGTTTTGTCTCCCCATAATATTGAAAAAAATCATTTACCAATTCTGAAAAACGGATTGCAATTGGACATATTCCATTCATCGTCATGAAACATTGGGCAATCTATTTTGCCATCGCATAAGCTGCTCCTCGGGATACATGGTCCCATCAACAAGCATGTATATTGATCTTGTCCACACCAATTTGCTGTGTTTATTGTACCTTAAAAACGAGGATTCGTCAATGTATAGAAAGTATCAGTATTATTGTGGGATCATCATGATCCTTCTTAGTCTCTAACTCTGAGTCTCTGGAGGAATTTCACGCTTTGAGTGGAGCCAAACTTTTGTCCCGAAAATAAAATACCAGATTCGAATATAAAGTTGGGTACAGCGGGACGGGAGGAGGGGGGGGGGGGAATATGATGGCACAGGTACCCAACCTGGGCTTTCGGACATAGTCGTACAATGCTATTTTCTACACTTATGTCGCATTAAGCCCCTCGTCGATTATGCCCTCCATCTTCGTTAGGCCCCGTTACATGCCCAGTCCCATTATGCCCCCTTCATTACACCCCCGCCCTTTCCACCCTCCCCTGAATACTTTACATTCGGGGATAAAATTTTCTAGATTCGAAATGGAATTTTTCTAGCCTCAGCGCGGAAAGAAAAGAATGCTCAGTTGTGTGTGGAATTACCGACCGAGCCGCAGGGGAAATAGTATTTTCTGCCCCCGCGCCCGCCGAGATTAGATTACCTGTATTAGGTGCGGCAGTTGTTACTGATGGTGCTGTTGTCGCTGCTGGTGCTGCTGGTGCTGCTGGTGCTGCTGATGCTGCTGGTGCTGCTGGTGCTGCTGATGCTGCTGGTGCTGCTGGTGCTGCTGATGCTGCTGGTGCTGCTGGTGATGCTGATGCTGCTGGTGCTGCTGGTGATGCTGGTGATGCTGGTGATGCTGGTGCTGCTGGTGCTGCTGGGACTGCTGACAGTAGACAATTTTGGATTTATTACACAGTCATAATTCATGAACTTTTCAAACGAAGAAGAGTTTAAAAAATAGTTTACCACTGGCAGGTGTAGAAGTTGGGGCGTTCGAACCTCCATTTTGGGAACCTAAAAGGGTGATTATTGTCAGTAAGGGTGGATGACCATGTGAGAAGAGGCCATTTGAGTAAATGTAGTTTCGGAAATATTCACATTTCATTTTTCGTTACTTTCATGTGAAGCAAAGGGAAATTAGTGCTTGGATACCTTGTGCAGAACAGGAGAGCTCGTCGTCACCCTGTGAACAATCAGATTTACCATCGCACATTCGATCCTTCGAAATGCAATTTCCAGCTCGACATTTCATTTCATCTGCATTACATTGCCAGTTCGTAGAAGCTGAAAACGATTCATCGATTATGGTCAGAATGATAAAAATTGTCTTCGCTAGATACTCGGACAGGAATGAAAATTCCACGAATTTAACAACGAAAATTTCCAAAAAAAATCAAGATATCAAACAATGTCGGAACATGCTTTGAGGCCTAAAAAATTGTGGACATTGAAGAAGTTACTTCTTTCGAAGCGAAAATGATTAAAATACATAGTTTTTCAGTATTTACCGGGCTTTTTCGTGGTACAGTTCATTTCATCTTCGCCACCTTTGCAATCTGGTCTATTGTCGCATTGACGGCTTTTTGCAATGCAGGTACCAGTGTTGCATCTAAATTCATTAGGGTAACACTTTGTCCAACTTGAACTGCCTAAAAACAAATACATTAATGTGTTAAGAGGCCAATTCGCCACGCCCAAAAGTTAGAACGCTTCAAAGAGTAAGTGCTGTAATTTCAACTCGGGGGCAGTCCCAAAAGTGAAATTATGTTGAGACTATATTGATGGACAGAAAGATGACAAAAACCCTTTTTTCAAGAGATCTCAATTTCCCATAAAAAATGGTTGACAAAAAGTTCATTTTTTTCGAGGCAATGACTGGGAAAACTCACCCCAATCTTGCTGGGGCCACTCCCAATCTTGCTGGGACCACTCCCAATTTGGCTGGGACCACCCAAAATTTGACTCGAACCAGTCCAAGTTGTAGGATCGCGGCGTATCAAGGCATGGGCCAGATCCAGGCATACACATTCCTTGAAAGAAAAACAGAATGTTATGTATGCATACACCCATACGTACGAAAATTTCAATCATCTGTAAGAAGCACTTTGAAGTCTACCTTTTCCTTCATTGAATAAGGCCAGGAGCACAAACGACGACAAAGCTGCAGCGAGTCGGGTCATTGCTTGAAAAAGATGGAAACATTTTTAAAATGTCAGAGGTTACGGCACAGATAACAATTTCAAAGATGGCAAGATCATGTAAATTTTCCATTTTGTAAATACGAGATGAATCCTACGGGATTCCCAGAAAATTCATTTAGGCCTACTCCGGGGAATCCAGACCGTTCCTATCATTTGTTTTCAAATCTGGCATAGAAATTCTATAAAGTGCCCACAAGATCTTCCTCGGGAAGAAAATTATAGAAATCCTATAGAAAGAATGATGAAAGGCCCCGAGGAACACATTCGACCTTCTATCGTATAAGATTTCCACGAAGGGTGCATAAAACATTTCACGGCTTGTGTCCATATGCTGCCAAAAAATCTATGGGAATTTTTTGATATACAAAATTTTTGACTTACCGCTGAGTTCTGGATCGCAAGATGTTTTCTATTAGTTGGAAAAAAAAGATTTTGAAAGAACCGGAAAAGCAGAGATAATCGTTATCTTTATGGGATTTTCACGTCATGAACTGTTCGATAGAAATTGAGAAAATCATAGTTCAGAAAGACAATTTATAGGAATTTCAGAAACTGGAGGGAGAAAGGTCCAATCAGTAATCACATTAATAATATAATACATTGACGCATTACATTATCATAAAAAATGGTAAGAAGGCCCTATAGAATATTCCGTAGGAAAAGAAAATTGAAATTTCTACACGATTTCCATAGGAGTGATGTGGAGAATACAGACCTTACCCACAGGGTTCGGAGGTGTCAAATACTTGTATGTTCCCATGGGAATTTCCCAAGTGTCCGGTAGAAATTCTGTATGGGTGGCATTGAAATTTTTTCTAGGGCATCTGGAGCATTTCCATAGGATATATGCAGTCCTACGAGATTCATATCAAAATGCTACAGGAAAATCGGGGGACTCCACATAGGAATAGGAAGCCTATAGAAGGATCTCAGATTTTCTATGGAATTTTTTATACGAGCATGTTTACTTTTCACGACGACGAAACCCTGAAACTATCGTCGAAGAAAAAAATTTCTACGTCAATAATCATACTTAAGGAATTTGATTTTGGGAATTATTCTTAGGCCGTCACATTTTCGTTTGGTACCCGATGTCGAAATGTACGGGAGCGATATTTTCATGATAATGCTTTTTGTAATGTACACAGAGCTACCATAAAGCTTCATAAAAATGCGTTGGAAAAATTACTGTCAAATTTTTTAACGTCCAAACACATGTTTGTTAATAGGAAAAGTTCCTGCGAGCTCAAATCTGACCTTTGAATTTGCAAGACAATATTATTATTATGCAATCGGATTTTTCTCCGTATTAAGAAATAAAAAAAAATTCATGAATGTACTCTATCACTTGCTCCCAGGCATCATTCAATGGCACTTGAAATGTAATACAAATATGTTAATTTTTTTTATCGTTGGGCGCATTCCACCAGATACTTCTCCGAATAGTCAATAGATTTTTAATGACAGTGACTAACGATGTCTATTGTACTTCAAAATAAACCACGAGTCTCTGAAACATTCATTCGGAATAAAGTTCACAACATAAGTATTTTGACGTTTAGTATACTCAAAGACGTTAACTGAAAACATCAAATTATTTCGATAGCCGAGTGGTCCGTTCAGTTAAGTTACTACTTATTCGTTCCGCGTCACTTTTCCAGGACTATCTCATATTTAAACCAAATAGATGCGATTTTCTGTAATTGCTTTTTGTTTTGATCACAACAAAGTGAGTTCTAGAAATTTGCATCCAAGCAAAATTCGATAGCGTTCGTAGTTTTCTCGACATTTAGCGAAAGTTAACATTGGAGAAAAACGATTGTGTGTATGCGCATGCGTGTGTGAATGTTTTTCCGCCTTCGTCGCTCCGGTTTAAACGATGAAATATCTTCCTGGGGATTTAATTGGATAGTATCCGTCCACTGGGAGCCAAAAATTCAATGTTGAAAAAATTAAGTTTGCCTCCCCATAAGAGCCCAATGTTAAATTTGGCCAAAATCGAAAAAAATTAATTTCAATTTTTCGGCCCAAAATCGACGGGAATATCTTATGGGGGCTCCCATTGGATAGTACAAACGCACACGGGGCCAAAAATTCAATTTTAAAAAATTTAAGTTTGCCTCCCCATAAGAGCCCAATGTTAAATTTGGCCAAAATCGAAAAAAATTAATTTCAATTTTTCGGCCCAAAATCGACGGGAATATCTTATGGGGGCTCCCATTGGATAGTACAAACGCACACGGGGCCAAAAATTCAATTTTAAAAAATTTAAGTTTGCCTCCCCATAAGAGCCCAATGTTAAATTTGGCCAAAATCGAAAAAAAATTAATTTCAATTTTTCGGCCCAAAATCGACGGGAATATCTTATGGGGGCTCCCATTGGATAGTACAAACGCACACGGGGCCAAAAATTCAATTTTAAAAAATTTAAGTTTGCCTCCCCATAAGAGCCCAATGTTAAATTTGGCCAAAATCGAAAAAAATTAATTTCAATTTTTCGGCCCAAAATCGACGGGAATATCTTATGGGGGCTCCCATTGGATAGTACAAACGCACACGGGGCCAAAAATTCAATTTTAAAAAATTTAAGTTTGCCTCCCCATAAGAGCCCAATGTTAAATTTGGCCAAAATCGAAAAAAATTAATTTCAATTTTTCGGCCCAAAATCGACGGGAATATCTTATGGGGGCTCCCATTGGATAGTACAAACGCACACGGGGCCAAAAATTCAATTTTAAAAAATTTAAGTTTGCCTCCCCATAAGAGCCCAATGTTAAATTTGGCCAAAATCGAAAAAAATTAATTTCAATTTTTCGGCCCAAAATCGACGGGAATATCTTATGGGGGCTCCCATTGGATAGTACAAACGCACACGGGGCCAAAAATTCAATTTTAAAAAATTTAAGTTTGCCTCCCCATAAGAGCCCAATGTTAAATTTGGCCAAAATCGAAAAAAATTAATTTCAATTTTTCGGCCCAAAATCGACGGGAATATCTTATGGGGGCTCCCATTGGATAGTACAAACGCACACGGGGCCAAAAATTCAATTTTAAAAAATTTAAGTTTGCCTCCCCATAAGAGCCCAATGTTAAATTTGGCCAAAATCGAAAAAAATTAATTTCAATTTTTCGGCCCAAAATCGACGGGAATATCTTATGGGGGCTCCCATTGGATAGTACAAACGCACACGGGGCCAAAAATTCAATTTTAAAAAATTTAAGTTTGCCTCCCCATAAGAGCCCAATGTTAAATTTGGCCAAAATCGAAAAAAATTAATTTCAATTTTTCGGCCCAAAATCGACGGGAATATCTTATGGGGGCTCCCATTGGATAGTACAAACGCACACGGGGCCAAAAATTCAATTTTAAAAAATTTAAGTTTGCCTCCCCATAAGAGCCCAATGTTAAATTTGGCCAAAATCGAAAAAAATTAATTTCAATTTTTCGGCCCAAAATCGACGGGAATATCTTATGGGGGCTCCCATTGGATAGTACAAACGCACACGGGGCCAAAAATTCAATTTTAAAAAATTTAAGTTTGCCTCCCCATAAGAGCCCAATGTTAAATTTGGCCAAAATCGAAAAAAATTAATTTCAATTTTTCGGCCCAAAATCGACGGGAATATCTTATGGGGGTCCCCATTGGATAGTACAAACGCACACGGGGCCAAAAATTCAATTTTAAAAAATTTAAGTTTGCCTCCCCATAAGAGCCCAATGTTAAATTTGGCCAAAATCGAAAAAAATTAATTTCAATTTTTCGGCCCAAAATCGACGGGAATATCTTATGGGGGCTCCCATTGGATAGTACAAACGCACACGGGGCCAAAAATTCAATTTTAAAAAATTTAAGTTTGGCTCCCCATAAGAGCCCAATGTTAAATTTGGCCAAAATCGAAAAAAATTAATTTCAATTTTTCGGCCCAAAATCGACGGGAATATCTTATGGGGGTTCCCATTGGATAGTACAAACGCACACGGGGCCAAAAATTCAATTTTAAAAAATTTAAGTTTGCCTCCCCATAAGAGCCCAATGTTAAATTTGGCCAAAATCGAAAAAAATTAATTTCAATTTTTCGGCCCAAAATCGACGGGAATATCTTATGGGGGCTCCCATTGGATAGTACAAACGCACACGGGGCCAAAAATTCAATTTTAAAAAATTTAAGTTTGGCTCCCCATAAGAGCCCAATGTTAAATTTGGCCAAAATCGAAAAAAATTAATTTCAATTTTTCGGCCCAAAATCGACGGGAATATCTTATGGGGGTTCCCATTGGATAGTACAAACGCACACGGGGCCAAAAATTCAATTTTAAAAAATTTAAGTTTGCCTCCCCATAAGAGCCCAATGTTAAATTTGGCCAAAATCGAAAAAAATTAATTTCAATTTTTCGGCCCAAAATCGACGGGAATATCTTATGGGGGTCCCCATTGGATAGTACAAACGCACACGGGGCCAAAAATTCAATTTTAAAAAATTTAAGTTTGCCTCCCCATAAGAGCCCAATGTTAAATTTGGCCAAAATCGAAAAAAATTAATTTCAATTTTTCGGCCCAAAATCGACGGGAATATCTTATGGGGGCTCCCATTGGATAGTACAAACGCACACGGGGCCAAAAATTCAATTTTAAAAAATTTAAGTTTGGCTCCCCATAAGAGCCCAATGTTAAATTTGGCCAAAATCGAAAAAAATTCATTTCAATTTTTCGGCCCAAAATCGACGGGAATATCTTATGGGGGTTCCCATTGGATAGTACAAACGCACACGGGGCCAAAAATTCAATTTTAAAAAATTTAAGTTTGCCTCCCCATAAGAGCCCAATGTTAAATTTGGCCAAAATCGAAAAAAATTAATTTCAATTTTTCGGCCCAAAATCGACGGGAATATCTTATGGGGGCTCCCATTGGATAGTACAAACGCACACGGGGCCAAAAATTCAATTTTAAAAAATTTAAGTTTGGCTCCCCATAAGAGCCCAATGTTAAATTTGGCCAAAATCGAAAAAAATTAATTTCAATTTTTCGGCCCAAAATCGACGGGAATATCTTATGGGGGTTCCCATTGGATAGTACAAACGCACACGGGGCCAAAAATTCAATTTTAAAAAATTTAAGTTTGCCTCCCCATAAGAGCCCAATGTTAAATTTGGCCAAAATCGAAAAAAATTAATTTCAATTTTTCGGCCCAAAATCGACGGGAATATCTTATGGGGGTCCCCATTGGATAGTACAAACGCACACGGGGCCAAAAATTCAATTTTAAAAAATTTAAGTTTGCCTCCCCATAAGAGCCCAATGTTAAATTTGGCCAAAATCGAAAAAAATTAATTTCAATTTTTCGGCCCAAAATCGACGGGAATATCTTATGGGGGTTCCCATTGGATAGTACAAACGCATACGGGGCCAAAAATTCAACTGTAAAAAATTTAAGTTTGCCTCCCCATAAGAGCCCAATGTTAAATTTGGCCAAAATCGAAAAAAATTAATTTCAATTTTTCGGCCCAAAATCGACGGGAATATCTTATGGGGGTTCCCATTGGATAGTACAAACGCACACGGGGCCAAAAATTCAATTTTAAAAAATTTAAGTTTGCCTCCCCATAAGAGCCCAATGTTAAATTTGGCCAAAATCGAAAAAAATTAGTTTCAATTTTTCGGCCCAAAATCGACGGGAATATCTTATGGGGGTTCCCATTGGATAGTACAAACGCACACGGGGCCAAAAATTCAATTTTAAAAAATTTAAGTTTGGCTCCCCATAAGAGCCCAATGTTAAATTTGGCCAAAATCGAAAAAAATTAATTTCAATTTTTCGGCCCAAAATCGACGGGAATATCTTATGGGGGCTCCCATTGGATAGTACAAACGCACACGGGGCCAAAAATTCAATTTTAAAAAATTTAAGTTTGGCTCCCCATAAGAGCCCAATGTTAAATTTGGCCAAAATCGAAAAAAATTAATTTCAATTTTTCGGCCCAAAATCGACGGGAATATCTTATGGGGGTTCCCATTGGATAGTACAAACGCACACGGGGCCAAAAATTCAATTTTAAAAAATTTAAGTTTGCCTCCCCATAAGAGCCCAATGTTAAATTTGGCCAAAATCGAAAAAAATTAATTTCAATTTTTCGGCCCAAAATCGACGGGAATATCTTATGGGGGTCCCCATTGGATAGTACAAACGCACACGGGGCCAAAAATTCAATTTTAAAAAATTTAAGTTTGCCTCCCCATAAGAGCCCAATGTTAAATTTGGCCAAAATCGAAAAAAATTAATTTCAATTTTTCGGCCCAAAATCGACGGGAATATCTTATGGGGGTCCCCATTGGATAGTACAAACGCACACGGGGCCAAAAATTCAATTTTAAAAAATTTAAGTTTGCCTCCCCATAAGAGCCCAATGTTAAATTTGGCCAAAATCGAAAAAAATTAATTTCAATTTTTCGGCCCAAAATCGACGGGAATATCTTATGGGGGTTCCCATTGGATAGTACAAACGCACACGGGGCCAAAAATTCAATTTTAAAAAATTTAAGTTTGCCTCCCCATAAGAGCCCAATGTTAAATTTGGCCAAAATCGAAAAAAATTAATTTCAATTTTTCGGCCCAAAATCGACGGGAATATCTTATGGGGGTTCCCATTGGATAGTACAAACGCATACGGGGCCAAAAATTCAACTGTAAAAAATTTAAGTTTGCCTCCCCATAAGAGCCCAATGTTAAATTTGGCCAAAATCGAAAAAAATTAATTTCAATTTTTCGGCCCAAAATCGACGGGAATATCTTATGGGGGTTCCCATTGGATAGTACAAACGCACACGGGGCCAAAAATTCAATTTTAAAAAATTTAAGTTTGCCTCCCCATAAGAGCCCAATGTTAAATTTGGCCAAAATCGAAAAAAATTAGTTTCAATTTTTCGGCCCAAAATCGACGGGAATATCTTATGGGGGTTCCCATTGGATAGTACAAACGCACACGGGGCCAAAAATTCAATTTTAAAAAATTTAAGTTTGGCTCCCCATAAGAGCCCAATGTTAAATTTGGCCAAAATCGAAAAAAATTAATTTCAATTTTTCGGCCCAAAATCGACGGGAATATCTTATGGGGGCTCCCATTGGATAGTACAAACGCACACGGGGCCAAAAATTCAATTTTAAAAAATTTAAGTTTGGCTCCCCATAAGAGCCCAATGTTAAATTTGGCCAAAATCGAAAAAAATTAATTTCAATTTTTCGGCCCAAAATCGACGGGAATATCTTATGGGGGTTCCCATTGGATAGTACAAACGCACACGGGGCCAAAAATTCAATTTTAAAAAATTTAAGTTTGCCTCCCCATAAGAGCCCAATGTTAAATTTGGCCAAAATCGAAAAAAATTAATTTCAATTTTTCGGCCCAAAATCGACGGGAATATCTTATGGGGGCTCCCATTGGATAGTACAAACGCACACGGGGCCAAAAATTCAATTTTAAAAAATTTAAGTTTGGCTCCCCATAAGAGCCCAATGTTAAATTTGGCCAAAATCGAAAAAAATTAATTTCAATTTTTCGGCCCAAAATCGACGGGAATATCTTATGGGGGTTCCCATTGGATAGTACAAACGCACACGGGGCCAAAAATTCAATTTTAAAAAATTTAAGTTTGCCTCCCCATAAGAGCCCAATGTTAAATTTGGCCAAAATCGAAAAAAATTAATTTCAATTTTTCGGCCCAAAATCGACGGGAATATCTTATGGGGGTCCCCATTGGATAGTACAAACGCACACGGGGCCAAAAATTCAATTTTAAAAAATTTAAGTTTGCCTCCCCATAAGAGCCCAATGTTAAATTTGGCCAAAATCGAAAAAAATTAATTTCAATTTTTCGGCCCAAAATCGACGGGAATATCTTATGGGGGTCCCCATTGGATAGTACAAACGCACACGGGGCCAAAAATTCAATTTTAAAAAATTTAAGTTTGCCTCCCCATAAGAGCCCAATGTTAAATTTGGCCAAAATCGAAAAAAATTAATTTCAATTTTTCGGCCCAAAATCGACGGGAATATCTTATGGGGGTTCCCATTGGATAGTACAAACGCATACGGGGCCAAAAATTCAACTGTAAAAAATTTAAGTTTGCCTCCCCATAAGAGCCCAATGTTAAATTTGGCCAAAATCGAAAAAAATTAATTTCAATTTTTCGGCCCAAAATCGACGGGAATATCTTATGGGGGTTCCCATTGGATAGTACAAACGCACACGGGGCCAAAAATTCAATTTTAAAAAAATTAAGTTTGCCTCCCCATAAGAGCCCAATGTTAAATTTGGCCAAAATCGAAAAAAATTAGTTTCAATTTTTCGGCCCAAAATCGACGGGAATATCTTATGGGGGTTCCCATTGGATAGTACAAACGCACACGGGGCCAAAAATTCAATTTTAAAAAATTTAAGTTTGGCTCCCCATAAGAGCCCAATGTTAAATTTGGCCAAAATCGAAAAAAATTAATTTCAATTTTTCGGCCCAAAATCGACGGGAATATCTTATGGGGGCTCCCATTGGATAGTACAAACGCACACGGGGCCAAAAATTCAATTTTAAAAAATTTAAGTTTGGCTCCCCATAAGAGCCCAATGTTAAATTTGGCCAAAATCGAAAAAAATTAATTTCAATTTTTCGGCCCAAAATCGACGGGAATATCTTATGGGGGTTCCCATTGGATAGTACAAACGCACACGGGGCCAAAAATTCAATTTTAAAAAATTTAAGTTTGCCTCCCCATAAGAGCCCAATGTTAAATTTGGCCAAAATCGAAAAAAATTAATTTCAATTTTTCGGCCCAAAATCGACGGGAATATCTTATGGGGGCTCCCATTGGATAGTACAAACGCACACGGGGCCAAAAATTCAATTTTAAAAAATTTAAGTTTGGCTCCCCATAAGAGCCCAATGTTAAATTTGGCCAAAATCGAAAAAAATTAATTTCAATTTTTCGGCCCAAAATCGACGGGAATATCTTATGGGGGTTCCCATTGGATAGTACAAACGCACACGGGGCCAAAAATTCAATTTTAAAAAATTTAAGTTTGCCTCCCCATAAGAGCCCAATGTTAAATTTGGCCAAAATCGAAAAAAATTAATTTCAATTTTTCGGCCCAAAATCGACGGGAATATCTTATGGGGGTCCCCATTGGATAGTACAAACGCACACGGGGCCAAAAATTCAATTTTAAAAAATTTAAGTTTGCCTCCCCATAAGAGCCCAATGTTAAATTTGGCCAAAATCGAAAAAAATTAATTTCAATTTTTCGGCCCAAAATCGACGGGAATATCTTATGGGGGTTCCCATTGGATAGTACAAACGCATACGGGGCCAAAAATTCAACTGTAAAAAATTTAAGTTTGCCTCCCCATAAGAGCCCAATGTTAAATTTGGCCAAAATCGAAAAAAATTAATTTCAATTTTTCGGCCCAAAATCGACGGGAATATCTTATGGGGGTCCCCATTGGATAGTACAAACGCACACGGGGCCAAAAATTCAATTTTAAAAAATTTAAGTTTGCCTCCCCATAAGAGCCCAATGTTAAATTTGGCCAAAATCGAAAAAAATTAATTTCAATTTTTCGGCCCAAAATCGACGGGAATATCTTATGGGGGTTCCCATTGGATAGTACAAACGCACACGGGGCCAAAAATTCAATTTTAAAAAATTTAAGTTTGCCTCCCCATAAGAGCCCAATGTTAAATTTGGCCAAAATCGAAAAAAATTAATTTCAATTTTTCGGCCCAAAATCGACGGGAATATCTTATGGGGGTCCCCATTGGATAGTACAAACGCACACGGGGCCAAAAATTCAATTTTAAAAAATTTAAGTTTGCCTCCCCATAAGAGCCCAATGTTAAATTTGGCCAAAATCGAAAAAATTAATTTCAATTTTTCGGCCCAAAATCGACGGGAATATCTTATGGGGGT
Organism: Asobara japonica; assembly: GCA_026005395.1. NCBI lineage: Eukaryota > Metazoa > Arthropoda > Insecta > Hymenoptera > Braconidae > Asobara > Asobara japonica. Next base: position 324,290 of record BQMI01000527.1, read on the forward strand.
TCCCATTGGATAGTACAAACGCATACGGGGCCAAAAATTCAACTGTAAAAAATTTAAGTTTGCCTCCCCATAAGAGCCCAATGTTAAATTTGGCCAAAATCGAAAAAAATTAATTTCAATTTTTCGGCCCAAAATCGACGGGAATATCTTATGGGGGTTCCCATTGGATAGTACAAACGCACACGGGGCCAAAAATTCAATTTTAAAAAATTTAAGTTTGCCTCCCCATAAGAGCCCAATGTTAAATTTGGCCAAAATCGAAAAAAATTAGTTTCAATTTTCGGCCCAAAATCGACGGAATATCTTATGGGGGTTCCCATTGGATAGTACAAACGCACACGGGGCCAAAAATTCAATTTTAAAAAATTTAAGTTTGCCTCCCCATAAGAGCCCAATGTTAAATTTGGCCAAAATCGAAAAAAATTAATTTCAATTTTTCGACCCAAAATCGACGGGAGTGTCTTCTAGGGGTTCCTATTGGATAGTAGCCACCCACTTGGAACCGGAAATTCAATCTTGAAAAATTAAATTTTGCCTCCGCAGAAGGTGGCAATGTTAACTTGGCCCGAAATCGAAAAAACTTTAGTTTAGTTAGAAATCGGGGCGTTTCCATGGAAATCACAAACACATACGAAACGATAATTTTATGAATACTTTTATTTATTCCCCGGTGGTTTCAATATTGGTGCACAGGAAATTACACTTCTGAGAAATATTGCTGGGAGTAATTGCGAGGCGGGGATTTAAGAGTACAGGTTTGAAAAGCAACCTTAATAACACCATACTTCTAAAATCATTATAACGCAGGCTACCTTCATAAAATTAATCTCCACCTAAGCCCATGGTTTGTGACGACAGCAAGCGTCCTAAAACCAAGACAAGTTTTGAAAATCCCAATTGTTATACCTCGACCTCGAGCCGAATGACGTGTGTATTGACTACCTGTGAATTGTAAGACGGAACTTCCGTATCTGGCTCGTTGAACTACGTTCAACTATGACCATGTTGTCTGAGCGTAAAAGAAATAACTCAATTTGAGGGGGGTCTTTTATTCTGCACTGTTAATTATACAAACATCTACCAAACATATATTTCTTATACATTCGAGATGGTGTACCGCACATTATCGATATATCGAAACACACTATCCAATATACTCTTCTCATACATGACCCAATGCAATGGACCTTCTTAGACTCATTCGTAACAACTACTACATACAGGACATGGTGGGGCATAATGGGTTATGAGTACAGAAAGTCCGCGCGGAGTACCAGTGTACTCTTCCTCCCCGGGCGCGTGTGCGCGACTCCTTGTGCGCATGTCCCATTGTACCCCAGTTTCCCTTACGTGTTACATATATTTTCGCCTTAAATTTACTCCCATAGAGAACTCGGAATGAAAAAAATCAGACGTTTTATGAGCAATACGCTGGTTGATCGCGACACAAGCTGCAAAGAAACAGATTGAAATTATTACGTTATTATGAGTATTTTGAACTGCAGAGTGAAACAGAATATTGTATTTGATTATCTTACCTTTCACAATTCCATTCATCCGAAGCATCCGGGCAATCTTTACGACCATCGCAAACAGATGTTTTTGGGATGCATTCTCCAGTAGCGCATTGAACGTGATTTTTCGTGCAAGGTGCCGAGTATCCTAATGGATACATAAAAAATTTAAAAAAAAAATTATTAATTTTAAATACATGGGGCGATCGATGGATTGAAAAAATGAGCTTACCCGGGAAAAATCCTGGTCTCGAACAATTGCCCTCATCTTCGCCATTGGGACAATCGGCTTTACCATCGCAAACCCAGCTTTTGAATATGCACGTGCCAATATTACATCGAAATTGTTCTGATGTGCAGTCGCGACTCACAGATCCTAGAAACGGCGGTATCGACTGTATAATCGCAATAACTCGATCTTTTAAGGTGTATGTCGGTTTTGAAAATAAATTACCACAAAGTACTTCGTCGGAGGCATCCGGACAATTTGAGAAGCCATCGCAAAGCCAAGTCATGGGTATGCAAGAGCCGTGGGCGCATCTGTATTCATGCGAATAACATTGCAAACGTTTTACCCCTAAAATCAGAAGGCCAATATTAAATCAGGGGGTGATTGGTATGGTCCGGAGGGGTCGCAGTCACTTGATGCACTTGTTTTTTTTTTCTATATATTACGAAAGTATTTTACCTGGTCGTCCAGGGAGGTAGTGCGAGCTTCCGAGTCCTTCGTGGAATAAAGTTAGGAGGAGAGTCGCCGACAGTATCCACAGAGTCCGTGTCATTCTCTAAAAAATATGAACGCAATCTCACCATCAAATTCAAGTCGATCAAATTAAAAAATGCTGCCAAGAACTGGTAAAGTTATGTCGTCATATTTTCGGAGATTCAAAGAAGCCATTGATAATTTAGTTCCAACTGATATCAAGGGAGCAATATCAGCATCATTAAGAATAATTCAATGGTACAATCATTATTTCACTTACCGCTCAATTTTTTTTCAAAACCTAATTTTGCCCCGATTATGAATATATATATATATATATATATATATATGTATGTATCTTCGCGAAGTGATCTTGCTTAGACAACTGTGTACTCTCATGTAGCAAAATCTGAGTCTAGCCAATTTATAGAGATTCTGGAGAATGGAGGGAGAAGGGCCCAATGTTCCACTATCGGGTCTAAGGCCTCATAATTGTCACTTAGTATTGGTGTGCTTCAAACTTGATTTCGGGGAATCTATTCGGACCCAAACGTAACTCCCAGACGTTTCTCATATTTTACGGGAAAAACCCGACGCTTCTCTCTCTCTCTCTTTCTCTTCTCGAATGTGCGAACCAAGGTGAACACACTTTCGATTTGTTTATGACGAATCATGTATTCAAGGTGGCTCAATTCGGGAATTTCATTAGATTCTAAAGAGCAGACAGCGAATAAAAATATTCGACACTTGACGGAAAAATAATATCGTCCAGGCGATCTTCCAGATTTTTATTGAGCAATGCATGGCTCCAGCAAACCCTCCATAATATGTGAGCAAAATGTTTGCATATGCGTATACAAAAATTTAACGAATTATTTTTTATTTTTTCAGAATAATCGATTTGAAAGCGTTTGGCCCCGGCGGGTGCAAAGTAAGATTTCCCACTTTACGTCTTTCAAAGTGTTCATATCCCTACAATAAAGCGGTGAATAGTCGACCCCTTCATTAAATAAGAAATGAACATAGGACAAATCTCTATAAAAAAATTTTTATTAACATAAAATTAATCATAGAACAAATAGTTGAATTACATCATCATATGGAATCGGTGAAATCCCCATTCAATAACATTTTCAATAATCAAGGAACATTTTTTTTTGTATTTTTTTTTTCAATAATCAATATTGTGGCATTAATCTAAACTTGAGCTACAAATTCATTGAGTTCCTACTTTACTTTCAACGATTTTTTTTTGTCGATTCATTAAAAACATGCAATTTTCAAAAAATCGAATTAACAAAGACAATTGATCGGTATGAAAAATCGATCAGAATAAAATTTTTTTGTAAATTGCAGATCTTGCTTCCTCATTGGCGTTGCGGCCAAAAATGATACCATGACGACAGTTCCAAGTACTTCCTGAATTTTCTGAAAGTAAACAATAAATTATTTCAATTCGTTACCAGTCAGTTACAAGTCAATCATCGTAAACTTTTAATTTTGTGCATACGTACAATAAAAACAGTTGACTTCATCTGAACCATCTGGACAATCCCTATTCCGGTCACAAACCGCTGTTTTGATAATGCACTCTCCGCTTCCACATAGGAAATCAGTTGCTTCGCATCCTAACGTATATCCTGGTGGTATATATGTGGGTTCTGGAAAAAAACCATGTTTTAGTTTCGTCTTAACCATGGGCGCACTTTTAGGTGAATCAATTCAAGTTTCTAATCAATCCATGAATTTTATCACATACTGATAGAATTCGCTCACCTTTGCTAGGTACCACAACTTGGCAGTTCAGTTCATCATCACCCTTAGGACAATTCCACACACCATCGCAAAAGGCTGTCTCTGCTAAGCACTCTCCAGTCATGCATGGCCGTGAAAATGGTGGACAGTTGATGGTGACCTTCTTTGCTGGTTTTGGGAAGAGAAAATCTAGAACCGTATTGACGACTGCCATAAACGAAATAAAGAACAGGGTTAAAAAATACAAAATCAGTGTGACTTAAGAGTGAACTTCTTAACAAACCCAACTGCGAAATCTCTGAAGATACCGAGGCTCTGAAATTATTATGTAACTCTTGCTCGATCTCGGTGGGATTTTTGGGATGATATTCGTTAATGGCTTTGCAGATTTTTTCCAACATTCCCTATTTATATTTTATTCAAGTTTAAAGCTTTAGATGGATCAGTTTACTTACCACCGAAGTTTGGTACTGGACAATTCTTTTCGTCATCACGATAGGGGCAATCATATACTTTATCGCAGCGACGACTCTTAGCGATACACGATCCGTCTATGCAGCTGAATTCATCATCATTGCATTTTAAGACTGAAAATAATTTTTCTGATTTTTAACAATGAATTGCTCAATGAGGAATAAATTATGCGGATATATAAATAGCCCCGGTCGAGGATATATCTTCGATTGGGATATACTTTTTCCAGACGATTAGAATGTCGAAAATTATCACCTATTCTCATTTCGAATATGTCTTAAGCTTTAAAAAAGTTCCTTGGAAAAAAAGTCGAGTTGCCGTGAAGAAAATCCTACAGAAGAACGAACATGAACTCAGTTACCTGATTTAACACCAGTTTTGAAGGCATACTCTCCGTTTCCTTGGTTGAATAAAGTTACAAGTAGTACTGCTGATAATACCCAGGTAAGTCGAGCCATTGTCTGAAACATAAACAATCACTGTAGGGTTTTTGAACGCGTTAAGTCGGCTTAGCCGATCATTGCTTCCATGCGCGATATTTCGTCATAGAATGAAGACAGATCCACTTTGATGAAAACCTTTTTTATAGAGTAGCGTTAGATCTACAAATATGTATTACAATAAATTTAGCTGGGATTGTGAGATTTCGAGATATTTTGCAAAAACTTATGTTGAGCAAAAAGTGACTCAAATCGTTTTACCGATTCGCAAACCAAAATGTCTGACTAAAAAATATTCAACTTACGGTTGGATGTTGGAACGAAGGAGAAACTTTTCTTGGATCAAAAAATTTCAAACTGAATGCGAATGAATGAATGATGGGTAGCTTCGTGAAGAGATGTTGCTTCCGGAACGATTCGAGGATGAGTGCCAATCCGAATTTAAGAACGAACCAATTTACAGGGGCTCAAGGGACTGAAGGTCAAAAGGCTCAATTGTTCAATGGTTAATTGAGCGATGGGTTATCGGGGTTGAGTCAGGTAGAAAGTTGATGGGTATTGAAAGGGAATTCTAGGAACTGAAAAATTATCGTCAATATTTTGCGGACGATAATGAACTTTTACAGTCAAAAATACTTACCATCATTTGACTAATCGACGGTAAATCTGAACAGAAATCGGATAAAAATCACAAAAAAATGTTTCTAAACCGTGAGTATTGACTTGAGTCAGCCAATGGGTTATCTAAACATTTTTTACTAATGTTTTTACCAATTATCATAATTTTTATCAATACTGACAAAAAATAATTAGACTGCAAAAATATTCCTTCTTTTAACGTAATTAAAAATAGATGGAAATTGTTGACAATGAAAAGTAACAGATAATTATAATTACTATTTTGTCAGTGATTTATATTTTCTGAAGGAATAATAAATGTTTTACTGTTAATTGTATTTCCCTCAACCTGTTCCCGGAATTAAATTGATACTCAAATAAACACATATATATATACACTCAGATCTACATTCGTTGTGAAAAATTCCCCAAAGTTTTGAAATTAGAGAAAATTTAATTACCGAAATTCAAAATAACGAATTTAGACATTTTTATATTTTTTTATTTTCACAACTTTTTTAAGTTTCTAGACTTTTGGAAGTATTACATTTGGCACTGAATTTTATAGAAGAAACAACCGTGACGTTACAGAGTGATTTTATAGCTGTGACTCCTGTTGCTCGATCTTCCCGAAAAGTTTTTTTGCATTTTCTGCTGCAGGGTGTACTGATTTGATATATTAGGGCTCCAATCAGGAAGAACCTATAAATATGGGACCTTAGAAAAATTCGACTGTGGTTCCCCATAAACCCACATTAACTTTGGGGAAATGGAAAAATTTTTATCGCAACATGAACCGGTTGGTGTTGAGGGAGATCCATTCGAGGAAAAATGGTGGCAATGTTGATGTTCAAGGCAAATCATAATCCATATTTTGTTTTTTTTTTCTTTTTATTCATGTCGTTTATGATTCATCACATTGTCAATTGGCTGTTCTAGCTTTGGCACGTCCATATTGTAAAATCATTTCGTTGACTAGTGATTTTGAGGATTGCTCAATTTTTGATTGGAATAAAAAGTCAACTGCAATAGATGGCTCTTAAAACCAGTTGAAGAAGAAGTGGCTTTTAAGACATAGCTCTGGGTATCTCGCACATTTGCTGCAAATTGAATAATCAATTAATATCCTTATTTATTATGAAAATTTGGTAATCATAAGATGAAAAACAATCGAATGTGTTTCACGATTCTAGAGTTCTTGAAACGACTTTTCGGAAAAAACAAAAAGTAAAGTACCCCTGCATCAAATTTTCGGAGAGTGGTATAGCAATTTTTGAGGCGCAATCCAGTTCTTCATTGATTACCGATTAGTCGTATGAATTCTAGTCAAAAATTAAGAACCCCTCACACCCTAGTTTTAAATCCATGGCATAATATAGTTTTGTGAGACTTTTTTTTATCCGAGATTTTTTTTTTTCGTGCATACAACCCCAAAACGAAATGTAAGAAATTCTGCAAATGCAAGTCTCAAGAACGTGAGTCTTAAAACAAAGTTTTTCTATATACAATACTCAATTTTACGTACTTTCCACAGTCGTATTCATCCGAACTATCTGAACAATCGTGGTGCGAATCGCATACATCTGATTCTGCAACGCATTCTCCACCAGTTGCGCATTGAATTTGTCCGCGTTTACAACCCAACGCATATCTTGATGAAAATAACGAACCTAGAAAAAAACAAATTTGTTAGAATAGAGCAATCCATCTATTTGTAATTGAAAAAATGGGGAAATTTTCGATCCTTTAAAGATTCAAACAACTTTGAAAACTGATTTTGTTTTTCAAAATTATAACGACACCGGAACTTTCAAACATTCGAAATATTCATCAATTTCAACTTGCTTTAGATATTAAAAAAAAAAAATGAATGCATTCCAAGAAGCGCTGAAAATTGAAAAAAATTAACAATTCCAGGAATTGAATTTTCAAAGAGCCAAAAAAAATCTGGAATATTCCAACTGTGAAAATGTTGTGGGTTTGCATAAAGCAGTAACATATTTAAGTGTCAGCTTACCACCAAACAGTGCAAGTTTTCCCTGTTCACAATTTTTTTCATCATCACCATTGGGACAATCCCGTTCACCGTTGCAGTGCCGACTTTTAGCAATGCATGTTCCAACGTTGCAGAGAAATTCACCTTTCTGGCAGAGATTGAAACCCGCTGAAAACATTAATTCTGCTGTTAAAAAACTCCACGTAACCAAGATTTTCATGCGCTTCAAAGATAGTTAAATACTCAAGGGTTGGCTTACCTTTCGGGATGGTAAAGTCGTCGCAATTTAGTTCATCATCGCCGTTTGGACAATCAAGTAGAGTATTGCAACGCCGACTCTTATGAATGCAGGTTCCAGTATTACATTGGAATTCATCGTGCTCACATCCGTTGGAGCCTACAAAAAACAAATTAATTCATAATCAATAACTTTTTTTTGTCTTCTTCGTTCACGCCATCTTCTTCATGCCTTTTTTTCCCCGCCATTTTCTGGCGCAATTTTTTTTTCTATATTTCACCCTATATTGATCATTTCTGTTCTCGGCCAATTTCGTGAAATTTAATCCATACTCATTAAGCTACAATATCTGAAAGCCTCTGGGCTGACATTGTGAGGTATCACCATTAAATCGTCAACGTTTGGGTTCCTTCGATGAAAAATTGAACCGATTCAATGAAATCGTTAAAAACGTTTAAACCATTATGTTTATCGTTTGCGAGAAAACGTAAGCTCAAATAATTTTCTGAATGAAACATTCTTTACCTATAAGCAGATTAAGGGGGAAACTGATGGTAGCGTCGCCTTGGTGGAACAAAGTTATAACCAGTACTGCCGATAATATCCAGGTAAGTGGAGCCATTGTCTGTAAAATAAAAAATAAGTCCCCCGATAAATTTGAATCGATCGCGCTAATGGAAATTGATAGTAAATCGGTAAAACGGCTCAAGTCGTTCTAGGTTCCCTTTGGTTCCATGTGTGATACTGCATAATGGAATGAAGGTAGAGCCTCTTTGATAAAAACTTTGTTGAAGAGCAGAGAGCAACAAATATGTACTAGAAGAAATTTAGCTGTGATTCTTGGGTTCCCAGATATTCAACAAAAACCGACTTGAACCGTTTCATCACCTTGGACACCGGAACAAAAAAAAATTGCAACTTACCGTTGGGCTTTTTGGATTCAAAAGACTGATTTCAAGTTGAATGTTAATGGGTAAATGATGGAGAGCTCCGTCAAGAAATGTTGCTTCCGGAACGATTTGAAGACAAATGAGGACTTAGGAGGTTGTAAAGTGCGAATTTGGGTGGTCTTAAGGGGATATATGCCAAAAGGTCTTGTTGGTGATTGGTCAGTGCTTTATTAGGGGTTGGGTGACGCAGCTTGGGTTGCAAGAATTGAGTCAGGTATAACACTTATTTGGCAACTGGAGGGGATTTCTAGATACTGAGACACTTGCGAAGGTAGTTCCTAGGCAAGAACTGGAAATTTATGACATTTTTTTTATCGAATTGTTAATATGAAAAATGCTTTATTGATACCATATAAATAAAAAATGAATGCATAGATCACATTCTTTCATACAGTTGTTTATATCTTCGTTCAATTCCGATTCCAGTTTTACTGTCTGAAACTTTTTCTTATACTTCCTCGATCAACTAGTCAATTTTTTAAAAAATCTCAGTTTATGAGTGGTTTGGCACTTGCTACAAGCACATAAAAATCTTAAGAAAATCACGAATACGAGTTGGAAAGATCAAAATGAATGACAGATATTTCTAAAATCTACGATTAAATTTTTGGATAAAATTTGAAAGTTTCGAAAGTCTACATGGAATGTGTTTTGGGTGTAGCACCCTCAATGAGGCATACCGACCCCTTATAATCCCATTCATCTGAAGCGTCTGGAGAAGCTTCATGACCATTGTAAGCCGCTGTTTTCGGAAGTTACTCTGCAGTTTTGCATTCAGCTCCATTATCGCCACACTAAATCGTTGATCCTGGAGGTACGGGATCTGGAAACATCGATGTACATTATTCACTCGCACCGCCACCCACAAATACATGTCACCGAAAAGAATTCCTTCGTCATTTATTCGTCTTGCGGTGAAACAATATGTTCCTTAAATAAACATTAATTATTATGGAATGATTGTGGAATTGTGGAATGTTACATGAAAAGATCATTTGACAATTGCTAAACAAAAATGATTGGAAGGAGTATGGGGTCTAAGCAGTTTGCAGGTATTCACTAACAAGTGTAATTCATTTGTAGGATTTTCATTTGAATGCTCGTTCAATATCATAATTTAAATATGTTGGTTTCCTTTTCCTGGTACCTATTTCTGAGAACTGGTAGGGGTAACAGGTAGCGGGGCGTTCTACGAATTGGCTACCCCTATTCCAGCCTGAGTATAATGTTAACGGGGGTTCACTCTTACTCAGAAAAAATTGACGAACTTGGCACGGTTAGAAAAATATAGATGGGCCAGAAACACATATATTTTGCCTTGCTCAAGGCAGTAATGCGATCAATGAGCTTACCAACGATGGGTCTGGGGCAAATCCATTCATCCTCACCATCTGGACAATCTTTGGTTCCATCGCACATTGCTGTTTTTGGATAGCACTCGCCAGTCAGGCAAGAATACTCATTCGCTGCACAACCTATTGCATAATTATTCAATCATTATTTATGAATGTTACAATGAAAAAAAAACGAATTATCGAAAAAAAACCTAGCAACGGATCTACCCCTAGATTTGCTTCTTATGTCCACATCATCTGTTCGAATTATTTTACCAAGTTCCATGTTTCAAATGTAAATTTAGAAAAAAAATCTCTACTTTATGACATATTTGAAGAACGACATTCCTTTGCACATTTTGAAGTTCAGTTCTGTGATATTTATTGCAAACTGGAGTACCTGAAGATGCGTGAGGACAGTTCAATTCATCTTCACCGGTTGGACAATCGGGGCTTCCGTCGCATATCCACTTTCTCCAAATGCAGGTTCCAATATTACACCTTGATTCGCCTGACTTGCAGTTATTATTCACAGATTCTAGAAATAGATGAGTTGATTTTTGATAATCGTAATTTTTTAATTCTTCGAAAAATCGGGGAAATCAAGTCTCATCTCAAGTCGAGAGAGTGAATATCTGCAAATCGGATATTCTATTATTCTATTATTTTCTCGAATCTTGGGGAATTCCACATCCCCGATTCGCGAATATCCCTTTTCTGGGCAGAGACTTGGAGTCCCCTATTTTTTTTTTTTTTTTAATTTAAGCAATATACTATACTGCAGAGTATTTCGTCCGAAGCATCCGGACAATTCGCAAAGCCATCGCATACTGCTTTACGGGGAATACACGATCCATGGGTGCATCTGAATTCATTCGGATGACATTGGAAACGCTTCACTCCTAAAATCACAATTTTTTTAGAAAATTTGAATAAGATTGAATACAATAAGACAATTAACACATGAAAAACAAACGTATGAAAATTAGCGAAAAAATTGAACACACTATTTTTTCTCAGAAAGAAAAATCGAAAAACATTGTAACATATGAGAAATTGTCAAAAATCAGGACATTTTTTAAATTAATGTTGCGAAATTCAAAAATTTCGATCTTGTAAAATTTTCAAAGCTGAAGAAATTGAGGAGTTCGAACCATCGCAAAAGTCGCAAGGAATAAATTACGAAGAGGAATTTAACATGGGTGGTATTCGAAAATTTTTGACAGGGTTTATAGTAAAATTCGTTACCTGGCCGGCCAGCAGCGTACCGAAGAGTGCCATTGCCTTGGTTCAATAAAGTTAAAAGTAATGTTGTCACTAAAATCCAGGTAAGTCCAGCCATTGTCTGAAAAACAAACAATAAGTCCCACGGTAAATTTAAATCGTTCACGCCAATGAAAATTGAAGTCGGTTCAGGTTGAAGTAGCCCCTTATTGGTTGGAGGCGCGATATTTCGCCATAGAATGAAGATAGAGTCCCTTTGGTATAAACCTTTTTTGTAGAAAAAACCGAGATCTACAAATATGTATTAACACAAATTTCGCTATGATTCTTACATTTCGAGATATCTCGCAAAAACCGATGTTGGGCGAAAACTCACTTAAACCGTTCCACCGCTTTGCGAAAAAAAAAATGAAACTTACCGTTGGGCTTTAGAACGGAGGAGAGACTTTCCTTGAATTAAAAAGTTGATTTTAAACTGAATGCGAATGGGTGGATGATCGATAACTTTGCAAATAGATGTTGCTTCCGGAACGGTTTAGAGACGAGTGTCCGGAAAAGAAATTTGGGGGATGAGAAAGAGAAAGAGCGACTCAAGGATGTTCGCCCAACGTCCGCCAATCAAAAAATCCAAATTTTTCAAATAGTTGAGAATGTCAAAGTTTTGTAAAAATATCAGCATCGACAAATCAAGCATTTTCGACCTTTTCAGCAGTGGAAAATCGACTAGAATTTCGTTAAAAGAAATATGTTGGGCTTTTTACCGCCAAGGAAATTTGAAAATAACGACTTCGCTTGGCCTTGCGACAAAAACAAAACACAAAACGCGCCCCCTCTTTACCCGAAAAACTGTCCCCCAGTGGTTTCCATACTTATTTACTCGTGTCTCAAGTGACAGAAGCGCAAGTAGTGGAATTAATTGTCATTAACCCTTTGTAAAGTCGCGAAAAAATGCCGCGCTGTCTAATGACATCCATCGTAAGATGCAGAAGATCCTCAAAAACTAAAACAGGTAATTCGCGATGCAAAATACCGAAAAATTGACAGCTTTGAGCACCCCAGACACTTGCTTTGTTTCCAACTTTTTTCCTCTCAAGTTTTTGGTTTGGTTTTCCCGATGAGCTCAAAAGTGCAATACAATAGCAAGTAGGAAAAATGTAGAGCAAATTGAAATGGCAAGAAATCACTCAATTGGAAAACGCTACAAATTTTGAGAATCTTAAGCTGCAAATGTCAGAAATGTGAAAGGGACAAAATTCGGGAAAGTCGCAATTCAAGGTAAAGGGTGGAAAATTATCAACTTGGATATGTCAAATAACGGAAAATTTACCGTTTTCGTGTGATTGACGCTTGCGTCTTTCGAAGTTTTAAAAGTTTTTTGTGTTGCTTTCTCAATGCGTCCAAATGTGTTGCAGAAATTGAAAAGTGAAAAGAGCGCGAAAAATTGGGTCATTTGAAAATGTCGCCGGTTGACAAATTTCATATACTCTAGGAATTTTACACTTCAAAATGTCCAAAAATGGCGGAAATTGCGAAGTTTGGAAGAAACATTAATAATTCTCATAGTTGGAAATGCTCTAAAAAATTGCAAAATATGAAAAATCTGAAGATATGAACAATTGTAATTCCTTTCTTCTTCAGAATCTGCAGTTATGAGCTCGACCTGTGGAATGTCACGAAAAAGGGGAAGATACAAGATAACATCGCGAAATGATAAGCCAGTCGATCCCGCGGATTACAACGACTTATCGATCATAACTCGATACAATTTTGCGATGAATAATTCGTTGGAGAGTTCATATGGTATGAGTTTTAGAGCTGAAGGAACTTCAAATGACTTGGATGATTTTTTGGGTGATTCCTCAACGGCAGAGCAGGAAATTCTTGAGGATGGAACTAAAACTCTTGATTTAAGTGACAGAAGTCCGCAGATAATCCTTTGGGGCCCGAGATCATCGACTGAAGTGGGGGACAGGGTTGGCGGGGTCCAGGAAGTTGAAGAATTCAAACCACCCGAAATTCAGACAACACAAGTTAATATGCTATTAATTATGTAATTAATTATGGTATGGTTGTTCTGCAGAAAAACCAGTCATTCTGAATTTCTTGGGAATTGCCGCAAATTCGAACTTTTAGACAATTTCCAGTTTTAACATTTTTGATGCTATAGAGAAATCTGGAAAGTTCGACAGTTTCCAGGAAAATTTAAAAGTTAAAATATTCAAAGAAATTAAAACAATGCAACTTAATAATCATTGAAAAGTTGAAAATTTTGACACTTGTTTAGATTGACGAAGAATTGAAAGTTGTAGAAAGTTGTTAGAGCAACACAAACTATTTTTCATCATTCTTCAACCTTATATTGATTTTCAGAATGTCCAACCATGGAAAAAGGCGAAAGTTCTGCATTTTTGTCCGTATTGTCACAAAAGTTTTGATCGGCCTTGGGTTTTGAAGGGGCACCTGAGACTCCATACAGGAGAGAGACCCTTCGAGTGTCCAGTGTGCAATAAATCATTTGCTGACAGGTATTCTATTGCCCACAAATTAAGATTGAAACATCTATTTCAGTGGTCAAATACAAATGTACAACTTCAACAATTTTTTTTGCATTGCTCTTCAAAGTGTTGATACTTTTGGCAATTTTACTGATTTCTGAAATTTTGTCAATATTGAGGAAATGACAAAATTTTTAGAAAGCATGAAACATTTGAAAGGTGCGATACTTTTTCGGAAGCTTTGAAAATTTTTGAAAGGGGTGAATAATTTTTTTGAATGTTTCATTAAAAGTCTATTTTCAATGTTAAACATCTTTTTGAAAACGTTAATGTTTTTTTTACATCTCATAATTTAGAAAAAATGTTTCATCATTTGGAAAATATTGAATGGGAGTTTCGAGTCAAGAACTTTATTTCAAATTGAACATTTCACATTTTGGGTATCCTTTTGTGAATTGCAATTTTATTACTTTACCTGCCCTTTTCAAGTTTACAATGTAATAATAGCTTTCAGGAGAACTGTAAAATTTTAAAAGGTAATTTTAGAATGTTTAACGGTACATTTGCAATTTTACGAAATTCCTTTCAGTGGACGAATTGAAAAAAATAGTGAATTTCTAAAAAATGTATAAAAATGGAGGAATAATGTAATCTATTCTAGATCCAATTTGCGAGCTCATCAGAGGACCAGAAATCACCATGAATGGCAGTGGAGGTGTGAAGTTTGCTTCAAAGCATTTTCCCAACGACGATATTTGGAGCGTCATTGCCCTGAGGCCTGTCGTAAATACAGATTATCCCAAAAGCGAGAGTAAACTGTAATGTAAAAATGAGAAAAATCCTGGTGAAGAATTTTACGTTGAATATATTTTGTTATAAAATCTGAATAAAAGTATTTAATTGGAGTATTTTGATAAAGCACGAGTTTTTGTTTGTTTTGTTGTTGTGCGTAAAAAACGCGAGTATTTAGCGAAGAAAAGTTCATATACAGAACGAAATGTTTGTAGTGAATGCTAAAGGGAAAGATTATTCATAATTTATTTCGAAAATGTACAAGATTTCGACAATTCTGAAGTCTTAACGAAATTTTTAAAAAATCCTAAATTTCAGGAGTTTTAAGAATTGCTAAGCAATTTAAAATATGCAGAACTTTCACAACTGAAAAACAAAATGAAGATTGAAAACTTTTTAATGTTTCGAAAATTTCTAAATATTAAAATTGAAGACCAATTGCGAGCATTTAACATATTCCTAGTTTTGAAATATGTTGCAAATTACAAAAATTTCAGAAAGTCCAAAAATTACAAAACTTTTTAAAATTCCCAAATCTTATTTTCACTCGATATTTTACTACCGCTCGCGTCCCCCTGTTCAAATTTCCGCGGGCATTGTAAACGCACCGAGGTGCGCGCGTCTGGCGTTCCGTTCAGCGACTTGATCTGTGTCTGTTCGGGTTCTGGCAATAATTGTCCGGCATTTGACGCAGTGCGTATCTTAGAAAAAGCCTCCAAATCTGAAAATCTCACAAAACCGCGTTAAATATCTCAAAGTTTGCGCGTGAAACTGCGCGAAAGCGTCCCTGTACCCTGAACCTCTTAACTTTCCACATCCCACAAAAGTGCGAATAATCGAGGTAAAAAAAAAGAAAGAAAAAAAAAAGAGGTTGGAACAATTTTCGTTGGGGAACGCTTGGCGCGTTACGGCGATAAATCGAAACATTGACATTGAGGGGGGAGGATAAGGGGGGAGAAGTCGGCCATTTTGGCGTATAAGTGAGTTTCTCGTTGGCCCTGTTGTTTCCCAAGTACGCTATCAAAACGGCATCGGTGTACATCCTTCTCAAGGTAATTCCATCATATTATCATAATTTATCATTTTTTACATCGCTCTATTGACTCCTCAACACGTACAAACGTTATCCGATCTTTTTAATCAGCAAACTTTATTTTTAACTTGTCGTTGAGTAGATATAGATGGGTTTGTCACTGTCGACAAGATCTTAAGGTGAGATTCCACAATTTTTGGCGTCACAATTTCTTTTCCAAGTTGGTTAGACATTTTTCGGATTTTTTCCAGTTTTTCCTTTGACTTCTCCAGGGGTGGGGGAAATACACTCTTTCTTGGGTTTTATGGATTTTTAAAAAATTCGTTAGGTTGACAATCTTGTACATTTTTTTAAAACTGTTTTCGTTGATAAGACTTGTCTGAATTTTTTCGAAATTATTTTTGGAGCTGGTTCAACTTTTTCTAAATGTTTCGTTGTTTTTTCAAGGAATTTTACTATAATTTTTTTTCCCTTTTTCATGCAAGTTAGTGTTTAGGTAGTTGGTATTATTTTGCAGAACTTGAGAGAATTTTCAGGATTCTTCAAAACTAAATTTATGTCAAGAATCTCTCGTCTATGATTGGCTCTTGGTTGTTTTTTTTTTAGAATTTTTCTGAAGAGAACGTTACTGAGACAAGTTTGGAAGTTAGAGAATTTTTTTTCTCCAAGATAATTACAAGTGTAGTTTTGTTATAATTTTTTCTCGTTTTTCACTGCGGTTCTGCTTTTCGTTGAATGAATTGATGTTAAAAGTTTTCATCCGTTTTGGGAATTGCAGATCAGTTGTAATTTTCCTTCGCTGGCTCTTCAATATTTACATGATAGCAAAAATTCTGAAGAAATTTTTGAAAATATTCCAATCTGTTCGCGTATATAATTACTCAGGCATTTCGTTTTCTACGTTAGGCCTTTGTGAAGAGATTTCATTGTATCGGGTGTACGGAAATTTTGTTGAATCAAAATAAAATTGAGGATGAGAGACAACTTGAGCATTGTATTTCAAACAGTCGTCGAGGTGACCTCAGCTGTTTGTTTTTGTTGGAGCTTAAGCTTTCAATTGTGATACATTAGTCTCTGTAGGAATTTCGACAAATAACTGAGATTCTATTTTAATTCAACTGAATTTATCAATTAATTTCTTCAGATAATTTTTCTTCGTTTTTGAAATTCTACATATTCGAAAAAAATGAAAGAAAAGTATTTTTTGAATCTGAAAAAAAATATCTTAATTAAGAACACTTTTCAGAACTGTTGAAACCAATTCCAGTTTTTATTTTGTGTTTTTTTTTTCATTACAGATTAATAGGAGCACTGAATCGCTTTCGAGATGATGACTGAAACGCATATTAATTCCAATCACATGTTGAGTTCGGGTCTGGGCAGTAAATCAGACCTTGAAAAAATGGACGACGTGGGTTGGAAAGCCAAATTGAAAATTCCACCAAAAGATAAACGCATCAAGACGAGTGTAAGTTTTTGTTTGAATTTTAGTTGGAGTATTTACGACAGCATATGTATATATTTTTAAAATACACTGCTCGTCAGATTTTTCAAGGTACAAGAGGGCTTGTTGAACAGCAGCCTAGAGATGTTTACGAATATAGTTCTCATTCTGGATGTTAAGAGTTTATAAATTGCACATTTTTCAAATCGCTTTTTCTTATAAAAAAATCGCAGGAACGTCTGATTTTTTAAAATTAAAATCACACTTGGAAGAATTGCTTCTAAAATTTTACAATTTTAGAAATGTTTAGAAATAGAGAACTGAACTATTTAAAAAAATTCAACATTTTGCAATTCAAGATTTGGCAATTGGAGAATTTAAAAAATAAAAAAAAAATTAATTTGCAGGATGTCACAGACACACGTGGTAACGATTTCGAAGAATTCTGTTTGAAGCGAGGACTTTTGATGGGAATATTCGAGAAAGGATGGGAGAAGCCATCGCCAATTCAAGAAGCCAGTATACCAATTGCTCTTTCTGGTAAAGATATTTTGGCACGTGCCAAAAATGGTACGGGGAAGACTGGAGCTTACTCAATCCCAGTATTGGAACAAGTAGATGCGAAGAAAGACGTTATCCAAGCATTAGTTATAGTACCGACCAGAGAATTAGCCTTGCAAACATCTCAAATTTGCATTGAGCTAGCTAAACACATGGATGTTAAGGTCATGGTGACCACTGGTGGAACAAATTTGCGCGATGACATTATGAGGATTTACCAAAAAGGTGAAATGAAAATTTGGTTTCAAATACTACGCCTAAATTATTTTGTTTTCGATGAAAATTTATTTCGAAGGAAGGTGAACCTGAAGAATTACACAGTTGTACAGTAAATGTGAAGTTATATAAATATTTTTTTCATTACAGTTCAAGTGATTATTGCAACCCCAGGTCGAATTCTCGACCTAATGGACAAAAATGTCGCCAATATGGATCACTGCAGGATTTTAGTTCTGGACGAGGCGGACAAGCTCCTTTCACAAGACTTCAAAGGCATGTTGGATCATGTTATTTCCAGATTACCCCAGGAACGACAGATATTGCTGTATTCAGCCACGTTCCCATTGACTGTAAAACAATTCATGGAAAAACACCTGAGAGATCCATACGAGATTAATCTTATGGAGGAATTGACACTTAAGGTATATTATTAAAATATTTTTTCAATCCCATTAAGTAAAAGAATTGAATGTCGAGATTTTGAAACTGATGAGATTGTTCGAATCTTCAACTATTTCAATTTTCTTATAAAGTTGAGATTTCTGAGATGGTCCAAGTTTTGCACTTGAACATTCCAAATTTTTATATTTAAACATTTTTGAAATTGCAACTTTGAAACAAAAATGGTAGTAAATTGCAATTAAAATATCCTTGCAGAATTCTAAATTTCTATAAATTTTTCCAAGTGAAATTGCTCTTGACATATGGAGTATACCTTTCAAATTGTTTCAAAACATACCACAAGACAGTTTTGACATTGCTATTTTTCCCCTTTTTTCAGGGTGTCACCCAGTACTACGCCTTTGTCCAGGAGCGCCAAAAAGTCCACTGTCTCAATACGTTATTTTCCAAGCTCCAAATAACCCAGAGTATAATATTCTGCAATTCTACGCAGCGCGTGGAACTTTTGGCTAAGAAAATCACAGATTTGGGATATTGTTGCTATTACATTCACGCGAAGATGGCACAAGCACATAGAAATCGTGTGTTCCATGATTTTCGGGCTGGCCTATGCAGAAATTTGGTGAGTAAAATTGCCATGCCACAATACTTATCATTCATGAACACTGTCATGTTCACCTATTGAAAAAAAAAAAAAATAGATAAATAAAGAACGCAGAAGTTTTAAAGTTTCCAAAAAAGTATTCTGCAAAAATCTTAAGAATTTGAAAGAAAATTAGGTTTTGATAATAAAGAATAACTCCTGCACATATATTCTTCCCCAAATGAATCTTCTACAAAATCGTTGAACTGGGTCAATTCGAATAATTTGTTATATTTACCTAACAGGTGAGCAGTGACCTGTTCACACGCGGTATCGACGTCCAGGCTGTGAACGTTGTAATAAACTTTGATTTTCCAAAAATGGCCGAGACCTACCTTCACCGTATCGGTCGTTCCGGTAGATTCGGCCACCTCGGAATCGCCATAAATCTAATAACGTACGAAGACCGTTTCAATCTTCATCGCATTGAGTCCGAGCTGGGTACCGAAATCAAGCCTATCCCAAAGGTACGTAATCATATTGAGTTTCATATAGGAAAAAGAAGAAGACAATTAAAAATGGTTGTAGCGAAAAATTTTCAAGATAAAAATAACCAAAGCGAACTCGGGACTTTTCGTTTAATCGGAAAATTTTCAACGTTATGATGGGATGTTTTTACCGGAAAAATTCGTATTGTTCCTTTGATTTAAAGCTCCCTTCCATATTTTCTATCATTCTAGGTGATAGATCCGAGTTTGTACGTGGCCAGACCAGACGACAACAACAGTATGGAAGAAGGCAACGTGTCCAAGTAGTTTCTTAAAATCGAAGATAAATGCAAAAATAATCCCGCCGAAAATGGGCGCCGTAAAATCCACAAAATTGCATAACTACAATTTCACCTAAAAAACCCGAAAAAAATACAAAAAAAAAAAAATTGATGGAAAAACACAAATGGGCAGAAGATAAGCAAGTGTTTTTTTTGTGACTCGTACATACTATGGCATGAATCGTAAAATACTTGGAACACTTCGATAACTACGTGAGCTAGTGAAAAAGCTAATTACCACCAAAACTCTAATAAACGTTACTTAAGTCTGAAAAAAGCATCTCCATGAAGATGTGCGTGCTTATAGCCAGTGTAAAAAGACAGTTCGAGTGCTAAAAAAATTTTTAAATGTGCGAAAAGCAATGCAAGATGGGGAAAAAATTGATTGAAAATTCGCAGTTTATCTTCGTTATTAAATAAACAAAATGGATTGTTTTTTTTTTTCTTAATATACAATGGGTGAACCGAATAGATCAATTACATCAATCGCAGTCGGTTCGACGTGAGATGGCAAAACCAGAATTTCAAAAAAAAGTTAATGCGGGAAAAGTGAATTTTTGAAATTTGAAGAGTGCAAAGTAAAAATTGGAAAATTTTGAAATTAGTGACTGAAGTGTGTGCGTGAGTGCCGGTGCGAGTCATTTTCTCTTTGTAAATAGAAAACAATTACATTTAACTGTACATAATTAATGATTAGTATCAGTCAACGCATTATCAGGTCACAACGCGTAGGGGAAAAAATCAGAATATTTAAAGCAAAAAAAAAAACCAACAAAAATATGAAAAAATGACTAAATTAATGCGATCAAATGCCGTGTTTAAATGATTTAATGAAACAAGAGCAATTGTGCATACTTAAACACAAGCGTAAACTTATTAATTAACAAGAAAATGTGGGTAAATCAGAATGAGTTTAAATTTAATGTGGATTTATGAATTATTGCATTTTATCGTGTAAATACAGCATGAGAAGAAATAAGTGAGAAAATGATAGAGAACTCCATTTTATTAGGGATTTTGATACTAAAGGGCCTCTTTCAATAATTCCTTATGTGTTAATTCAATTCAATTGATCAATAAGGAAAATTCAAAGAATTTATTGGACTTCAAAAAAATGGGGAACTAGTCACATTTTTCACAAACTTGAGATTTTGTCATTATTTCGGGAGGAAAAAATTGAAACAATTACAAAAAGAAAAATCTGTCGGGCGATCTCAGCTTCAAGGAGTGAATTATCGTCGAGATTACTTGAAAAAAGCATCGATACTTTTTTTTCATTGAAAAATGCACAGAACTTTGGAGAAATGGCTTCCAAAAATGTTTTGGCATTTTAATGCGATTAATTTTCAATCTACAAAACATTACGATCATTTGCTGAAAACATTGACTTTCTAAAAACGATGAACTAATGAAGTCAAATTTGATAAATTCCCAATTTGTGTTTAAGTTGGGGGGAAAAAATATTCAAAAAAAAAGTTGAAAATAGTTTCATTTTTTTGTTTGTCTAATGGAATCGACAAAAATCTGAGGTCTGATTACATTTTTAAAAGTGCATTAATGAATCAAATTTTTACGAATTTGTGATTTTGTTTGTTGAAATTTTCAACTTCAAGAAGCTTTTCTTATTTTTCCACTCGAATAAATTGTTTCGAGATATATATGGACAAGTTTCATGACTTGGGTGTTCGAAAGAAGTTCACAAAAATTTGGAGACATGTAGATTACCCCTTTTCTCGTAATAATGACAAACAGGCTCAATTCGTTTTTTTTTTGTTAAAAAAAACATCCGAACAATTGATTGAATTAAGAACAAAATAAAACCGATGTGTCAACTTTTATAAATTTGTAAATCTGGGATAATTTCCTTGACTGGAAATTGAAACGAAATTCAAGGATTTATTTTTCTCAAAAATTTCCGCCTGAAATTTTTAATTTTTTCATGTTTTGCTTTAAAAGAATTCCCCAAATATGGTGAAGATTTTTTTTTCATTTTCTCTCGATCTGTCAAATTTTCATTAATTAAAATTACCAGTGATAAAACGATTGAATGAATATTCAACATTTCGAAATTGAAAAAAAAATGAACACATTTTTTTTCCTCAATTAAATTGCAATCGTTTTTTGAACATTTGCAAATTTATAGAAATAAAAAAGAAACACAACACAAATAAACGAACATGTGTATAGTTTGATTGTGGCTTGATTTTGCTAAATATGGTCATGAACACAACCCTGAAAAATCGAATCCGGGAAAAAGCTCACAAGTCGAGATAGAAATAGTTGTTTCCCACATAAAAAAAGGAACAGATTAAATTTTTAGTTTTCCCTTCTCCCAATTTTTTTTTCTTTTTTTTTGTCTCGAATGTAAATTGGAGCTTTTTTTTCTATGCCGATTGAAAATCAGAGGCTTGTAAAATTGACTAGTTTTATACAATTATTTTTATAACAATTTGGCTGATGGGTTTCGTAGGTTTGGATCGTAAAATTCCAATCAATTATTAATTGACTAATAATTGACCAACCAAATATTTTCATGATTCGTTTGACCCCCCACCCCAAAAAGAATGGTCACAATGAAGGAAAGATCTCCCCCCCCCCCCCCCCCCTTTCCAAATGAAGAAAATGTGAAAGTATTTGTACAAAAACTTGGTGCTGTGATGGTTTTTCTTCTGAAATGAAAAAGGCAACTAACAATTGAAAAACAAATTGCTCCAATTGAAATCAATGAACAATTACGATCTCACACCTGCGAAACACATACACAACATCACGTATACATTTTTTTTTTCACTTTACGAAAAATCGCAAATGAACGTTTGTAAAACCGCGATGAAAAACAAAGCAAACGAAATATCAACAAATGGATAAAATACGCATGAAACATTCATTGTAAGTGGGAGATTTGTGATACCACAAATTCACAAATCTAACTAAAATTCTTTGTAATATAACCGGGCCAAAAAAAAAATCGTTAAGATGAGTGGCAGTCGAGCAAATGTTAGGCATAACAAATGAAAAAAATGGACAAATGGTTTTTTTTTCCAAAATCGAGCCCCCGAAAAAATATAAGACATATTGAAGATGCTTCGAAAAATTTCCAAATGTGAAATTTTCAATTGGAAAAATTATTTAAAACATTTGGGCTACTGTGAGAACAATTGAAAAACCATTTTTCGTTTTTTTTTTTATTTAAAACTTGTGTGATCCGACTGATGAGCGCTGGTAGATCCATGCCACTAAATGTAAATTATAGTCCAACGTATTAATTGCTATTGCAAAACAAAATGCAACAAAAATATATATTATATATAAATAAATGGAAATCGAAGAATTGTGTCCATGGACTTCTTATCAACGACTATTGAGAAGTCTTAAGAAAAATAATTAAATGCCGCTAGTATTGGTTCATTTATTCATTATATGTTCAAAATGAGATTTTAAAAAATTTGCTCTATACAATTAAGATGAAAAATGATGGAAAATAGGTAAAAAAATGGAAAATAATAATGAGTAATTGTAAAATTGGAGGCGCATTTTTTGTTAAATATTTCAATAGTTATGAGAAATGGGGTAAATTTCATAGGAAACTTTTTGTAGAGAGAAATTAGCTTCACAGAAAAGTTCTTATGAAGATTGCTCCATATCTTAGATATTAAGGTATTTATCAAATAACAAATGCAGTGCACCCCAGGAACAATTTTTTCAATCAAATGTTTCACGGAAGACAAAATGACGATTACTTGATCGAGTGTTTTTTAAATAATTTCTATTATTTATTGAGGGAAGGGAAATGTTTAAATAACAATTGATTCAGATTTTT
The DNA here is from genome assembly GCA_026005395.1 of Asobara japonica. NCBI lineage: Eukaryota > Metazoa > Arthropoda > Insecta > Hymenoptera > Braconidae > Asobara > Asobara japonica. The sequence goes on from BQMI01000527.1 coordinate 347,714, forward strand.
CCAATTCTTCCTGGGTTTTTATTCAGCACTTTCAATTTTTTAAAAATATTTTTCAGATTTTTCTGGTATTTTGATGTAAAATTTATGGAGCAAATTTTTTTGTCTTTCTGGTCGTAAGAGCAAAATGATGAAGCATAATTGAATAATAAAACCAGTAGACAATAGGGGCATTTTTTAATAACAGGTGTAGATTAACTGGTGATAATATTTTCCAATTCAGTTTTTAGGTATAAATAATTGATTGTAGGAGGATTCATCAGATGATGAGCTTAAGAAAACAGAATGGAAAATAGTTTAACCAAAATAACTGTAATGAGTTATTGCAGTTTTATCATTTTTCATTATTCAATTAATTTCATGGGGGGGTCTTCATATTGCGAATCATTTTTTTCAATTGTCATCATTGAAAAATTGTGTAATGATTTGTCAGAACTTGAGAAGTTCTGAGCTTGATTACTGGAAAATTGGAGATGAGGGTGGGGTAGTAGGGGGTCAATAATTCAAGTAAAAATTCCGAGGAGGGAGGGAGTTTTTTTTGTGGGGTGTCGCTACTTTGACGACGAGAAACTGGAAACGAAGAGCGTGGTACAGAACTTTAAAGTGGACTGGCAGATTTCTTGGAATATTTTTTTGGGAAATTTCTTGAGTTTTTTATGTCCCAAAAATTTCAAGAAAATAGCAGAGGTTTTTAAAAGTATTCAAAAATTTTCAACTGTTTTTCAAAATTGCAAAATAATATCTTGCTTGAATATTTCTGAGCTCTGTATCGAAAAAAATGAAGAGTTAGAGAAAAAATGTTTTGACATTTTCTCGGTCAATTCATAATTTTCCACTTGTCCATATTTAAATTCTGAATTTTGTGTCACAGTTTTTTTATTTTGTCCTATAAACGAATCGATTTATAAAGTGCCGGGCAAAAAGGGAATGGAATTAAAAGGGAAAGTTGAATAAAACAGAAAGAGTAGTGTTGAAGTCCCACGGTCTTTGAATGAATCGAGAAGTTGAAACTGCCAAAGTCGAGCTGTACTCCAAATGTTTTATTCACCTTTCTGTACTTTATTTTACCAGCACTTCGTGGAATAAATTCGTAAAGAGACGAATGGAAATAAAATTTTTTGTATTGGACGGAAAGTACGAAATTAGCTCCCAAGTGAGTGATTGTGGTAAAAAAAAAAAAAGTGTTTTTGAGATTAAGCTTCCAGATTGTGGCAGTAGAATTTAACTGAAATGTGTGGAAAAAATGTAAGAACCTTGGAGAATTTTGTGAATCTCGAAACAATTTTTTTTACATCGTTGGCCATGTAAGAAACACTCATTTTGGAAAAAATCTCGCTCATGTCTTAATACCATATTAAAACCAGTGATCTCTCGTTTTCAGAAGTAAATTATTACAAAAAAAAAAAGAAAAAAAAAGAAAAAAAAATGTAGAACCATCATTAGCGCAAAAAGCGCTGCGTTTTATCGCAGAGGCGATTAAAAAACGCTAAATCGTATACACTGGAAGATTTTTACGATCTGAGATAGCAAAAATCGAAGATTACGAAGGAATTGAGGCCTTAAAAACATCTTAAGGTACCGGCAGAAATTTTACGGGTTTTGTGATTGTCTTAAAAAAAACGAAAAATTGTTAATATCAAGGAAAGAAGCAAAATTGAAAAAAAAGGTTAACGTTGGCCGGAACGTTAGAATAATTGATCCAATAGTTGGAATTTCCCCGAAATTCTTTTCCTCGAAAATCCAACTATTCGAAAAAGAATATGAAAAATGAAAAAAAAAAGAAAATAATGAAAAAAAAAATAAATGAATTTGAAAGTCCGAATGCATTTGGCATCGAATTGGGTCAATTTTTTTCTTCTATTTAATTTTTCCGTATCGAGTTCTGTGCCCTACGTGTAAATTCGATAACTTGCATCATTTAGATTTTAATTTAAATTATCACCGACACATTCTGTGCATCCGTTTTTGTCAATCAGTGTTAAATAATTCAATGATTGATTAAGGGCAAAATCGGGCATGTATAATTGGGATATTTTGTACCGGAAATTTGATTATTTGATTGAAAAATGTTGGCTGAAAATTGTCGCAGTGGAAATTTTGGAAAAGGGGAATTTTTGCAAATTCCAATTTTTTCAATTTTTGAACCATTTAGCACTTTTAACAACGCCAATTTGCAAATTTAAAAATGCCTAAAATTTTGAAAATTTGTGAAATATTAGAAAACATAATTATGAGAAAAAATAGAGATCACATTCTGATTTTGTTTTCAATTTCCGAATTGATAATTTTTGTTTTTAATTTTCATCAAATTGAGGTTTTAAAGCTTTCGGTAAATTTTGCACAAAAAAAAAATTAAAAATCTGAGAAGTTTCCAAATCCCAATTTTCTCAAAATTTCGAAAAAATTTCAAACTCTTAAAAACAAAAAAAAAATAGAAATTTGGTTTCGGTAAAGTGTTATAGCAAAGGTGCACAAACTCGATTTGGAATTTGTCCTCTATTGGTTAATCAATAAATGAAGCAATTTCAAATTTCTCTTCTCATACGATGGATTTAATCAATTTCGTTGATTTCATTGAATCTAAATTGAAAAATCGGGAAAAATACGAATAATTGTAAAGAATGAACTTGTTCACACGTGAAAAAAGGGAAAAATTTTGGGAACAGAATGAACAGAACAATGAATTGAATGTATTGGTAAAATGAGGAAGTTTTGAATTGAAAAAATTTCCACATTTTTTAATGCAAAATTAGGCTAGGAATTGTTTTTCTTGTGAACAAATTCATCCTCCAAAAGGTACACTGTCAAAATTAAAGTAATTTTATTTTTCAGGGCCGATTAAATTTTTGTCGATCCACAATAAAAATTCAAATTGGAATACAGCACAAAATATGTATTTGATTCAATCCCATTAATCGCCTTATAATCCCTCGAAAATTGAGTATTGAGTAGAGAGGGGCCACATTATCGATCAGAGTTTCTGGGGCATATTTATTTAATATATATTCCGGCTCTTGGTTCGATTGAATTTGAAGGGAAAGTCACAACAATTTGAATCTATAAAAAATGGTTTAATCAAAAACCAAATTTTTATGTTCAAAAAATCAGTTTGATGTTCTAAAAAAATTTGAGATTCACTTTTTTGTAAATTTTCAAACATTATCGAAAAAAAAAAATTCAATATTTCTGGGACTTGAAGAAAAACTTTCTAGAATTTTAGAAACTCATGATTCTAACGTCCAACAAGTTCAACTCAAACACTTAGGATCTCGAACAGTAATTAATGCAAATATACGTTGGCCTGGACAAATAATAATCAAGGGACATGGTGGACTGACGTAGAAACAGTAAATTCCATTCTAAATACAACTCAAATGTACGGCTTGACAACGGCAACTTGTGAAATTAAATACACTCCATTACTCGCACCGGGCGGCGCAACGCCGCTTTATGCACCTTGTCGAGATGCAATTGCTTTTTCTCTCAACTGTGAAATTTTCTGGGAACAAAATCTTTTTGGGAGAGGTCTTAAAAGGTTGGGGAAACATTCCAATTTTTAAAACAAAAATTTCTGCAGTGGCCAAATTCATGAAAAAAAGGCGGCGCCGTGCTCATTATGCGAGCTCTGAAGGGGGGACTAATTCGTTTTTCAACAATTCAACATTGATTCTTCACACACACACACACGATATCTCTCCCTGATGCATGACACACACACACAGACACACACATACATATGTAAAGATTTGTCGGCTAACATTTCAATGCACGTAAATAATAGTTAGGTAGCAAAATCCAGAAGTTACAACATTGGCGCACTTTCATGAACTTGTCTTCCAATTTTAACTTTGAAATAGTTTGAATTTGAAGCTGTAATTAGTGCAAATATATGTCGGACTGGACAAATGATAATTTAATCTGGGCAAATACTAGACTGACGTGGCAACACTAAATTGCGGCCTATCACACTTGGCCGTATGTTTCACCAAGTTTGCCAACATTAGCAGTCCCACCGAGTTTGTACTCTTGATATTACCCTCTTGATAACAACCCAAGTATCGTATCCCATATCCCATGCAGGTGTACATCTGGATATAATGGGAGAAAGGATCTTAGATGCAAATGCTAATGAGAATGCATCAATCTAACGCAGAATTCGAAATAGTTTCCAGGAGAAGGAAAATTAATCGCTCTTTGATCATGGGACATATTCATCATCTTCGTGATTATGTCGTGTTTAGGGAATGTCTCATTAAATCCCCAGAAGCCCAAAATTTTCAACATTTTTAGGATCTTGAAACTAGGAAACCAAACGAAATCAGAATTTGGGGATAAAAATTGAAATATGTAAATTGTAATTGTAATGTATCTGGCGCAGAATCCAGAATAGTTATCAAGTGGGAGGTGAACTTATCGCCCTTTCATCAAACCATATTCCCTTGGCATTTATCATCCTCATAATTATGTCGTATCTCCGACACTTTGAAAGATCAATCTCCGCCCACTCCACCCACTAAATACTACATGATTATGATCAATCGAGGATTTGGGAACGAATGAACCTGTTTATCTGGTTAAGATCAATTTGGCCAGATGATAGAGTTGAGGGGTGTAACTACGTCATCAATCTCCGTCAGGTTTTTTTTTTTACAAATTCAAAAAATACAATTTTCAAATTGGAAGGAAAACGAAATTTCAGAAATGTGGAAAAATTAAAAACGTTACCAATTTGAAAAAATCTGACACTTTCCGAGTTCCGAAAATTCCGAGAATTCCAAAAAATGGGGTTTTTACAGCAGCATGGAAAAGCGGCGCGCCGCCGCCCGGTGCGAGCAATGGAGTGAATTGTGAAATTGTTTCCAAGTTGCACACTTGAATTCAGAAGTACACAGCTCAACACGATGCACTCGCTATCCCTGCGTACCACATATCACGGGCGGCGCGGCGCTCACCATGCGAATAAACGCGGATGCACAGGCCACGCAACTTTACGGCGGTTAGATGTTTTTGTCTATCTCCCATAGCGATTCCATTTTCGATTTTCGTTTCTTCTTTTGTATGTAAAAAAAATTGTGAGTCCCAAAACTAGGATAATCTGATGAACTTTGCTAATTTTTGCACTTAATTGTTTGAGTATTCAATCGAGTAGTTGGGAGTGAATGAACTTGTTTATTGGATTTAGATCAATTTGTGGGGATGATAGGGTCGTTGAGGGGTGATAAGTACCCCATCAATCTTTGTCAGGTTTGAGTAGGGGGGGGGGGCGAGGGGTGAGTTTTTGTAGGGGTTTTCGACGATTTTCTGGACTGGGAAAGTCGGGGGATGAGCGAAAGCGATTTCGAGATTATTAAACCTGATTCTTATACTGCAACTACCAGAGATATTTTGCAAATTACTTTTCTCCTGCCCGAGAAATTTCAATGGTGGAAAATGGTTCGTAATGCGTGCTGAATACGTGAGAAAAATCCACTGAAAAATGAGTAACTTACCCCCGATCGTATGGGAAGAATATGAATATCCCCGCTGCGAGGATCTCCCTCGCCCAGGGTAGCTGAAGAGGGCAACATGGCCGCTTGGGGGATATCAATTATCTCGCGTCGGGAATTTCAATATCCCTAGCTGGGGGATTTGAATATCTCCGATGTTTCAGGTATCCCCACTTCGGGGATGAGATAGACTCGATTCGGGGATATTCATCCTCGCATGGAGTATTTTTTTCCATGAATGTTTTGCGGATGTGGGGGTTCGGGGAGAGGGGGGGGAGTAAGTAGCTTACCCCCGATCATCTCGGGAAAGATATCGGTATCTGACTGACTGGCCTTGATAAGGCTATTCCAGGGGCAATGGTATGGGACTACAGGCATTTGTACGATAAGCCTGGGCATGCAATACTGTTCACTACTAGTTGAGGCAGATTGGCAATGGTCGAGTATCTGTTCACAAGAAGATAACCGTGTAATGGTGATCCCCCGTGCGAAATCGCTATCCAATGTCATCGTTTTCTTTATCACATCTTTCAGGCTGTTAAGTCACTCGCCAAGTGCCACAAGCCATGTAACAAATCTACTTGGCACGTTTCGTTAAATTCGAGATTTTTCCGATAATCCAGTTATGTGGGGAAATACCAGGACATATATTTTATTGGAAATTGTATATGGTATCGGACAAATCGGGGTCGCAGATTAGGTCCCTCACATTTGTCAGAATAAGAAAATAGCGAAGGGAGTTTTGCCAGATTTAAGCAAATTCTGATTGCCCACATTTTCAGGATTCAAAATAAAAAAAAAAAAAAACGAAAAATTGTATGTCTGGCTGAAAAGTTTTATTAATATGTTTTTAAACATATAGGCATGGTGGATGGTCATTTTTTTCTCGTATTTTCTCCGACAGCCAATTAACTTTCATGAAATTGGTTTTAAAAAGGGCTCTTTGCTCGATAACCGCATCTGCAGTCCCTCAATATACTTTCAACTTTTTTGTAATTTAAACTCTCTATTTATTTTGAAACTGTCTACATTTTTTTAATTCTCTCAATTTTTTGCAGTTTTCAAATATTAATATTTTCTGGATTTCAGCGAATGTCTAAGGTGGATAGAATATTTTATAAAACTTCAGCAATTTCATAACTTTCACAAAGCATTTTTAGGCTTGGTAAATTATTTAAAAACCGAAAGCTCTGGAATTGAAATTTTCAAATCGCTCTATAAATTTCTTACACATATCAGTATCATAGTGAGATGATTGAATTTTTTCCCCCTCTGTCCCCAATAGTCAATTAATTTCGATGAAATTGGCCTGTAAAAAGGGCTCTCTGGGCACCGCACTACCCGATAATCGCATCTGCCCCCAATACCAACTTTTTTTGAAAATGTTCAAATTCCTGCCTTTCAGAAATTAAAAGTTTTCTTCATTTTTAAAGTTACAGCTGGTCAAGACCTTTGGAAAATTTCAGGTTTGCCGGTCACTATAAATTTTTCCAAACATGTACTTACGAGATGGTAAAAATTTTAAATATCCTCCACCGGTATTTTCCGGACAGTCAATTAATGCCCATGAAATTGGCTGTAAAAAGGGCTCTTTGCTCCTCTCTGGGCACCGCAATGCCCGATAACCGCATCTGCCCCCCCCCCCCCTCCAATCAATACAGATCACCCAAGTACCCTGGTCCATGCTTAACAATCAGCCTCGCAAGTGTATCCACATAAAATATCGATTATCCTCGTGAAAACCGCAGAGTTGCCCCCAATGGTACGCGTGTATACACGGTTCATCAATACTCCAAGTACATTCCCCTGTTTAAAACGGAATAGTACTCATTTACAAGTGCAGAGTAGTCTATCTACCTCACGAGTGGCTGTGCTCTTGCATACCCACTCACTTTGTTCAATTTTTCATGTGCGTTTCATCAATTTCCAGTTTGTAAATTTTCCCACAAATTTAAAAGACAACATTATCAACATTTTAAAAAATTGCGAGAATAAAAAAAAGCATCCAAGTCGCGTCCGGCCCTGGACTTGGGAATTTTGAAAATTAAAAAAATATAAAAAAAAAATTTGGAAAAAAGCCTTGTCTAGGCAGCGTCTGGCTCTGGACTCCCTTTGTCGAATTTTGTACACTCATTCGTCTTCCCCCACCCTTGATTTGAGCCCGCACAATCTTCAGCCCGTCGGCAACATCAATATTCCTCTCGGTCGGTGGCCCAAGTAGTGAGTGATATCGATTCAGACAGCCAATTAGGGCTAAAAGGCCCTTCAACGTAAATTTGTGCACAGATAGACAGGCAGAAAAGGCGTCCCAAACGCTTTCTCTTCAAGTTCTGAACACCCCCCTCCCTCCGCCCCCTCTTTGTCTCAACATATTTCTTTATTTTTGCTCATTTCTGCTTATTCTTCATCCGTCTTTTCATTTGCATTCACTTTGTCCATCTGTCTAAGGTCTTAGCATTCAAATTTTTTTTCGCTTTCCATCTGTCACTTTTTCACTTTCAGGGTTCTCCAAATCGCGCTTGGTAAAAAAATATCATGTGCATGATTTCGTGATCGGTTCTGCTCCAGATCTTCAATGAGAAAGCCAGTTCTCCATTTTTTTTATTTTCGAAAACTGGAACTCTCTTCATCCCCCAGTTGGGGATGGAAATGCCCTTGTCTACTATATCCCCATATTTGGTCCGCCAATGGGGGGTGCACCCGTTCATATTTTTTGAGTAGAATTATTGAGTACGCTAGACCCGAGTATACATTTTTTCCCCGGGTAGGAAAGTGGGGAATCCCCTAATTCTTCATGCCTCCCCCTCTTCATTTGCATTCACTTTGTCCATCTGTCTGAGCTCCCAGTATTACCATTATTTTTTCCCTCCTCTTCATCTGTAATAATTCTTGACAAGATGGCGTCCTCCCATGACGCTGCGCTCGTTACCGGTTACACCGAGGGGTTGAATGAACAAGAAAGAAAAAAAAAACGGAATAGAAGACGGTGTTATTTCCTTCGGGAGGGCAAAAACTGACATCACCTCTTGTCAGCTTCCTTCATCCTCGATTTGTCGCATAGGCGTCACGCATGGGACACCCCCACTTTGCACCCCTCGTAACATTCCCCACGTCCGGAAGATGGGGGGAAAAAATGGACCCCCGGGACAAAATGAAAACTAAGAAGTAATGAGAAAATTTAGGCAGAAACATGCGGGGCATTATTTGTGCGCAATGGGGGAAGTTTTGGCGTGGAATTGAGAGATAGAGGCGGAACGGTCTGATAATTTAGAATATGCTCCGAAATTTCTCTTTTGCAGAGTGGAAGCATTGCAATCATTTCATGAAAAATCAAGAAGTAGGGGGGAATGGGGCATTATGCGACATGTTCCAAGTTGGTCCCAGATTTGAAAATTCATAAATAGATCACCTGCAAAAAAGTTGGTTTTGTTGGTTTCCTTTTGCAACCAATGTGCAATGATATCAAACCTAAAAATACAAATGTAAATTTCATGGTGGAAGAGCTCGTCGTTATTTTGCAATAAGACCTGAAGAACATGAGCGAAGTGAAAATCCAAGAGCATGCAGAACAAGTTTATCAGATCACGTTCGAAACACTAATAATGGAATTTTCATATCTATTCCTGGCACAACAACGACGAAGCAAGAATTATAAATTTGGCAATGATATATGTGCATACGTTCTCATTTTCGACTGTGTCAACATAGAATTGTAAAAAAAAAATTCTATTATGAACCTGTAATAATAAAAAAATCAAATCAATGCGGGTAATAAATAGAAAAAAAGCTATACTTATATACTCCAACTTCCCGATTTTTTCAGTACGATTCTCCCCAGCAATTTCGCCCTACTAATTTACTCCCCATATTTCCAGAACAATCTCCCAACCCCTACCATTTATCCCTAATTTCCCTAATTTTTTTCAATTGCCTCAACCCCCTCCCCAGCACCACCTCCCATTCGAATCTCAAAAACTGGAAATTTCGTTTCCGTAATCTGGCAGTGCATTTAAGCACTTTACGAAACCCTCTCGTATATCTCTCACTCCCCGACGTGACGTAGCATTCGATACGGCTCGTAGTTATAGTGGGGGGTTGCACAAAGGGGGGAACCCCCGCGCGTCCGGCGCATGCGCACGCGCCTCGATCCGCCCGCGCCCCTACCATTCCCGTTAATCTTTTTCCATTTTCGTTTATTAAAGTACCTACAGCCGGAGCCAATTACGAAATCGAATTACTTTACAATAATGCAGAAAATAAAATGACAAATATTCACCTGTCCGCGTATGCATAGATATCTGCATCCAAATCTATACAAATTCGGAACTAAGGGCGAGAATGTCTCCTACTGTGCTCAACCACCCCTTCCCCCACCACTATCCCGAAAAATACACACACAAAGCTATGATGCACACACATCACCATCAGAATCACAGCGGTACTAGTGCTCCCCACCCCTCGAAGTGCCGGGTTAGAAGAAGGGTGTAAAAAAGGGGAGAAAGGCAAGTGCCGATCTTTAGCCAGTGGTGGCGCTGTTCGGCATCCAGTCAGTTTTTCACGTACCATCGAGATGGTAGGGTCATCCCCTCTTCTCCGTCGATTAGAAACGCGAGTGCTAGTGTAATAAAGCTACATGCCAAATAATTATTGTTATCCGTAATAGGTCGACAGTGAATGGAAATGGTGATAAGTGTCAGAGTGCACAATACAATTTTAGGTAAAATGTGAATGGCAAAGGTGGATCTTGTAATTGAGCTAGAAGTGCGGGTCCACCCAACATCACAATTCGTTGGTGTATCCTTTCGCCCTGGCGTCATGGGCCCCAAAAACCGGAAATCCATGTTGCGAGGATCATGCTAGTGATGGTGCTACCTCAGACGATGATGACGATAAATTAGTGATGGATAACACTTACCTTAGTCTTTAAAATCCAGTTGGATAATGACGGGAGGATTGTACTTTTCGCCAATCGGCGTTGTCCTCTTGCTACCAATAATAATCGGCATTATCACAGCTGACAAATGTGCTGAAGAATGCACATGCAAGTGGAAAAGTGGTAAACGGACAGTCGAGTGTGTCAATCGATCTTTGAACTCGATACCCGATGCAATAGATGGTGAGACACAAGTGTTGGATGCAAGTGGTAATGACATTCGTGTATTACCAAGTAACATCTTCATACGTGTCAGCTTAACAAATCTTCAGCGACTCTACTTGCGGGGCTGTCGTATGCAACAAATCGATAAAGATGCTTTTGCCGGACTCACTAATCTCGTAGAATTGGATTTATCCAACAATCGTTTGTCCGTAATACCAAGTGACAGTCTAAGCAAAGCACCATTCTTACGTGATTTATCATTATCACATAATCCCTTGGAGCGAGTCTTCAGTCAGGCATTTCGTACAACGCCAAATCTGGTTAAACTCGATCTATCCAACGCTCAAATAGCTGAAGTTGAAGCGAATGGTTTTCGTGGATTAGACTCACTAGAGAGTCTCAAATTAAATGGTAATCGCATCGGTACCTTTCATCCGGGTACCTTCGAGCCTCTCAATAAGATAAAGAGTGTCGAATTGCAGGATAATCCCTGGATTTGCAACTGTCATCTACGAGAGATGAGACAATGGATGGCCAAACACAACTTGCCCATTATCATATCGCCGATTTGTCATGGTCCAGATCAACTCGTAGATCGTGCTTTCACAGATTTGGAATTAGATGATTTTGCGTGTCGACCCGTCCTGATGATAGCCAGTCGTTATGCTGAAGCAACTATTGGGGAAAATGCGAGTATAGTTTGCAGGGTATCAGCAGTACCACCAGCCCGGGTCAAGTGGTTCTGGAATGGTAAACTCTTGTCAAATCATTCAGCCTTCAGCAGCCACCAGAAGATCTTCATCTATGAAGAGGGCCAGTTCTCAAAACGAAATACTCTGATTTTGACCAACGCCCAAGAATCTGACTCAAGTGAATTCTATTGTGTAGCGGAAAATAGAGCTGGCTCTGTTGAGGCCAACTTTACGCTTCACGTATCACTGAGAACAGCCGGAATGTCAACTTTAGGCTCCGGCCAAATTGCCGGAATATCTGCGGCCCTTGTTGTCCTAATTCTCTTCATTCTCCTAATAATTCTCGTGTTATTTGTACGTCTCAGAAGGATGCCCCTGAAAGACGTTAAAAACACAGCGACACTCGAAGTTCTTCCCACAGACAACAATCAGGATTCAGGCGGTGGTTTACCAACAACTCCTTCGTCAACGAGAAAAGCTGAAGAGGCTGAAACCACATTCAATGACACTAGCAAGCCAGTTTCGTTGACCCTCAATTACGTCCAACGGACGTCCGAGAACACAACAAGTGAATATGTTTTTGAAGAAGCTAGACCAGTAATTCACGGTCCTTGCTTTTCAAGTACAACATCACTCGTACCCATTGATAATCCCGACCTGATTAGGGATACACGTACGTCCATTGAAGAGCTTGGCTCATATACAACTGAGCAGCTTGGGACGATCATGATGGAGGACACAAGATTGCTGTACTCTAGTCTTTGGAATACGAGAGAACGCAGCAGTCCAAGTTATCCAGTGCCAAATGCTAGTGCTGCATTTGGATCCAAAGAATTGCCATCAAATTTAACTCCCATTGAGCAAATTGCCCAATTTCCACCGGGAGCTAAACAACTGAGGGTTTGGCAAAAGGGGGTGCCTGTATTACCACCAGTGTCAGCTTTAAAGCGGGTTCTCGGTTCGACTAGGAGTTCGCCAGATGAGGGATATCAGGAAGGTACGGGTACTGATGTCTAGGTGCCACTGCTTCATTACTGCGATCCACGACATCGATATCTAGCGTTAATCCGAAGACATCAAGATGATGTCTCCAGTGATTTGGGGAATCATTTGACGTGATTTGTTGGTGGTGTCCAATACTGCATTTGGATGATTGTTCAGGGAATGTTTATGCACGTTCATTGATTGAAGACTAATTTGGAGCATCGTTTGGCGTGATTTGTTGATGATGTCCAAGGATGATCTGAACGATCTAGGTGGTAGTCATATGTTCATTTATGTGCATCATTTTGGACTCGTTTGCAAGATTGGGCATGATGGATTGATGGTGTTCAGTGGCCACATCTTGATCGTGTTGGATGGTGCTCGATGATCATCTAGATGGCTGTATAGGAAGGGCTTGTTTATGTACATCTTTTGGAACTGTTTTGAAGATTCGTTTGGAGGGATCGATAGTATTCGATGACTATTTGGAAGATCTAGACAATTGCTCACAGAATGTTCATCCTTTGGACCCCATTGGATGTTCTCGGGTAGTCTTGGTGGTGGATGACGATCTAGAAGCTCTAGATGATTATCTGAGGTGGTTCATTCGTGTGCATCATTCAGAGTGATTCGTTGATGGTGTTGGAAGATCAGTGTTCAATAGTGCTTGTTGATTGTCTAGAAGAGCTGGATGATTGTCCAAGGAATGTGCAGTTATTCATGAAAGTGGAGTTGATGAAGTGGATTATCGTAGTAGTGAAATAAGGGAATTTTGGGAAAGGGAAAAGGACAATGAGGGTGATTCCCCTGGGGGCTTGACGAGGTCAAATGGACATTATTAATGCAGCAACTCGTCTACCCATTTTCAGGCACAATATCAGATTATTTGAATTATGGGAAACGTTTACATACAACTGAGGCTTTTACGTTGAATTATGGATCTATTTGGGTTCGTTATTTATGGGACATTCTTGTTTCTTTTTCTTTTCTTTTTGAACGAGTTAAGACTGTACATGTTATTGGGGTGAGGAGGTGTATAGATAGCGATTAAATTTATTCTCGAGTCGTTGAGTTTATATGGAGATACAAAAAGACGTTAATATATATATATAATATATATATATATATACACACTTTTTTTAGTCAATTCAATAATTAGGATAGTGGGGGTGGGAATTGCGGGGGTGAAAATTGTTGGGGGGAAAAATTTTTTTGGATGGACAATCCAGTATTTGAGAAAATCAATGTAAAAAATTTGAAGTAAAAAAATGATTTTTCTATTTTTGGTCCAACAATTTTCTACCCAACGCAAAAAAATATCTAAAAATTGAGAGAATGTTTTTTTCAATGAGAAAATAATTAATTGGTTCTAGGGAATTTCGTAGGGAGCGATGGTGAATTATTAATAATTTTAAATAATGAGATTATAGGAGGAAAAAAATCAACGTTGTTTGTTGTCTGGATATTCGATAGACGAATGAGTCTGTCGTAATTACGTTATTGTACGGTATAAATAAGTGTGAAATTTGGTGAGCAATGAGCAATTGAAATGATTGAAATGCATGGAGAATATTTTATAATAATCATTAGTTCATTGAGAAATTTTCCATTTGCCAATATTGACTCGCGTCAATTTTGTCAATTCCATGTTTTCGTAATTAAACAAACAAAAAAAATGAATGGAAAATTACTATATTCGAGGACAATTCGATGAATATCAGCAAATGGAGAACGCAAGCGATTGGTTTTTCTTTTTTATCACTTCATCAAACTTACTGAACATTTTGGAACTCAAACTACTATCTAAAACTATTTTATAGTTAATATTTTAACCACATATCTTGGTCAATCGAGGCAGCATATCGAGGAACATATTAAAAAATTGCGAATTTCTCTTAAAATTAAAAAAAAAAGCCAAAGGAAAATATCTGCTCAAAAATACACGAAAAAAAACTTATTTTAAATTTCATGGAGGACTTGCATTGAGGATGATCACTGTCTCAAATGGATTTTGACCAATTTTTTGTGCGAATTTTAATTTTACAAATGGGGAATGTTGAGTATTGGGGAAATGATATCCAAAATTTCGAGATTGCTACCAGGACTATTATTCAGAGTATATTTTTCATCTAGGATAGAGTGGGGCATAATGGGACGTGTGCTTAAACTGCACTCTCCCATTCTGCATGAATGTCCCATTATGCCCCCCCCGCATTAAAATTCCAAACTTTTAGACCCTTCACTAATTTTTCATTTTCCCCATTTTTTTGACTTAACAACCTTAACTCAAGATCATTAAAAATTGAAAAAAATAATTGGCCTAATTCAATTTTTCGCAACCTCTTAAATCTCCAACTCCTAAAATAAGGTTTTTCCAGTGTACGTTATCTCCTTTAGAATCAATTATTTAAATTTGTACATATCAAAAATTCAGACGCGGGGAAAAGATATTTGAATATATGAATGTCTCCCTCACTTTTCCCTTGAAATTGCAGACATTTTTCTTGGTGAGCATTATCGGGCATATCACATAAAATTTCGCGGAAAAAAAGTATACTTGATTAAGTATATTGAATACTTGATTCCAGTCTAGCGCAAGTTCATTGCTATAGCGAAGTGATTTCACCAAAATCAAGTGTACGTTTTTTTCCTATGAAATTTGGATTCTACATCACGTATGAAAAAATTGCAAATGATTTTTTATGGGGTTTTGTTATAGAAATCCCCATAGCAAGTCCCATGAGAATTCCCTATAAGATCGATAAAATTTCCCGAAAAAAATCCTCGAGGTTTTTCCATAGGATTCTCTACAGGATGTACTATAGGCTTCCCTATAGAATTTCTTATGGCATTTCCTATAGAATTTCCTATGGCATTTTCTATCAAATTCCTTCTAATATTTTCTATAGGATAGCCTATCAGATTCCCATAAAAATGTTACGCAGAATCGAGCCCTCCCTTTTGAATTTCTTGTGGTGCAAATTCCCCATAGAAACCCCATAAACTTGCTATAGGATTCCCTATTGGAGACCCCAAGAATGTTGCAGGAACGCTACCATCTTAAATTCTATAAAAAGCTGTTAATTTTTCCTAAGAATTCTGTAAGACGCTCAATCTTATGGGAATCATAGGGGAGTTTTTTTATACGTGATGCCATGAAATTTAAAATTAGGAAGCGGGAAAATATTGGGGATGTGCATGAAGTGTCGTCGTTGGTTGATTGATTTGTTGTTCACACGTTAATGCTTTTATCGATACATCGCTCAATATCGAACGATAGGGGACAATAAAGACGTAAAGACCGCAATTTGGTTGTGCGGAGAAACGATTGACGTTCCCATAAATTTCGGGGGGAGATGCGGAAGATATTACGAACATATGTATGAAAAAATTATATGAAATTCCCATAGGAGTTTCTATTGGATCTCCCATACAATTTTCCATTGAATTTCCCATGGGATTTCCTATAGAATTTCTCATTGGATCTGGTATAAGATTTAGAGGATCTCTTTTGGGTTTTCCCATAGGATTTCCCATAGAATTTTCCATAGAATTTCTTATGGGATTTCCTATACAATTTTTCCCATAGGATTTTTCATAGGATTTCCTATAACATTTTCCATAAGATTTTGCATAGGATTCCTTATAGGCTCTCCTATAGAATTTCCCATAGGATTCCCTATAGCATTTGCCACAGGGTTTCCCATAGGATCTTCTATGGAATTTCTACACAAACAGAAACTGTCATGGATACATCGGAATGATTCCATAGCATTTTTCCCTAACAATTCGGTATCGGAATCCTCTAAAATATCCTGCAGGAATCCTATAGAAATCTCATAGGATTCTTTCATGCATGGTGTTGCTCGACTGAGTTGGTATTCGTTGATGTCTTCATGATAAAACCGATTCAGAATCGCTCAACACAAATTGCAGGGGACAATAAAGATGCACGAAGGATGGTCGATTATATCGATGAAGAAAAACGTTCGATTGTCGAATCCATTCTGGTCGAAGTGGGAAACGGTTCCGAGTGACTTTCGTGTAATTCTAATTTTTTTCAAATTTCGGGAATTTTCAAAATGCTTAATTTTTTTACCAGCTTATCGGAATTTTCCATGGGCAACTTTGGGAAATTTTTGAAATAAATTTTTGAAATTTCCGACATTGTTCGAAAATTTTTGGAATTTCCAGAATTGTCCAGTAGAAAAAAAAAGAGTCGTTTGCCTTTTGAAAATTGCAAAACGGCGCCAGAAATGTGGAGAGCGTGGATTGAAGTTGACAATTGTAGTTTCTGTATCCCGGGGCTTCCGGAAGAAAATGTCTCACTGCCGCCAAGATATTTTATGTCTCACTAACGTGAGATATTTTATCGCGGTAGGTGTGGGGTAGTGAGAATGGGCCAACGTGGAATAACTTACGTCGCGCCGTCACGATAACGACGTTGGGCCACGGTAGTTTAAAAGGACGCTACCTAGACGCAGTCGCTACCACATCTACAACTACGTTCGATCAAATAATTAGACTTCTTACCGACTTCAATTGTCCTAACACTTGCTTTCTCTTTTTATTAATTGGTCTTTTGGAGGAGGCAGCACTTCATGAAAATAACAAGATCCCTATTTCGAAATTTCAGTTTCAACTTTCCGAAAATTAAAAAAAAATTCAAGAATTGGAACAACATTGAACATTGAAGAAATGTTCAAAAAATTCGAAGGGGTTCGAAGGTATCGAAAATTTTGAAAAAAAAATTGCGCAAGTCAAAAATATTTTGAAATCTTTGGAAAATCACGAATTAAAAACAAAATTCCAAGATCTTTCATTTTGTTGAAAATTTGGGAAATTTGGGAAATTTTGAAAATTCGGGAAGTTTTGACAAATTTGGGAAGTCGTGAAAATTTGGGAAATTTTGGAAATTTGGTGAAATTGGATCGGTATAAAAATTATTAGGCGAAATTATTAGGTTAAATGATTTTTATAGATGAAAGATAATGCTATCACATTTACAACGATCAAATGAGTACACTTTTAACGGAGTTTAATTGTCCCAACACTTTCTTTTTCTTGTTCTTAGTTGTCGACTTTCGGAATTTTACCCTCACCCCCGGTGGGGTGTAATCAAATGAGGCTTATCAATTAAAATGTTCAAGCGCTAATTGACCATTCTTCCTAATTATTTCTGTAGGCGTCATGCCATGCAGATTTGTTGAATATTTATCATAAAATTAGGTTTACGAGATGCAAATGAGAAACCGCAACTTCCAAGATTAGATAAATTTGAAGAAATTGAATTGTTTCCAAATTTCGCAATTTGAGACCTAAGAAAACCATTGAATGACTGATATTTCAAAATTTTAAAATTGTGCTAACTATCGAAACCTTTAGATTTATAACTTTTGCAAAATTATGAAAATTTCACAATTTTTGCAATTTTGAGTTCTTTAAAATTTTCATAATTTTGGAGTTTCTTCCCCACTTTTTCCGCAAGAAGAAATCATTAGCAGAATTACAATTGACATTTTTTGTAGATAGTTTTATTGCGCACAAAAAATGTTTTACCACAATTTCCTTAAAATTGCCACTTTTTCTTCTACATCTGAAAAACACGCGACTAATTTATCTCCTCAATTGGCCCGCGGACTTCTAATTAGACAACTGAAATTATTGTTCTGTTCTCAGTTTAAGTGAGTAATTACTAATTACTGAGCTCTCACGTTCCCTTTGCTTATGGCTAGTCAATGACTTGTATTTTTCAAGTGCTAATTATTCTGACGCTTTAGTTGTTTGCAACCGGATTTTATCCCTTTTTTTCATTAGCAAAACACACGTATGCATAAAAAAATTTAGATTGACGACACGATTGGCTCCATAAAAAAAATACAGTGAAAAAGGATATCAATTTCAATGAATGTTTTATGCGTTCTGGGCAATTCATTAAAATGTGTGAAGACGTTAAATCTTTCCAGGAAAATTTGTCGACAATTAATTTTTCCTTTTTTAACGTGTGATTTTTTTTTTCATTTATTTGATATATTTGCGATTTGAAGAACAAATTGAGATAAACAGTTTTGTTGAATTTTTGGAGTTTGAAAAATTTGCGAAATTATTAAATTTTGGAATTTTGAAATTTTTAATTTTTTCTTTTAACTTTTTGATTTTTTTTTTCAAAATTACGGCAACAGCAATGAATCTGCGCTTATTAAATTCTTCCAAATTTGGCGTTTACGCTTTTTGCTTTCGATCTCACAAATTCAATTCTTCGTTCGCCCTAAATTTAGCGGAAACGAATTTCATATATTTTCCTCTCAACTTGTCTCAAAAGCATCAACAAAGAAATTCCGAAGTTTAATTTAAAATCTCTCGTTAAAGTTGCGAGCTCTAGAGTGAGGAATTAAAATTCGTCGAAAAGTTTTCCATTAGCGGGTGATTTCACATTTCCAACTTTTGATTTAGTTGTAAATTCTTGATAGCTCCAACGAAGCACCTTTCATTTATATACATATTAATTTATCCCTCGATTTTAAATTTTTAAAAATTGTTAGGCAAAATTGTAATTTTGCAAAATTTTTTTTGCGATCTTTCGAGATTTTTTCAAAAAATCTCTCTTTCAATTTTTAAACTATTTTGATTTTTCCCATTTCAGAATGAGGTTGATCGAATTAACTCGATCCCTAATGCGTTCTCAAGAATACATGAGAGTAATTGATCTCTGATATTCAACATAACTCCGAGTAGTTGAAAGAGCGGAGTAATTATTAATAATCTTGAATTTCGATCTGATTGACATATATTTTTGAAGATACGTCTGAATGTGAAGCACTTGATATTCCCTCACATGCAGTGAAATTTATTTGTACTTTTCGTAAGATCTGCATCATCCGAAAATTTCTATTTCTTTCAATTTGTGACGCTTTTGGCCTGTTCACTTTATTTCTCATTCTCAAAAAGTTAAAAAAAAAAAAGGTTAAAAAATGTGAAAAAATGGTCTTTCAGTCGCAAATTTATTGTCTTCATTTTACAACAATATTTTTTTCCCTTTGAGAGAATAAAGCAATAAGTGTATTGGAAATGAAGTCAATTGGAAATGATGCACAAAAGCTATTGGATTGACATATAATAACTGATTATTAAACTGGCATAATAGCCTCGGATGTTCAATACGGTGAAAGGGATTGGCGCCGAGCAGTCGAATTGTTCTCGTGATTGGTCTGCCGTGTAAAGCCCTATACTTACGTCTTATGCAATCGATTTCACGTTGGCCTAAATATTCCCTGTAAGTACGAGCCAGCTACCGAGAGCTAGTTGGCCGTGCTGAAGTAGGGAAAAAAGATGCAAAAAAATGCTATTGATAGGAAAAGACCGACGCCGAGAGGGGGGGGGAGGGGGGTGCATCACCCACTAACTGCCACATGAAACACATTTACAGACCATTTCCTTTTCGTTCTCCAAATCATTGTCACTCTTTCGATTTTCGGAGTTCGCCACAGTTTCAAAATGCCCAAATTTTCTAATTTTCTGAAATTTTTCAAATTTTGAGGACATCTTAAAATTTTCCGTTTTTCATATCTTCAGAATGGTGAAAACTTTCAAAATTTCTGAAATTTTCAAAATTTTTGAAATTTTCCAAATTTTCAATTTTTTTAAATTCGAGATTCGTTTCGGAATTAGGAATTTTGGAATCGTTTCCAAATTTTCACGTTGTTTGAAACTTTTGTACTGGTTGACATTTGAAAAAAAGGGATTGCTCAAATTCAAAAAATTGGAATTGGAATGGGAAAAACTTGGGCAAATTTTCAATTTTTGAGCGACACGATGGTGATACTAGGGTGCATCGACCACTTGCATATAGAGTTCATAAAGTACATTTACAACCGATCGTTTCTCCGGTTCCAATGCGATGCATTATTTACCCTCACCTACTTCATTTTGTGTTATTAATTTTTTAGTGACTGCAAAATTGCTGTATTCGGGGGCTTTATCGCTTCGCCATATTTTTTTTAATGGAATTATTAAAAATCACCTTTTCGGAGAGCATAAACCTTGGAGGGCCATGCCTCCGCTGAATCAATCTACATCAATTTACGAAAAGACTTTAATAAAAAAAAACCACAAAATGTAAATTTCAATTTCCAATTTCAAAAATTTGGAAAAATATTTCTCGCATTTTTCAAATGGAACTTCTCTCCAATTTTATATATGCACTCAAAATTCGATAGCGATATGGCTTGATAAATTTTCGAATGGATTCATTAAAAATAAAAATAATGGCAAAAAGTTGGGGATATTCGATGGGATCTGCCTATTTTTACGCTCGTTTTGCCTATTGAATTGGAGCTTTGCACATACAAGTCACTTGAATACTTCCCGCAGTATGTAAAATTTTCCCATTTGTTCGCAATTTTCTCCCCCAAATTTTCAATTCAATATTTTCCCAATTTGATCATCCCGCTGAAGGGCGAAAAGCTCACTCACTCGTTTCGCCAAAACATTTCCTCATTTTTTTTGCTTTTCGAATTGGCGAGCGAAAAAAACACATTTAAAATCTCATATGCGGTCAGCAATTTTTTTCCCCTAATTACCAATTTTTTCGTGCATGAAAAGTCTCCTCAATTTCACCTGTTCAAACTTTTTCAATTTCTTTCTCTCGGCGAAAATTAAAATATTCTCGTTCCAAAAAGTGGGATATTTTGTAAAATTGACGAAGCTCCAAAAAGAATGCCACAATGGTGAACAGTGGTTAAAATATTCAAAATTTGACGAATTTGCAGAAGTTTCGAAGGTTTTTAGAATTTTTAAATTTTCCATTTTCGAGGCAATGGGATTAACTGAATCCCGCGATATTTGAAGCGTTAAAAGGGGTAAACGAGAATGGAAACGGGGGTGTATGAAACCGAAATAAACTTCGATTTTACTACTCGGTAATTCCAGAATGACCATAATGTTGTGCGCGGTTAAATTTGAGAAATTGAAGGGCTTTTTGGAAGTGCCCAAAACCTTATGTAATTCAAGAAAATTGCATTTCGGAAAAAGGCAAAAATTTTCAACGAAAAAATGACCAAACTTTGTTGATATTGGGGGGGGGGGGGGGTAGAAGGAAATTTGAAATGGGTCTGTATGAAATCGAAAGAAACTTTGATGTTACTGCTCGACAATTCCAGAATGAACATAGGAATGACCGCAGTTAATGGTAGGGGGGGAAATGAAGAGGGCTTTTTGAGGGGTCAGTCAAGTATTTTCCAGAGGTAGGATGCAAACAACTGAGTACAAAGCACTCGTTGAAACTCATTGAAACTTGAAACTCCACTGGGTTTTAGCGAGTGGCCCCTCTGTGTTGGCTTCGTTCAGTTGTTGCCGTCACACTCACGACAAATGCGTGCGTACAAAACCTCTGTCGTAAAACTTAAAAGGGATCTGAAGGGCGGTGGGTGGGGGGGGGGGGGGTGGGGTGAAATAACGCGTGTCACAAACGAGTACGCTGAACTATCAATGCTATTGTAACTGTAATCCGTCAGTTTTCTCCCTTCTGCAATTCTTGGAATTTTCCAGAGCGCAAATTGTTGGTTTTTTTTTAATTTTCAAAATTCAAAATTTTTTGAAAATTATATAATTTTTTTAATTGGAATAAATCCGTTCTTTGATAAGAAAAACGAGACTTCAAATTTGGTACGTGTTGCAAATGTTCTTCGTAAAACTTCAAAGGGGTCTGAAGGACTTGTTAATGAGGGGCGGGGGGGGGGGGTGGTGGTGGCAAGGGGCGGAGAAACGCTTGTCAGAGGCGAGTGCCGGGTACTCGAGGCAAGCGGATTGTGAATATAAGACTTCCATTTTTTTGCATTTATAAAATTGATAACTTTATTAAAATTGACGAATTTTAAAATTTTTTTCTCTCATCTTTTTGTGCTTTTTGACATAGTTTAAAATTGCTGTCACGGAGCTTGAGAGAACTCAGGTCGGCAGTGAAATCATAAAAATGGAAAAAAAACGTTAATAATGAAGATAGCCATTTCTCTGGAAGAATATTAAAAAAAAAAATGTGTTTATAAATTCCTCGAAAAGCTAATTAATCTCTACGAATTAACGAACCAATCCCAATAATGGGTTAAAATCCCAGAGATGAGGGCTGTAAATAATCCCGAGACATGTAATTACCCTAAATTATGATGTGTCACTTTTCTGGAACATTCTAAATTACATATTCGAGTTAACATGCCACAATGGTAAATAATTCTTGCGTCCTTTCATCCCTGTGGGGCAGAGGCCCGCTACGGGGGGGGGGGGGGGGGATGAAAAAGTGAAGCATTATATTTACAATACGGTTAACACGAGAATAATGTAGTCGTCTGTAACACGCGTTACTCCGCCCCCGTCACTCTTTCGGCATTTAACCTGCCAGTAGTCGCGCTATTCACCGAACCTTCGTTAGGCGCGCATCGAGGCAATCTCTCATATGTTGTCTTGGGGCATATGTGGAAATCTGGTGGAGCTTTTTGTAGTGGACACTGAGAACCACAGAAAAACTCCATATGACTGCTTGGAGAAAAAAGCTCCGTCGAACGTCTTTTAGGCTGATGTCGCGGAATTTCGCAAAACCAAAAGATATAATTCTCATGAATTTAACTGTGTGGTATAAATGATTTTTATGCCCATCTGTATAAACTGGAAGACGTGCGCGAGACATTAAAAAAGTTTCGCACAAGTATTTCATCTTTTGATGTCGCCAACTGATCGATTTGTTCTTAATTCTTCAACGTCACGAGGTTACGAAAAAATTGCGCAATTTTTCAAATTGTGGAAATGTCCAAGTTTGGCGATATATACCGGAATAAGCCGCAAAGCTCCTCAATTTGGCTTTCTCTTCACGTCTCAGATTCATGAGGAAAAAAGTCAGGGCCAATGATATACGGATCAAGGGGCGACAAAGATATAGGGTGAGAAAAAAATTATGAAATTTTTGGAACTTTGCACTATCGTTTTTTTCAGATTTTTGGAATATTTGAGATTCTTCGAAGTTCAGGAATCTGAGAGTGCAGTACTTGGAGGAAATTTCAATAAAAAATGTGTAAAAAAAATCGAATGCAAATTCCTAAAATTTCAGAATTCTCAAACAGAATTTTCTCAAAGAGAAAACATTACATTAAAAATGGTGAGAGGCGTAAAAATCTGTTGGGTGGCAAAAAAACCACAACGATAATGCAAAAATTTGCCAAAAATTTGTGAAGTTGTCAGAAGGCTCAATTTTCGTTGAAATATGGCTGAATAACCTGCAAACCCTTCGATTTGCCTTTCCCTTCACGTTTCCGCCTGACGATAAAAAACACATGTCCAATGACATACGGATCGAGGGTCGGGGGGAAAAAAATAAAGTTTTCAGGGTGAAAAAAAAAATGGCAATAAAAGTGAATTCATGGCTCGTGTCCGACTTGTCTCTGACCTTTTCCCCTTTTCTTCACATTTCTCTCCTTGTCTCGCTCTCCAGGGAAAAGGAAAATAAGATCAATGTTGTGGACGCTTTGTCTCCCTACCTCTGTCTTTCTCAAACTAACCTTTTCCACAAATCAAATTCCAACGATTGTCATCAAAACAAAGTCAAAGAGAGAACAAATAAAGTAACACTTCATCGGTTGCAGCGGAATTGACTTCAAACTTTTTCCTATTAATCAATCTGATTATTGCAAAGAAAATTGTCATATAGAAAATTGAACTTCTCTAAAAACACAATTTAAAAAAAAATTAATCTCAGGAAATATTAAAACCATTGAATGATATTTTTTGACTAAAAATAATTTCCAAGAATATAACGATGCAAATGATTTTGAATGATGTAGTACCAGTACTAATTCATAGTTTTACACATGCATTCACTTCTTTTATTTCCCATGGACATTTAATTGAGCTCTTTCATTCCGGTGAATATTTGACGATATTGCTCATCAATTTTAATTAATAGTTGATATTTGCAGTTCGTATTTTACAATCCTTGCATCAGTTATATCAACAGGGATTGAATGAAGCCTACGTAAAGCATACAATAAATGTTGATTACAAAGTCGATCATTATAGTTTTTTTCTGGGAAACCTTTGGATTTTTTTACGACATTTACAATTGATTTGTACCAATAATTCATTTTACTGACAATACCTCCTTGGAGTTTTGGAGCTTTAGTCTGGCGTTATTTTCCTTCACCCGACAGACACCGTGACAATAACGCGCCAGAGAAATATGCATTTATCCAAAATATATGTATATAACTATGGGATTAAAGGGGGCGGGGGGATGGCTACGTGACAGACCGTTAGGTTCGTCAACGCCAAACGAGTAGTACTCCAGTTACCACCGCCCTCCCCCCCGCCCACCCCCTTTGCCCCGTACTCCTGTATATATGTGGGCAAGCGGAAACCAAAACTCGAACCGAGAAAACGTGTTACGACATGCTGGACAAGTGGGGTGGGGCAAAACGGAAATTCCGAATCGGACGTTGACAACTACGAGCTCATGGAGTAAACCGGGGGTTGGGGCAATCAGAGTAAAGAAGAATTGTGGAGGAAAATAATATCTACATTAATGAAACTAGGAGAGGAAAATTTTGGAATTTCTGAGAATTCCGAGGGAAAAAGATAGAAGTATGGTTTGTGTGGAAATTTCATGGTTCGTTTTGAGGCATGTGCAACAGAAACACATATACATATCTCACACTGTCTCACAACTGCACACTCTGAATGCGGGGGTGGAAAGAGGGTGAAATTTGGAGGCGAAAGTTCCTTTTCCGTATTTCTCTCCGACGCCCCTGCCCCGAGTTATTTAATCTTTAAGTGGACCAATCAGAGCGTAGCGTCACCTCCTAGAGCAGTGGCTCTCAACTCAATCGGTTTCAATTGAAAGAAATTGTGACTTAGCTCATCAAGGTCACAGAGCAGTTCCATATCGGGCCAGTTCAGGTCTCGAATTTGATATATGAAATCCCGATTGTTCCCAATTCTAAAATATTGGATTGAGAACCCCTGGCGGAGAGGGCGGAGCTACGTTCCGATTGGCCCCCTTGGAAACTCCATAACTCTGCGGTGGGACCTCGGAGAGAAAAGTGGAAGAGGAACTTTCGACTCCAAATTTCACCCTCTTTCCACCCCCACAATTAGGACGCCGTTTTGGGGCACTGTGTACATATATGTACATATTTTTGAGGAGAAGTGGGGCATCATGGAACGACGGGTATAATGGGACACTAGGACAAAATGCGGTGGGGTAGATAATGGCACTCTCAGAATCCCATTTTGCCCCAGTGACCCATTATGCCCCACCCTCCTCCATATGTCTGTATATGCATATAGATATAGGTATTCTTATTACATATGTTTTTAATGATTCATTACACTACTGCCAGCAAAAATCTCATTCTTGAAAAACTTGACATTTTTCCCCTCTTGAGAAGTGAAATAAATCGTCGCCTACGTATCCCACTACGATATACTTGAAGCTTTGCCAAAAACGATTAGGAAACGGAGCCCCGTACACTCGGTACAAGCGAGTCTGGGGCACTTGTTCCGCCACCCGAACCAAACGAAACTCAACAGAAGAAAGGGAGGAAGAAAAAAAAAGAGAGCGAGAGAGGGCAAAACTATGGGAAAAAAGCGGGAGGGGGGGGGGGAGAACGTCGTCAGAAACGCGTGGCTAGTATATCTATATATGTCCAGGAAAAATGTATATGAATCAGGTGGAAGGTGGGTGGTTGGGAGGGGGTGGGTGAGGGGGGTCGGCGACACCGGACGTGCGATTTATTGTCCCCTATTCGTTTCTTCGTATGAAATATAGGCACCCCACCTATATTCGCCCAAAAGAGACAATGTTGATCTGAGAAAAGTTGTTGAAAAAAAACTGTGAAAAAATTGGTTTTGAAATTTGAAAATGGAGAACTCGTTAAAAAAAAAAAAATTTTTTTTCATTGAGAATTTTGAGCACAGTTTCGGATTTGAGGATGCATATAGTTGTTCAAAATTGAGGATTGGAATAATTTTTCGATGACCAACAAGTTTAAACAAGTTTTCGAGCAACAATCTGAAAATTAGTTTTCTTAAGTGTTGATGGCGAGAAAAATGTTCTGAGAATACTTCCGACACGAATTAATTTGTAAAATTGGATAAACTAATGAATTAATTAATTGTAATGTATAATTTTTAATATGATACTTTTGTACTTATTGACTATTTTTGTTTGTGGAATTTGTAACTGGGGAAATTTTGGTGGCCATTCCGTGATGCGTGGGTGAAGAAATAAATTGAGATGAATTTTCGGGAAATTTGAATATTTGGAATATTTCAAATTTTTGAATTTCGGAGTTCTTCAGATTTGTCGATTTTGTCATTTTGGAAATTGTTGAACTTTACTAAATTGGTTGAAAGTCTCACAAACGGTTTTTTTTAGTAATTCCTAAAATTTCTGGAAAAAATTCTAAAAAAATTTCAAAAAAAAAGCATTCCAAATTTCCTCGAAAATTCGAGAAAAAAATTCTTCGTCTACCCATCTTGGAGTCTCAATAAGTTGGCCGATGTGGGCGTTTCGCCGCATCTCAAATGGATCATAATTTCTAAGAAATTGTAAGAGTGTGTGCATGCTAAAAAAACCAATTGTATAATTCGAATTCAGAGGACGAAGGAGTGTCGAAGACTGTAAAGAGATATCACATGAGATGAGAGGAGAGAAACCATAAAGATAAAAAAAATACGTAAGGAAATAAAGAGAAAATATTAAAAAAAAATGAGTGAATCGCTTTTTTCGTCCTTGATACTGAGTCAGGCGTGAGTGTTATCAGTAACAGTACGTTCAGAAAAAAAATAAAAATCCAAAACAAAATTCTGAAGAAAAATATAAAAAACCGAGAAGGAATAGAAAATTCAGTCGAAAATTTCAGAAAGAAAATGAAAAGTTTACAGAAACAAAATTGTGAGGGAATTGGCTGGAGAATTTTTTTTCAGACACTTATGGAGGATCCTGAATCTTCAATAACCGATTTTTTCATAATCGGGTTTCTGGGGACTTTTTTAGAATTTTCCATTTACAGGGAGTGCTCAATTCTGTTCACCGATTTGCACTTGTTGACCTCATAAGGTAGGTGAATTTTTATCATCTACATTTATGACATTGAATATTTGATTTTCCACGGGATAATTAATTATGAATATGTGCAAAACGACTTCATTTTTTTTCATGAAAATTTTCTCAAATTTCAATTTATTTCCAATTTCACCATTGAACAAAAATATCAAGTTTTCGAATTAGGAGACTTGTCACTTACCAGTCAAAAACCAGTGCTATTTCTCAAACTGGAAAAGCCTCTAAATTTGGGGAATTTCCTTCAAGTGTCTTAAAGGAAAATGTGTGAGAACTGTGGGTATTTCCATAAATGCGCTCCGGCGATGATATAAAATTAATAGGCGCTCCGGGGTGGCGTCCAAAAATGAACACCTAAATTTGGGCTCTCCAAATAAAAGCACCAGACAGATAGTCCGAACGAGATCTAGACAAGTTCATTCTGAGTAACTGAAGATTGGTCTTGGGCACGCACGTTTACTCTTATCAGCGAGTCCCTATCATCGATCTCCCACCCGCTGTTTGTATACCCCAATATATATACATATATATTTATGCCAAAATGCCGGGCTTTCCAGGGGTTTTAACTTGTCTCGGTGAAACGTCTCTACGTAAGAGAATGAGACAAGTGAAAATAGGTACACATGGGCCCCGTATTTTCCCGTTTAATCATGAAAATCAAAGTCTGCACGTGAATTGCCATCATTTCTCTCGAGGCGTGACTACGGGCACTGAATATTGCGGCTTATTGAAAATGGCGCCATTTTTTGAAATTGAAATTTTTTTCAAGATTTTCCCATTTTTAAAATTTCCAATACTTGAAAAAAAATTGTAATTGAAAATTTTCGCATTTCGAAAATTCTCCACCCTTTGCTGTTTAATCACTAAAATTAGAGTCTTTGCACGTGATTCCTGTGATTATTCATATTGAATCGCCTTTTGCCGCTCTATCATTAATACAAGACACTTTTTTTCCCCTTCTTCTGAGGGACCCCCGGGGCTTTCATTTTCCCTCGGTGTTGTGATTTGAGGGATGAGCGGACAATGAGGGGGCGCGATATTGGACCGGGGTTGTTTGGTGTCGATTGCAATCTTAATGATAACAAAGATGGGGGAAAATACGGGCAAAACGGACAGTTTGATTAAACCCCCTCCGGGAAATTTCTTTTATGTTTTTATGGGGGGTGTACTTTTGCCAGTAATGGGAAAAAATCTTGTCCCAATTTCGCGTGGAACCAGTTGTTTCATGCATAAATTCCGAATCATACAAAACTTTGGTATTTTTAAAAATTTTTGAATCTAAAATATGAAGAAAAAAATTGCTCAAATAAATTTCCAATTTCAATTTTTTTTGAAATTTTTCAAATTTCAGGAATACTTGACATTCGGTAAATTCCGATGGGGAAGTTGCTGGTCTGTTGATCGAATGGAATGTATTGATTAGGCCCTCTAAGTCTCTCAAGACTGTTTTCCAACGATTTCAGGAGACTCGTGGGATGTTGTTCGGATGTGCGAGCCATTAAAAGTGTATACCCAGAGGCTTCAAACTTGCCTACACGCTTGACCGACTTCACTGACAACTGCGGCTTCGGGTTACAGGCCAACTTGATTTTACTCTGATGGAGGCCCTAATTTTAGACACTTTGAGGAAGATTCCTCAAACGATTTGGCCATCTTATCGAGGGAAAAAGTACGTGGTTTTTGCAAATCCTCACTTATCACAAATATTTCCCAAGTTGTAATTGGATCTGTTCTCTAGTAATGCCGAAAAGTTTTGTATTTGCAAATTTCAAAAAAAGGGGTAGAATTTTGTTAACATTTTTTCAGAATTTGTGACACTTTTGGAGGGCTACTCAATACCATGAGAAAAATCTCCCCTTTGTGTCAGCGTTCTTATGTGTTTCTTTAGTAAATAGAGGGACAAGTTGCTTCCGGGAGTAAGAAAAATGTTAGCAGAGATGACGATAGGGGGCTTTTCAGGTGCCTTATTTACTTAGCTTTGTTTAACAATCGGCCCAACAAATGGGTGGCAAATGGCTATTTTTTTGGGGGGATGGAGGAGCAAAAGAAAATATATAACACAAAGTGTATTACCGAGTGCGCTTCGGGGATGGAAGTATTCCCGATTGACAAGAGGAACTCGCTGCATAAAATATCCCCCATTGCGGAATTAAAATATCCCAGCTTGGGGATGGAATATCATCAATCCCGGGATCTACTGTTTTGATCCCAACCCGGCAATATTTATCTATAGCGTGTGTTGGGGAGGGGGGAGGGGTGGAACCATGCGCGGCAGTTGTTGGTTACATTTGCTAGGCATCCACATTCTGTTTATTCCTCTATAGGGTGGGCGTGATAATTTTTACCAAAGCATGGGACGCCATAAATATGGGAAGATGAGGCTCATATGGGAACCCAAAAAACGCGGAATTGAAACACGTCCCTGGCTAGCTCGCAGAATCAATAAAAACACACGTCAGATACACGTGTGGCCTTTCGGGGGGTGTGGATGGGGGGGGGGGGGAAGGGGTGCCAGAGGGGGATGAAAAACACAGCAAAAGTGGAAAACAGAGCTTGAACAAGTGGGGAAAAAGCCCACAAACTTTAAACATTTATCCAACAATTTGAAGAGCCAAAAAAGCGCAAACTTCCTGGTCCAATTTTCTCATTGCCCGGATGTCGCGAAAAAAAAACTGTTGACTCAAGGAAAATACAATCTAGGAAGTTATTGGAGCATATTTTTTAAATTGCGAAATCGAGGGTGTTCAAATATGGAGAATTTTGAGATGGTAGAGGTGAGAAAATTTGAAATGGAGAATGGAAAAGTTGAGGCACTTCTGAATATGTGAATTAAACGTGTGGCACAAAATTTGGAGGAACTTTTTTTTGAGTGTAACAACCATTTGCAATTTTTTTCGCAATTTTTCAGAAGCACAGTGGACCTTTGCGGGTGAATTGACGGAGAATGCGCCATACATATAGGTATATATAGCAGTAAATTTGTTTGGGAGTAGGAGCTGGTGAGGACAGGCTCCAGAGAAAAATTCCGACTCAAGGGCCAATACAAACTGGGCTATAGACTCGTAAAAAATCGTTTTTCAGTCTTTTCGACTTGGCCATACGGCGACTCGTAACGTATAGGGCTTTTTTTTAGGAATTAATGTACCACACGTGCACGTTATAAAGACCGTGGGGTCGTTTGCACTTGGATATTTATGATTCCAAAGCGGTGGGATTTTTTCCCTCCCAATTTTCGGAACTGCAGGGGGGGGGGGTGGAAAAATTGAAGAATCTATTAGAAAACAAATTGGGAGTAGCTTAAATTTTATTACCAATAATTTTCTGGAGAAATTTAATTCTGGAATTCTGAAAGATTTTCTTAAGTAGGGCGGTTCTGACTTTCCTTAAATTGGGCATATTTTAAGACCGGCTAATTTTCCCAGTCTGAAAATTTTACAAGCCCCAGAGTACGTTTCCAAAATCGAGAATCTCTCAAAAAGTCGTTCATTCTTTCAGCTGTAAGAATTATGCAAGCGCAGATATAAATCCTCGATTCGGGGATATAAATATGCTCCATTCGTGGATAAAATATCCACCATTCGAGCATAAAATGTGCTTCGTATAAATACTTTCCATTCACGGATATAAATATCCCCCATTGGCACTTATTTATATCCTCAAATCGGGGATACTGCTCTCCCTCAACTACCACATTGTCTTTGACTCCCCAAATTTAAGATTTGTTTTCCAAAGTCCCCAGGTTACGACAATGCCAAAATTCCTCGAATTCGTCAAATTGACGAAAAAAAAAATTAAAACGATAATAATGTCCAAGCGACTCAAGATTTCGTCAATTTTCCAAATGTCTGGGTATTCCAAGATTTTCAAAATTTACAAATTGTTCGGATATTTCTGAAAATGTTAAAATTCCCAAGTTTATTCAAACTCCTCGAAACCTCGCGAAAAGTCGTTTATTCCCCTGGTTGCAAAGCGCTCGTACACAACTCAAGCTTGCTCGATTTCTTTTCTCTTATAGTGAATGTACGATGTTCAGTACGTTTGGCTATTGGTGGTTGGACTGTTCTGAAATATTAAACGGGAGCAAAGACCTCTGGGTGCGCTTTATAACCTCCCCCCCCCCCCTCCTCCCCCGCCCCCTCCCACCCACGACACGAGTGTTCCTCATGGGCTCCTCTAGCTGAAAGTTCGACGAGTGCGGTTGAAAGAGGAGGTAAAGGCGGAGTTGGTGGAGTTGGCAGTGGTGGGGGGGATCAACCCGGGTTAGGTGGTAAAGTATGGGGGTGTAAAATCGAAGAGGCCGCTCGACGCGCCATCTGCCCTCATACGCGCGTGCGCAGTGCAGCATCAACTCCCCGAAGAACTTTACATAAAAAAAAATATGTGGGGTATTCCATGGAAGAGTGGACCAATCCTCTGCGTCTACACTCAAAATTGCATTCGAAAAAATAGCTCAAAATTTTTTAGCGTCTGTCAACATATATTGTGTCGGAACAAAAAATTTCAAAAATTTTCCAACGTTGCAAAAATTTAGAAGAGCCTTTGGAAAATTATAAATTGGGAATCCTAAATTTTGTCAAATGATGCATATTGCGAAGTTCAGAACTTGCACAATTTTCGAACAGTTTGAGAGGCCAGAAATTGGAGCAATTTTTGGAGATTGAATCGATTTTTTTTTCTAAAAAAAAAACGAGAGAAGATGAAACTATCGAAAACAGTCCATAATTCATGTAATAACGTAGCACCTCAGTAATTCCCAGACTTTATGGCGAAGAAACAGACAAACCCTTCAACTTCATGCGTCTGAATAATTCATCCCCATCCCGCCCCATGACATCCGACATAATCCGGGGGTTAAGTGTCGAAATGAATTGTGACATTCTAATTCCCTCAATTGAAGTCGTGCTTCTTAATTTCCCATCTTTTGAACTGCAATCTTGGAGAAGTGAATTGGAATTGAAAAAGAAAATTTACAAAATTTTCAAAACGTTTGGTGTTTTTATCTATTTTCTTGCAATTTAAATACAGCCAGTAGTAATGCATATGAACAGTCAGACGCACTTTTTATCACATCTTGTGTTCTGCAATTTTGTTTCTCAGTGCTTTTAAAAACCGTATCTCCCCAAAATTTCCCCATTACAAAAATTTTCATGATATGCCAACCCCACAGAATCCAAAAATTCGAGAAATTCCAAAGTGAAAAATCCTGAAAATCAGAATTTGTTTTATCTCCAGATGTTGGAGATTTAGCAAAAAAAAAATCTCCAAAATTTGAATATTTACGATTCGATTTAAACAAGTAGTAATGCTCATAAACGATCAGACGCACCTTTTATTTCACCTTGCGCTCTTTAATTTTTATTTTTCACCCCTTTCATGGCTGCGGTTAGGTCGAAAAATTCGTTTGCATTTTAAAAGCCCCATCTCATCCAGGCAGCACCATTCGAAAGGAATTGCCCGGCGCTAACGAGCCGATGCTTCAAAGTGGCGCGCTCTTTCCCCCTTAACTTTCCGTTGTATTTTTCAGTTTAAAGGGCGCGGGGGCTTGGGAGGACGGGGGTGGGGCCAGTGGAAGGCCATGGGTTATTAGCGCTCGTTAACGGACCTCTCGTGGAAAACCCTGTTTCCCATTGAGCTAGAAATTATCGCATTTTGTCTTCCCTTTTTTATTCATTTTTTCGACGTTTTATTTTATTTTGCCTATTGCGAGGGGGATAAACAATTTCCCGACTAAGTGAACTTTTTATCGAAAATTTCAGGGTAAAAAAAACATTTGTCCGAAGTTTCCGATGGCGGCTATAAAATTTACTATGGACCTTCCATAGAATTTCTGCAAGAGATTTCTATAGGATAGCCCGTCGAATTTCTATAGATTTTATAGAAATTTTTTTTTTTTAAACCTTTAAAAAAATTCTGGATGAGCTCAGAAGTTCAGAAAAAACAATTCCAAAATTTCCCGTGAACTCTTAAAAAATCTTGGAAAAAAATTGGAAAATTTTCGAAATTCTTGAGGTTCTGACAAATTGTATAAAACTACAAATTTTCGGAAAATTTCAAAGATTTGTCCCAAAAATATATTAGTCAATTCTCCAAATGAATCTGTTCCTATTTTTGATGGAAAATTGTCTCAGCTCATCATGTTTGTCAGGCAGCATATTTTGCTCCTCAGCATGTCGATTTCCAAAGCCTCTTTGCGCACCTAATGAGGGAAAATCCCCGGAAAATGAGTGGAACGGACGGAAAAACCCATTAAGAGTATTGTAAATTCTGATATAACTGGGTACTTACAGCTTTCTTCATTTTTTCCTGCAACGTGTCCGTCATCTGCAACTGAGAATTAAGGGCCTCGGTTAAGCCTTCTGTTGTCTTTGGCTCTCATTTTTTTTCCTCAAGACAAACAAAAATAGGGTTCAAAGACTGGAATATATTTCATCCGGGAACGAATTTTACTGAATTGTGCAAAGTTAAAAAAATCGCGGAATGAGAAAAAAAAATGTTCAGGGGAAGTTCGAAAATTTTTTTGAAAACTTTTTAAAATATTTTTTTCCTCTCTTCCATTCGTCTCTCTCTCGCCCTTTCTCTCTCACTACGGGAGAAAAAATTTGCCGTATCTGAAAGGCTTGTTCTACCCTCGCATATATTTCACCCCTCATGAAGGGGGGGGGAGGAGGGAGAAAGAAAGAGAAATAGAGAGAGATGGAGTGAATGAAGAAAGGGCGTGGAGGACAATTGAGTCAGGCCGTAAGACGTGGACTTACGTGTTTGTGAATACAATTGTATTCTGGCTTCACCCTCAAAATACTACTCTTCCTCGGCAATTTCTGCAACGATCCCAAATGGCCTGTGTGCATGTATATTCAAGGGAAAAAAAGAAAATGCCAGGTAGAAAAAAAAAGGGATTTACCTCGTTCGCTTGATTCTGCAGTGAACGATATAAAGCTTCGTTGGACCTCCAGATCTTTGTGGTCTTAAAAAAAAATATTGTAAACAAATTTGAAACATTGGAGATTGGGAAGAACGAGACGATTGTAAGAGCATAATTTACGATTTTGGATTTCTGAAAAATTTCAAGAGATTTAACTCTTCGTTTTTGGGATTTTGTATATTTTGAAAGCTGCGCAAATGATGAATAAAATCATAATCCAGAGATGTGGGAGGTTGAACAATTTTATACGATTTACCATGACCGAACATGCTACCATAACGAGCATCAGAATGCCCATAAAAAACGTAACAATTCCTGCCTGTCTTCCCACTTGTAGGATCGACCTTACTTCTCCATCAGCAATTAACAATCTCCATACCTGAAATGTGAGAGGAGAAATAAATTTTTATTCGGGAATTTTAATTCGGGAAAAATTCCAAACTTTCGAGAGAGAAGAAATTTTTCAATTTTTCCTTAATTGAAATAATAATTCAAATAATGCCCGAATTTTTTAAAGAACACTCTAAAATTTTGATAAATTTTCCTGCAGAAATAAACACATTTCCCAAATTTGCAAAAAACAAAACAAAACAAAATTAATGTTGAGAATTGTCGGATTGTCAAAATTTGGAAAAGCTGCACTTTTGAATTGTAAGAATTAAAAAAAATTGTCTACTAGAAAGCATCATAAATTATTCAATTTTTCCCTCACCAGCCGCTGAAAATAATCCGCTTGATACTTCTGCCTGACTACATCCATAACCCCAGAATGTATTTTCCGATTAGGATTTTTCAATTTTTATTCATAGAATTATTTATTTTCCTCGTTCCCCTTTTTTTTATTTTTTTTTATTATTCAGGCATTGAGTTTGGTTAAAATATTTATGGACACATGCACTCAATCATTTATTATACGTGATTGTTTTATTTATGGAGAGGACACGTCAATTTGGAGCGACGGGGGAGGGGGGTGTGTAAGAGTGGGCGGCTGAAGTTGACAGGGGGTGGCATGCGAAATATTTGACAGACGACAGATGATGGATCGAGTGGGATGTTCTTTGACATTAGAGTCCCGGGTATTTACATCAGTTACAAATTGTCGTGCCTCAAATTTCATTTTTTATTCAACAATTCAGCAAACTTGTGAAAAATGTCGAATTGTTAAAATTTTTTTTCACATTTTCTCAGATTTCTTACCACCCCCTCCCTCCTCCCCCCCCCGTCCACAGGTTTTGTTTTATTTATTTTCCCGAGGTGGATGAAGGGATGACTCTTGAGAAGCTTTTAGGCGAGAGAACCCCAAGGGAAGTATCATTTCCCCTTGACGTACACCAATGGACAAACAGAGAAGCGACGAAGGACTCCTAGGCATTTTCATCTTCGAGACTGATCGATTTCCCGCCCACTTCAACCGGACTATTCTCAGTATCGTTTTACTGGATTTTTTTGGGGGCGGGGGAGGGTGGTGGGGAGGGGGAGGGACTTGATGGAATTTGTCCAAGAAATTCTTCGTGAAATGTACACAAGTCATTTTATAGGAGAAAATTTTTCAAAACATTCAGGGTGAAACACCTAAGGCTGTTATATTCTTTAAAATATTGAAAAAAATTTCAACTTTTCATTTTTCATTTTTGCTTGAATTTGTAATTATTTCACTGCGATTGGAAGGAAAAATGCGAGTGTGAAAAAGTCTTAAATAAAACAGGAATATATGAGTTTACTGTGGAGTACTTGAAGCCATTACCCAGGTGGGCCAAGCGACACGTTTTTGTCGTCGCGAGTGCAAGTGTAACAAAAAACCGCGACTTTTAAAATAAAATGAGTCTGAAAAAGAGAAATCAAATGGCCACAAAGAATAGGACATTTAATTAAAAACGGGAGGCACGGTTGCAGTTTTGTTAAGAGAAACACACCAGGAGTGGACAAATAAACCAAAAAGAGGAAAACCCAACATTCTGTGTTTTATCTGCGGCTGTTACTCGGGTGTTGTCCAACAATAAGTCGTTCTAAAAGTGAAAAAAAGGCGTTCAAATAAATAAAGAGAAACGACGCGAGAGACATTAAAAAAACCGCCTTGGATAGTTTTAATTTTTCCATTTTTCTTGGATATGAAATGTTCGTATTTTCGAAATTTTCTTCTTTTGTGACACAAAACATCACATTAATTAAGCGCTTCTGAAATTGTGATTGAAAGTTTTAATCGCATAACTTCTATGGCTGCAAGTTGCCAACGTATGTAATTTTCCTTACATTTTGGTAACCGGTGAAAAGATTGTATCTTGAAAAAAAAAGTTGGCTCGTTGAAGAGGTACCGCTATCGCTCAAATGAGCATCAACTTCTCACAGCTCCGTTTTTTCTATCCTCTTGACTTGGATGCCCGGAATTGAGGAGGTTCTAAGATGAGTTTACACCCATCAGAGCCACCAAATTGCAAAAGTACCAAAAGAAGGGGCTAGTTACCCTAGAAATTACATTTTTATAAACTAGCCACCAGCCA
This sequence comes from Asobara japonica, assembly GCA_026005395.1. Lineage (NCBI taxonomy): Eukaryota > Metazoa > Arthropoda > Insecta > Hymenoptera > Braconidae > Asobara > Asobara japonica. Next base: position 384,494 of record BQMI01000527.1, read on the forward strand.
TCGACACCCATCTATCCATACCCACCCATCGACGGCCACCCACCCGCCTACACCCGGACATCGGCCCACCCACCCATGCACACCCACCCACCCATCCACACACACCCACCCACCCACTCACCAACCCACCCACCCACACACACCCACCGACTCACCCACCCGCCCACCCACACACACCTACCTATACACCCACTCACCCATACACACACCCACCCACCCATCCACACACACCCACCCATTCATCTACACACACCCATCCTCCAATAATGATCAAGAAAAATCTTTGGTTCTTTTTTATTGTGAGGGCAGTAAGCAAATTTTGGGTAGAGCGGAATAAAGTGAATTTCACGGATAGCAGTTGCATTTGAAAAGACTTTTCCACCACAGTAAAATTTTTATCGCTCAAACAATAGATCGACGAGTGATCTGTGGAGTGCAAATAAAAGTAGAGATGTGGCACAATGCCGGTCCATGCTGGCACTACGTACACTCTCCTCCCAGTATCCGTCATCTCGGTCTTCGGCCTCAGCTAGAAATGGTGGGAATAAACAATGAGTTTGATATTCCGGATTTTTTCAATTTTTGAGAATGCGGAAAGATCGAAAATTTGGAGTTTTGAAAATTTGGGAATTTGAGAAGAAATGAAAAACCTTTCACATTTCTGACATTTTTAATTTTTCGGTAGTTTGTCTATTTTTTGACATTCTTTAAATTTTCAAACGTTTCAAACTACCAATTGTACACCATGTAAATTTCTTTTTGCATTACAAAATATGACTTCTAGTCCATCCGTTCATAATCAATAATATACCAGAGGAGAAAAGGTGACGAAGGTCAATAAAGAAAAATTAAAAGTTGACTATGCACTTGCTCGCATACTCCACCGTAAATAGTAGTAGAAACTTTGCTACGTTCCGACGATCGTGAATGAATAAAAAACTTTGAAATATTTTCAGTTTTTGAAATGGTTAAACTTCTTTATATTATTATTTCTATCAAATTTTTTGAAAATTAAAGTGTAATAACTTGAGCGATTTCAAAAAGAAAATTTTTTCAAAGTCATTGAATTGTGTAAAGTTTTTTCTACTTTCGAAACATTAGATTTTCATTTTGCTGGAAATTATGATCCTTATAGTTGGTTTATAATGAACAATAGACCGAATGAGAAAAGATGACACAAGTCAATAAAGAAAAATTAAAAGTTGACTATCCACTCGCTCGCACACTCCATCGTAAATAGTAGTAGAAACTTTACTTCGTTCCGACGATCCTGGATAAATACAAAACTTTGAAAGCGTAATTCAAGCCCACCCCCTATGCAATTAGAACTTACCCAGTGTTTGCCTTTGTTTGTATCAGTCGATAACAAGTCAATTTGTTTCATTAAACGTTTTTAACTCGCCTCCCCCCCCCCCCGTCCCACCCCCTCGCATAAATCTCAAACATTCTAAGAATATGCTCATACTTTTCCCTTACGCGAGTGCAATCAAATGATGTTTCCAAGCGAAACTTCTCTCCCGAACAATTCAGTACTATGATTTATCAACACAGCAAAACGTTAACAAAATGCAAAAAATTTTCAGACAACAAAAAAAATATATGAATTTTTAAAAAATTGGCCAACCGAAAATTTCTCAGAATTTTTCTTAAAAATTTTCGACAGCGAAAAAAATTCAAATTTTTGACGCTTTAAAAAAATATTTAGAAAATTTTCCAAAAAAAGTAAACGTTGAAATATTAGGGAAATATTCAAAAAGGTCAAAATTTGAAAAAAAAGTGCATCAAAAATTTGGAAAATTGAGAATTTGAGAATTTTTTGAAGATTGGGGGAAAATGAAAGAATTAAGACTTTGGGGAAATTTGAGTGTTGAAACTCACAGCATAGGTGTGAGTATCTTGGGCTAGGATGGAAGCCCATGGGACACTGGTTGGGCATGCCGTCCTCGTAGAGATTTGCCGGAACGTTGCGATCGATAGGTCCGTAATTGCAGACGAGTACCTCGAGTCGGCTAGCAGTATCAGTTGAGTGTACGTTGGCACTTGGTGCAGTTGAGTTGTTGTTCATCCCAAGCAGCTCCAAGCCGTTCACCATCGCCGACGACAGTGAATTTCCCATTGCCCGATTCGCCTGGTACATCTCAGCGCTGTACAATGCCCGACCACAACCCACTCGGGTTATCATTCCAGCTGCAATTCCAATGTACCCACCCCTATTCTCATTCGAAAAGTCCACCAGTCTGCAAGTAAATTAATGGTTCAATTATTCCTCTCATTCCAAAAATCTTTAAAATTTGTACAAAACTTTTAGGTCCGGCTACAAATTTTTATAAGCATTTTTTTCCAAGACTCCATTCTAGAAATTCTGTTAAATTTAGAAAATCTCGTTCTCCAAAGTTCTCCACCAAAAGCTCAAGTGTTCTTTTCAATTTTCGAATAACGAAATGTGATAATAATTTTATTACGTCCTTGGGAGCCCTGCACGTCAGCGGAATGTTAGGAATGTAATCAAATGGAGTCCTGAGGGTGCGTGATACCACGTGCGGTGAACTAAACCCAGCGGAAATTAAATGAACCTGATTAAATATATGAAGAGCTCCTTTGAAGATCACGAGAACCTCAAAAGTTTTGGAGGCCTCGAAATATCTCAACAGTAAAAGAAAAATGTGATCCGAAATTTCAAGGATTTGCAAAATGTGGTAATAATTTTATGACGGACTGAGCACATTGGAATGCTCGGTATGTAATCATGTGGAGTCAGGGGGGGGAGGGGGGGGGGGGGAGTATGCTGCGTGCTTGGGAAAACGCATCGGAGCCAAATGGAGCCGATAGGGGATGAAAAAAAAGTCACCAACTTAGGGGTGATAGGGGTGGAAGTGAAAAGCGAAGAAAAGGTGAAAGACTAGAGCAAATACATGAAGTTGAGTAAGAGTGGTATGTGTACCAATGGACCAGTGGAGTTTCTCATATAAAGTTGGAAATCGCCGATGCAATTCAATAAACTCGATCTTTACCCAACTTCAGCGGTATCGAAATTCCCAACGTCGTCCACCCACGATTGTATGTGAAATGGAATGCGGTGGTGGCTGGCCGTGGCCGTTTCAATCGCATCCATGGACCAAACGTCAATGTTCTGCCATACACCGAATCTTTCTGCCAACAGAGTAAATAAATGAATGAATAAAATCGATAAAGCAAATTGAATTTTTTTAGCTGCACTCGATCGGCTGCCGCCTCAGCTCTAATGGTTTTTACAAGTTTGTAAAGTTTGAAGACAATTTTGGAATTTTTTTTTTGGAGAGGAGAATGTGTGAGATAAAAAAAATTTTCTATGGTATATCTTGCACATTCCATTTTCGAGTTATTTCGGGATGTCAAATCTCAAGGACACCGGGGGGGAGGGAGGGGGACCTGGGGAAGGCCTCGAGAGCCACAACAGGGGTAATAACATAAATAGCCATGATGGATACGAGATGAACCCTATTTGGACGATTTATGCTACAGAATTTATGTTACAGAAAGGAGTCTAACATGGAATATATATTGCTTGACTCTTACCAACATCCCGACATTTGTCCTTGTGATATGGAATGCATTGAAGTACCCATCGCCTGGCTAACGTAGCGAGCTCCTCATCCCAGTTCTCAAAAGATAAATAAATTATAAGCAGCTGAGGAAACATCATTATTTATGAACTGGATTCAAAGTCGGTTATATCATTTTTCACGACTAGCAGATTTCAAAAGAGGGTGGGTGGATGACTGACAGCGTGGATGGTTGAGTGGGCGGGCAGGTGGGTGGGGGTGGGGCAGGTGGGTGGGGGGGGCAGAGGGGAGGGTGGGCAGGTAGATGGGTGGGTGGGCGTGTGGATGGGTGGGTGGATGGGTGGGTGGGTGGGTGGGTGGGAGGGTTGGCGGGTGGGTGAGTGAGTGAGTGGGTGAATGAGCTGAATTAGAAGAGAATTTCAAAGGTTCTTTTGAACGCTGGATTAGTTCAAATTTTTCTTCAGAAGTTCCATAAATGTCTGACAAAATTAATTCAAACTGTTGGAAATATCCATGTTACTTGTAAGAGGTGATATAACCGCCCTTGAAGTATAGATATAAGTTACAAGCTCCATCATGTTCCGTGCTGGCGGTTGAGGTCCGGGTTTGCCTCGTGTTTCTTGACCACTTGCTATGTGATCCCGGTGGAGATTGTGCTCGTGTACTATTGATTGTATCTCGGAATGATCGAGATCACCGCTTTCGAGGTTTCTGCAGCGGGCATTTGGGTCGTCGAACTGCCGGTGAAGGGTAAAACATTGCTCAATTCGATAGGCGGAATTAATTCATTGATTGATCGACAAATTAGAGCGGCTTATGAGCATAGCTGTCCGGAGGAAAACCAGTGAAGTAAGTATGTCGCGAATTTCGTAGTTGAGAATTCGTTATTACGAAATTTTACAGTTCATTGAATATTTTTAAAAAATTGGAATATTCTTTAACAGGTTCAGCACTTTCGAAGTTATGGGACGTTTTTGAAATTTTGAAAATTTCCAGAAATTTTGGATTTTGACATTTTTTTAAACATTGCAGGAATTCTCGATATAGAAAATTGTGAAAAATGGAAAATTCAAAAATTAAAAAATATGAAAAAAAAAATTAAAAATATAAAAAATTTCCAAATAAAAAAAAATGGAAATATTTTAAAGGTTGGCAATTTTCTGCAATTATTTTCCCCTATTTCATTAAGTGATTTTCGTATGTAGGGCTCCATTGGCAGTGATGGTGATGGTATTAAAATAATAATAGCATAATTTTTCATGAGATAAATATATTTTCGTAATCAAATTAATCATCAGGGGAAGGATGGAATAAAACTTGGTTCATGAGTTTAAGTAGAACTGCTAAGTGATTCAATTACATGTCACTGAAATTGTTCCCCGGGTTGTAGGTAAAAAATAAATTCAAATTAAAAACGCCAATTGGCGGATTTGAAAGATTGTAAAGACTCGAAAAAAATTGAAAAATCTGGAGTAGCAGCATTGAAAAATGTAAATCTAAGTCCCGATGAGAATGGTTTATTGCTAGGTTATCTTTATCAGGTGAATACATTACAGGAAAAAGACACATAGTGTGAGGTTGGCACAGGCGGCAGTAACGCCTCGAGTCGTCCTCGTACACAGCTGACACATGATAACTCGTGTTAGCCATCACGAGTAAGAAATATAGGGTCGTTGAGTAACTCATGTCTACCCAGTGTCGTGTATTTGTCGCAAGGGGGTTGGGGTGCCAGGAAAATTCTCCGCGATACAACTGACAATGCACAATTAATAACAAACTCGCTTGGCATTTGTCATGACAACCTGGCACGACACGTTTCCCCTCTTCGAAAAATACGAAAATTTCGAAAATCTCTTTGGGAAAAATCCAAAAGGGAAAAATTGAAAGTTTCACAGAATTTCGGAATTTTTACGCTTCCCTCAATGACACAAAATCTTCAGAAAAAAATCACAGTAGTGGATTTACTGGAGCAGAATAGGTTCGTATTTTATCCTCAGCATCCCAAAAATTCTCGATAATTTTATTTTACGACATCACAAACACTTTGTCGGCTCACACTCGCATTACCCAGTGTGTGAACACCCAACGCAGACGCTTTTCAAACTTTCCAGAAAGTTAGTTACACGAGAATTCCTCGATCTGGGTCATATTCTCATCCCCCGCTCAACATCAGATTCGACATCTACCCATTCCACCCATTCCATCCATTTGATATCCTGCACGTCTCTCAGACCTGTCGCTCCCCTGAATCATTTCAATGTTTGAGACCCTCAAAAGCGAAGCGGACACATGGAAACCACATTGGGATTGTTGAAAGGGCCCCCATCAACTTTTCTAGGCTGAAACCTGACTTGGCCCCAAACACTACCGCATAACTTCAGTTTTACTCTATTTAACAATTTTTTCGAATATCTATGTCGCTAAATTTGGAAATTTGAGAATTTATAAAGTCTCCCAAATTTCACAAGTTGTCAATTTTTTTACAATTTTAGACATTTTGACAATTTGACAAATTGAATTTGACAATTACTGAAATTTTGGCAATGGACACTTTTGACATTTTTTTTCGAAATTATGAAAGCTGTCAAATTTTTTGGAGCTTGCAAAACTTTTGAAACTCATGACTGTCTGACGAAACGTAATTTCAGGAGGATATCTGCAGTGCAAAAAAAAATCGCATTCACCCCGAAAAGAAATTTCGACGAGTTCCGACATTGATGAAGACGTTGTATGTGTAACCATCAAATAAACGAAGTTAATTGCAAAAAATTCTGAGAGGCATGTCAAACTTACTCCATTGTGTTTTCAACCCGCCGCATATACACCCCATACATAGACACAATACAAATTCTATCTAAAAAGCTAAAATTGTTCTCTGAATTTTTTCGTATTAACAATTTTTCCCAACTCTTCAAATAACACAAAAATGAAGTTATCGAAATATTTACACTGCGAAATTTTCACAAAATTTTTGAAACTTTTGGCAATGAAAAATTTTTCTCACCTTGAGACATTAAGAACCCAAATCAGAATTTTCAAAATTCATAAATCACTCTTCGTTTGCGCAACGTCGAAGAAGAAAAAAAAGGTATGAGACCCATGTCAAAACTTACCCCGTTGTGTTCTTCGCCAGCATGTGCCCTTATGTACAATCCTGGCACATATGTATACATAGTATAGTAGATTTTATACATGGACATGAAGTGCGGGTGCTCGTCAAGTAACCAATTAACGTAACTCTGGAAATTGGAAAGTCTGCCTGTGTCGTCTACCAGGCCCGTCATAATTTCCCCTGTACAAGTATTTTCGCGACTTAGAAAAATTGTAGGGTGGCACGGGGTTGGGGGGAGATGGAAATCCGGTAATTAATCTTGATTGAGGAGTCGCGCCTGTGCTGCGCTAGACGAGGGCATAACAAAGATACCTTCCAAAACTATTGATTCAGGTATTCTCAGGATAATTTCCCAAAGGTACCGAAGCGCTCTTTCTCGATATATTTTTGTCGATATATCGTACCACGAAAAACGGGGAATACCATCGGCGATTCGTAGAAAAAAACGACTAATTATGATGTATTACAAAAGTCACTCGGAGATATAAATGCGAAATGGGAATAACAATTCGGGGATAGTTGTCTCCGTGGATAATAAAATTGAAAAAGGGGAAGGGAAACCCATACTCTTCACCACTATCTCATCCTCTTAATCGTCAAAAGCGCGAACTTCACTCCCCCGCAAAATAGATCCACCCGACAATTTTAGCTTCCACTCCAATCCAAGACAATCCCACCAATTACCTCCAGCCTACGCTCGTTAATCACTTTAATAACTCCTCAAAGAAGGCATTTGTCCCCGCCAACTTTTCACTCAAAACTCTCACCTTAATTATTTCGAAAATTCCAGACTATAAAAATCTCATCTCATCAATTTGCCCTCCACCACCTCCTCCCCCCCTAAAGTGCAACGGGAGAACAAAAAAAAAATTGAAAATAATAAGTTGGATGGACGTGGAAGCAAAGTTGAGCTCCTGCTAAATGGCAATCGCGGCTGGTAAAATACATTTTTAAGTTTCCACTTTCCATAAGTTCATCCTCATTCGCCTCCTTTTTTTTCCTCCTCTTCATCCAAGCTTTACTCAACGCTCCAGTGAAGTCTTGAAGTCTGGGGCTAGCCCATTACCGATAGAGCCACGCTGAAATAATCGAAAATCGATTCTATCTCACCCCCCACAATTTTTCTTAGGCGCTTTACGTCTCACCCATGTAGCCACGGTTATACTCACATTCTACGTGACGCGAAACGAGGATTTATCCGATGTGGGATAAAGAGTAAATCCTGCCTGGACCATGATGCAACAATTTTCTTTTGACCATACTGAGCAAGAAGTGAGGATGGTCCTCCAGGCTAGAATAATGTAATAAATTCAATATACCGGGGCCATTCATTTCTTATTGAGCATTCACCAGCTGCTTCATATTCCAATGCAGTAGAAAACCACTCGCTTTCACTATATCGTACAAGGGTCTATCGTAGAATTTTTAATTTTGGGAATTCCGGAATTTTTTCCACATATCCAAAAAAAAAATTCCGTCGTTGAAAATTAAGTTTCTCTGCTGCACAGAGGAAGGCAAAAGCTGGCAACAAACACAGTAATAATTACCATAAATATGGATTTATTAACTCAATTTTTTTTGTACAATTCTGAACAAGATTATTCATTTAAAAAGAGTGAGACCACTCAGAATATTGGCAAAAACATTAAAATTTCATGGTCATTATTAATTAAGCTGGCAATCAATCGCAAATAGATTTTCCTTGCCACCAAGCAGTAGAACTCGATTTAGGGACTAATATTCTCCAGATTGCATCGGAGCATGGACGAATATCGATAGATATCCAGTCAAAAATATCAGAATTCATTAACAAAATTCATCTCGACTAAAGCCTCTGAAATATCCGTTTCCATTACGGGCAAACAATTCTCATTCTACTCCATTACACTCTGAGTTATTTGAATAGCAAATTTTACACCAAAAACTTCTTGCGCTTGTATCTCACAAACTAATAGAGTTAAATTGCCGGTCTCGCTGTATTTTCAGCGGGAAAGATCTCCCGGTATCCATTTTTCATTTTTTTCCATTTGTGGATTGATTCCAACCGTCCCAATTACTTCAAGATTCCTCCTTCTCTGATGGATCACAATGACAAAGATTTTGGTACATAAAAATAGATGTTACCTCTTTTTGGAAACTAGAGAAGGTTTCACTTGAGGGTTAAGCAACAAGATTTACTCCCACAAAGGTATCAAGTGCTACTAAACATCTGCATGGAAGTTGGCATGCAGTGTGACTGACGAGCACAAACACACACACTCTCAATTTGGGAGTGAAATGAGGAGCAAATTTGGAGGCGAAAGTTCTTTGGGTTCTTTTCTCTACGAGCCTCCCGTCCCGAGTTATTCAATCCTCAAGTGGGCCAATCAGAGGCTTGCTCCGCCCCCTCGACCAGTGGTTGTCAATCTACTGGTCTCCAATTGAGAAAAACTTAGATTTTACGCCGCAAAAGATCATGGAACGGTTCCATATGTAGTTCGGGGTGTGTGAAATTGCAGTTTTTCTCATTTGGAATTGATCAAGCTGAGCACCACTGGCCAATGGGGCGGAGCTGTGCTCTGATTGGCCCACTTAAAAATTCAATAACTCCGTAGGGAGGCTTCGGAGAGCAAAGTGGAAGGGGAACTTTCGACCTCAAATTTCACCCTCTTTCCATCCCCAGATTTAGATTTCACGGTTGTGGAACTCCCTGAAAACGAGAACCGCCAAATTCACTCTGTAACAGGGTCACATCTTCCCGATTTATTTCGTTGCAACGGCTGATCACCGGCATCGCCCTCATAGCGCGACCAAAGCTGGATCAGTGTTCAGTGGTTTTTTTTTCGCTAATTTAGAATCAGATATTTTTTTACTGGATATTCAGACCGGAAAGCTTCCAAATGACGACCACGGTCATACCGTACTTCGAGCTCCGAGCCATCGCAAAGAGAGCTGCAGTTTCTTATCACATTTTCTATTACAATTCAAACCACTTGAAATATATTGTTCCATTAGGGGCTGTCCAAACCATTTTCTCGCCAAGCTAATAGAGTATTCATATCGCTGATATCCCGGGTACTCCATGGCTCAAGTGGATCCGTAGGTGATGGTGGTGTAACGCAGCCATTCTTTTTATTATCATTCCCATGCGCATCGCTGATTAATTCAGACGGTACAACTCTGTAATGTAAAACAAATGTTTAATGAATCTATCATATTTATTTGTATGAATAAACAGTATTATGAAGGGCGGGAGAATTCAAATTGTGTTTACTCAGTTTATTTATCCTATTTCATTCGCACAAGGTAAACGAGTTGGAAGGATTTGATTCATGATATCGCGAGTTTTTAGGAGAGGGGGGGGGGGTAGGGATTTGGCAAATAGTGATATAGGTTTTTCCTACTGGTTGATTTCGGCAATTAAACGGAGAGGATTTAATTATGAGGTGTACAGTTAAATGAGGGGGGAGTTCCCGTGAATTGTGTGGGGTAACGAGGTATGTGCAGCTATCTGTAGCTACGCTTTTTTATACATAATTCCGAATCTAATGGAGATAAAAAAATGTTTATAGGAGCTTTTTTGTAGAACTCATTTTCCTCTACAAAAAGTTTCCCATGAAGTTTTTTCCAACGTTCTTCATTTTTGAGATATTTATGGAAAACCATGGGGGTAAGTTGACTTGTCACGTTTCACCACTTCAGTACATAATTCATGGTGTATTTTCCGGGACGATATCGTTCAGCTCTCGGAAATTTTGTAGGAACGTTGAATATTATAGTGCTCCTCCCTTTTGGAAACTTCCGCTAACGCTGGTAACTTGAGAAAAATAAAAAAAAACTCTATTTATTTGAATGTATAAGCAGTGTGATAAAGCGCGGGAGAATTCAAATTACGTTTGTTCAGTCTATTTATTCTATTCCATTCGCGGAATTCAAACAAACGAGTTGCAGACATTTTGTTTATGATATTGCGCGGTGATTTTCCCGAGCTCATTTTATCCTTTTTCGTTTTTATGCCTTTTTATGGCGGGGTAGTTTGATGGTGAGGGGGTGAGGAATGCGGGGTGTTCTCGACCCAAAACGACGCCTGTTCCTTCATCTTTTTTTATTATCTTTATTTTTATTCCTTTTTTTTCCCGAGCACCGAGGGATCGCAAGCAATATTCGTTCGTAGAAAGTTCTCGACTCTCGTGAGCGGTGAATAGAGTGGGGGGGGGGGGGGGGGGGGGGGAAGGGGCCGAGAGGAAAATTGCCCCACGTTATCGTTGTCGCTGGTGCCATTACGATTCAACTGATTTTTCCCATTTTTTCTACTCCTCCTTCTTTCTACATTTGGTTTTTATTATGAAATGGTTGGCACTACGAACGATATTTGTTTCAAAATTACGCAGACTTCTAACTATCTTCTTTCTTGGTCGGTTATAATGAAATCCGTGAATTGGCTCGTACCGACAATTTTCCGGGCTTGCTGGCGGATTTTTTTAATTTCAATGCATCATATCTCCCGAACTAGACGAGTTGAAGAGGTGAGTCATTTGACATAAAGTGTGTGGTTTTATGTGAGGAACTATTTTCATTTCACTGTTTTTTTCGTATCTCCAGTATTTCTGAAACCAGAGCGTTGTAAGCGAGCGGAATTGTTGAATAGTAATCTTTCTCAATCTTCAGTTTTGATGCAACTGACTCGGCGCCTGTGTGTGTGTGTGTGTGTGCGAATGAATAGTCAGAATATTTCTCGAACAATTTCTCTTGAACATCTCGGCGAGATGCTCTATGACGCGATCGGTGTATCCTCCCGAGGAAGTCGGTTTACGGAAAAATGATATAAGACTTTTCTGTTCCGACTTAAATTGTCTACAAAAAGTGTTCAATAACATTTTTTCGTTAAATCAATCGTTCACGAGATATTGGGATTTTTTACGCACTTTGGAAGAAAAGCCATAATATTGAAGTAATGGAATTTTGGATTTTCGGTATCAAAACTAAGGGGGACGGGGCATAATGGGATAGTGGTGCGAAACGGGACACGGCAAATCCTATTAGGCCTCAATTTTGCCGGCACACGAAATAATTTTTCGTCCCATGATTTACTCCTTTACCTGTTCTTAGCAGTTTTGGCACGACGTCTGTGGCTCTTATTGACGCGTTCATCTCCATTTTTTTCATTCCGTCTGGAATTATCGGGATTGGTTTTACCGTCTGGAGTCGTTTGGGACTGGAGAAATCCATTGAGTTGGGGTGTGGGTGCAGTGGAAGCCTTTGTGGTGGATTTGGTGGGTGGGGTTGGTTTTTCATCGGCGGAAGAGGCGGAATCCAAGGCTGGACGACTGGTGCGACGGTGGAGAATCGAGGAGTAACGAAGACTCGCCGAACGAATTCGACGTAGCCGAGATTCTGCCCCCAAGAGGTTTGAGCCTGAAATTGGGATTATTATTTGTAGAGAGCTGTGAGAGGGGTCTGGGGTCGTTTGGTTTATGGAGGTGTCGAGGGTTTATGAGGTGATTTTTGATTCTGGAATTGGGGGGGGGGGGGGGGAGAATCGAGAAATTGAGAGGGGCTGGGAAAAGTTGTAATAATTGATTTCTTTGGGTGCTTTCTCAGCAAAGTTTTCATGAAGAAAGATGATGGAAATTGCGCAATGTGTTGCAGACGGAAAATGGGGATAATTTTCAACTTTTTTTCATTGTTCTATTCAACTCTCCAACGGAGATGAAATTTATAACACGATATTTTTTATGGGGTGTTCGCAATATCTGGAAACTTTCTCAAGGTCAGACCCTCTTGGATCCTTGGATGAAATATATGAGGAAAAATCCTTTGGTAAAAAAATAATTCCGATCCTATCAAACATGAATCGTGACCGTTCTAATCATATATGACTGTAAATGTGAAAAGGGCCCACTTGGTCGAGGCATTCACCTGCTTCTCTTTACATCCTCTATTTGAGATATGAGGGATCTCATCAAGATGAACAGGCCATGTATAGGCGAATACCGACAAAGTGGGCCTTTTTCTCGCAGACGCTCAGCTATGAGACACGAATAAATTAGAGGTATATCAGATGTTGCAGACTATCGCTGAACCTGTTTCACATTGTTCCGAGGACAAGTCATTAAATGAGCGAGACGTGACTTGTATTGTTCCACATCAGTTCTCTAAATAAAATATTAACTCTGGGGAAGATTCAGATGTGGAGGAGTGGAGGTTTGCCTAACCTCAAGACCATCACATTTGTGATATTCTATATTGAAAATCGGCGTTATTAAATTCGTGACTCGTTTTTTAATCCAACCAAAAAAAAGTTGACTAAAGGTCTGTTGCCTCAGGCCCTTACAAATCCATACTCATCGATCATCATGAAGAGTTTATTGAGGTACCTCAAGAAGAAATTACTCTGAGAGATTGAATTAAATTTTTTTTCTCTCATGGAAAATAGTGATATAGGACTCACTGCCGCATATGTCGTTGTCACTGGATTCCACAATGTACTTCTTCTCCTTGGTCTCTGGCACGGGATTACGCCCTGGGGCCATGAAATTTCCGAGACCAAAAGTCTCCAATATTTGTGAATCAAGAGCCACTGTGGGCTCACTGGCTATTCTCGCTTCCTCAGCTATTTTCAGCAGTTGCTCCTTGTGCGAGTCCGGTGACTCCGAGGCTATCACGAGGTTCAACAGAGGATCAAGTTTCTCCACTTTGCCTGGCTTTTTATCCACCGATGACTTGACAGACTCTGCAAGAAATATTTTTGAAAAGCCGAGAATCCTAAAAAAATGTGAGCAAAATGCACAGCATCGCATTCATGTAATCGGTGAATTGAAACAATCTTTTTTTCACTTCTTTTAGATTAGAATTCTTATGAATAAATAGAATGGAACAATCGGAAGTACCTCATGAGCAAAAAATAAAATGGATAGAGTAGTTTGGTCTCAAGGTTGCTTCCCGTCAAAGCAAAAGTAAATATACCGTTTTTAACAGTTGCCTGCTCCTCGATTCTGTGATTTGTATCGCAAGGCTGCACTTGAGTATTGGGTTGATTTGTAGTTGTTGAGGTGGACGTTGGAACTTTGGCCTGTTGTGACTTTGCTTTGGATGCAGCGTCTGTAGTTGGTATTCCCTCGGTAGCAGTTGCCAGGTCAATGTCGTGGGCAAAGGCCATTACATCTAGAGCTGAAGTCAGAGCATCGCCAAAGCCACCGGTCACGCCCGCTGACGCTGAGATTTCTGGCTCGCCCATGTGAGGACTGAATACAAAACGTCAAAGAATAACAACGGGTGGAATGCTTGGGTTGGTGAGGGTGACTGCTGAGAGGGTTCTATGACTTTTTTCGGTCAGCCGGACATCAAGGAGCCCGCGGAAACCCTCACTGATAGTACTACAGAATTATATAAAAAAGGTCGTGATTCGAACCCAGGTCTTTCAGGTCTAGAAGAATTCCATATTCGATCGAATCCAATCTTATTGCCGCATGTAATAAATGAAATATGAATAAAAATTCCCGATATTGAGTCTGGGATTCGAACCCGGGCTCCTCAATCATCCACCAATAAATGAAAGACAAATCGAAATTGAAGGAAAAAAATTCGATATCTCCTTTTGGAACTCGGTGCTTGCAATTGTCGTTCACGTGAAAGCGATTAGGATAATTTTTTTCGGTAAGCATACCAGCGGGCATAAGTGATCCCAACGATCTAAATTGAATAATTAAATTCATACCTTCGTCTCACTGGAGTAGAAATCGATGCCCTGCCCCACATAATACACCTGAGCTCTTCTCCAGTCATTCCCCGCTTCTTCAAAGCCGAAATAGTAACTTTTCCAACTCTCTGTGAATCAAATAGAAAATCGATATTTTTCAAAAACTTGGGGAAAGGTGGGGCACAATGGGACGTTTTATGATTAGCTGGGATTGCCTATTTCTTCAATAGAAATGAGTCTTTACAATTGATCAAGTCCATTTACATAATATCACAAGATAATTTATCCGAAATTGACACATTTCGAATGCTCTTGGGCGAAAATACGATGAAAAATGCAAATCGATAACAAGGTTTCCATTGCAAATCGACTTGAATGAACATCAATAGCATAATGAGCCCTGAAAATACGAAATAGAGTGGAAAGTCAGCGTAACGATGTCAGTGAGTAAAGGTCAGCTCGAGTGCCCAATGTATACCTTCCAATTAGCGACAGCGCCTTTTCTCTGTCTTGCCCTAGTCTTGGATTTGCTCTTAATCACCATGACACCGCGCTGCTCCGATGCTGGATTATTCGGGTCATCGCCCGGACCCAACTTTATGCTGTACTCCTGAAGATAATTGTGGGCGTCTTTCTGCGATACAGCCCGCTCCAGAGACACCACAATTTTCGCCCACTTGGAAGCATCAAGAAATGGTTGATTGATTGCAGTGTTATTGTAGAGGGTGGTGCAGAATAAATTTGGACTCCAAAAGTAGTGGAATCAACATAGGGGAAAAATTATATACGGAGTTAAAGTCAAGGCAAGTGAAAAGAAGTGGGATCAATTCTTCTTTTATTTCTGATCCTAGGTCTTGGTCCTGTTTCCAGGCATCACCTGGACCTGGTTGTGACCTTGGACCTACTTATGGTCATGGTCGTCTATCTAATCCTGGACTTGGACTTGGACTTGGACTTGGACTTGGACTTGGACTTGGACTTGGACTTGGACTTGGACTTGGACTTGGACTTGGACTTGGACTTGGACTTGGACTTGGACTTGGACTTGGACTTGGACTTGGACTTGGACTTGGACTTGGACTTGGACTTGGACTTGGACTTGGACTTGGACTTGGACTTGAACTTGGACTTGGAATAAGGAAGTCCCGGAAAAAATTGATAATTTGTCGTAGTTGATAATTTTTGTGGCTCACCTGCTTGACGAATTCCTTTTCACTTTGTTCAATGACATGAGCATAGGTGTTGCCCATCATGGCTATCAACATGTTGAGTAGTAGAATAGGCACAAGTACCATAAAAATTGCGAAAACTGTTTTACTCAAATTTGGGTAGGCTGTGTCGGCAAGGTCAGCGTACTGCAAACAAATTTATATTTTCCATTTCTTTTGAAATTCCTCAGAAGATTCACATTTTTCAAATATTGCAATTTTTTACATTTTTTTTGTCACAAAATTTTTTGAATTCCAAAAGTGCTCACAATGTTTTGAATGCTCACATTTATCCGTGGTGTTATTACACCTCGAATGATTTATTTTCACTCAGTTCTTAGTAATGGATTTACTTTTCTACGTAAGCTCACTATCCACAAGACGAATCCGGTAATCGGGTAATATTTCGAGGAGACGGGCGATATTTCATCGAGCACGTCGTCGACTTATGACCCGATTGGAACGCCCAGCATGTCTAATAAAAATTTCCTTCCCACCTTCCCCCCCCCCTTCCCCCGTGCATTAATACCGAACTTTTCCGAAACTTGTAAGTATTATTCGAAACTTTGAAAATTCAGAGGTATTAATCTGTAATTCATTTTCGTCAGTGAGTATTTACCCTCGAATTTTTTAATTAAATTTCGCAGAGTCTCCTAAAAGAAAAGAACGCAATGGGAGGGAAAAAATTCTATAGAAAATTTTTTCTCTGCTGCATAACTATATATATCATCTTCTATATGATATATCCCGGATCATACTTTTTTTTTCAGGGCGGATATCGGAAGCGTAGACGAAAAAATACATATTTTTATTGGATAAATTTGAACAGCAATAATCATTACATCATTACTTACACTATAATCTCCTAAAGTAATTTGAAAGAGTGCCATCCAAGTCGAGTGATAAGAATGATAGAGGCTGGACTGGACCCGAGGAAATCCCTTGTACAGAAAATGAAAAGATTGGGAAAATCCGAATAAAACGACCATGTAGATGATGCCAAAGGTCAGCATATCGCCGGTTATCATGCTGTAGACCATTGTGACGAAGGGTCCAGTCAGTCGAACCGCTCTGCAACAGATAAACCCTCAGTTTTACCCCAATCATTTCCAATAGATTGGGAAAAAAATGTCAAATCAATAGAGAGATTTTTTTTTCATGACTATCATAGCTTCCTAAATTGCCAAATTCCGGATTTGGAATTCAGTCTTGGTCCTGGTCCTACCTCTGGACCGGCTCTCGACCTGACCGTGGCCCTGGACCTAGGCCTGCTCCTGAGCCTGACTGTGGTCTTAGACCTCATTGGGGACCTGGTCCTGCTCCTGGTACTGGGTCCTGGTCCTGATTCTGCCCCTAGTTCTGAATGAGTCGAATCGATATTTTCGATATAATAATTCAGGCCACATTAAAAGTTATTTCGAACTGGCCCCGTACTGAACAGTGGAAAAAATGGTTTCTATTAATATCGGTCATTCGTGGTTCAATCCTGTCAATTCGTAACCGTACTACTTTAATGCATCATACTTGATGTCTAGGCGCATTTGATTGGAAAATCATGACATTAATCATGACGCCCCAGTTGCATATAGGGTCGGATGTAATTCAGATTGTTGAGAACAGGAGAGATGCAGTGCAAGGACACTAGAGGTACGAGTACCGATTGACGCCATATGGCTCATCGGCATATTGAGTGAATTATCAATCGATGACTCTTCATCATCATCAGATCATGAATCGATCAGGCAAGATAATAGTCGTGACTTTCGCATCAGCTCTTAGCTCGAATTCACCGGAATACATGATAGTAAACACGTCCACTTGAATTGTCAGTCAATCTGTTCCTGCTTGTCATGTCTATGTCAAGAGCATTGACATTGCCTGTTCATGATTTTGTCATTATGGGGGGGGAGGGGAAGGGGGCTGTGTCAAGCACACTTGCAGCTTTCAATAATTTTGAAGAGAGCGGGCATTAAATTGTAACTGACAATTGAGTGAAAATTTTCAAAATCTCAGGAATTTGGAAAATTGGAAAATTTTGAAAAGTTGAATATTTGAAAAATTTTGAGAAGTCGATTCTTTAATTGTAAAACATTCTGCAATTTTTCCAAATTTTCAAAACCCTCAAAATCTTTAGTCCTTAAAATATTTGTATGAAAATATTTTCTTCGATGCCGATAGTGGAAAATCTCGGGCTGTTATATTTTATTATGCACTCCCCACGATTCCCGATAAAACCGCACAGCGGATATCGCGATATAAATTGAATTTGACGATAAAATCAGCAACTACCCCTTCCCCGGTGCTCATCTAGAGCGCGGCACGTTATTAATCAACACAACGCGTTGCATTTGGACATTTAACATAAATCGCGAGCATTCACTATGTGTATTTGTGTAACACCGCCCACCGATATATGTACTACCCGATGCGAATCTCGTTGTCATAAATGTATGCATATACAAGGCGTATATTACATGCGTGCAATTTTGGTATTTGGATTGTGAGGGAGAAGGATGTAGGAAGCTAGATTATAGTGGCTATGTATGGGTTACGTAATACGTGCAAAATGTGATTGCTCATCAATTTCAAAATCAATTTTCAATTCTGTTCTAATTTTCATATTTAAAATTTTTTTATATCTCTTTAAATTATAAAATTGTCTCAGACATAACTCCCCTAAATTACTTTTTTTCCCCCTCCACATAGTTATCAATTGCCAGTTTTTTCCCCCAGTTACATCTGTTGCCTCCATTGACGTCAAAGTACCTGGACGACAGTTGGATGGCATTTTGAAGAATACGCGGTTGAACTGGGGGAAGATGAACGGCTGTGACATTCACACACACACACACACACACACACACACGCTCCACGCACCAACGCTCACATATACGTACAGCCTCACGCCCTCCTCACCACACCCACACACTGACAACTCGCACTGGGGGATCGCCCACGTGATTGGCATATCAAATCACAGACTCATGGCGCTCTCGTCGTGAATTTCTCCATCCGCAAATAAGTTTCTCCCTACCTTTTTTAATAAAAGAAATTAAACTTTTTATTTCAATATAGAGTTTTTAGGGCACAAGTAGAGTAAAGTGGATTTTCGATTCGGCCAGAGAGCGAAAAAACCCTTGGACTCTTCACATTTGTCTTGTTTCATAATTTTTGTAAATGGTTCTTTTAATTTTAATTTTTTTTTTTAATTTTTGTGAATGTGAATTTGAAAAACAATAACTTCCCTCAAGATCGGGAAGTCAAAAAAGACATATTAGTCATTGGATATTTTCCCTGCTGAGCCATTCCCCGCAGATGAAAAAGCGCGGAACCAGGAGAACCAAGTACCACCACTGCTAAGCTATCATACAGACCCATAACCATTACATTTTCTCTGTTTAAATTCTTACCCAGCGAAGAACATGAGCAGAAACCATGATCCCGGAACAGCAACTACAAGTATAGCATCTTCAGCGTGTCTATTGCCAGCTAAACGACAAGGTATACAAGCCAATATAAGTAGATTGCTGATGACGAATATAAACTTGGCTGGTTCGTGTGTCTGTAACAGAGCAATAACATCCACAAATATAATAAAACCGTGTGATACTGATGAAAGGCGTTACTCAAGACCTTCTGCTTGCTAACTTTGCGTGCAACTTTGGCCAGATGAGTGTGGTCTTCCTGGTAGCAAATCGCTTGATTGTACAATTTCGAGTTGCAAGTGATGTAACACCAGTGCAATCGACATGACCTCTGCTTGAGTGAACGTCGTTAATCCCCCATCAGTTGTTTAGTTTCGTTGTTTCCTTGATGGCTCTCCCACTTCTTTTTTTTATTACAGAACCACGAGCTCTGCCATGAGTCAGAGGAAATTGATCGGTGAAGGATTCGCTTGGCTGGAGCGACTGGCTGGATGTTTTATTGCTTCCGAATGAACTAATCCGATTGTGCCAAATTGAGAGTCAAAAAATTCAGTGTTAGGTTAATAGACTGCTGGTTAGGAGGCTGTGTGCAAATTATCTCCATTGACTTGTATGTTTTTTCTATAGAGACCAATGGATTGGTAGCAGTGGAATCATTCTCTGTCCATTCATTATCTGCACGGGGAAGGATGGTATTGGTCCAATATGATAGCTCCTGCCCATCGGAGGAGAACATCTGTTCCAGGTCTTTCAACGATGAATTAAACTTTGCACACCGAATTGGAGAATCTGAAAGTGTATTGGAAAGCTTTGAATTCTACAGAGTCCTTACCAATTGTTTGAGAAATGATATTGGTCCAATGTTGACAATTTCACCACCCAACTGGAGGAGAATATATCCAACTACACCGAGTACTGTGACACACTCAGCAATTGTTCTTCCAACATCAGTCAACTCCTCTGGCCATGCCATCAATTCTGCATCCATTTCAGCTGGACGTTGATATACAGCGAGTGACAGGGTAGTCAGGTGAAATACGAGAATGATAAGACGCTTGAGAAACTGCAACTTTAGTCAGAGTCATCGAACGACAGGGTTATTTTTGGTGGGATTAACTTTGGTTTATATTGATGGACTTACTCGTGCAAAAGTCTTCCACTTTTCTTCGAGGAGACGCTGAATTATACCCCCGTCCAGCATGTCCAAGTGCTCCTCTTTCGTGCCATTCAGAATGATAAACAGCGCGGAGTTCCAGTCTACAAACAATTTTCCACCATTTGATGAATATAGAAAAAAATAGGTATTATCTAGAGAAGTACAAAACTGTCTCAGAAATTTGCAATTTCTAAAAAAAAAATTGGGAGCGCAAAATTTTGGTAACTTTTAAAATTTGTGGAATACAGAAAATTTTGAGATTATGGAAAGCTTCCATTGATTGAATGTGGCCTTGGCGAAATTTTCATTGAACCAAGAAATCTCCATTTTCCATGCACAATAGGCATTGAGACTAGCTTTCGAAAATACGTCATTGATGAAGTGGATCTATTCAATTAACCGAAAAAATTCAACGAGTCAGGGATCAATTTAATCGAATCCAATTTATCGAATTTAATTAAATTCTTAATCCGCAAACTCTCAACTCCATGAAACAGTAATCGGATTTGCCCAATCAGATTATTCAACGAGACCCGGATAAACCCACGAGACTATGCATTATTAACAAACGCACAGGGCGCTAATTAGCCCTCACAGTGATTATCTTCATTGTTAGACGGTAAACAGTGCCGGTCGTAGGATACAGAAAAAAAGGAGTCATTCAGTTCAGGAATCTGTCTCGTTTGACTTAGTCATTGCCTGAATTAGTAAAAGAAGGGCACAATGGATTGATAAAACATTCAGGACCGTCCAGTTTAATATCTCCGCGGCCAAGATTGTTACATATCACGCATTGGGTAAAAAGCGCGTAGAGATGAAGCATTTTGGTGACATTTCGCAAACATTGCAGTTTTCGTTTCAAGACTTTATGAGTGGGCATATAAGAATTGTCCTCAGATCGAACCCAAAGGTTACCCCGCTCTAGTACCACTGGACAAGAGCCGGAGTAAACTCTGAAGAAAGCCAATAAAACAATTTTCGTATTGGCTTCAGTCGAAGAGTAAACGGAAATTGAGCTTCAAAGCTCGAAGAAAGTACGTGTGTGCATTGTGAAGTAAGGGTCGTA
The DNA here is from genome assembly GCA_026005395.1 of Asobara japonica. NCBI lineage: Eukaryota > Metazoa > Arthropoda > Insecta > Hymenoptera > Braconidae > Asobara > Asobara japonica. The sequence continues at coordinate 405,681 of BQMI01000527.1, forward strand.
GGGGACCAAGTGAGGGATATGTCATGTATCATCCGTGGGAGATATCCATATATTAAAGTATCGAAATATTGATATAGGGAAATATCGATATATCGATGTAGGGAAATATCGATATATCGATATACTGAAGTATCGATACATCGATATACTGAAATATCGATATATCGATACATCGATATACTGAAATATCGATATATCGCAAGCCTGAAGTATCGATATATCGCAATTCTGAAGTATTGATATATCGCAATTCTGAAGTACCGATAGCTTGACATCAAAATGTGAAAAATATCGAGCATTTGTATTTGCAGAGCACGTGATCTAGTTTCACCAAAACATTCAAAATTTCCTGTATTCCCACTGTGCTAAGAATTTCCAAAACAGTTCGGTAAAGAGTCCTTCTTCTATAAAAAACCTCTGAGAACTCATGAATGAATAGAAAAAAGTCGTCCCTCGAAAAAAAAAAACAAAAACCACCCCAAAATAGTATAAAAGTGAAATTACTCGTTCTGCCATCCGGAAGAAGTGTATCCAGTGCATTGAGCGGATACGCAGAGCACGTGATGTTGCTGTATCTCCAAAACTCGCGTGCAGATAGCTCGAGCATTTCACGAAATACCTCGGCACGTCCGAGCTGACAGGCGAGTGTTAGCGGCGTAAATCCAGCATTGTTGGCGATTCCATTTCGTGCTGGAAATTTTGGATGACGCAGGGCATACCCGAACATGTCCTGTCACCATCAACGTCGCCCATTTTCAGTTTTTTTACCCCCAAAAAAAAAAAAAAAAGGAAGAGGTATCAATTTTCATCGATACTCTCCATTAAGAGCACATGTGCACCTATGGATTTTCACATTTGCCCGATACTCCGTAAAAAAAAAACGACTACAGTGACATCAATGATAGTGACATTAGTGGAGAAGCTGAAAAAAAACTTCCGCTTCCAAACATACCAATCAACTTGAATTGCCATTATCAACCTTGATAGTCTAGAATTTTACGTGAAGAAATAGGTTACCTAAATAGCACAATACAAGCTGAACACGACTTGGCGTTTACATTCAACACATGGTTGTTTCCATTCAACCGAATTGAATGTGTGTATACGTTCGATACAACTACAACCTCACACGCCTGGCAATATAATGTAAAAGCCAAATATTATTTCTATTTCTTATCACTCGATACAGGTACCAAAAGACGTAATTGACCGGGAAGACTTGTAGTTTGATGCTTCCTGATCGAAGCCTCAAAAATCTCAATTAAAAATGTTTGGGATGTCTTCAGGACTGCAAGAATATTGTTTGGGAGCAGAAACTTCTCCACTCTTCTCCATTCTACCCGAGATAAGCCAACTAAGAGTACTCACAAGTTTGTCTCCAACGACCACCATATGTAGAATCATATTCCCGAACGAATCCTGATCATCCGGATCAGCTCCCGAGTCAAGCAGCAGATTATAAACACTCTCATTAGCGCAACAAGCAGCCCACGCCAATGGATACTCTCCCAAGTAAGCCAATCCTTCGTAATCAGTATTCCTGACTGCGGTATGGCCTTGCTGATCCTTCGGCAGGAAGAAGCTTCCAATAGCTCTCTGTGATACAATGGCACCAGCTTCAACAAGATCCTGAACAAGCTCATTGTTGTTGTACGCAATGGCAAGATGAAGAGCACCTGCTCCTAGGTACTCTTCGCCCTCGACAACGTCAATGGCTAATCTGGGAAAGCACTTGAGCAAAATTCGGGCGATTCTTGTGTGACTTCTGGTATCGCATATGATGAGGACGTGGAGAAGAGTTTCCCCCAAGGAACCTCTGTACTGCATCTGCCAGCAAGCTTCGTGGTCGCTCCACTGCGCCAGGGGATCGAATCGACTGAGTGATGCTTCAATTGGGAGGACAACCTGTTTAAGCAAGTTCAATTTATTCATTATTTTTTAGAATGGTTCGCTATGTCATCCAGCAGTTTTCGTTTGATATTGTCCATCAACTCTAATCAAAGTTGGTCATAAGCACAGAGCTAAAATGTAATGATGCAGAGAATTACAGAAATTTCCCACAACCTGTTCAATATCCCGGAACTTCCAGCGAAGGTACTCTGCTCGATTGATGATTTGTCCCTTCCCATCCGCATACATCAGAATTCCAAATTGTCCCTTGATCAGGCGTTCCACTTCCAATTGGCCACCCCGATTGTACGCATCAATGAGCTCACCCCCTTTTTTGTAGTTGGCTAAGCGATAGAGCAGGCATTGGTCCTCATTGCTAGCTTGGCTGATGACACGGTCGAGGATTGACCCGGCGTTGACTTGGCTGTCGCGTGGACGACAGCTGCAGGCACCCATTCAGGACATGGGGCTGCTGATGATCTTAGGATTAATTCATTGAATTTTCATCATGGGATTTTGTGTGAGATGAGTATACCACAGTGTTTCAATCGTCAATTCGTGACTGGCAATGCAACGTTTTCTATAGACGATGTCTATATATTCCGGATAGGCTTCCAGGGGAAATCAGTGAGTCTCATAGGTTCCCATAGGAAAGCATAAGAGCATACAGCTTTCCATACAGAGGCTCCCATGGGGAACTATAGGGTCTTATAAGGTTGTATAGGAAACCATAAGGCCTTGCAAGTGCCTACACGGTTCGCTAGGGTCGAGCATTCCATACGAACTAACTCGGCGGACCCTTGGTCTCCATAATTCCGCATGTCAGCGTGACATACTCATCTTACCCAACACACCATAATCAACGTGTAACTAATTTATCACCATGGAAATGCAATGGGACCAGCAATGTTGAGATGACAGGATGACTCAAAGTATTAAAAAAGAACGGATCCAGGAACTCAGCATCATCTTCCATCCACTCGTGATTCATTCCTAATCACTGGCTGGTGGAGATACAGTTGCTGTCGCAGTTTATTCACTTCCACATTTTCAACCCTTCCGCCACTTTGAACTTGGGACATTATTCATGGCAATTTCAATGTATTGTCACTAAAAACTAACACGAGGGAAATTTCAGGTGGGCAGGAAGATATTCATGGTTGGATTACTTCAACTCCATCACTTGGAAGGTTCGAGGAGTTGGAGGGTTTGGCAGGCATTGTAGAGAAGCAGGACAAGGGTTTGTTATCAATCGAAAAATTCTTGAACCAGGGCTATCTGAGTTGGGTCCCGGATTTGTTCACGACTTTTCCCCCTGGAACGGGTTCGCCTCGAAGTGTTTGGCTTTTGGAGCCGTTCAATTAGGCCAGTCCGAACGAATTTCAGGTTTCAATTGTAAGGAAAAATCAAGGGAGTTACGCTTGGGACGAAGGGCAGAGCCGCACTGACAGTAGATATCAGAATTCCTGAAGGTCTAACATAGTCAAAACACCGAGGAGTCTTGTGAATTGTACTATAGCAACCGTCTATACAATCTATAAACCGTACCTGGTACTGGAGAGCACTGGAGGGTCACTGGGTGACGGCGAAGGCACACATCGCCCTCGAGCTAAATTCATATTGTGCATGTGATGCTCTTGACTTTAACCGTAACCATTTTTCGTGGAAGCACAACAAAATGGCAAGATGTCAGGGGCTGATGATTATGCATGGGGAAAGGATGGAGGTGGGGCGTAATCCGTAGGTACCAAGGCGGAACCATGGAGTCCTAGACCAGACTAACATTTCGAAGGTTTTTGAGCAAATTCAAGGGAATAGAAACACAATTTTTTGGGAATGCCATTTTTTATTGTCCCTCTTCATAAAGGGGAGAGATCCTCGAGGTCAACGTTTAACCAATCAGCGGAAATTATAAACCAATCCTGCATTAGCATTTGAAATTGCCATCAGATATCGAAGCGTAATGAGCATTTATCTAGGAACTGTTGGTTCGATTATAGATTGTGGGTGGGATTAACGAGTTCTTAGAATAAAAAATGAATAAATCATTTTTTCCATGGACGAATATGGCTCATTGAAGTGAGATTCCTTTTCTGACACAATTTTCACAAATTGCGCGAATTTGAAAGACTATGAAAATTTAAAAAATTTAATAATCAACAGTGATTTTAAATTGAGAATTAGAAATTGGATTTTTTTATTTGCATCAAATCTGTTTTTTCCTAATTTAATTTTTTTTTTTTTTTTTTGGACAACACATGGAAAACTTAACGAGTCTAAAAATTCCACTTCCAGAAATATCTGACAATAAATAATTGTAGAATTAGGTAATAATATTTGGAAATTGAGTTATGATTCATCATAATTCTCATAACACTTAATTTGATTTATTGCTTTTATTAGGCTCTATCAATATTAACAGTGGTGATAACTCTCTTATCTAGCATTCACTTATTTCGGGAACAGAAAAAAAGAATTTCCAAAATTTTGAACGTTTAAAAAATTGCAAATTTTCAATAATTTTAGACGACGTTTCTTTTATTCCTCAGAAACTAATATTTGAATAACAAATTTTTAGAAAGGCATAGCTAATTATCTTGCTTGTGTAATGAATCCGCACCTGATAATGAAAACTGATGAATAGCTCGATCTTCGAGTCGATAATTCCCAACAATTTTGTACATGATAAATTATGCAAATATTTTGAGGAACATGGTGGAGAGTCGTCCATCAATTTCTACGTTCTCTCCAACGATAAATAACGAAAACAAGTCTTCAGTCAGATTTAATTTTACGATAGGCCTTAATGAGGGGAAGTTGAAACTTTGTATATACATTTTAGGGTGAAAAAAATGTGGGTAACTAATTATGCATCAAGATTGCTGGATCGTGCACTCGAGATCCTATTTCCTCCGATTTTTCACAATCCAAGCAGTTTTGACCCCCATTGGTCGCATAATGAGCGATGTGCCGGTACTCATATTCTCCATTTCGCTATAGCTATGGGACACTTTTTTCGAAATTCCCGAAACTTTTAGAGGAATTTTGTATAATTCCAAAACATAAAAAACTACAAAATTTTAAATGTGTCAATTTTATTTTCGTCAATTAAAACAAATTTGAGTAACTTCTGAGGCCCAACGTAAAAAATATGTATGATTAATGAATCATCAAGATTGTTCCAGAAACATTTGTCGAAAACACCTCATCAAATACCTCTTCCGCGCAAATGTTCTTCTTTTTCAAATAAAAAAAAAAGTGAGTCACGCATGTGATAGCGGTTGAATGGGCAAAACAGGGATTCTAAGAGGTCGATAAATCGATAATTTAGTCGTAAAGATCGAGCATAAACGGGTGTCTAGAATTTTCCAACAGTTGACTCACTATCTCAAGACAGAGCGATTACACAATGACAACCATTACGAGCCATTTGAATCAATATTTTCAGGAAAAAAGAAGAATACAAAAAAAAATGAAAGCAACGTCCGCGAACTACGAGTGTTTTTTAAGCGTATAAACAAATTTTACGTAATTCATTTGTCGATTGAAAAATATTTTCAGATATATTGATGAGATCATAGCGTGGCCTCAAGGTGTCCGCAAGTTCTTCAACGTACAATTTTTTTTATAAATTCTGTGTGTGCGTGTGTTAGTTTCATCACAATTTATGTCTTTTCACAGCCCGGGGCAGTCATAGTATTTTTCTATAATTTCTTCTTCTTCATTTGATCTTCCAGGGTTGGAATATTGTTTTTCGTCCCGGCGTGGAAATAAAGCTACATTTTTTCCCTGTGCAGCGGGAGGAAAAACTCACTTCGCACCCGCCAGGATAGAAAATAAAATGAACACTTTTTATTGCTTCTCCAAAGTCCCTCAGAACTTTCAAGTATCGAAAATTTCAGAATTTCCAGATCCTAAGCAACTTAATTAGAGCGTGACTCAATTTGGGAATTCAGCATAATTTGATGATTTCCCAACGAAGATGGTTACAATTAATCATTGATTCCCGGCATTTGATGCGACAAAAGGGACCATTTGGATTAGTCGGGGACAAGAGAGTGTGCAAATACAGAGGAGAAATTGTGTACAAATACAGTTGCCGGTCTAGTCATTTCCCGGCATTCCTCCAACTATGCATACACACTATTGTTTTCCTCCTCATCACCGCCATCTTCTTTCTCTGTCGCGCAGGGCGTTGGGAGACGTTATCGCTGATTAATGCGACTTCGTGCCCGAGCTTCGTAATCGATTCTCCTCCTATACCAGCCCCCCCCCCCCCCCCCACCCCCGCCCGGCCAAGCGCGTTATTTGTCACAAAATCCCAGAATTGTCTTTTTGAAGCCGCGTTAGGCATTAACATTATTTCCTCGTATCATTTTTCCGCGAAAATTCATGTAACGATGGGAAAAATAATATCTTTTTTCCGCAATGCATTAATTTTTTTTTGTCATTTTCTAGCATCTCCATTTTATGAAACAATTTTTAAGAAATTGTCAAAACGTGGTAGAATTTTCAATGTTTTTTGAACCCCCGACCTTCTGCAGACAAATTGTTTGGATTAATATTTTCCATGGTCAAATTTTCCAGAATTTATCCCATCCTCTTTCAAGAACTTCCGCAACTGTGAACAAATTCTTCCTCGAATTTTCCATGAATTTGCGGCGCTTCACCTGAAATATACAACGTAAGATTACTCATTTACCCCTCAACAATTAATCTTCCAATTTTTTGTAATTCTCGTTTTGCCGCAACTTCGTGAACCGAGTTTAACACGCTCATGTTTATAGTTTTCCGCTGTTGTACATATGCGGGTGAAAAAAAAATTAAACAAAAAAATTAAAGCCCGGGGAAAAATGAAGAAAAAAAAAGGGTAAAGGTAAGAGAAATGGGCATTTCATGAGGTAAATGCATGAGTGTTGCCATTTTTTAGGTGGCAGATTGATTAGAAATTTCTGCCTTGAGCTGAATTTCCGGATCACGCGATATTCATTAATTTGTTTCGTCACTCAGTGAAAAATCGCAGATGTACGGATTGAGATTTTTTTTTTTCACAATTATACTTTGCTATTTAAAGATTTACAGAATTTATTTTTACAAAAAAAATTGGATCAGAAAATTGATGTTGCACGCACACCCACCCACTCCCTCACCCACCCATGCACCCAACCACCCACCCACTCATCCACCCATCCATACAACCAGCCACCCACCCACACAGTCAGCCACCCACCCAACCAGTCGGCCACCCACCCAACCAGCCACCCACCCAACCAGCCACCCACCCACCCACCCACCCACCCACCCACCCAACCACCCACCCAACCAGCCACCCACCCAACCACCCACCCACCCACCCACCCACCCACCCACCTAGTCAGCCACCCACCCAACCAGCCACCCACCCACCCATCGACCTAACTGCCCATCCACCCACCTACCCAACCACCCGTCCACCCACACATCCACTGACCAACCCACCCATTCATTCATTCACTCACACACGCACATAATTTCATGACAATTTTTTTCCCCCTTTCCATTTTCGGGATCATCATCATTCGTGCGAGCAACTGTATCGTCAATTTCAATAAAATCCGCAATGGACTCATCGAGTAAACTTATCCACTTGTGAGTCATATGTTGACCCCTACTGCACGACCCAACATAATCGGCTTCAGCTTGGCACTTCAAATCGACATCTAATAATATATCCGTCCCTCCGCAAAATCTCTGATAAAATAGTTATTTTTCATTTTTCATGCAAGCACGATTATGGGCAAGTGTTTGCGCTATGTTGAATAATTCACGACAGGCAATTTATGGAGGATATTTATCGTAATCGATTTTAGGGGTACGGAAAAAATGTCTGGAGTTTTTAGTGAATTGTCTTATGCTTAAGGGCAATTGATTTTGGGAATGACAAAAAAATTGAGCATTAATATGGTATCTTAAAAGCAATATGAAATATTAAAAATTGGATAAAAAATTTAAAGTTCTGAAGAATCCTGAGAAAAACCTGAAAAATCCTCTCAAACAGTTACAATTAAATCGGAAAAAATCTGGAAAGTTCTGAAAACGTGTGGTAATTTCTGATAAAAAGATATCAAATCGGAGAGAATTTCTTATCAAACTCCGCCAAAAGATCGGCAAAACTCATGCTATGTCCCCATGAAATGCCCATTTCTTCTGCCTCTTCTTTTTTTTTTATTTCATTGCCGCATATAACGGAGCAAACATGTTTATACGTGCGCGTGTTAAAGCGCGTGCCTCAAGAAGTTGCGGTTAAACAAAACACCTAGAGCACGCAAATGCAAAAGGGCGACAGAGGACGCATAAAAAATGAGGGCGAAGAAAACGGGAAAACTATATAGGTAGCCTTAAGCATGTTTGCACAGTAGGGGGAGGGGGATAATTGATAACCAATAAATGAATATATTTCAATATTGTCCCATCTTATAAAAACTTTTGATACTTCGATTTCTTTTTAAATTTTGAATTTTTGAATTTTTTTGTGAAATTTTCCAAATTTTCCGAATTTTTGAAATTTTCGAAATTTTCGAAATTTTCAAAATTTTCAAATTTTGCCAAAGTACCGAAGCAAACCTCTAATCAGTTTAAAAAAGTGGGGATTTCAGAGATTTTCATAAAAAAAAAAGAAAAACATTTTGTTGAGATTTCGATTGCACCCTCAGGGGGTTAGGGGCGTGGTGAATTACCATTGCTCGTTGTGCATGCTTCAAAACATATTCCGTGCCCCAGATCAGCCGATAGCAACGTTAAATCGTGCTTCCAGAAGCTTTTTTAAAAAAATGAATATTATCAGAATGGCCTTGATGACATGCATACCAAGGTCATTAACTTGAGGTGGAAAATTCCCCTGCTTTTCAGGATTTTTTAATTACCGGAAATGAGTTTTATTACTGGGTGCATTAAAATTTTTTATGAGGTGCATTGAAGTTTATCAAGTCAGGTTGCTTTCATATTTTTGTTAATTAATTTTTTCGCCGATTATGGGGATAAAACACTGCAGTTATGTCCTTGGAGTGTTTTTATACTATAGGATTTTTTGAGATATTTTTTTTCTGAATAGGAAATATTAGAATGATTTAGAAAAAAATCTAAAAAGTTACAAAACAAACGAATTAAGAGCACAATTTTCCAAAAGCAAAAAAGCCAAAAAATTCCACAATTTCAAAAATTGTAACAATTTTGGAAAATCCAAAAATTGAAAATCGGGAGACAAATTAAAATTGACTCCAAATAAAGGGAAACATTTCCAAAAATTAAAATGTTCATCAATATTTGCATACTGTAATTTTATTTCATAATTCAGCATTTTTTGTAAAGGCTTCAAGTGAGTGTTTATTGTGTAAAATCGATTGGATGTACTTTCTGGAAATTTATTATCGCGTTACTCACCCGAGAACATCAACACATTGTTTTTTATGGACCTCTAACGGACGGATCGGAAAGGTTCCGCATTTTTTTGATTTATGGGAAGAATTGTTTTTCCCAAGTTCTACGGAATTATTTTTGTTTGGGTTTGTGGTGACATTAAGATAATTTCGATAGTGATAATTTAAAAATTTTTGATAACCTGTTTCGTATAGGACTCGTGGTTATCAGTGGAGAACATTCGCATGATTGCATATACTTCTAAAAAAACGATACAAGTGAAAATAATGATCCGAATTTTTTTTCTTTTATTTATTTGAAACTCTGCAAATTTTTGATTTTTTGAAATTTCGAAAATTTTTAAATTTTATTTCTAAACTTTTTCTTCATAAAATTTCCTAATTTTTTTGTTTGTGCAAATTTGCGATCCTATGGCTATTAGAGTCAAATTTCATTTGGGACCTAAGTGCAATTAATACAGCACCGAATTGACTGCAATAATTATATAGATATCTTCAGTTTTGACGATGACGAGACATTTCTTTGATGTCGATCCATCAGTATTGCATTTTCTTATCGTATGTTCCAAGCTTGACATAAATGTATAATTCAATTGTCACTCTCCGAGAATATTGCACCTTTCAAATATTGATATTGCGGCAAAGTGCATACCATATATTTCGAGTCATCCCTCAAGTATTTCGAAATACAGTGGAGAATGACGAAATTAAATTACCTGTTCAATCAGAAAAGTAGAACAATATCGACTTAAATTGAAATCCGCTCTCGGAAATATCTCAAGTTTCTTGGGAAAAATATACTTATAAATTCGATTCTGAAGCTTAATTTCCAATGTTTCACATCTCCCAAAAAAAATCAAAACTTGACTTTTGAAAAATTGAAAGAATTTTGAAGAAATACAAAAAATTGACCATTCTCAAAAAATTCAAAAATTGAATTTTGAAGGTCGTAAACTAAAAAATTTAGAAAAAAATCATCTAAAATCCAGTTCAAAAATTGCGGAAGATTTTAAAACCTAAAAACTTTCGAGAATTTCCCATCTCAAGTTTTGCAAAATTTCCATTTTTTTTTCATTCAAATTCTTCAAAGTGTTTCAATTTTTCAAAACTCTCCAAATGTGTTGAATTGTTAAATTTTATGAAATTTAAAAAATTACAAGACGATACGAGGTAGAGATGAAGAGAAAAAGTCCGGCCCATAAGTACGTGTAATGTAACAAGTGGGAGTTTGAGGTGTATTGGTAAGTTAGCACACACGTGACGTGTGTCAGATGTCGATGTTACGATTGGTCCGAGTGGCGCGGGCCGGACGTTTGGTTACATATAACCGGGTACACGGTACTCGTTAAACGCAGAGTTAACTTTAACGCCGAGACAGATCCGTGAGTGACCTTGATCGTTCATTCCAATTTTTCCCATAAAAAAGTGCAAAAAAAAACATTCAAATTTGTTTGAAAATCCGCATTTTCCCGCGCAACTTATCTCCGTTTGAATTTTTATTTTTGCCGTTGATTCTTCGTTTTTTGAGTGACATTTGAGGAACATGAAGAGCACACTCAGCTTATTCGTCGTTGCAACTTTGCTTGCGCATGCGCATTGCTACCCCGGTAAGTACACTTGTGGATTATTTTTTAATTCTTTTACGAGACATTTATTAGCCTTCCTGGCTTTTGATGGGCTCTCCCTTGGGGATGTGGAAGGAAACATTGATGTTGAATAAAGTAGGGGGTGAAATTTTTGAAATTTTTCAAACTTATTTTCTAATGATTTTTTCCGGTTTTTGGAATCTTGCGCAATTTTACGACTTCCGCAATTTCTGAAATCCTGAGATCAATAGTATTCGAAATTTATGGACTTTCTTTTTTTTTGCAATTTGTCGAAATTATTTCAGTCTCTGACTCTATATCGATTTTTTTTTCTTTTTTTTTTGACATTTTTACCACTTTTGAATATTCGGAAATTTCGGCAAATTCGTGGAATATGAAAGCGCATGCGCACAGGATGGCTCGGTAACTAACAGCACTTGTGGATTATCTTTTAATGTTTTTTTGTGGAAATTTATGAGCTTTCTTGAACTTATTTTTATGGGTCTTTATTTCTTGTTGGAGTGAGTGGGAAAAATAACTTCTTGAATTAATGCTTCATGTTGATCCAATTATGATTTATCTTCGCCCAATTTTCAAGACTTTTATTTCCTTCTTGGACGTCTTTGGATTTTTGGGCAATTCTTACACTCTCTAGTTATTCGCCTTTCCAAAATCTCTGACTTTTTTCACTTTTTCAAAATTTCGGCAAGTTCGGAGATTTTCAAAATTTTGGAATTTTTTTAAGTTATGAAATTTTTGAAATTTTTTTGAAATTGTGTACTTTGATAGCATTTGCATGTTTACATAAAGTTTCATAATTGCTAAGTTCACTGGTTAGAATTCTGCTAAAGAGTACCCGCATAGAAAAATATATCTACGCCTTAAGGTCACATATTGTGACGATGTTAATATATGTGATTTTTTGTTTGTATTATACATCGCTTCCTACGCATCGAGGTCTCGAACAATCTACAAATCATCATCAAGTTTATCTTAATCGTTTGAAAAAATATTACTCATTTGTTCGGCCGTAAATGAGACTAATTCGAGGAAACAAGTTCTAAAATAATCTAAACGACCTATTCAAAACCATAAAAGTCCCACGCATTAAGAAAACATGAAAAAAATCTGACGTCAATAGTTCGGCGATCTTCAGAAATTTTGAAAATTTCAAAAGTTTGCCGAAGTCTGAAATATCCAAATGTTCATATTCAAAAATTTCCAAACATCAAAATACAATTGAATATTGCGAAAATTGCAGGTGGTCAAAATGGGAGAAATTTAACAGAATCCAATAATGAAATTTGGTTTTTACCATGAAAAAAGTCAATTTTTTTTATCCGTCGATTTTACAACGCCGCAAAATGAAAAGATTTTTCTTTGATTCTGGCACTGCGCATTGCTTTCCATATTCCTATATACACTGGAAAAATATTTCAACAGCACGAGGGCGTCCGCCGGAAACAATTAAAACCGAATCCAATCGGGCGGCGGTGCACCGATGGCAATATATACATACCCTACACATTTTCCGGGCAGGGGGGAAAAAAGAAAAAATGCTTTTCGACGGCTGGAAATTAGTGAAAAAGGATGGCAAATGCATGTACAAATGTTGAGGATTCAATTATGCGGCTAACAAGCGACGACTAATTGTTTTCCACTTTGTGTTTCGTATAAATTGCCCTCTCATCTGTCGTTTCGGCTTGTAATTCAGCAAATAATTAATTGAATTTTTTAATTAAGTCTCAGCGAATATCGCCGACTGATTTAAAATTCTATTTTTAGTTTTTTTTCCCCCCAGCATGTTTTAGCACCTCACCACGCGGAAATCGATTTTGAGGAGTTTGGACGCGCGTGCTTTCCCCTTTTTCAATTTGCTTATAATTTTCTAATCCAATCTCTGTTTCATAGTATACATGTTGTTTTGTCATTTCTATCCCTCTTGTTTGTACTGCCCACGGTAGCGGTTGGTGAGGATTTATTCACAGACAGTCTTGGAAACCATTTGGGTCATCGCATTTCTAAACAGTGTAAGCCTCCAGAAACCCCAATGTGAACTTTCGCAAAAATACTATAAAAAAATTACACCTTTTGCCCCACTATCAACGGAAATATCTTCTAGGGGTTCCCATTGGATAGGGTCAATGCACACGGGGCCAAAAATTCAATTTTAAAAAAATTAAGTTTGCCTCCCCATAAGGTCCCAATGTTAAATTTGGCCAAATTCGAAAAAAATTAATTTGACTTTTTCGACCCCAATTCGACGGGAGTGTCTTCTAGGGGTCCCAATTGGATAGTATAAACGCGCACGGGGCCAAAAATCCGATTTTAAAAAAATTAAGTTTGCCTCCCCATAAGGTCCCAATGTTAAATTTGGCCAAAATCGAAAAAAATTAATTTGACTTTTTCGACCCTAATTCGACGGGAGTGTCTTCTAGGGGTCCCAATTGGATAGTATAAACGCGCACGGGGCCAAAAATCCGATTTTAAAACATTTAAGTTTGCCTCCCCATAAGGTCCCAATGTTAAATTTGGCCAAAATCGAAAAAAATTAATTTGACTTTTTCGACCCAAATTCGACGGAAATATCTTCTAGGGCTTCCTATTGGATAGTATCAACGCACACGGGGCCAAAAATCCAATTTTAAAAAAATTAAGTTTGCCTCCCCATAAGGTCCCAATGTTAAATTTGGCCCAAATCGAAAAAAATTAATTTGACTTTTTCGACCCAAAATCGACGGAAATGTCTTCTGGGGGTTCCTATTGAATAGTATCAACGCTCAGGGGGCCAAAAATTCAATTTTAAAAAAATTAAGTTTGCCTCCCCATAAGGTCCCAATGTTAAATTTGGCCAAAATCGAAAAAAATGAAATTCAATTTTTCGACCCGGATTCGACGGAAATATCTTCCAGGGGTTCCTATGGGATAGTATCAACGCACACGGGGCGAAAAATACAATTTTAAAAAATTTAAAGTCTTCCCACAAAGTGGATTCTTTTTTTGGGAAAAGTACTTTACTTTTTTTTCTCAAGTTTGCATAAATTTCGTCGAATGGTTCAAACTCCAATCGACATTTTTGCGGTTTTCGCCGGCCAACGGTAAAAAATCACTGTTTGAAGAGCTTGGTAAGTTTATCTCTCATCTGTCCTCCATTTTTCATTGAATAGCTGAAGGTTAAGGTGACACTCGGCATTCGAGACACGCATAAGTCATTCGCAAAACCGGTTTGACTTCCTCGTGGATGTTGTCATTTTTCCAATCCTTCAACTTCCATCAGCGTTGCCATTTAGAAAATTCAAAAATTTCCCAAGCCCTGAAATCAATTCCCAAAATGTGCAGACTCTGCTACAGATTTCTACAAATTTTCTCCAAACATTCCCAAATGTTAGGGCGTTCTTTTAGCCACCGGGAATCCAAAATAAAATAAAAAAATATGAACACGCGATTTTTTGAAAAAAATTTTAATGAATAATCATATACTCGCAATTTGTTACTATTTTTTCCACACTATTTTCCCTCGTGTTTCGTCAAACGATGGAGTTCATGAAATCGCTGAAAACATTTTTTCATTAAATTTGAAGGATATTTTCTCAACTTCCATTTTCCAATCTTTCTCCATTTCCCTCGGCAAACCCCTCGAGAACAAAATATTTATTTAACCCAACAGTGGCCAGAGGACAATCTCCCTCTAATCCTCTTACTGGTTTTTCCACTCAACGACATCGTATTGATTTCAAAGTACTCGCTTTTTCCTACTTTTAATTCTCAAATTGTTTTGCGATACGAATACATGATCAGACGTGCAATTCGCAATTTTTTGTAATTACAATTCCTTTTTTTTCCGTCCTCCAATTGCTCCAAAAAATTGTGGCACAATTCAAATTCAAAATTTTACGACATCTGCAGGTTTTCCCAATTTAATTTTTTTTAGCTTTCAAAAATGCAAATTTTCAGAACTCTCAAAAAATTGTGTGCAATTTTTTAAAAAGTTTTTGAAAGTCCGCGATTTTTAAAATTTCGAAATTTGCGAGTCGACAAAATTTTTGGAAAATAAAACGAAGGCACTGGACCAAAGAATACAAGAGCTTCCTCTCTCCAATTCTCAAGTGAAGACCTGTTTTA
Organism: Asobara japonica; assembly: GCA_026005395.1. Taxonomy (NCBI): domain Eukaryota; kingdom Metazoa; phylum Arthropoda; class Insecta; order Hymenoptera; family Braconidae; genus Asobara; species Asobara japonica. The sequence continues at coordinate 420,694 of BQMI01000527.1, forward strand.
CGATCCAAATACACGGTGAGGGTTGTGCACCGCATCCCGGTACAGTTGGGCTTCGAATGGTCTGAAAGAGTGAGATAAAACTATATCAGGGTAGAGGGAGATGTTGAAAAGGGCTGGTTTATGGCTTCTGGAGCGGCGGTAATTGAATTGTCTTCCGGCCGACCAAGCGTTTCCGCATAATTCTTGCGCCCGCAACGGCGACAAGGAGCCCCGATGGTAATTCTTAAGGTTGTTCCTGGACCACAGTCTCTGTAGAAATTTCCCCGCGCCAACTGTGGCTAAACCTTGGACGGCATTCCGTCTCAGTTTGTTGACAAACACACGAGGTCAACGCGCGGAGAGACCCGCATAGTAGTCACAATGTGTCTTCCCCCACTCTCCGGTCGTCCGGTCGCTCCGCCCACAAAACGCAACTTAGGAACGTTATTCCTCGGATACTAACTGGTCAAGTACTTCGATTTTTTTTCACCGCATCAATTTTGACAACTCCTATTTGAAACTTTCTGCAATTCGAAGATTCAAAAAATTCAAAAAATTCAAAAAATTCAAAAAATCAAAAAAATCAAAAAATTCAAAAAATCTAAAAAAATCAAGAAATTCAGAAAATTCTAAAAAAGCGGGGTTTTGGAAATATGATATTTGGAGTTCAAAGCGGTGGAGAAACAACGCTTTAAAAGTTTAAATAAAAACCGATGAAATAAACGGACGATCCAACAACCACCTTAAACCCCGATTCCAGCCCCATACCGAAATTCCACCCTCCCAAAACCCCTAAACCTACGTAACACTTTCCACAGTACACCGGCTTCCCCTTGCGCACTCTATTTCCGGTTTTTCCGCGAATCTTGACATAATTACGTTCCCCCAACCCCTTCAAGCTCTCCACGACGGAGGGAAAATATTTTTGTCTCCACAATCTTGACTGCTTCTTGGCTTCCCTTATTTAAGCAGAGATGTTTCTTGTTTACCCCCGTTTCTTTTCTAAATATTGTACGGGATACTGACATTTAATTTCACGACTTTCAGGGCAGAGTCGACTAAATCGTGTGCGATTGCATGACATCTATTGCGAAAGAGGGAGCATTGTCACCTGCGAGAACTCCCGAGTTTTGAGAGTTAGCTGCACAAACTATAGAACATAAAATGTGTATTTTTGTGCGAGGAACAACTTTTATTTGACATTGTTTTTCCTATCTCCAACTGTTTTTCTTCTGCAGCATTATAAACAATTGGAGGTATTACCTCACAGGGGAGTCGCGCATACACACACACACACACACACATCGCCACCAAATGTTGTCTGTCTAATTTTCACGATCGTTCAAATAAATCTCGCTCCTCGAAAGTCTGCAAGTATCTAAAATGATAAATATTATCAATTTATCAAAGGACTGGGCACGCTTCATCAAACTTTTCTCTCTAGAATGTCAAACCGTCCATTTCCTCGGAAATTTTCGTATCGATCGCATTCGCTTCATCTTCCAGGTATCCTTCCGGAGTCCTAGGGCATCGGATTAAATTGCAGTGATCTCCTTATTTCGCTTCATTAATAAAGCATTCTCAATCTTTCAGCGATTTGTCGGCTTCCCACGCTCAACTAGTCGCGTCAAGCTTACAACCATGGTGAACCACTCGACAAATCATATTTCGTGCGCTCAGTTTTCCCCTTCACTTTGGCAGTTCCATCACCGAAAAGATTTGTAGAATTAAGCAGGTCAGCAAATTTATTGACGCCTTGGATAATTCAGGATTTCTGCTGTGAATTTTCTGAATGTTTTCTTCGGAAAGTTTTTACGTTACCATCTTGAGAAATTGGAAATCCAAAGAACAATCCACTCTTTGAAGCTTCTGCAAGATCCAACCACCCCAAAAAAAAACGAAACAAAATTCGGATTTGTCCATTAAAAAATTCTCTTTGAGTCTCGATTATTTCCCACGAATGTGAAAGAATTTTGATTTCGGGTAGAACGCAGAAAATATGACATTAAGTGAAATGGCAAAATAATTGCACAATGCCCGACGTCTAATCCAGCTTAATTAAAATGCAACACAAATGACAGATGTCTCATCCCACAAGAGTACGACATTTTCATTCCCCCTTTTCTCTTTACGATAAGCGCGTCACTCTGGCTCTTTTGTGAAACTAATTACCGCTTCCTGCGGTGGGAGGAATGAAAATATTCGTTCATAGAAATGAATAATGCACGCATGTCACTCCGCGCTGTCCATTGTCTCTCGCGAAAATGATGATTAAGGATTTAAATGAGAATTAAATTTTTCCATACGCTACTTAGGATAGGAGATAGGCATTGCGGTCCGTTTAAATTTCCGTATATCCATTGTATTTATTATCAGTCCCTGCACGTTGTGTCCAGTGGGGGTTGCGGTCAAAGAGGCGAGTGAGGATAGGGCAGTTCAGGCTACGCTCGAACGCGCGGAGAAACCTTAACTCACTTTTCTATCAAAATTTTAACAGTTTTTTCACATGTGTCATTTACGATGCTATTTTAATTGGAAACTTTTAACAATTCCTTGAACACCTTTTACAATAGCATTTGACTTTTAATTAATGTGTTGTTCATTGATCGTATTATATTCTTAATAGCCTCAAAATTTGTTGTTAATCTACAAGAAACAATCAGCAATTTATTATGAAATTTCCATTTTGGCGGGATAGAATTATTCTTTATTGTCTCCCTGTCATTAGGGGGGCGGAGGGGGGGGGGAACTGTTAGTAATAGGATTTGACGAAAAAAATGTGAATACTCTGTACAATTTTCTACACCTCTCAATGCTTCCTGAGAAATTAAGGCCAATAGTATGGAGCTACCTTATGAAACGGAAATGGGAAAGGTTCGAAGAGCAGCTGATGGGTATACACGGGGAAGAGGCAGTTGAGTCTGTGGGTCGACACTGGCATTATGAAACTTTGTACCGAGATATAGTCACTCGCCATATACAACGGCGTTAAGGCAAAACGGAATAACGGATATATTCAACGTCAAAGCAGTAATAACTTGGAAGTACTTGAAGCTAGTGTGGTACGACGCACATAGACCGAGTTATTGCGTCTGGTAGCCCGCTGTTACATGCACGTATAAATACATTATGCCAAGGAGGCTAAAAGCGAGATGAGAACGTCGGGGGAAAAATGTCATTCATTTTTAATATCGCCAGTTTTAATAAATTTTTCAGAAATCTCGGGTCTGGTATTATCATCAAAATCTCAACCATTTCAAAACTCTTTTTTTTTCAATTTTTTTTTTTTTGCAATTTCGAGGTTTGTTTTCAACTACAAAATTTATTTTCAGTTATAAATATTTGAAAACTTTGCTAAATAGAAATCGAAATTTGTTCTGTGAAAAAAAAAATTGTCTTTGATCCATGCATTTTAATATGTCAAGAATATAATATAGACGGTGAGTATTCCGTATTTGGTGCATATTCTCGAGACACGTGTTATGGATTATTAATTTCTCAAGTATACTGGGAAATGCACACGCCGACAGTGTCTGAAGTGTGCTACGTTGGCTGGATATTTGCGAATGCAGTGTGCTAAACTCAGAATCTGCCAACCTCATCGTCATACATCGGGCATTATAAATTCCAGACATTCTCCCGCGTTTCATCGACAACTTTTTTCCCCGTAAAGATATTTCAATTTTTTTTATTGACCAACAAAAAGATATGAAAGTTTACCCTCCGGTTTTTTCTGCGAAAAAAAAAATAACGAAGAGTTCCAAAGAAATTAAATTCCTTCGTTCAAAAAAATTTGGTGCTTTGGAAAAACATTTTTAAAATGTTCCTCTTTCCAATATTTTCTCCAACAGTGACGGCATATTACTTTTGGAATTAATCTTAGAGGAAAGAAGAGGATGAGTAAAAAGGTTTGAAGATAAAATTTTGCGAAAAGAGAAGAAAAGAGGAGCACAGTGTGAATGTCACATATAATTCAATTTTTAACGTCTGGAGATGCTGCGCCCAATGACCGTTTTGGATAAGGGCGTTAGGGGTGGGTGTGGGGGGTAACCGTGTGCGAGCCTCGGATCTCAGAGATTCCGCGTTAGACGCTCCTGGCTATTATCCAATTTGCGAGGTTCCTCGTCAATTCTCGTTGGTGCATGGCACGTAGAAAAGGCAATTGCAATCAATTTGTACGTAGCTCTGCACAATTTCTACCATTAGCCTAACGTTTATTTTGGAGGAGGAGGGGGGGGGGGGGGGGGCTAAGTGGGTGGGAAATTTTTTTTGCGAAAATCTGCTGAGTAAGACTAACGATTGTTCCTATTTTTTGAGATTTTTTGACCTTTGGACAATTTTGGAGTATTCAAAATTTGTTTTAAACTCCCAAAAGGTTTTGAAAATTTAATTTTTTTTTTGAAAATTTATATGTGTAATGAATTTTGGAAAATCTTGGAGTACCTCGGAATTTCTGGAATTTTCGACATTTCTGTTAATGTTAATGGCTCAAATTGTGGAAACTGGGTAGAAACCATTTTAGTTTTTTATGAATTGAATTCGCCTGTTTGCATATTCAGCAATGTAGAAACGGTGTTGAAAAATTATGACGGAAGAAAAAAGTGCGACTGAAGTCGAGTTAAAAGAGAGATAGGTCAGTGCTAGTTACGCGATGTTGGGGGGGAAGGCCGGGGGGGGGGGGGATGGGGAGGGAGATGGTAATAATGAGAAATATTTTCTGAATTCTTTAACTTCTCGAAAAATATTCACAATTTCTAAAATAGTAAATTTCATAATTAAATATTTACAAAACTTCAAAAATCTCAAATTTTTTTAAAAACTCAAAAAAAATCCGGAAATTTTAGGTGACTTGGAAAACATTGAAGTTGTCAATAAAATTATAATTTCAAAAATTTCCCACATTCCGACGAGTCTAAAAAATTTTCCAATTGCTCGAATTTGCTATTATCAGTAACTTATGTATATCTAATTACAGTTGTCAATATTCCACTTGTTGATATACATCAAATTACACGATTCATGATTAACTGTCAGGCTCATCATCCAGGTGTATCACTCTGTGGATTTATAGATATACCCAAACATTAGAGGGACAGGTATATCAAGAAGGGGTGTTGGGGGTGAGTCAGTGGGCAGGGGGGGTAGAGTGGGGGGGTTCTGGTTTATGCACGTACAACTGCACCCGAGTGGAGACACCGATGCTCCGACCTAATTACACTAATTACCTTCAGCGTCCACGGGGCTTCAACCGGCTAGTGAAACAGCTAGAAATGTTCACGCTCGAGCCACACGCCCATTCGCCAACCGCCAATCAGCGTGTGCCATAATTAACAGCTGCACAATGCACACAACGGAAAAAAAAGCATTCCCATTTATTTGCACATTTTTTCCAGCCCCCCCCCTCCCCCCCCCCCCCCTCCCACCCCCAAACCCCTTCCCCCAGCACTGACCTATCTACCCTGTAATTCGACTTCCGCTACCCTTTTCCTTTTTCGTTATAATTGTTTGACACTGTTTCGCATCGCTGAAAGTGCGAAAAAATTAAATTCATTTTTATCTATTTTTACTAGTGATTTGTCGATAGGGTGTGTGCGTACGTGTGTACGTTTGTGTGATTTTTTTTCCTCAGAAAGCAATGGAGCAATATACCTAACTACCTTGTAATTAAACGGTGCGCGTTTTTATACCGCTATAATTCAGCGACACCCTTTCCATATCATTGAATATGTGGTCATTGACTTTCTGAGTCGTTAAATATTAGATTGTGACTGTCTCATAAATTTTGGAACAGTTCGAATTTCTGAGTTTAGTTAATCTTCAAATAATTCAGGAAATTGGAAAGAGAAATGGATCTTCGGCATGTTTGAAATACTGTAACGATACGGTTAATTAATTTTAGAAAATTCCAGTGACGTGTATTTATGTGTATATATATACATATACTTCAACACAGTTGAACTCGACATATATATATATATGTCGATCAGAAATAATCGTATGACGTCTGTCGCTCTGGGGTTATGCCCTCAAAAATTCCCTTCAAACCTTTTCTTCCACCCACACGTTTTTAGGGGTTACACGAGACACAGGGAGGGGGGGGGGGGGAAGGAAGTGGGTGCTGCAAACTTTAGTTTCCCAAGATCGTGAATATTTTCCAAGGCACTCGAGGATTCCCGACGAGTCCCTGGAGACAACACGAAAGAGACTTTTCGTAGAATAGCGAGAGAAAGAGCGGGGGGGTTAAGGGGGTGAGTTGGATGCGGCTCCCAGTGGTGCCGGAAAATAAAGGGGGACGAGAGGACCAAAGATTAATAGATGAAAAGTAAAAAAAGAAAATAACCGGGGGAAATTTTCTACTCGCCCGTCACAGGAATAATTCCCGACGATATTTATCTCCTAATAGAGTTTTCGAAGAGTTTTTTTCATCCCCACCTACTCCTCTCTTTTACGCTTTCCAGCTAATTTCGGGGATTATCTTGAGATTAATCGGTGGGGAGGAATGAATTAGTATTTCTACTTCAACATTTTTTTCTTCATATTTTTTTTTTGTGTATTGAAATTAAAATATATTATTCGTTTTTTTTTAATGGTTTATATGTCCCATTGAAAAAAAATTGGCTCTTGTTTTTTTGCGTATGAGCGACACACACACACACACACACAGACATATATCGTTCTCATTCCTCCATTTGTTCATTTTATAACATGTTACCTTTTTCTCGTGTTCCTAGGTCTTCCCCGTGATGGCTCTGACTCATCTGAAGAGTTTCTCAACCCCAATACGGACACCATGCTGGTTCTGCCGGGCCAGAGATTCCCGATCCGTCCGATCTTCGGTGGGTTTCCAACCCTAGATGACGATGACAGTGATGATGGTTTCGGCATTTTTGGCAATTACGGTGGTAACCCGTTCAGAAATTCCTTTGACCGACTTCTCACCAGTTTACAAAGTGAGTGAAATATTTTCTACAGACGGATTTTATAAAAAGATCGCCAATTAACATTTCAATTTGTCTTCAATAAAGCTGTCTAGCTTCTTTGGATTTTGTTTTTCTTTGAGGAATTTTTCAGTTTAAATAATTTCCGCACCATCTCCACTAATCTCGTCAAGACCAAAGTTTCAATTTAATTTTTTTTGAGTGTGCGTAGAGGTCCTTCAATCGCGTAGATGAAGGGCCCATGTACACATAATTCAGCTAAGCTTATGTACTCATGTACATATGTACTCTTCATACAATACCCTCTCACCATGTACTTGATGTTTGCGCGCGGAATCGACTTGCATACATGACTGCTAATGCGCGGAAATGCTAACAGTGGGTTACACGACTCTTGCAATCGCAATTATTGTGTAAATGTATTTATGAGTATTAATGCAAGACGAGGTATGCGGTATTTTTTGACTGATGGTGAGGTCCAATCCGAAAAAATTGAGTTTTGAGGATAGTCATATCCCCAATTCGAGGATCAGATATTCCCGAATGGGTAGATCAAATATCCCCAAGTCGGGGATCGGCCAACCCCGCATCGGGGATCGGACATCCCCGAATCGAGGATCGTACATCTCCAAAACGGGGATCTGGCATCCCCGAATCGGGGATCGGGCATCCCCACAACGGGGATCTGACATCCCCGAATTGGGGATCGGACATCTCCACAACGAAGATTTGACACCCCCGAATCGGGGATCGGACACCCCCGAATCGGGGATCGGACATCCCCAAAACGGGGATCCGACATCCCCGAATGGGGGATCAGATGTCCCCAAGTCGGGAATTGGACATCCCCAAGTCGAGCATTGGACATCCCCAAATTGGGGATCAAATGTACCCATCGAATTCGATTTTGTGATAACGCCGAATTTTGACACATTTATATTAAAACAAAAATTTATGTCGAAAATCGTGAGCAAAAACAATAGTATTTTTTTATCTTGAGACACACACACAAACACTCCGTGTCAAAACCCTGTTACGATGATCCCCCAATCGTAAAATATGAAAATGTCACAATATGGCAGAATGCCGTAATCGGGGTCATATAGATAATATCTCACACTTCATCACTCCATTATTAAAGGGATTTTTATGACTGCGAAATGCCGCAGACGGAAAATCTCAATAATCAGTGAAATGAATGCATAATATATTCGAGTTTAATTTTATGTGGCCACTAAAAGTCATTTAAGAATTGACAAAAATATTATGCTCATATAACGTATCAAAAGCCATACCTACTAATTTTTCTAGGGATTTTCCGGCAAAAATCTTGTCCAGCACTGGAAAAATTCACGCACTAGCAATGGAAAATTTCCCATTCCCGTAATTTTTTTATAAAATAGCTTCTCACATTCTCTGTTACGATAAGTAATTTTTACTATACTTATGGGCCCATTACGTGCTATGAATGCTAAAAAGCGCCGCAGCTATGCAATTAATCAATATTCCCATAGGTTTGATGATAGGAGCGAATAAACTTGAATAACCCCACCAAAATTGCAGTTTTGATATCCGATTTTATGACCTACTCCGAGGGGCTAATTAACATCATAAATTCAGAATATTCTATTAATTTTGGCTGCATGTGGCAAGCCTCCCAATGAATTGAAATGAATTGCAAAAAAATGTATCGTTTTCAAAATGTATAATTATCGACTAACTCATTAAATTTTTACAATATGATGGCATTTTTATTTTCAATGTATAATTGAGAAATTCAAATTATTGAGTTGGAAAATCTTCAAGTACATTCCAATAAATTTTTAAGTGTAATTAAATGGTCGTTCATAGGACAGTGATTCATTCATCTCCCAATTTCAGGATGGCCTGACCTCAAATTCTCATTTCTTGATTCGTATGGAGAGAAATAGTAACCATAATCGTAATGACGAAGAATTATGAATAAGAACACATGAGTGGAAAGTTACGAAGATGATACGGTTGATAGAAATGAATAAATTCCTAATTATAAGCAGGACATGCAATGCCTCCTTCAGTATCAACGATAGAACCATTCAAAATTCCCGCGCATTTCGGAGCCAACTTCACGCTATTACTGGCCAATGAGCGAGAGCCGCTCTTCGATATATCTCGAGGTCGGTTGATCGCTTGACCCCTACATTGAAATAAAATCGATGCGTTATCAAGTATCAACGATTTGTGAAATCTACCAATTCGAAAAATTTATTCGGTGGTAAAAATCTTCAGAATTTCGAAATTTGGAAATGGTGATAATCCAACAAAATGGCAATGTAGATAAAAAAAATCTTGGACGCTAACCTAGGTCTCTATTACTCCAGTTTCATCGATTTTCCTCATCAATAGTGATAGGGGGCGATGGGTGGGGGGGGGGGGGGGGGGGGGGGGAGGGGGGCTTCACTCACAAAAGCACGTGTAGTTGCGTGTAATGGTATGTCCCCAGCCTTTGAAAAGTCCTCATAGTCGAGTGCTGCGGTATGTGTGGTACAACCACTTCCGGTTATCGGGACTCGCTCAACACGCATATCAACATTTCGGATTCCACAAATTCCGATGGTTTTCGAACTGGTAGCAATTCAAAATTCCAAGAATTGTTTCCAAGTGGTATGACAAAATTTGTTGATCCCGCTAGGGAAGTGTGCATGAGGTGAGAGTGCGCAACACGAAGCTTTGCGCACGAGTTTCATTTTTCGGGAAGCCGGGACTTTACGCACGCAAAACTGACTCGAAAAGTGGAGCCTTTTGGCGGGTTTTGCACGAGTATTATTATGTTTTGCGGATTAATGTACCTGGAGGGGGGTGGGGTCCAATGTTGTGGGAATTTTGTGGATTTTTTGAGGGACTAGAGACCATTTAATTTTGAATAAAGCTTTCATAGAATTCCATTTGGAGGCTTCCATTTGGAATTGTTAGAAAGAGAGTGGAAATTTGCAGAAATCTATATTATACGTGTAGTTGCGTGTAATTGTATGTAGGGAGGTTTTGGAAGGGCTTCATAGGCGAGTGTTGTGGTGTGTGTGGTACAACTACTTCCGGTGGTCTCTATTCGCTCGACACGCGTATCAGATACTTGAAATTGGAGGACTGCCAAAACATGGATAACTGGGTACTTGACTGGTTTTTGGGTTGTTCTGGGGTCGGACTTTGGTCAATATTTTTCGGTCGGTCATTAATTTTGAGGGTGGGAGTAATGAGGGATGATGCTGCATTGTTTTCACTCCGGACAAGTTTTAATTGGGAGATTTTGCAATTACGAGATTTAATTGGCGGATTGCGTTTTACTAATTTTGGAAATTTTTAAAATAGTAAAAATTTGAACATTGCGCAATATTTTAATTTTTTGAACGTGGGAAAAGATTTTTGGGTACTCAAAAAATTTGGAATTTTCAAAATTTAATTCTGTCAAATTTGAAGGATTCGTCAAAATTGACAAAGTTTCTAGAACGGTCATAAATTTTAGGGGTGGGGGTAATGAGGGATGAGCTCCAGTGTTTTCAATCTGGATAAGTTTTAATTGGGAAATTTTGTAATTACGGGATTTAATTGTCGGGTCAAGTTTTTGGAGTGTCGTTTTGGGTTTCAGGTGGGCTTTGCTATTGAAGGATTTCACCCACAAAAAGTTTGGACTTCCAGCGATTTTTTTAAAAATTGTAAATTTTAAAATCCAAAAATTTCCAAAAATTTTGAGAAATTTTGGAAGTTTCAAGAATTTACCAATTTTCAAAAGTTTCGAAATCAGCAAATTTTGTAAATTTTTTTAAAGCTTTTGGAATGTCCAGAATTTTGAAATGCCTACATGATCTGAAAAGCCTATATGTGGCGATGCGTTTTCACACGATGTCGATGCCACATTATTAACAATGTATTTGTACTGAACATATACGTGTACACACATCACGTTTCTGGATCAGGCTGTGTGTCTCAACAATCCAGCCGCATCATTCGTCCATCTCGACCTATATATATCACTTGTGTTTGTACATAAAACATAACGCGTATAGGTGCAATGCATGTAGTTTGGCTGATCAATAGTACTACGTCGGGGTAATTGTACTCTTCCTATTTCATTTTCCACGATTTCTATAGGTTTCAAGTGTTCAAAACTTGGAAAACATATTTAAAAAATTTTTAATTTTTTTTTCAAATTCCAAAAATTTGTAAAAAGCAATTAAATTTTTAAAAATTTCCAGAAGTCCACAGATTTAAAAAATGTCAAGAATTTTCAAAATTCTCAAAATTTCAAAATTATTTTTAAAAATTTCCAAAATTTCCAAAATTTCCAAAATTTTCAAAATTTCCTAAATTTTCAAGATTTTAAAAATTTTCATGAGATCCAAAATTCTCAAAACTTCCAACTTGAATAATTCCAAAAATCTCAACCCCCGCTATATATATCACTGGCGTTTGTACATAAAACATAACGCGTATAGGTGCAATGCATCTAGTTTGGCTGATCGATAGTACTCTGTCCGGGGTAATTGCACTCTATTTTTTTAGGCTGCGCGGGCAGGGGGGGGGGGTGGTTAATGCTTGATGCACTTTTAGTGTACATTTACGTTCGGTAATTCGAAGGAATTGGTGGAACGGGGTCGAGGCAAAGATCAATGCATTTTAATTGATGAAAACTAATTTCAGCCTCTGAAAAAGAAATTTCCGCAATTTTCTGTACAGTCTTGCAATATTTCAAATGGAAAAGTCGGGAAATGCATTTACACTTGCATTTAGAATTACCCCAAAATTGCATACGATTTTCTTTATTAAATTATTTTGGTGAGTGATCATATTTCAACTGAGACTTAATATATTCTGAACACAAGAACAGTTCTATTAATCAGGGACTTTTTTAACAATAGTCCAAATTGCGGGAATGATTGAAGGATTTAAATGCTAGATTGACCCTCAAACAAAGTGGGAAACCGGTGGAAAATCGCCGGAAAATTCAAGCGAGTTCGAAATTGGCGAACTGTTTATCAGAATTTTCACATCATTTCGGATTTCATCAGCTTTCGTACTCCGAGTTAAAATCAATATCGATTTTGGGTAAATTGGGAAAGCGTTGGAGCGCGAAGAATGTTAAATTCATTTCTCTCAATGTAGACAGGTCGTCATTGTAATATTTAAAAAAATCAAGGATATGCCAAAGTTTTCTGTATAAAGAAACCAACGATTGCGACTGCATTGCGCTCGGGTGCAAAAATAGTGCGTACTTGTTTTCTTTATGAAAAGGTCACTAATTATTTTAACATTGACATTGAGTGACATTTAACTGGAAGATGACATTCTGGTCTAGACAATTGGTTAATGCTTTAATAAGGTCCTCTGGTTCATCGATGTATACGGTATTGAAGCCCTATTTATAAAGTTACTTTATGCTCTATGAAATCATGTGTTTATTCGACAAGGGGGACAAAAGGTCACGAGAGATCAGTTCGTGCAATATCTCGCTTGGCTCTATGGACCATAATAGCAGAGACAAATAACGCCAACGTATCGTCTAAATTCGGTCTATAAAATTGCTGCTAAAAGAGAGGTTTTTCCAAAAAATAAAAAGTCTAAAAATTTGGTGGATTAGTCGGAACTTCTGAAATTGTTGAATTCCGAATTTGAAATTTTTATTTTTTTTTTAATTTTGCAAACTTTTGAAATTTTCTGATTTTTTTAATACCTTGGTTTCGATTTTTGACCTTTTGCAGATTTTCCCAAATTTCTCGGAATTTCAATTTTTTTTTAATTTAAAATTTTGAATATGTCCAATTTTTTGAAAATTTTTCAAACTCAGAATTTCCCAAATTTGAATTTTTTTGGGAAATTTTAGAAATTTTGAATATGTCCAATTTTTGAAAATTTTTCAAACTCAGAATTTATCAAATTTGAATTTTTTTGAAGAATCTCAGAAATTTTGAAAATTGCAAAAATGTGGAAAATGCAAAAAAAAAAACCCCTTCACTTGAGGACTCTCTTGTCCGCTATATGTCCGTCTTATTGAAAAATTACAAAAAGAGAAAGTGAAAAATCAATACCAAAAGCGATTGTTGTATCGTTGTATTGTTGAAGTGAATTTGATACACGAGTTTGCGCACGCGATTTAAATTACACGGCGACTGAAACCCAAGTGAATGACTGCTTTCGGTCGCTTATTATCTTCCACATTTTTTTTTAATTTTTATTTTTTTTTCCTGCGCTCGGCGGCTCAACAATAATTATTCACACGATCGTGCGCACTATGGACGGCCTTTGGAGCAGTGAAAGTTTGGGTATTACCTGAGACCTTGATCTCTTTTTTTTCATAAATGTAAGGGTAAAAAAATTTAGCAAATCTGAGACATTCAATATTCCGGAAGTTGGAGGTTTTTGAATCTTTCGAAACTCGAAATTTTTGAAATTGAAAATTTCGGAGTTTTTCCGAACTCGAGAAATTTTCAATGCTCAATTTTTTGGAAATTGAAAACTTTGAGTCCTGGAAATTTTCCCATCCTGAAAATTTTCAAAAATTGGAAAATGGTTTGAAATTGAAAATGATCAATGTTGAAAAATTTGCAAAATTGGAGGGACACGAATAAAGATGATTACGGAAAAAATGGAACAGACGGGAATATGAATGTCATTGGCAATTACGGGCTCCTCGAAGTCGAAAAAGATGTTTTTTTTATTACAGCTCAGAGCGTCCTTTATAACTCCGTGCAGACGATTATTCCTGATCTTATCGATTTTGAATGAACCTGGAATATCATCGACACCCTTCGACGACTCTCAAGTTTTATATTCACTCGGGTATTACTCGATCATGAAATTGTTCTCTCGAGCGATTTTATTGGACCCTATCTTTTTCTTATTTTTTTTTCTCCTACTCGTTTGCGATTGATTTGTGAGTCAATTTGTTTGATAATAAAAGTTGATTGAGGGGATTCAACAAAATTTCATGTTGCTGCTCTTTAGGGATGACACTATTTCTTCATGTGTCTTTTATGATCTATGAGAAGGATTTTTCAAAAATATTCCGAGCTCCCAAACCCGTTTTTTTCATTATTCCAATTTTTCAAAATTCTGTGTTTTGTAATTTTTCCAATTTTTTTACGTTCCCCGTTTTTTCTCAAAGTTTCGCAAAATTTTTTTAGTGGTTTTAGAGTTCCGCTTTTGTTGAAATTTTAAGAAAATTTGGGAAAAAAATTTAAAAGGCGTCCTGGTAATGAGGAAAAAAAACAGAAAAATTGGAAAAGTTGGAGACTTTTGACAACTTGTAACAATTTGGAAGATCCGTAATTGAAAAAAACTGTTGGAAAAACTCAATGGAGCGGCAAACTGGGTCATTTGATAGGAACAATAAATCCAAAGTTGCATTTCAACAACGAGCCCACAGTTTTCCCACCGTAAATTTATTCAGCCGACTTACAAATGCGCATATATGATTCCTTTTCTGACACCTACTCCACGTAAATCCCAAGGAAAAAATTCCCTTTCGGAGATATTTTGTCCGATGGATTTAATATTCTTCCGGGGCATGAGAGGATGAATGAACACAAATTTGTTTATCGCTTTCTCACGAATTGATTAGCAAGTTCTTTTGCTCAGGGGCGAAAAGAGAATTATTTAACCTCTTCAGCTTGAAAGTTCAACATTTTTTATACAAGTTCTCTCCTTTTTCTTCAATCCCCCAATTGAGGTAGTGGATTAGGACTTTTCAAATTTTTCTTGTTTTCGGTTTTGAAAATTGTTGAGCTCTTCCAAATTTTCGAAATTTTCGCAATTTTCGCAACTTTTATTTTTTCCAAACTTTTGGAATTTTCTCAAAAATAAAAAACAATAGTTCCAAAGAATTTGAGTTTCTTAATAGGAAATTGTTGCAAAACCCTCAGCCTCCTCAATTTTTTTCCAGCGAGGGAAATGAGTTTTGAAGCGTTTTATGAACATTTTTATTATTCTGGAAGCTGACACAATATACTCGGGAAAATAATGTCAACTCTCCTGAACAGAAGTTAAGTGAAATTCTCTTAAATCCCCCAATCAAGTTTTATTATCAAACAAATTGACTCGCAGATCAATACAAAACGACTTGGAAAAGGAGGACGGAAATTATACGCTCCAGTGAGATCACTCCGGGGGACAATTCCGAACCGGAAATTCCAAAATTGGAAATTTCAGGAACTGCCCACTCTCAAAATCTTGAACTTTGCATTTTTTCTAAATTTTGATTTTTTTTACCGTCCCATTTTGCAAATTTCCAAAAAGCCAAAATTTTATAAACGCGGAATGTTTTTTGGATCCAACATTTTGACAATTACCCAACTTTGCAAAATTATGAGGCTTCCAAAATGACTTCTGTTTGTTAATTCCCCCAATTGTTTTGAATCCTTGAGCTCGCCGTTGAAACGCAAGCGTAGATTCATTGTTTGTAACAAATGACCCAGTTTTCAGCCCCATTGGGCTTCCGAAACAGTTTTTTTTCGGGGGGCGGGATGCAATCCGCTTGGGCGATTGAAACGAAGTACTCCTTTGTTTTCCACGTTATTTGAATGATGTAATATTGAAGGGACATAATTGGCGAGAATAATCATTGCTAATTGGGTTGTAACACCTAACAAGTAGTTAATGGGGAAATGCGGGCGTGAAATATGCAGACAAGCTCCCGTCAACTTCGTAAAGTCTTGAATAATTAATTCACCAGCAGATTCAATCTAAATTTCAAGTAATTGCGAATTTCAATTATCATTAACATGCCATAATAAATAAAAAAAAGTTCGAAAATTTCTGAAATGTTCATTTCCCAATTTTTCAAAACTTTGAAAAATTGTCTAAAATTTTTTCTTTTATTAAAAATGTCCCAACCACATGCACTGATAATCCAAAATACTTTTTCCTTCAACAACACTTTTCCACCTTGGCATGTAAAATTGATATAAATAGTGATTTTTTTTTTCTACTGCGCTGCACACAAGATTTTCCTGCAGACGAACGCATGAATAATTCCAATGAATAATATAACACGAGTCAGGCTGCATCCTTGCTGCGATTTCCGTCGTAATAATAATCGCCAGTGTTGAGGGGGTGGAAAAAGGGGGGTGGCTGGGTGGCAATGGCGTATTATACGAGAATCGGCTCCGCCATATAATATTCTGTACACTCTCTGTAGCGAGACGCATTGTGAACGCCAGTAAAATATGCAAAATTTATCGGGTCGTTTGCCATCCCCTCCCCCTCCACCCCCTCCTCGCCCCCTAGTCAGAGTATAAATTATCTCCATATATATTCCCCGACCAATATAACACCAATTGTTGAAATATCATTTAATCAAAACATGGGAGAAATATCAATTGCTTATCGCAAATTTAAAAAAAATAAATAATTTTTTTTTTTCAATCAAAATTTATGTTTTTTTTTTTTCGAAAAAAATTAATTCATAAATTTTTGCGTGGTACTATCCTGTTGCCATAAAAAACTGAGAATAATTTGGGAAATTTTGAAGTTTCATAAATTCAATTGCAACCGGAATTTACCCATATATAAACAAAGTGTCAAGAGATATAAAAATCACCCTCTACCCCCCCCCCCACCCCCTGCCCGCCTCTTTCCTATCTACGCTATCCTAGATGCTATCGATGTGCAGTAAAATTGACGAGCTGACAATCGAGATGCCAGCGATAAAATTCGGGTACATACGGAACAATAAACATTAGCGCATTGTGAACATTTGAGCCATCATCACGCCCGTCTGCATTTACCCATCGGGTCAGCATTTTTTTTTCGTCTACTCTTATACATCAATTTCGCGCGTGTGAAATAGAGGCGAAGTGTCAATCAAAGTGAAATATCAAGGCACGATTTTTTATATTTTTTGGAATATTTGGATACTGCCTTTTGAATTTTTGAAAATTGTGCATTCGCCAATTTTTTAGTTTTCAAAAATTTCAACAGGTTTAGAAATTTTTCTAACATAAATTTTTAACTAAAACTATTTTGATAAGTCGCTCTTAGTTCAACGACAAAACAAGCTTATAAAACGATGTCGTAATAATCCTGAATCATCCAAATAATTAAATGTGTCATCGTATGATTGCGCTGTAATTAAAATGCTGATTCAGAAAATATCGAAATTTCAAGAACTGATCGTTTCTTAATTGAAAACAGACCGAACGATTGCATAATACGTAAACAGAAAATTATGTTAAGTTTGTGCCATTCATCCGGTATCAATCATCACAAACTTCCGCAGTTCTGCTAATACAGTTGAAGAATTTCCGCGAAATACGCATGATAGGAGGCCCCAGAAATTGGCTGAAGGAAGAAGATATAAAAATGCTAATTGAGAGAATAAAAAAAAAATTGTGAGGAGCAGCAAATATCCACTTCATTAAATTCCTGTTGTTTTTTTCCTTCTTCTGCAGATGCTATGAACAGAGTCAAGGAACAGATGGAGGGGGGTCTCACAGGAATTGGAGGACTGGTCCCATGGAGTAAGATCCCGGAGGGCGCCAACTCGACTTCTACTACTAAGGTACAGTTCCACCTTCTTTTTACTTCACGTCTCTTCTTTTCTTTTCTTACCTCTCAAATCGCAAGAAAAGCGTTTCAAAAATTTTCGGGTATTTTTTTTTTCACTTTTCATCAATTCCCAAATTTTCTTTTTTTTTTTATTTCTCAAATTTCCTCCATGGTTAAAATTTCTCCAGGTTCTGAATGCCCCCATTTCGAAATTAGTTAAAACGGTGTAGTTGAAGAAATCCCATCCCCCATTTTTCCATCCTTACAAATCATAGTAACGCTCACAACTCAGTTGCGCCCCCGCCCCCTCCCAAAAATCTGGAATTCCCACTTTTTATCCCTAAAATGTTGGCTCGTTTCCTCGGCAATTACGACTCTATTTTATTTCTTTGCTTTTTTTTCGCTCACCGTTGGATATTTCGTTTAATACAGAAAATTTCCCGGCGTCACGCGATATCACTGATCCTATTTATTTTTTCTATTTTCCTCTTTTTTTTTCCGCTCCTTCTACACTGTGCTCGGTTGTGTTACTTTCCTGAGTAAGTAGAGAGGCTCTCTCCTATTTCGTTTTTTCTTTCACATCGTTCTCCTTTTTCTCCCACCCCCTCTTTTAATTCTCACTCACGTTGCAACACAGTATTTTCGTTTGTATGGCACTCGATGAGTCCTTTGTACAATCGAGAATTATGATATATAGTTTGTATGGGTGGGCAGGGGAGGGGACATAATCGGACACGGGAGTGAAATGGACTACGTGGAACAGTCCGTGGCCCATGTCCCATTATGGCCCACATGTCCCATTATGGCCCACATGTCCCATTATGGCCCACATGTCCCATTATGACCCACATGTCCCATTATGGCCCACCTGCCCCATTGTGACCCACCCGTCCCATTATGGCCCACATGCACATATGTCCCATTATGACCCATCTGTCCCATTATGGCCCACACACCCCTCATGGCCCACATGTCCCATTGTGTCCCACCTGTCCCATTGTGTCCCGCTTGTCCCATTATGTCCCACCTGTTCCATTACATTCTACTTGCCCCATTATGCCCCACCTGTCCCATTATGCCCTCTGCCTCACTATGTAGCACTATATAACTAGCTGTCAACATATTGATCAATTCAATCTCTATCAATTCAAACAAAAAGCGATATAATCATAAAAAGAATTTATAAAATTCTAATTCAAAATTGTATTTTATTCCTTTTTTGTGGTCTTTCAACGTTTCCTCATGTTGCAATAGAGTATTTTCGTTTGTATTGAACTAGACCCGATGAGTTGTTTTTATAAACGAGAAGTGTGTCGAAACGCTGGGGATCTGTAGATCGAATTTTTAGTACGAACAGGAACAGAGACTGATTGGCGGACATCCCATGTTATTATTAAAGACTTTTTTTCTCACCGAAAAAAAGTGAGGGAAAAAAAACTGAGAGAATGGGTGGTAGACTGTGAAGAGAAGAAATAGCGGGGGAAAAACTGTGAAAGGGGCTGACGTCAAAGGAAATTCTAATGGATTTTTATCGATTTCCCGGAATTTTAGGGATGATTATGGAATATAAAGTAGGAAATGAATTTTAATAAATTGAGGTAAAACAAAAAATTCGAAAATTCGAGATTTTGTCAAAAAATTAGAAATAGTTTTTTTTAATCTGACCTCAACTTTTTTCTCTCTAAGCGTTGCTATTTTATTCTGGAATTTATAGTGAAGTTGTAAATCAATTTATTCATTTCGATATTTGGAAATATCGAACATTCGAAATATGGAAGAAGTTGAAAATTTTCAAAGCATTTAACAGACATTTTTACCACTTTATAAAATTTGAAAAAAAATTCTCTCTCTCTCTCTCTCTTTCACACACACACAGCAGACACACAAATCAGAATTTAAATTAATTAAAATTGTGAAAAAAATTGGCTAATCAAATTTGGGTGATCCATTTGACAGGTCATCGATGGTCACGTGGTTACCGTCAATGAAACAGTGTACCAGGGTGAAAATGGCGATGCATTTTTCCGCATTCGAGTTGTGGATGTCCAGCCCCAGGATAACAGCACCACTGACGAAGAAGGTGGTGAAGTGACTGATAAGCCCGCGACTGATAACGCGACAACCACATCAACCCCGTCCGAGGTCGAGACAACAACAGCAGCTAGGAGCGTTGAAACTGTTGAAGATACCGGCAACAACGAAATACCAACTGAGACACTTAAAGCCTAAAAATCTACGTTATTATTATTACCAATATTATTATTATTTAATTTTAATGTTTATTTTCATTAATTCAGGTGAAAGAAAACTTGTTTTGATCCACGAAAAGGCGATTTTTAAATAATTATTATTTCCGTCTTGTTTTGACTTTTGCTTATCATTTTGTCGTAAACTTTTTGCATTTTTTTCAAATTTTGGCAGCTTCAAAATCTTTAAATTTTTTGTCTGTTTGCAAGTTTACCTGTTTTGAAAATTTTTATTCTTTAACGATTATGAAATTTAGAAATTTTATTATTTTTTGAAAGTTTAAATTGCATAGAAGAACTTGTATTTCTTTTATGGGAAGTCTCAGAAGTTATGTTTCGATTATTCCTCATCAATTATTGAGGAATTGTTGATGATTATGTATTTTTAATTACGCATACGAAAATCGTTGATAGTTAAGAATTCCATTCGAATTATTGAAGTTGTGAATTCATATGATTATGATTAGTATTGTATCAGCAGTGATGATTTTTTTTTCTATTTCCATGAACTTGTGATAAGTCGTTAATAAATCTGTGAGATATTTAATTTCATCGTTTCATTGATTCATCCTGGCCATCTCTCCAATTACGCATAGGATTGGAACGATCCTTTTTATAGGGCCGAGAAATTTGAACTGTCTGTGACATTCGAGAAATTCGTCATTCGTTTGAATTTCAGAAAATTAAAAATTCCAAAAACTTCGGAAATTTTCAAAAATTTGAAACTTCCAAAAAATTCGAAATCTCCAAAAAGGTCAAAATTTTCAGTTTAAAAAAAAAATCACAAAAGTATACGCATAAACACACACACACAGACACAGACAAGGGTTACAATTTTGTCGCGTTTTCTAAAAAAATGTTTCATTTTCCAGAAATTTTCTTCCTCTATTCATTTATTTCACTTCTCCTATTTTTGTAAACAACTATACATGTTACACAATCACGTGTATAAATATAAATGAAACAGTATTACAAAATGTTATGCAATTTTTGTTACAAAAATTGGACGGATTTATATTTAGTCATCTGATGTGATAAAAAATGAAAAAAAAATGGGTTTTTTCGCTTCAAGCTGTTGCACATTTCTTCCGCTCTCTTATGCAGATTTTTTCTTTTTATTTCACTTAGAGTGGAAAGGTGTCGGGGCCTGAGGCGATCGCAGACTTTCAGAGTTTGTTGGTTTAAGGATGTAATGGAAGTCTTGAAAAAATTGTTTCTGCAATGCACACTAAAAAATTTTGTTGTTTTTTCTGTTATTCTATGGGTAATAAACGTCTGACGAATTATTATTTTCTTTGAAAGAAATTTCCAATCTCAAAAACTCCAAAGATTTCAGAGAGCGCAAATTTCCAAAGATACCAAAGTGCGAAAATTTACAGTATTGCAAATTCTGCAAATTCTAAAACGCGGTTACTGAAAAATTATTTTAAAAACTTTTGACAGGAAATTAAATTTTCGACAAAACCTTCACTACATCCCCAACTTTGCTGTTTTATCAGTATTTGAGCTTATTGACATTTTGTGAATTTTCTGAAATCACGAAGATTAGAGGGAACGCAGAGTTTTGTCGATGTGACGTAATGTTGTCTCTGGAACGGCGTCCGTCAGGGCCCGACGGAATCCGTCACATCTTGAGAGCCTCTTAAACATGGATTTTGCATAATTTCTGGAAGAAAGGAAAAGTTAGTTCAGTACTTGCAGATTGCAGTTGCTTATATGATAATGAGCTACCTCGCATACATATATACTATGCTATATATATGTTGCCAATTTTGAAAATATTTGTTTGTACTTCAAAAATTTGGAAAAAACTGAAAATTTTGTCAAAAATCATAAATCTTTCAAATTTCAAGTCTTGACTATTCCGAAGACCTCAAAAAATTCCGAAGATCTCGAGAATCTACAAAATTTATAGTCCCATGAAAATTCCTCAAGATGTTCAGAAATTTCCCATAATCTCCGAAAATTGTCAAGAATCTCCCGTGACTTTCCTGACTCCTACATCTCAGATGAATACCTCAGGCTTTATGATCCTTGACCTACCTGGCATCTAAATTCCCATCTCCTAGAAGCTTTGCCCCAGCCCCCAGCAATTTATCCCTGACATCCCTGGGTAGACTCATGACAACATCAGCCCCAACCCGATCGACGATCGACGCCAATAATCGAGCAGTTGCTGCCCGTACCACCGCATTCTGATGACTGCAAAAACGAGATTTATCATTGGATATATCATTAGGGTGAATTCCATATGGAAGTTATAAATTCTCTCAAATCCAACGTACACAGACACACATATACATAACTATAGACAAGCGTATACTCATGCACGCTGACCCGCCCAGGGACTTGGACCATCCTCCCACTCACCCACCCACCCTCCCACCTATACTCACCCACCCACCCGCTTATACTCACCCCCTCACACCCACCCACTCACACCCACCCACTCTCACCCACCCACGCACGCACGCACACCCACACACCCACCCACACACCCACTCACACTCACACACACGCACACTCCCCTCACCCACCCAACCACCCACCTACACACCTACCCAGCCAGACACTCACTCACCCATCCACTCACGACACCTTAAACATACAGTGTGATTGAGCTCCCTTAAATGGCGCCAAAATGTTTGAAAAATGATGATGTACCTGGCACCACGATGAACAATAACGGCTATGGTTTTATGGGGTGGAAGGTGTTCAATCATGCGATCGAGGGCTGAGTTGCTGTCGGCTCTGAGAAATTTGTTAGTGTCAGCTGTTCTCTGTAGTAGGGGCCCCGCAATATCATCCAGTTCCTGAAGTAAAGAATGAAAAATTCATGACATAGATCAAGGTGAAAAAATCGACAATTATTATGGGGCAAGATATGGGGCAAGTCATGAAATCAGGTCAAAATTGAGAAACATTTTTTTAAGATCATTTTGATGACGAAAAAAATGACGCAAAATTTGAAATACTTGAACGAGAAACAATCCTTTGAAAAACCATAATTCCATGAGAAATACTACTAGAGAAAAACAAAATAGTTATGCACTTCTGTCTGAAAAAGCTCGTCTAAACAGAACCACTGTTCTTTCCCTAGAAGCACTCATATTACATTTATTTTCTTTTTCTTTGTAAAGCACTCAACATATCATATTTTATTCAATTCGATTATGTCCATTTCCATGTATGTCACATCGAGTGAGGAGGGAATTCTGGCAATTGTCACATTTCAGCTTTCCGTTTAATCCCGCAGTGATACCAATTATTTTATCCTAGATATTTAAAACATTCCATCGAATTCATTTACGTAAGATTGTGGCTAATTAGATTTTCCAGCTATCGATGCTATCTATGTGAATTATTATTTTTTTTCAAGGAATAGATTATTCAATTTCTACATCTCGTTTATTCTTATTTATAGAATTCTTCTGTATTCCCCAGATTTCGTATGGAATTTTTCGCAAATTTTTTTTACCCAATTTCTGGGAAAATTTCGCTTTGAAGTTTTTACTTGAAAAATTTTCTTCTGGGACAATTTGCCATTGACAATTTTTTCAATATTTTTTTTAGAGAATTTATTTCGACATTATTGTTCGCGAAATTTGAGGGTTTGCGAGTCGCGGGATCCAAACTAAAAATCTAATCATTATTAATTAGTGTTTACCTGATCGATACAGCGAGCTTTCGAAGTGAATACATCGCCGGCGGCGAGGCAAGCGGTTCGAGCTACTTGAGATCGCAGGTTTCTGACATGACGACCTAGAAGGCGTCCCACCGTTCCCGCGGGACAGCTGTCCAACTGCTCCGGCTGTTGCCTGGCTATCGTCGACAGCGATTTTAGACCTCTGATAGTCATTTCCCTACAAGAAGAACAAAAATTGGCGCCAAAATTTCACAAAAGACAATGTATTTAGAAGACAATTGGAAGAGATTAAAGTTTCAGCAAGTTCCCTACTCCCCTCTATTATCCAAAATTGCACTAAAATTTACCAGTCATTGCTCTCCAACTGTGAAATGCACTGGACAGTAACTGGTTTAGATCTTCCCGGTGTCTTCTCCACATGACCACCGACGTTTGCAATTTTCTTCGCCCCAGGACGTGATTTTATGCGACTACGTGGAACTCGAGATGGTAATCTCTTGGTGGTTTCAATCTCATGGATTTTAACGACATCTTGGACCACTCCATTCTCACTCTGGGGTGTACTTTGCCGCTGGACTTTGCTGATGGTAACAACGTGAATCTCAGGGGTCTTGGGAAGCTCCGTGAAACTCTCACTCGTTGCCTGAAATTTCATTAATCAATGACAATGTAATTATTCGCGGTTCCAGCTCCTTGGAATTGGGATTTTTTCATCATTGTAGGCTACACAATATGTTCCTTGCATTGATTGGAAAAAATCGCAATTTCATTCAAACTTTTTAAGAAAAAATGTGCTTTTTTTCTTTTTCTTTTTTTGTTGAAATACTGACCACAGTAACTTGCTCGGTGGTGACGTCAATGGTTTCTGGACCCTCGAAAGTCCGTGAGATTTGAAATATTGATGCGGAAGTGGTTTCATGGTCGTGTGGCTGACGGTAGTCAAGGGCTTGAAATGCTGGCTCTCGATACTCAGCTGTAGTTGCACGTGAATGGGGCCGTGAAACGATTATGGATAAGGAATTAACGGCACTGGCTTTCTTATCATTATCCACAGATGATGATCGTCCCTCTGGAGTTGGCTCTCGATAATCCGTCTGCTGGAAGTGTGTCTTTGTTTCGGGGTAAATGGAAGACCTCACCCGCGACTCAATATCTATCTTAAGTTCGGTCGAGTATCCTCGATCAAATTCCTGGAATGATCCCAACATTGAATGTAAGTTCTGAAAAAATTGTTATCAGTTGGTCGTGTAAAAGATTGGGGGGGGGGGGGGGGGGTGGGGGGAATTTTGTAATGGAATTTCGTTATCTCTTGCATCCAATTTTTGATTAATGGCTTAATTTCTTGGCAATTGGTTTAACATACTAATGATATGTCCGGGCCGTCCTGAGTGTCAGTACCAACGCTCTGCTGATCAAAGCCAATGATCCCATTAGTACGCACTGCACTCCCAATTATCCTCGTCGTCGAGTCCGTCGAGTTAGTCTCGTTCGAGACAACTGAGGAAGCCGACGTTGCCAGTCTCACAGGCTCACTCTTATCATCACTGTCATTATCACGCCCCGAGTTCGAACTTTCCTTATCCGTTGATTCTGCTCCACTCGATAGAACCGTTATAGGTGCCTCGGGAGAAAAAATCATGTTATGAAAAATGCCACCAGAAAATAGAGACATCACCCCACTAGGAGAGTGGCTCAGCAAAACGTTTGGAATGTCCCAATGGAATGTTGGGACAGTGTCCCAGTACAAAGTTCGTACAAAATTCCAAGAATGGCACAGGTTCCCAATTGAAAGTTGTGGCCGTGTCCCAATGGAACTTTGGGACAGTGTCCCAGCGACACATTGGGACCGTGTCTCAGTGGACCGTTGGGACAGTGTCCCAATGGACCGTTGGGACAGTGTCCCAGTGGAATGTTGAGACAGTGTTTCAGTGTAACATTGGGACAGGGTCCCAATGGAACCTTGGGACACGGTCCCAATGAAACGTTGGGACAGTGTCCCAATGGAAGACGGAGACATAGTGACACTTAAGAAAATCGGATTGTCAATAATACGTTTATGTTCGATCTGATGAATATAAGGCGCATGGATATACATCGCATAACGAGAAAAAATATAACAACTAATTACCTGATCTATGGAATTTCGTCTCGATGGATTAGTCTCGTTAGTGATCACGTCGAATGACTTTTTGCCAAATCCATCCTCCCCTACAACTCCATTTTCCTCTTCACTATCGTTATCAATGATCCTCGTCTCAATCTCTGTCTGATCGACTCCGTTATTGGACGAGTCACTCGATCCCTCGAACAGCACATGATCGATACCTTTTTGGGGGTGGTGGGACAATTGAATTACTTCAGAAATTGAATTACTCCAGAAGCGTATACGAGAATAAATCGAATCAATCTGGCTACCCCTTTTCCAACCCCTGCTTCTTGCACCCATTTACTGAGGCCTTTGTCGTTAAATCCCAAGTTCTGGGGATGCCTAACTCACTTTATTCTATTTGAGGAGGAAACTGTGTCTACGCTTTGACGGCTTAATTGTTATTATTATTATTATTGAAGGGTTAATGGCAGAATTCCGAGTAGCGCTGGAGTAAGGGTGGCATTGAGCGGTTTTTAAAATTTTGTATATTAGAACTTTTTGGATTTTTCACAAATTTCGCATACTCCAAAAATTTCAAAAAATTCAGAAATGTAAAAAGAATCAATTTGTAAAATTTCGAGAAAAACAATTAAATTTTCAAAAATGATTTTTTTTTTAATTTAAAAAAAGGGACTTTTTTAACGTTTTACGCCTGTAAAACGTGAATAAAAAAATTATTTCGTTTTCCGATGTCCTGCAGGTCTGTGTTAAGTCGTGGAGGCCGTTGGCTGGGTCGTTAGACTTGACCAACACGATTTTATCGATTGGATGAAAACACGTAAAGCTCTCCGCCGCCCCCTCCCCCTCCCCCGCCCGCAGGAATCGTCTCGGTTGGAGCCAAAGCACTTGTGTGTGTACATATGCCGGAGGTTAAGAACCTCACGCTCCACTTTGTCCTCCACATGCATGGACGAAGGGTGGGAAAGGGTTGACCACAGCCTCGTCATAAACAAATTTGCATTCATTATGGAGAAAAATGATAAGTGTGAGGAATGCCACCAACCACACGGAGCTTTCATAACTATCCGACCATTCAAGATATTTTAAATTTTCAGACCATTGATTTTGAAAATGTTTGTAATAATTGTCAGAAAAATTAGAAAAAAATTTCAAAGCTTTTCGAAAATGTTCGAAAATTCTGAGAAAAAAATTTTCCAATTTTTGGGAACCTTTCGAATAAGTTGTTCAAAATGTTCAGAGTATGCAAATTATTGTATTGGATTGAGGGTTGGAGCAAAGCTTATGTGCCAGACATATCGTGAGGTACTCAATTAACATTAGAGGTCGATCTGATAAGAAAATTCTGATGAATTTTTTACCTGAACATTGAGACGCCTGATCGCTGTGGGTCTCGATGTGATAAGAATTCGATTGAGCTGAGACGTAGTGGTTAATGTCATTCTCCTCCTCTTCCACATTATTTTTGTCTCTGGAAAACAATTTCAACAAATATAGACCGCGACTATGGAGGAGCAAAAGGATTGGGCAATGGCAGAACCTTCAAAATATAAGAAAATATATTATGTCGAATTATTTAAACACAAACACATTACCGGAAGAGCGTTCAAAGAAATGAAGCGATACATGACTCACGCTTGTAACGTAAATTTTCCCGGAAAAATCGATTCCCAGAAAAAGAAAATTAAATAGAAAAAATAGACAAAATTGTGTATTCATTATCGCCCGTAAAACGTCAAGTTCTGGAAAGTAATTGGGTTTATATAGATGGAGTGTGCATGTTTAAAAAAAAAGAAAAGTAAAAAAAACATGTATGAAAAGTACTTGAAAGGTTCAGAATTTCGATTTTTTTTTCAACTCCAAAAATTTTCCACAATTCCAATATTTCTCAAAAACGTTAAAAAATTCTCATTCAAAAAATGTGAACTTGCAAAAAAAAAATTAGTGAAGATCGACGAAAATTTTGATTTTAACAAAAAGCACATACATGGACTCGGCGCTCTGATTCAACCTCAGTGCAATAACTGGTGTAGCCATTCTCCCAATATCACTGGTAATTGATACATTATCAATAACTTTTTCCACCCCCACAGACTGCCTACGCCTGAATGCACACGGACAACAGCGAAATGCACTCTTAACAATTTCCGCATTACCGCAATTGAATCCGTTAACAAGTGGTTTAACATTGTCCTTGTTAACACTGGGCCAAACACAGTATTTCAAAATCATTTCAACTCTTTTATCGCTCTATTGACTCCTGCTTCATTATCTACTTACAAAAAAAAAAAAAAACAATACATGCCTCAAATCATTTTTTTTAGAAAAATTTTGAACATTTAATTCTCCCAAAAATTTTGCGTTTTGAAAATTACGAAAAATTTCTAGTATTATTTTTCATCTTAATTTTTAATTTTTTCAACATTTTTCATTGATTTTTCATAACAGGTGGTCAAGCGTCGTCCTTCGCAACACGACCCAAACACCTCGAACAATTTGAAATTTTATAATGCCTCGTTAAAAGGCATTTATAAAATTCAATGATTAGCGCGTTCCCACCCACGGTTTATCCAAAACGTCTCACACATTCAAAATTGTCCGCCCTGATGTTTTCCCCTAATTAATCATAGGCAAAAATTGAATCATCTCCAACTGCCCCAATCATCCTGCTCTTCCACTCGTACGTCTCGAAATTTACAACAATATCCCCACCATATTTCAATCACTTTTAATCAATCTAATTGCCCCGAAATTGCTCCCTTGAACTGATTACTCCCATCAATTTTAATAATTTAATGTAAAATAATTTAATTAAAATTGTCACTGTACGTGCAATTAATTAAATGGCAAAAACATTGTAATGGCAATGTCGGGGGAGTTAGCTTCACTATTCCCGACATATTCACGAGTACTAAAGCCACGCACCACTGTCCAATAGCCCGCATAGGGCTAAAACTCAACGCTGACCAAGCCGATATGGGGGGGAAAAATAACCCCCACAACCGCCCACCGCGCACTATACGCTTTTACCTTTCCACATTACCCCCCTCCCCCCCCACTTCACGCTACTTTCCCCTTCTTGCATGGTACTTGAAATGTTTTAACACCAGTACGGTATAATCAGACTGTGTAGGTTTTTTTATTGGGGGGCGGAATTCCGAAATGAGTGGGTGGGGGAGGGGGGGGGGTCGTGCAGTGGGCTTGAGATTTTTTTTGATGATTCAAAGTCACAAACTTAGAACTGAACAACCATATTCTATTTTTTTTTAGGAAGAAGACCAATCGGAAAAAGGGGGGGCGGGAGGGGGGGGGGGGGAGTACACTGGTGCTGATAATTAATTTTTTGTTTTTTTTTTTAAACCATTTTTTGGGGATTTTTTTTTTAGCAGAGGAAGGGGGGAAGTGGGAGGGGCGGGTGAAAGACGTTCACTTGGACAATTTTTTAGGGGTTTCCTCGAGTTTCCGGCTGTGTGCACTCGACTGCCTTCGTAATACGTCAATTCTGGGTTTTGTTGTGGTATGAGTGCGTGCTAGGCGAATCCCATGAGTGACCAGTGGTCAATGGAAGGGGGTGGTATTTTTTTCAACAAGATAATCAATATCTACGAATTCTGTACATGTTCTGTGCATGGAAAAACTTGCGGTCGACTGCCTAGAGGGATGGATGTTCAACGGGCTATATCTCTCTAATTATGAGAGTTACAAAAAAAGTCATTTGACGGAAAATGTGCAGTATCATGTGAGGAATAACTTTTGTTCTACATTTTTTTTCGTATCTCTAAGGGTTCTCTCGCTGGTCGTTCTGGAGCGATCGAAAATGGTGACAGAAAAAAATTGAGCTTGGGAAAGAATTCACCAAGTACTTCCGGTTTTTGAGGAACTGCAGAAAGTTCTGATTCTTCGTAAAATAGAAGTGGGAGGATATGATGAGCAGAATGGAAAAAATCGGATGCATCCATAATCTGAATGGATGACTGAATGTTTACTCAATAGTTTCAAACTTCAGAGGAACTCTCCGGAAATCCCGAGGGGACGATTTCCAAGGAGGAATAGATTGACAAGTGTTAGACTAGCCAACTCGGAACTATCCGACCCCGCTACATTTCCTGCAACCTTCACACCCTCACCAAATTCACATTTTGCGAGATAGAAAATGCAGCGATACCAAAAGAAAAATCCTAGGGAAATCAGAAAAATTCTAACAAATTGATTCAGAAATTCTAGAAAATATTTGGGAGTTTTCGAGCATTTTTCGAAAATTCTATAAAATTTTCAGACATTCCCAAAAATTTAGGAATTTTTGGAATGTTCTCAAATGTACGGAATTTTGAAATTTCCCAAATTTTTGACAAATTGCGCCCAATCTACTTCAGGAAAGTTGAAAGTCCTGGAAGTGGAGCTGAATGACAAGTGTCAGACTGTCCAACTCGAAACTATTGCACTACAATCCCCATCGCCGCTCAGTCCTGTCCCAAATCGATATTCCCCGATGGAGGAAACTCTTGGCGGTTTGGTTTCCTCCATGGTGAGCCGCTCAAGTCGGGTTAATGTAGTGTGCGGGTAAATTATTCAGTGGAGGGTAACGCGAGATAAGAGAACGGGGGATTCAAAATCTAATGGTCCCGCATGCTATTCGGTTAACATACATGTATATATCCAACATTTTTCTCTATTTGTTTCATACACATTTAACCTTCGATAAGTTTCAAAGTCCAATTCGCGATAACAAATATTTATTTGTCCTCAACTTTTTCTGTTTTAAACTTTTTTTTCTTGCAAATTTTTCAATTATCAAAAAATTGGAAATTCTGGAAATTAGAGAAGTTTTTTTAATTTTTTGCATCATTTGCATTTTTAAAATTTCGAAAATTTTTGATATGCCAAGTGTTGGGGCTAATTCCATACAATGTCTGGCTACTTAAAAAATTGAACGCTCGTTAGAATAATGATAAACTTTTCGCCGATACTTGTGTTTACCCCAATGTACTTGAACTACGCAAATGGGCACAACTCTAGGTATTTGGAACCTTGAATTTGCCCTCAATCGGCTTTAGCCTCGTTAATTCATGAATTAATCAGCCTTGGGGCACTTTCAATAATTACAAAACCAGTCTCGCTGACAAATATCAAACCCCAAATACTGAATAATCAATTAGCGAAGTGACCTTCAATTAGGTGGGATGACGTGCAAAATTATTTCCCTCTTCATCTTTCTCAGCTTTTCCAACTTCGGTTTGTACCTCAAAATGGTCAACTTGTTCCCCAAAAATTCTCTCCAATCCTCGCAAATTGAGGTAATTTTTTCAATCCAAAAAAAAAATTGTTGCTACTTTTCTAAGGCTCACAAATTTTCCCAATTTTTTTTTTTCACCGTTTTCATAATTTTTTTTCAAACTTCCTCGAAGTGCTTCACAATTTTTCTTCTTTTTACCAATTTTTATTTATGCTAAAAATAAAATTTATAAGAATCTACTTTCAAATAAGATCTCGATACCAATTGACCCAGTTCCTCATCAAAATTCCCCAAATTGTAATCTCAATTTTATTTCACATGCTGAGGGGTAAGAAATGCGTTGAAAACTGTGTTTTGGACTACTTTGTTATCGCACTTTCGATCTTGACACGCGATAGTTATTCCGGGGGGTGACTGGTCGATGAATCATGGAAACGTTGAAGTTATCCAGATGTCTGTCATGTATAAAAAATTTCTTTCTCTTCTTGGTTTTTAGAAAAGAAAAAATTAGAGCCTCCACATTTCTACTCAAACAAGACTTGTATCTCCAGCCTAAATTTACATTCTCACTTCATAGTCCTATTACACATCTGGACCAATCTTTTCACCAAGTTGACCAATAGTTGGTACAGCAACCGCAATTTTGTAATCTACAATTGCTATCCACTTGATACCGATGTGTCGGGCAATTGTAGGTGTTGCTGTGGCTGCGCCTGTAGCGGTGGGTAGCCGTAGGTGGCTATGGGTGGTTGTGGGTAGCTGTGGGTGACTGGGGGTAGCTGTGGCTGGCTATGGGTGGCTGTGGGTGGCTGTGGGTAGCTGTGGGTGACCGGGGGTAGGTGTAGGTGGCTGGGGGTAGGTGTAGGTGGCTGGGGGTAGGTGTGGGTGGCTAGGGGTAGCTGTGGGTGACTGTGGGTGGCGGGGGGTAGCTGTGGGTGGCTGTAGGTGGCTATGGATGACTGTGGGTGGCTGTAGGTGGCTGTGGGTGGCTGTAGGTGGCTGTGGGTGACTGGGGGTAGGTGTAGGTGGCTGGGGGTAGGTGTGGGTGGCTGGGGGTAGCTGTGGGTGACTGTGGGTGGCGGGGGGTAGCTGTAGGTGACTGTGGGTAGGTGTGGCTGGCTGGGGGTAGCTGTGTGTGTATGTGTGTAAGAGAGTGGGAGTGGGACTGGCAGAGGATGTGGATGTCAGTGTGGAAGTCGGAGTAGATGGACCTATGGATGCGGATGAGGGTGTGGAAGTGTGTATGGGTATGGGCCCAATGGATCACACTCATTCAGCCCACTGGCCTCATTTTTTTCTTTTCTTTCCTTCTTTTTATGAAAATAACTCACCTCATACTAGTAGGTGTATCTGATCGGAGAGCTCTCGATTCTATCTCTAGAACCTGGGAAAAAGCCGGATTTGTCGAGGCCGAATGTGATAAACTGTTGCGTCTCGACTGAATCTTTAACAATTTCAATTAATTCCATAAAAATCGACTGTTTAGTGAATTCAGGGAATAAACTCATCACATTTCTTTGAAATATCCGAAGATTTTTGAATTACACATATTCAAAAAATTCCAATCACCTCAATTTCAAAAAGACGGGGACAGTTTGAAAATGTCACCATTTTCTCATGAGGAGAATAAACTGTTTGAAGAAGAGAATAAAAATGGAACATATACTTTTGAGAATTGCGAAAAATTTAGGAACACAAAATCTTGAGTTTTCATTTATTAATTAAAAAAAATGCAAAAATTGATGTGATATTTTTCCCTCAATTCCAATAAATTATCATTGGCCAATTAAATACTCACTGAAGTAACCGCTTCCTCAGGCTCGACTGAGTTTCTTACGCTGCTTCTACCTCTTCCATAATGGTACGCTGACTGGTACCTTGATTGATAAATACCACAAAGCAGACAGAATATTAAGTTGCGAATGAAAAAGAGATCATATTCTTTCATAATTTTCATTTCCAATTGTGCACTGCACAAAAGGAACTCTCAAAGATTTTGAAGCTTCAGGAGTGATTTCTGGGCTACGCAAGTTGTATAATACCTACCCTTCTCGAATGGGCGAATTGCCCTTATAGGGCCCTCCAGAGCGATCCTCAGATGTTGGTCGAGATGGAAATTTAATTCTGTCGCTTCTGTATCTTCTCGAAATCTGAACAAAAATAGTGTTGTCATTAGTCGATTTCGTAGTATTATTGACCGAAGCCACCCCTCCCCCTCCCACATCGAATTGGGTTTCCGTCCAGCCTAACGTTCTCATGTTATGAATGTCACCGATAACTTACGCAAAAGTGATGTATATGTGTGTGTGTGTGTGTGTGTGTGAGTAGGTGGGTGAGTGGGCGGGTGGGTGGGTGCTGTGTGAGTGGGTGGGTGGGTGTCTCTGTGAGTGGGTGGTTAGGTGGCTGGGTGGGTGGGTGTGTCGGTGTGTGAGTGGGTGGGCGGGTGTGTGAGTGGATGGGTGGGTGAGTGGGTGGGTGGTTGTGTGAGTGGATGGGTGTGGGAGAGGGTGGGTGTGTATGTGTAAGTACGCACGTGTCCGCAGAAAAATAGTTTCACTTTAATATATAGGTTCAATCGCGAGAACGATTAAATTTACGAAGAAAAATTTTAGACACATAGAGAGTCCATCCAGAAAAAAGGAGATATAAGGTTGACCTAGAGCCAAGGAGATATCATCCTCAGAAGTCTACTACTTCTCCCAACAAATTGCATTTTTTCCCCCTTCTATTTTAACTAGGAAAGAACCACTTGGCAACCATACCTCAGACTCCCCAGCATCCGCGAATCTCGACTCAGCTGACATATGTGGTGCAGATGAGGGTGGGTTGTCGTCTACCGACGCTTGACGTCGTCGACGTTGATAAGCCGTGCTGTGTCTGACGACAATGTGACGGTCCATGAATTGTGGCACTGGTATACGCGACTCAACGCGGACGTCCTCGCGACGCTCCGCGTAAATTTGGTCCATTCTTCTGTGAAAATTCTCCTCTGTCTTGCGTTGCTTCATAATCACGTCCTTATCGTTTTTCAGCAATGACGAATTCAGGGGCTCTTGGTAAGAGCCAACGGGGGTCCCTGGGGGCGATACGAATGGACTGTACGCGACGTCCAGACGTGATCTTAGACCGCTTGCTTCTGGGAAAGAAAAAGGAAAGAATTGAGGATACCCCGGTGGAAATCCGAGCGACAGATTGTTTCAATTTATGTTGTACAATGTTAGAATATGACAGAATGGGTCACAATTGAATTCCACAATCTGTCGTAAAATTGTCGATAATCTGTCAAAATTAAATTACGTAATGTGTCATGAAATTCTTGACAGACCATGACAGAGTTTCTTATAATCCGCTGCAATCTGTATGGAGCTTCGAGTGTGTCAGCAACGGTCAAAAGATGACTTATGAGATTCCATGACTGACATAAAATCATATGACATCATAAAATGACATTCAATTCAAAAACTTTTTTGTTTGTGAACAGTTCAAAGCTTGCCACATTTATAAAAAATTTTCTCCAACTTTTGAATAGCTGTCCAATGACCTTTCACATTTTTCAGAACTTATAGTTACTGAAGTATTGACGAGAAAATGGTTGGTATTTTACCTATAGATATTGGAGAGTCGTTTCCGTAGGCGTCTTCAATTTCCTGGGAGTTTTGCCCCACCTGAAATATAGAATTAATTAGTGGTTAAATTAATTGCAAGGTGAGGAGCATGATCCATGTTCAATGGGACCCTGATTGTGCTTATATATTGTGCTTACTATCTCTATTAATGTTTAAAATTTCGGGATTTTTTTTTCCATTTTCGAAATCATTTTAATTTTTGAAAATCAAAAAATGAAAAGAAAAATTCTTTTGATCAAATTCATCTAGCTTGAATTTTCTCAGTATGGTAATCCCCAATTTTTTTAAATTGGGAAATTTTGAAAGGTTGGAAATGTTGAAACCATGATGAATCGTAAATGTCAAATTGTTTCTAACCTGATGTGGTATCAGCTAATCGAAATATTGAATCTCTCCATTAACCAGGCTTGATTAAAATCTCAGGGGCCACTTAGCGATTGGCGGGATTTTTGAAAAGAGGCGGATGGGTGGTTTATTCGGGATTTTACTCATGGTGATGGGGTGAAGAGGTATAAATGGTAGATGGAAACGAATAAACAATCTACGAATGCTTACTTTGTCGGGTGGAATGAGCTGCCATGCAACTGGGCGTTCGCTTTTCGAATTAAGACCGACACCTACAGCAACGAAATTTGGCCTCGATGGAGAACTCTTTCCTTGCTCATTTCTGAAATAAATTAATTATTGTTACAATATTTTTTTCGACTCTTGGCCTTTGGAGCTTTCGAAATTGTGGCTTCTCCTAGATTTCATTTTTTTTTATTTTTCTAATTTCAGAATTTTTTAAGATCTTAGCTTTGACAATTTTGAAGTTTTGAAATTCCAAAAATTTTCATACTTTGTATTTTTTTATTTTCTCTTCAATTTTTGGGTATTTAAGATAATTACAAAAAAAAAAAAGAAAATTGTCAGAGAATTTTTGGAATTTCGGAAAATTGGAGAATTTTTGGATTTG
Source organism: Asobara japonica (assembly GCA_026005395.1). Taxonomy (NCBI): domain Eukaryota; kingdom Metazoa; phylum Arthropoda; class Insecta; order Hymenoptera; family Braconidae; genus Asobara; species Asobara japonica. Next base: position 455,939 of record BQMI01000527.1, read on the forward strand.
CACATGTGATAGGTTTTTGGAGTTAATAAAAAAATTAAGGAATAGTTATTTTCAATTTCTGACACCCAATTTTTGGACCAATTACTTGTTTTTGTCGAGTCCAGCCTTTACGTTCGGTGGAATTATCTGTCCTCGTGCTCTTCCAGTTCCTGGAGATACTGATCCACTTCCAGCAACAATCCAATCGACATCTGGACCTGAAAAATTTAATCCTCATTAGTTCTGTCCCATAATATTTTCGAGCTCTATTTTATGAATAAAATCAGAAACTCCAAGAATTTCAAATTTCCAAAAATTGGCAGAAAAATGAGCATTGTAAAAAAATTTCACAAAATTTTCCAGACCATAACAATGGCTTCCCAAAACATTGAAAATCACCTGTGGCAATTTGCACAGTTGGGGAAATTTGTAATCCATAAACAACGAGCCCATCAGCTGAGACCATTGGCAAAGACTTCCTGGCGAGTCTAGCCCTGATAGCAGCCACCATATCAGTTCCTTCTCTAAGTTGTTTGGCAGCTCTATTTCCCGCCTGCAAAACCTCCTGTAAAAAAATCAATGCCCCATGAAACACCTTTCACACCGTTAATTACCCCAGAGATATTAAAAAAGAAACAAAAAAAAATTTCCAAAAAAATTGAAATGCAGAAATTTACCAAATTTCCAAAAACTCAAAAATTCAAATTTTTTTAATTTCCCAAAAAAAAATTCTGATTGCCAAAATTTTTAGTATTCGAATATATAAATAAGATTTTTCAAAAAGATAAAAATTTGGTCTATTAACAAATGTTAATAACCAAGCAGGTTAACACTCGGCTGAGTTAACTAAAAAAGGGTAAATAAGAATGGGCTTTGATGTCACCTCAGGCTCGTAAATTTGCGCGAGCACAGCAAGTGTATCCAGGGCAGCTTGTCTCACTCTTCGTCTCCTGTCACCGACCATCAGTGCCACTTTGTTCGCAACATTTTCCACTTTAAATTCCGTACTCGGGAATGTTACGAGGGAGAAGATCAAAAGCTGCAGGGCGTTCTCCCGTGTCTTGATTGAATTACAACAGAGAAAGAACGTTAAAACAATGCGTCAAGAGGCTAAATATGCAAATGGCAATCAGTACGGAGAAGAATTTCCATATGTATCCAGCATCTCCAATTGGGGGATGACTTACCCCTAATTTGGGGATGACTTATTACAATTTTCAAAAATGTTAAAAAATTCCTTGGAAAATTCTTTTTATTTAAAAATCTTGTTTATCACCTTGGCATTTCTCGCATCGATGCAATGGGGTTGTAATAATTGCTCAAGAAAGAGGGCTGGTCTCAGCCTGAGCATTGCAATTCTCGCTAATTGCGCAGCATTGGGACCGCCTTGTCTGCTCAACCCCCAAGCGACTTGGGGCAGTCGTCGCTTCAGCGATTCCTCAGATACTCCAGCAATGACAACCTTCAAAAAAATTCCAAAATTCAAAAAAGAAAATTCTCTTTTTTCTGACCTAATCAGCATGCCTGATAATTATTGCAACCGCGATAAAGACTCATGGAAAGTCGCGGGAGGAGAAGACTGAGACTTTTTGCTCTAAGAAATCACTACGAGGAGGGAGTGGGGTGCGACATGCAATATGTCAAAAAATGTAGTGAGTACCCGAGCAACGGACATAGACGCAGCAGCCACTCTGCAACTCCTTTCACCCCCTAGGACTGCTTGTAAAAGCGAGCCCAGCCGCGGCTCAATCGTAACAAGTGCAGAGGATGTCCTTAAGGCTGACGCCACCCTCTCCAGTCCTCTCACTCGCGCTCTCCAGTCTTCCTGTAACAAACAGCAGAAAAAAGGTTAGGATGTATTCTCAAATTTTAGAGCTTGTGAAACTTCTGAATGAACTGTCTCAATTTTGACAAATTTTGAATGTAAAAAATTTGTTAACGCGTTGGTGGTTACAATGAAGGGCTTATAAGTCTGTTTTAGTTTGACGTTGAGTATCCCGAAAACTAAGCGAGCTATCGAAAAGTGGTTTATTACAAACTTGTAGGTCTCATTTTGCTCTGCAAAAAAGGTCTATATAAAAATAGCGCTAGCTGGTTTCAATTTCGAGATATCTGAGGAAGAGCGACGCAAGACGGAAGCGACTCAACTAGATGGCCACTTCTCCACCGATTCCATTTCTCCTTAAAACTGTCGAAAAATCAGAAGTTCCCTTCGAAATCATTCACTTAGAACACGTGTACCGAAGCTTTTTATCCTTGGGGCCAACAATATAACGAGAAGTGGGCGCAAAGATCTGATAAGTGTAGACGGCAGCTAAATTATTGCGATAATCCAGTAACATTTGCATATTGCACTTGCATAAGAGTTTATACTGGATTTCCATCACGCAACATGTGCCTAATTATTTTCATCGTCCGTTTACAGTTTGTGATTCAGGAATTCTTCATTCCCTATGCTCGGTCGATTTTTTTCATTTATTCTTGGAGGCCCTCAAAAAATTCATGGAAGCGATAACAAAAAAATTCCAAGTTCTGCTAATTCTCAAAAATTTCAAAATTTTAAATATTTCCAAGATTTTATAAATTTCCTATTTTGTTTAAGAAGTTTGTTAGAATTTTTTTTATAAATTTCAAAAAATTCCCAAATTTGAAAAATTTGAAATTTTCAAAATTTCAGATCATTAAAATTTTTCAAAATCAGCACGGCTTAAAAAATTCAGGTTTTTTTATGAATTGAAAAAAATGCTCTAAGAACTTCTTCCGTTAAATATGATAAATGATGAATTTTGCAAAATGAACTTCATAATGATCAACAATTTAAAATTACCAACAGGACTTGCACTCTCATTTCCGGACGTGGCATTTTAAGATTGCCCGCAATTTTACTCCGGGCGGACGTGAGGTCCCGAGAAAATCGATGACATCGATCTCCCAGGCGGCCACTTGCTTTTTATCTCAGTAAAAGGGGGTTGAAGAAAAAAAGAGTGAAGAAAGAAAAAGCCACTGAGAGGAGAGGCCGGAAAAACTGTATGACCCTTGATGAATACTAAAATCCGGCATAAAGAAAATTACGAAGGTGAAGATTTCTCTAAAAAGCGGTCCATAATGAAGTCGTATAAAAAAAACTATAAATGTTTAAGTATATTAACGATTTTTAAATATCACTGATTGATGAAAAAAAAATGTGTTCCACGACTCATAGAAGTGGGTCCTTTAAGAGAATATGCTTTGAAAAATTGTACACACATGCACCCACCCACTCGCTCTCCCACCCACCCACACTCTCACCCACACACACTCCCACCCACCCACCTACACTCTCACCCACACACACTCCCACCCACCCACCTACACTCCCACCCACCCACCTACACTCCCACCCATCTACCTACTCACCCTCTCACCCACCCTCCCACCAACTCTCCCACCCTCTCACCCTCCCCCCACCCACCCTCTCACCAACTCTCCCACCCTCCCTCCCACCCACCCAACCACCCTTCCTCCCACATACTTACCCTCCCTCCCACATACTTACCCTCCCTCCCACCTACCCACCCTCCCCCCACCCACCCTCTCACCAACTCTCCCACCCTCCCTCCCACCCACCCAACCACCCTTCCTCCCACATACTTACCCTCCCTCCCACATACTTACCCTCCCTCCCACCTACCCACCCTCCCACACACACACACACACACCCACCCACATACAAGAGGGAAAGGGGGGGGGGGGAGGATTCACAGTCGTGGGGGCATGGACAGGCACATACACCCATGGACACGGCCACATATACAGAAGAACAAAAATTGAGTAGATATCCGTATCTTCCTCAAATTAGTATTCAGAAGAGGCCATTGCTCGTTTCAAGGTCTTGTTTGCCTCTCAGAGACTAGTAAGACTGGTTCCAAGACAAGTTCCCATCACAGTCTTCACGCACCAGTATCCAAATGGAGTCGCGTGCATTCAACATCAATTAGCTATACATCATGTGTAGGAAAATGCGACAAATCGTTCTCATATTTTTCCTACTCGCTTTTTCCCTGAGTGTTGTTCTGATTATTTTTAAACATATGTTGTTGCGTGAAAAACAAAACGTTATCAGCAAAGGTTTTTTGGTAAGTTGGAACAATTATTTTTTTTTCAATTTCAACTTTGTTTGGAAAATTTGGAAATGGAAAATCTTGAACAATTCACTTGCAATTTTTGTCATTTTCAGGAAAAGTGGGAGATTATAAATGATAAGAGGATTAAAAAAATGCAGAAAATATGCAAAAATTACAATTTGGGACTTTTCAAACTGGAAACACAGAGGGATATTTTGAAATACCCTCCGGCTCCTCAGTACTCCGTATTCTATATAGACACGTAAGTCTGTAATCAAATTTTCAGAGAAATGTTCTTTTTTTTCCATTGCAAAATTTAAAAAAAAATCCCTAAAGTTATAAAACCGCGAGTTTTAAAAAATTACAAAACCTCAAAAAATTGCAACTCATATAAATTTAAAAACCGCGAGATTTTGACACGTATGGTAAGTGCAATAAATTGCGCTAAATTAGATTAATCCCCTAATTGGCCAATTAATTAGCAGAATCCACGAGGTATCATACTGCCCGATCTACAAAGCGGGGACAACAACATGGCTATACAACCTCTGCCTGCTAATGAACATTTCGCCCTCGGAATTGGCCGAAACCCGGGATCAGATATCGACAATAGCCCGCCGAGTTATACCCGAGATGGATTATCCGGAAGCTGAGGAGGTCGTTGAAAAACCAAAGCCCAACAAGTACATGCTCTACCTCATTCCACGCCAGCTGTTTTCACATATCAATTCTTTTCTTTTCCTCTCCATGTTTTTGCACTCCAGGCGATGAGGAGCACCACAAAACTTCTGGTTGTTCGCCATCCATTCGAGAGATTGGTGAGCGCTTATCGAGACAAACTCGAGAATTCTGAGGCGGGTAGAGAGCACGGTACACTGCATTTTTATCGAAAATATGGTGCACGAATTGTGAAGAACTACCGAGGTATTTCCAATTTGTTTTTTTCATTCATGTGTAGAAAACAATTCTCAAATTCAATATCAAAGCGATCAATCGGTCTGAGTCGTTCGTCTCGCCCTGCGTTTACGCAAATATCTCCGAACTGAACCAGTATAGCGGAATTTTCATAATCACCTTTTTTGTAGAGCAACATGAGCCTTACAAATTTCTCTAATAGAAGTTTCCGATATCTCTCTCCGTTTTTGAGGTATCCCGCAAAAACCGCGCGGATGCCCGTCACAGTGTGGACCGCACTTCGACGGTCCGTTTCCACCGTTCCGCCCGAACGCTCAGAGTTCAAATCTTCGGAGGTGATTCCCCGGATTCCAAACGATCAATCGATCCCATTTTTTTTCTCGGTGTTGATCAGTTCAAATAATGTTTGGAGATCTTATTTTTTTTATTGAATTTTTTTAATGTGCGAATATTTTACTTTCGTTATTTATTCAGATTGATTTATTGGCCTCGCTCGATAAGAATTTACCAGCTGAATGAATTGAAATAAATTCACTGCTCGACTTATTTCTTGATATTGAATTGTGATAGTAGATATCCATTGCAGATGACAGTTTTATACCCCCGAGGGAGGATCAAGTTATCCACGGTTCGGGCGTCCCCCGAGCCTCAGGAATCGAGCCAACTTGGCGAGAATTTGTTGAGTACCTAATTGACACTGATTTAGGGAGTTATGGGGACGATCACTGGATGCCATACTACCTTTATTGCACTCCCTGCTCCATAAATTATACCATCATTGCTAAGGTAATTGAATTAGGTGAGAGTAGAGTATAGGGAATATCAATTTTATCAATTATATTTTGCGGGGCTCAAAATACTTTGAGAGACTCAAAATATGAGTGACCATTTTTTTCGGAATTTTCATTTTTTTTTCCTAATTTTTGAATGAATTTTTAACTGTTTTGGTTTTCAATTGAAATTTTTTTATGTCATTGAAGTTGGTTTTAATATAAAAAATTGCAATATTTTGGAAATTGCCATAGTGGTAAAAATATTGAAAACGGGTTTTGAAAAAAATAAATTACATGAATGATATTTCAGGTGGAAACATTGAACGAGGATCAGGCATTTGCTATTGAAAAAATGGGACTTGGAAACAAAATTCAACCAATTTGGAGACACAGCTTGGGAGAATCATCTGCATCGAGTGTCTACTTCAAACAGCTGACACCAGATCATATAACTCAGCTCTACGAGAAATTCAAACTTGACTTCGAAATGTTCGATTATACTCCGGACAATTATTACCAATACGCGGAAGAGATTTGACTTGCGAATTATCCGAAGAAGGAACCTCAAACAATTTTTTTTACTAAAGGATTTTTCAATTCTTTTTTTCCTTCACTTTGAAAAATTATCAGAACTCGAAGAAAATCCAAAAAAATCAGAAATAAAAATTTGGGACACATTTAGCAAATGAAATCGCAAATCATTGAAATTTTCAAAATTTTCAAAAATCCCAAAAATTGCGGAAAAATGGGAAAGTTTGTAAAAGCTCACAAATGGAATGCCATAATGAATGGAATTCATTAATTTAACAATAAGGCAGTCTCAATGTTACACAAACTTGGGAGGGGGTGCGGCGGGGGGGGGGGGGGGGGGGGGGGGGGAATCGATCGACCCACTTTGGTGTCCGGCTTTATATCAAAGCGATCTCGGCCGAACTTTGAATGAAGCATTCGAGGTATGGATTTCATATGCGATTGTCATCATCGTCGCATGCCTCAACCATTCACCATTTGTAATATGAAGATTCATTGTCAGTCCTTGTATCCTGAATCCTGACTATTAACTACTTCATTATCATTCGATCTATCATCAAACCCAAGTACTTTGAACTCGGATAAATCCCATTTACTTTTTTCCCATTTTTCACTCCATAAAACTTTCAAAGTTTCGGACATGCCCAATTTTTTTTTATTTCTAAAAATTTTCAACTTCTTCAAAATTTCCCAAAGTGTCCATTTTTTCCGGAATTTTCGGAAAAAAACACATCAAACTAGAAAAAAAAAAATCCGATTCATTCAACTTGATCTGAAATAAAATTCGTTAATCTATAATCTTCTTTCAATTCTCAACAAACATAAAAAATCTGCCGACTCTGAAAGGCCAATTCCCCAGTGCTTACCTTATTATGAAGGTCATCAAGAACATCCTGGCTCACGAGTCCCAGATCCTCCCAATTAGCCTCCCCCTTCGCCTCCCCCCCACCCCCAAAACTTTTCCCCTCCCCCTCCTCCCCATTGTCCCCATTGGCACCCTCGGGCGAGACCTCTCGACTTCTCGAATTCATTTTAACAGGACTCGATAGCTCCATAAGAATATAATTTCTCTCCTTCCTCGGAAAACTTTCGTAGCTCGCCTTCTTCGGGCTCTTCGCCGACTTTTTCCTCCCCTCATTGTCAATTACATCATCAATTAAGCCTAATTGACCGGCGCCACTGTTTCCCATCAAATTGCGATCATCGCGCATTCCGAGAACTCCCGAACTTTGGGTATTATCCGAGATCGCTTCATCGACCTCATTACGACCGCCACTCGACCGTCGCTCGATCTTCGTAGGACTGGCCTCCGATTTCATTCCAAACTTGGGAGAGACTTTGGAATTCTTTCTCGTCTTGGGCTTTCCCACCTGCAGAATCTTCCTCGGATCAACATTGTCATCCAAATCCTCAAAGATTTCGAAGGACCAACTTCTGTCGTTTTCCCGAACGCCGAAAACATTGTCCAAGTTGCCATTGAAGTATCCCTCGCCCTCTAGTGAGACCGACTTGACCCGACTCAAGTAGTTGCTGTTTTTGCTCAAAATCCCCTTCTTCGGGCTCAAATTGCCGTCATGAACGTAGAGGCCGCGTTTCGGACTGACGGAAGCTGATCTGGACCTTTTCGGTCCAGCTGCTAATCTGCTTGACCTTGGATTAGGACTACTGGGATTGGACGAAGCCTTGGTCAAGTACGGAGGTATCTGCTTGATCGGAGCGATGGGAAGTGGGATCTTCGATTGCTTGACATCAATTTGGAGGACCTCGGAGTCATCAGAGTCCGGCGTTCTGAGCTTCACTATTTCCCCACCAAAGTGGACCCTTCGCGGTGTCTTCCTCGGCTCCAACCACAGGTCATTGGACTCCTCGAAGTCACGATCGACATCCTGATTATCCATTACAACCCCTCGATTTTCCGCGCTTCGTTTTTCTTCGAGAATCGTCATCGTAATCGCGGTTTCTTCGTTCAGAGTTATTTCGGTCTCCAGCAGCACTCGGGATCTTGGAGATGGGGCGTCCGCATGAGCTTCCGGGTGAGTTTTCGTTATTTTTGTCTCGATGTCTATTCGATTTCCGGTGTCCTCGATCTTGGGAGACCTCGAAGGACTTTTTGGCTTCTTCTTTCGTCTTTTGGGGGTGTCATCTACTTTGTAGACTTCGCAGAGAACCTAGGAACAATTATTCTAGAGTTTGTGCATTTAAGAATTGTGCTTGAGAATTTTTTATTTGAAACTGGAAAGGCTTAATTTGATGCTTTGAGTTGGATAAAATGTATTTTTCACCTGGAAATCCTTCAAGGCCGTAGGATTAAGTGCCGAGAGGTAAACTGTGAAATTTTCAACTCCAATTGCATCTCGAATTTTTAGCAGGGACTTTAAGGCCGCTTCTTGATTGTTCACCTGGATCAGGTGTTGCGCCAAAGCGGTTATCGTTATCTTCAGAATATTGGGAGTGGGAGGGGGACTGGTGGGGGAGGGAAAGAGCAGGGAGGGAGTGCTGAGAATTAGACCCTGAGTGATGCTGATCTGGAGCGGGTCCAGCGGATCTTGGCGACTCAAACCCGTCTGCAAAATCTTGGAAAAAAGAGGCGGGAAAAATCCGGTGAATTCAAAATCTTGACATTCGTAGATTATCGAGAAAGTTGAAACTGAGGGAAACTTACCGTATGAACAGTTTTTTCGGGCTCTTCGCTGCACACAAGATACACCCTTAAGGCGTCAAGCGCCCCTTTGCGCACGGCGGGCGCCAAGTGGCCAAGATTGTTGACGAGCTCGGGCACAACTGGCACCAGAATATGATCCACCTGTTCCTTGGGTAATGTTGGCAAAACGTCAATTAAAACGCGAAGCGCATGCTGGCGCACCTCCCACTCGGCATCCTTAAGGCGCTCTGATATTTCGGTGAAGGTCGAGCGCTTGTCGATATCTGCGGGGAACTCTTGAGTGCGTACCTGATCCATCAAATTTCCAAAATCATTGAAATTTTTTCTTCTTTTTTGTTTGAAAAATTTACAAAAGTTTTTAGGATTGCAAAAAATTGTCGATGGCCCAAATTTTGAGGTGAAGCTCTGTTTTAGGATTTTCTAGGCGAGGAAGGAGAGTGGTAATTAACAGAAAGAACAAACCACATGCTCCCAAACGGGTGTCAGCTGTATCGACTGATCGATTTTATCATTATCAGGTGGAACAGGTGTCATTCTCTGTCGCATACGACGATGACAGGGCGACACCAATTCTTTATCGATCCTCGGTGCTCTATGGGGTCTAGGTTCCTCGATTTGGGGCTGGAGATGCCCCACCTGGGATCCAGTCATCGGTGACACAGCCTGATGACGTTCCATACACCCGGACATAACTTTTTTCGTCTCATCGCGATAGTGCAATCACCGACTTTCGTCACATTTTTAATCAGTTTTTTACACTTTCCATCCGCTATGCTCTACCCTACACAACGAATTAAAAAATTTTGAAAATTTTGAAATTTTTTTTGAAACTTCCCAAATTTTCCAAAAAATTGAAGAATTCTCAAAAAATTTTCACAATTTTTTAAGATTTTCAAAATTTTAAAAAAATTTCAAAACTTTTTCAAATTAAATGACAAATTCAAATTTGGGAGCATTTTTGTTTTAATGATGATAATTTTTGTTGATCCACTTTGGCTCTGACATTAGCAGTAAAATTTCTGGATTCATCAATAAATAAGAGGTATGTACGTCCCCGAGTTATCGAATCACCACCTTGAACCCGCACGGTTAGTCGAGACATTGAGGTACCATAGGCACGCAAATTACCGTATGGAAAACGGTATTAGGCCTTAACCAACTATAAACTTGAAACAATTCTCTGTTCGATAAAAAAAAAGCCCTCATAGTGGCAATCATCGATAAACGTTTGTGACTGCACGTGTCTCTCACAAAACAGTTCAAATTGTTTAGTCCAAGCCCAAACGTTGCTAACTATCTATTATCAAAGTCATTTCCTTCCAATAAGGTCGCTTTACTACTTTTCAAAGTTGCTCTTCCAAATTATTGCAATCATAAAATCGTTTCATTTTTTTTCCAAAATTGTGCAAATTTTTAACGTTCTAATTTTTTTTTTCATTTCTCAACTTTTTTTTCAGTTTTTGAAAATTCGGTAAATTTTGGAAATATTTTTTGAAATTTTTGAAATTTTTGAAATTTTTGAAATTTTTGAAATTTTTGAAATTTTTGAAATCTTAGCGACTCAACATTGTTGCAATCTAAAATTTGTGGAGTTTTCCAATACTTCCATTTTTTTTAATTCTAAAAAATTGGGAATTTTTTTGAATATTTGAGATTTATTAAATTTGTCAAACTTTCGTGATTTTTTTTGGTAGACCATTGAGCATGAAAAATTCCAATCCCTTGAATGCCACGTAATAATCTCCCCCTTAAAAATTATAAACGAGGAACTAAAAACTGAGGACACACGGAAAGACGGCGAAACATTTTATCGTGAGATCTCAAGACACGAAATGCTGAAGAAAGTGGTACACACGAAAGGCATTTTAGTAATCGAAGAAACCCTATACCACTCCATTTCGCACATTATTTTTTAATAATTACAGTGAGCGCCTAAACTCCAATGAAAAATCCATTTTTTCACTGAAATTTAAATTATAAGCGCGACGTTCGAATTGGCCGCGCAAAATGTGTTTCTTCGTATCTTATATTTATTGATACCATTGATTTTTTTGATAGAAATTTTAATTTCTGTTTCACCAAAATGTTTTACTAATTTAAATGCAAATTTTTTGATACAGTTTTTTTCGCGCCATAATTTGAATTTTCAGCGCGAAATTTTGAATAATTTTCCCACAAAACTTAATTTTTCGACTCATTTTTTTTCTAATTTTCTGTACATTTTTTTTTAATGTTTATCAAAAAGGCACAAATTCCACTCAACATTATAAAATTGGAAAAAAAATTAACCATACAAAAAATTTACCGAAATTAATTTTTTTAAACTTTTTATATTAAATTGAAATAATCACCGGAAGCGGTTACAAACTGGAACCGGATGTTTCCCGCTTTTGAAATGAATGAAAAAATCATGAGTCACCACAATTTAATTTTCATTTTTTTCACACTATTTTCACACCGTCGGATGTCGACTTTCTCGCGCGCAAATTTGAATTTTGGTCATAGTCTCTAATCAATTTTCTGCCCCACAATTGAAATAATTGGGATTTGAAATAATTTACAAAAATGATTTACAAAATTTTGAATTATGAGTGGGAAAAGTTGGACTTTTGGCGCCAAAATTTGAATTTTTACCACAAAAAAAATGTGTTATCGTTGAAGTAAATAGCGGAAAAATTAATGAAAACACGAGTGAAATTGAGCGCCAACTTGGTCGACCACAGCTGGCATGTGACTGCTATTTTCCTCCCTTTGTGGGTGAAATTCTCCATCTCGCTCTTTCTCTTACACTCATTGCGCATGAATATCGACCCCTACCTGGCCGCCCCGCGGCTCCGCGCACCACTGACACCGAATACAACTGTTAAGTAATTTCATTACTAATTAACAAAGGGCAAAAAATTGGATAAAAATTGGTTTACTCTCTAAGTGACCGTTTAATATGGTTTTCACCCAATTAGCGGACTGCCAAACAATTGACCAATTAATTAAAAAAATTTGAGTCATTCCATTATGCTCTTAACTCATATTTAATATCATTTGAACTTTTTGCAATTCTTAAAAATTTTCCATATTTTTATCGTTTTTTAATTTTCCGAACTTTGTTGCATTTTATTTTAAGATTTCTTTAAGGGAATTGAAAGATTTGAAAAGTCCAATTTTTTTCACTATCTGAAATGATTTTTTTTCGTCATTTTAAGTTGTTTCTTGACCTATCGAGTGAAATTCATGTCACGTCCTCGCTTCTCGAGTCAAAGGCGCTCTAGGTCTGTTGATCTTGACGATTGTTTAAGGACACGTCGATCCGACAATCCCGAAAATAGGACAAACTGTAGTGATTGAACCGCTTCATTATTCAGACGCGTCAAGCGCCGCTCAACTTCTCCGCACGCCACATCACTCCCAGCTCCCAATGTGGTAATAGAAATAATGAAAATCAATTCGAAATCTCGCTGATCGAGTGATTGATAAAAATTGGCCTTTTCATTGCTCTAAACCATAACCGAAAAATGTTAAGTACTTCCAAAAATCTGCAAAAAATGTCAAAAAATTTTTTTTAATATTTCATAAAGTTTTATAATCTTCCAAATTTTGAGAATTAATTTCGACTCACGGAACATCGAAAATTTATGAATTTAAAAATTCCAAAAACGTCAAAAATTTTTAATACTCATCAGAGTACCTGCAATAATTCTGGAGATGAATTTAAATAATGAGATTCTCAAGATAAAGAAAGGGAAACTCATGTGAATGAAAATGCAAATTTACGCAAATGCGAATATACGAAGTGAGCACATCTACACAAACAACTAGATAAATCAATATATGGTGGCTAAATAAGGGGGGAAAAAATTCCGTAAAATAAATCTCTGTCGTTATAACGTTAGAAAGAAACGTACGTAGGAATACATTAGAAGTGGAACAAGTGGGTCAAGCGTCCCCTGGAGGGGACCCGAGCTTGGACACAATAATATAACGAGACTGCTTTTGACTTCCGGGAGTCTTAAGTCTCACGCAAGCTTTCACCACATCACCCCCTTAATGTAGCTTAAGCACCGCAGGTGATAAAATCAATGAAGCACTTCCAAAAAAAATCTGGAGTTTCCGAAACTTTTGAAATCCCTACAACTCACAAAAACTCACAAGCGTGAGAATTTTCCAAATTGTCCTCAAATTTATAAAGTTTTCAATATTTCTCAAATCTACCTGTTATCTCCATGCTTTCGAACTAATGCACCAGCAATAAATAAATTAAGGCAATCGAGAAGACTGAATAAATGTTATAAGCTTGTGATGGAGTAGACCATAGAAGCTGATGATAGAAGAAGATGACCATTGAAGATTATTCGGGTAGAATTTGTCGTATATTATTTTTTTTTTATCGTTTAGTAATGATACCCCAATTAGCATACCTCCACAGAATGACCATCAAAGAATTACAATATTGCACTTATCGCATAATAAAATATTGTCTTTATTCACTTGAAACATGAAATAAATGTCATCAACTTACACACCTTTTTTATTGCACTCGTAAATGCTCAGTGACAAATCGTAAAAAAAATTGTGAGTGAAAGCAAAACAGTCATAAATAATGCTAATAATTCGTGGTTTTTTTTCCAAGTACTTTCGCAATTGAGTAATCTCTATGTATTCACTTCTATAAATTGTTCGATTTGCCGTCATCCGGCTATATACTGATTACAGCATCTAACAAAAATGAATTGCTTCAATGTAATTATCAATAAAACTAACAATTTCAACACTAGTAAAAATTATCACAAACAATTGTCTCGATGTTCACTTCCATTACTCCCAATTAATACAATTGAAGAAATTAGTGAACAAAAATTTGATGAATTATCTAACTAATATTACTAATAATTCGACAAGGAGTGAGTCATGAAGTTAGAAATATTTTCTGAAGCACAGATTTTGAATTTCAAAATTGCCCTCTTTTTCAGAAAATTATCTCTACCAGAAAGTTTTTGAAAATAAAACAAATTGCGTTGTCGAAATAATTGTGTTATTAACACTTCTAAATTTTTCGAAATTTTTTTCAATTGCAGCCCATTTTATAGAAAATTTAACTGACCTCCACTTCTCTTTTCGAAAGCAGGGGTTCCGCTCTTTCTACATCTTCCTCCAACTTAGGTTTAGTGTTTTGCACAGGATTTTGCGAGTATAAGATAACCGCATAACTGACCATAGTAATAGCTAGAATGGTATTCAGATAAATGGGAATACCGAATAAAATCCAGCAAAGTATGGCAGTGAAAACTAGCTCCAAGGCACTGGCAAAAGTCTTGAGAATTGAGTTAAGATTTTTAAGGAAGAAACTCGTGATAACGCCAACAGCTGCATTGTTGGCCATTATCATTAGAACTTTGGGTTCGAATAAGATACTCGGGCCCATGTTGTCGAATGCTGAGAGCGGATTCCCCTGGAGAATTAGCACGAGCATGTTGCAAATAATACTGTCGATGTACATGAACACGTTTTGTACATAAATATCTATGTTCGCACCCTGGCCCTTCAGAAGGTACTCGTTGTAGACACCCGCTAAGCATGAACAAATTGTCTGAAAGGCAGAATTTAATTAAAAAATGCTGATAGCACTAAACAGAAATGACACGAATTTGAGGCCCAGAAAATTCTACACACTTTCAGTAAATTTTGTAATACTTGAGAGCTTCAAATTCGGTCTCAATATTTTTTTCCCAAATTTTAATTGTTTTTCTAATGCTTGAAATTACCTGGATAAATATGAACAGCGCATTGATGTTGAGATGAAAATTTTTCACTCCAGTCCCAGAGTTCAAATTTATGTGTTTCATCATGCACCCTAAGGTTAGAATAATCAGAGATATCCATTGCTTCTTCGACAGTTGTTTCTTAAAAACTACCTAAAATGAGACCACAATAAATGGATTAAATGCCAAAAATATTTTGCCTTAATGATTTTTTAAGAAAAAAAAATGAGTTGCTGTAAATTTGATTTAAGGAAACTTTGCAGTCCCTCCATGCTGTTAAAATATGGACGTAAGTTGATGCTTACCTGGAAAATAATCCCAGTAATGACTACCCTGAACTGCAGAAGAAGGTAATAAGTCGTGGGGTCAAACGCAGCTAAATTAATAAACGCTAAATTGTTGTATAAACAATAGAGGAATGATGGCACCATATACAGTAAAAACACATTTCTGTGCTTGATGATTTCGGCAAATAAAGATGAGATGTTATTGCTGGAAAAATACACGAAATGATTTTTCACTAGAGATGCAATAAAATTCTCTGACCGTCAAAATGACCGTCAATTCTCGGTCAGCAATGACGTCATTGACCAACTGCTAAAAAAATGACCGCGTCATTTTTTTCCGCTTGCAGCGCCATCTGACCACCCCAACCTCAATTTCCCGCACTCTATCATTGTTTTGGTCAACCTAACTCATACTTTTATGGCTTAAAAAAGAAAAACAAGGTAAGCTTAAAAGTTATAGAAGTGTGATTTAAGTAATTTTATACAATACGTTTATATTTTGTTTTCCAACAGTTTGCTTAATCTAGTTTCAGGACACTTTTTTGGACAACAAAATTGAGATGAAAGTCCAAGAAATAATTAATAAAGGTTTCGCTAAGGTTGCAGACACTGCATCTGTCAACGTTAAAGAGCCTTGGAAGTGTAAATTTTGTCCAAAGATCTATTCGTATCATATGACCAGGATGCGAAAACATTTAGAGGAATGTAGAGGTACCCCTACATGGTTAAAAGATCTTGCTGGTGCACAGGCTGACACCAAGGCCCTTAAAAGACCAGGACTAATCAATGACATACATGGTCGAAACGAGAATTCGGAGCCTCCTTCCAAAAAACAGCTCCTAGATAACCGGGATATCGAAAAATCTCCACCATTGAAGGAGGTCCAGCCAAGTCGAAAACGTGAGTCCAACATTAACACCTTCTGTGATACAATGACTGAGCGTGAGAATGAATATCTACAAAAAGAATTGGCCAGGGTTATTTATGCGACAGGAAGCCCCCTCAATTTGACTGAAAACCCTTACTGGATAAGTTTCTTCGCCAAACTTCGTCCGTCCTTCAAGCTGCCCAATCGTGATCAAGTATCTAATAAATATTTGAATGAAATTAATGATGAGGTCAAATCTGAAGTCGAGAAAAAAGTGAGTGCAGCTAAATTTCTTGGAGTGCAGTTTGATGTTTGGTCCAATATAAGAAATGAAGGTGTCGTCAACGTAATTCTCACAACACCCAAACCTGTTTTTTACGAGTCCATTGCTACAACCGTTGAGAGACAAACTGGACAATATCTGGCTGGCCAAATTGGGCAAATAATCGAACAAGTGGGTGCTTCAAAAATATTAACTGTTTGCACTGATAGTTCATCAGCCAACAAACTTGCATGGGTTTTGCTAAAAGAAAGGTATCCTCACATTTTTACTTATGGATGTGTAGCTCATATCTTGGATCTCCTGCTGCAAGATATTGGAAAAATTCAAGATTTCGAGAGACTGATTACTAATTGCAAATCAATAGTGAAGGAAATAAAATTTTCCAAACAGCTGTTGGCTAAGTTCACAGAAATTCAGAAGAGAGATCTGGAGAACGTCAAAATTACCCTCAAAATTCCTGGCCAAACTCGATTTGGCTCTAATATTATAACCATGGAGAGTCTCAGAATGAACAAGGAAAATTTACAAGCCTTAGCCATTGATAAAGCAGCGTCTAATATGTTGAAGCCTATAACGAGAAAAATTTTGTTGGAAGAAGAAATTTGGAATGTTCTGGATCTGATCTTGCCTCTGATGAAGCCTGTGGGGACGTGGATTACTTTGTTGGAGAGCGATTCACCAAATCTGGGCCATATCGTAGAAGTATTCGCTGAATTAAAATCCCATTTTGAAAATTCTATTGATACTGTACTTAACACAATTCTCAGACCAGAAGACTGCGAAAGAATGCTGCAATGCTTGGAAAACCGAAAAGTTATGGCTCTGACTGATTTGCATTGGGCAGCAAATATTCTTGATCCCTCATTCAAAGGCAAAAATTTGACTGTTGATGAATATACAGCTGGTTCTCAAGTTATTGTGGAGTTGGCAGAGTATCTCCAATTGGATGAGAATGTGATTATCTCCGAGTTGGCACAATTCACAGCTGAGAGTGGATTCTGGGCGTCGAACGTGGTGAGGCAGGCTGGAAATTTAGTTGATGCGTCGACCTACTGGGCTGGAACTTGCAAGAAAACCACGCTCAGCTCTGTCGGTGAAGCAATTCAAGGCATGCTCTCTACTTCTACATCAACTGAACGGTCTTTTAAGACTGAGGCATGGATTCACGATGATAGGAGGAATCGATTAACTAGAGAACGAGCCTCAAAAATCGCCTTCATTGCCCATAATACAAGATTGTTGCAGGAAAAATCCAAAAAGAAAAAAGGAGGGAAAATGATGACAGAAAATGAGGAAAGTGATGATGATTTCACAGACTTCGAGGATTAATGATTATAATTTAAATTAGTAGAGTTAAAAAACGACTGATTTTTATAAGCTACCGTAAGAGAACGACTAGGAGTTTTGCAAATAATAGCTTTTGAATTTGTTCGTAAGTTGTTGTCAGAGGTTGTATGAGGTTGATTATTTTAATAGGGCAGCAGAGTTTATATAACACTAAAAGATGTTATTTCGTCTATAAATTTATTGGGTATGCTGGTATATCCAAAAAAAAACGTATTTTTGAAAGAAAAATGGTGTGTCTTTTTCTAATTATAATAAAACATTGTAATCACCAACTATTCGTTAAACTTTAAATAAATGATAAATCAATATTTTGTCAGCACTATTATATTCATAAACTAGCCTCCCTATTGGTCCATTATACAGATAATTTATCAAAATGTCATCAATGAATTATTTTATTCACTAGTAATGAATGAATAATTCTATCTATTTATCGAAAATAAGGTTATTTCAAATTAATTAAAAAAATATTATTAATTTCGTTATTAATCTGTGGTCATAATAATACTAATAATAATAAAAGCAATAAATTACTATCAATTTAATTATATTTATATAATGATGTATAATAATATTAATTAATCAACTAATTAATTGATAGAATGGAGAATAATCATGATGATTACAATCATACTAAAATCAAATAGTAATAAAATCTAATCACATCTGAAATTGACAAATTCGGACCATCTATATAGATGCAATTGACGTCATTGCTGACCATTTGATTCTGTGACGGTCATTTCGCATGGAGAAAAAAATGACGGTCCGGTCAGGTCATTTTTTGGTCATTTCTCCGTCAATTGACCGTTTCATAAAATGACCGTCATTTTGCATCTCTATTTTTCACGAAATTTTGCAAATTGATTTTTTTGTAATCCGCAAAAAAATCATTTATTAATTGGGCAATTTTACGAATTGACTCGTATGGTAAGTTATATAGTTCTTTGCAAACTTTACTAGATACTCACTTCCAACAGTAGAGACCCGCACAAACTATCAATTTGAGCACTTCCGTCATAAGCACAACAGTAACAATATTATATTTATAATCTCCTTCGCTCTGGGACCACGTTACAATTATTCCTGGAAAAGATATAGCGATTTATGAGTTATCAAGAATTTGAAGAATTATTAACTTAAAAAAAATATGCAAAAATCTATAAATTTGCAAAACAAAAAAAAATTAATTAATGAATTCTATATTTTAAAAACCTCCAAAATTTTTCTAAATTTCGTCGGTTTACAGTCATGCTTCCGATTATAATCTCCGAAGTTTTGAGTTGAGATTATCTTGTCTATACGTAATTAAATAGCCATATATATTGATAAGAATTTTTTTGGAATTTATGAGGCATGTGACTCATTGAAAGGAATGAGAAATTGTCACAAATTTTAGAATTTACAAATTTGAGAAATCACAAGTTAACAAATGTGAAAGTCCAGAAATTTTGGACACGTCCAAAAATTTAATAATGCGCAAACTGAAAGATTGAGAAATGGCAAAACTTAGGAATTAGGAAAAGGATTCAATCTCGAAAAATTGATTGAAAATCATAAAACCAAAGGTATTGAAAAATTGTAAAATGAAAAAGAGTTATATTAGAGTTTGTTGTGTTTACCTTGATTGACAAAAAGGGCCATATACGAAAGAAATATAACCGCACTCCATCGTCCAGGGAAGAGTTCTCCCCAACTGACGTTTCCCATATTCTCGGCTCATTCGAAATGTACTCCAAAAAGTGCGCCTCTCAATTCAGCCAAAGAAGACAGAAAAAACATGAGTGGTATCTTCAAATTTCCAAGGGAGACGCCGGATGACGCCAGACTACTACAAAACGTCCCGAGCAAATGATCGTTGACACTCCACACGCGCATGTGCACACATACACTAACTGTATAATGCCACTATAAATGATTAGAAATAAACCCCATGGTCAGCGCAATAATCGAGTTTGCAGTAAAGTTGGATTCCAATGTTGATGCAATCGCCAAACATACCTGAAAAGAAAAAAACTATTCGGAAAAGTTGAATTAAAATTGGAAATTACAAGAATTTCCAGAATAAGAACTAAAAAATTTTCCAACATTGAAACCTGTAAATGTTTGATATTTTGAAAATTTTGTAATTTTAGAATAATTTCCACATGGAGTTAGTTTTTGAAAAATTTTAAAACAGAGATCCAACAATTTTGAAATTCGAGCATTCTGAATAATTGATAAATTCGACGAAATTTGACACTTTTGTTTATAACAAAATTTTTGAATTTGGAACTTTCGATTTTTGTTTATGGTTCTTTTAAAGAAGCCTAGATAAACAGGAGATTTATGTTGTAAGTTTTGTAGGAAATTGTGAGTTAAGTTCAGACCAAAAATTGCGGAAATGAGCAGAGATGAACCGACATTTTCAAATGGCTTAATTTTGGCGGGCTTGAGATTCTTCACAATTTTTCTTTAGACATTTGATTGATACCTGGCTCCGCAGATTTTCACGCCTAAAAAACAATATACGATGAAAGATTTTTGGTTTTGAGTTTTGTATGTTTATGTTGCCGACACGAAATTTGACCGCCACGTTCACGCGTCAGCTGATGCGCTCAAGGTCCATAACCTCAATAAAACTAATTGCTTGATTAAAGTTCAATACTCCAAAGGTTTTTTGTACATCTATTCAAAAGCTCCAGCCACTATTTTTTTCTCGTTTTTCAAAAAAAAAAAAAAATATAGAGATCGTTCAAAAGTGAATACACAAATTTTCTTCATTTTGAAAATTCAAAAATTTTTGAGTCTTGAAAATTTCGGAAAACCTTCAAGCGATGTTTTCTAACCTCAATCGCAAATTTCAGAAATAAAACAGGTTTGACAATCCAAAATGCTCAAAAATTGGGCTTTCGATTTTTCAAATTTTTTCGATAATGTGAAATTTTTTCATTTCTTTTCCAAATTTTCATTTTCTGAAAAAAATAGAATTGACGAAATGTATGGACTTACAAGATCTATTTGAAAGCAAAAAAAAATCGTAAATATTTGCATAAATTTTACAAAGACCGTAAAAAATTATTAAAATTTTCGCACAGCTCTGAGTTTTAACCGGAAATTGCAAGATTTGTAAAAAGAAATACGGTCGAGTTTTTGAAATTTTTGTAATTGATTTGTATACTCTCTACACAGGACAACTTGATATTTTTTAGTTCCACTCTGGACCCATTGGCCCACTACACGCGAGCGCTTGATAAAAACTGATAACAAATTGAGAATGAGATATGAATTTCATCCGGAAGTCAAGAAATTAAGTTTCCTCTCTTCTTACCAAATCATTTGTCAATTGCGTAATTTTCCAGTCCCACTTCGAAAAATGTTATGTATACAATTTCATTAAAGGGTGCAGATATGTTCTGTAAAAAAAATCAGGAAGGAATTTTCTCTAATAAAGAACCATATACATCGTTTTAATATTTCCATTGTATTTATATTAATATTGTACTTCTACTATTGTACAGTCATATAATTTGTCATTCAATTATGTACATACCCGATTTTGTTCCAGAAGATTCGTCTTATAAGTTTTCTTTTTTTTTCTAAAAATTTGATTCAGCTCTGCTTGGAAAATTCGCGTTTTTTCAGTAATTATTGGGAATTAATAAATTAATAAAGTGAATCTTCTCGAACAATTATCGTAACATGCTTTTTTCCATTAGTCGCAGTATCTCGTTAACGAGCTCGAAGATAACAATTAGCCGTGAGGTTTTATAAATAATTTCTTTAGTTTATCTTACACTGTGACTTATAAAATTTATCAATAGTAAACAGAAGGCGTTTGCACTACGGGGAAAAAATTCTGGGGTCCAGGAAATAAAAGGTTTCAAAAGTTTTTAAACTGTAAAAAAACTTGAGACGAAGTTTTTCAAATTTGCGTTTTTTGAAGAATTCTAAAATTGCAATGTTTAGAATTTGATAGATATTTTGCTCAATAGAATTCTCAGGAGATCTTGAAATTCCAGAACTGTTTCATCGACTTCAGAATTTTTTTCTGAACCTTCGCGTAATTAGTGATTATCTCTCATTGCCACGCAAACATAACATCAAGTACCTTTTCTAATGCCGTGAATCGCATGATTTGTTCTCGCGATTTTTTAATTAAATCATTCAATCAAGTAGTGAGTTGGAAGCACAAAATTGCAATTTTTTTTAAGCGAAACTTTTAACTCAAATTCAGGGTCAATGTTCAATCTCGAAAATTTTTCAAGAATTCAAAAATTCGCTTTTTTCTGGGAATTTTGAAGACCCTCAAATTTTTTAAAACTCCAAAAACCTGAAAATTGTCTGAAATTCGGAGGCAATTTAAACGCTGAGAAATTTTACAAATGAAACAAAAATTGAGTATTGACCATTTCAGAAAAACGAAAAATTTGAAAAAAAAAAAAATCCAGTAGTAAAATGCCAAGTTTTTTACAACGCAATTATCCTAATGAATTGAAACCATTTGCCAAAAATAATGAAAGACGATAATGGAATTGATTTAATGGACTTTTATCAATTGATTTGAAACTATGAAAGTATCAAATTTCAAAAAATTGGAGGGACTGAAAGCTTTGGAAAATTTTCCAAAAATTATAAGCGTACGGATAGTTTGAAAATTCCAAAATATTTGAGTTATTCAAGAAAGAACTAAAATTCAAACATTTGGACAAAAAATAAAAATGGATATTTCCAAAAAAAAAAAAATGGAAATTCCTCAACATTCCTCAATTGATTTTCTTTTAATTCCGAAAATTTCAAATTGTTGCTGACTCAGTCAGAATTCTGCAATTGTTTAAGAATTTGTTGAGAAATCATTTTTGTCGCCTCACTGGCATTTGGAATAAGAAATCTGTCCATATCAGTTATGACTGGATTCTCATTGTACTGTGTAGCACTCCCATACTTGAATGTTATCAAGTCCGGATGACGTTTTCGGGACGTTATTTTGACGATTGTTGATAACGGACGTTTGACGATAACGTGAGCTGCATCTCGTCGCCCGGGAATTTCTCTCAGAACGATCAAATGGCTATCGGTAACCAAAAGATGGCTGAAAAACAATCAATTAATTAGCGGCTTGTCAAAAGAAAAAACGTTAAGTTTTTTCACAGAACACAATTTCGTATGTCAATTGTGAGAAATTCTATTTTCTGATTTTTTGTTTGTGCAAACTTTGAAACTTTTCAAAATTTCGAAGATCCTTGAGATATTGCAATTATAAAAAAAATTAAAAAGGTCAAGCATACCATCATCAGACAAACAGCATAATTACCTATCGTAGACGTATCCATTGACCTTGACCTCCTGGCATTTAAAGGAATGTAAAAGCTGTGGATCTTTCAGCCACTGTTGAATGGAGACGACCTCCACGGGTTCTTCGCTCTCGGGAGTGCTCATAACAACGTCAGGATCATGATCGTCGTCTATGCTGAAAACTGGAGCAGTATGTCTAGTCCTCCTAGGCTCAACATTTTTCTTCTCGCTATTTGCCTCAGTCCCAGAATTGTTGACAATATAATCGAACAGTTTTCCCTTAACTTCTTGGCTCTTAAGTTTCATCGCTAGCCCAATTTTTCCGAACAAGTCTGAGTTGTTGTTTTTGACTTTCACAGGACTAGCGTCGTTCGAATTTGCCTCGGATAGATTTGTATTACATACGAGACAATGCTGAGAATTGTGGTCCACAAGATTCGATACTACTTCATCTCCAAAATATTCGTGAATTGCTGAAGAATTAAAATGACCTTTTAACTTCTTTTGAAATTTTTCCATTTCACAAATTTGCAATTTATAATTCTCGAGATTAAATTAAGTACAGAAAAAAATGAAGAAATTCAAAAACTCCAGAAATTATAAATATTCAATTTTCTTTCTTACCTTGATATCCATTGGCGACCATGCTGACATATTGTGTATGTTTTTGCAAAAAAGAAGCTACAACCATGTGAGTATATCGGTCTTCCTCTTGTCTTCCACTTCCTAGGAAGCACAGATGTTCCCCTCCAGCATTCGAACCAACTGCAATTGCTTGCCTCTGGGCCTGTAAAAGACCTTGGACCGCAGTTGCAAAAGCCGCTGGCTCTTGCAGCATCAAATTGCAGTCGAGATGGAAGGCGGTGGGTAGATGACCTGCATTGTATTGCTCCGCAGGTCTGCAGTCCACGAGAAAGAATCTTACAGACTCTACTGGACCGCCAACTGTAATAATAATTTAAAAAATAAATAAATAATTCATAGAATCCAAAGAGCCTAGAGGCTCCAAAATTGCAAACATCCCAAAAATTCTAACTTTGAAAATTCGTATGGGAAAATGATATGCAATACCTGCAATTGGCACCTCAACCGAATTTTCGACTAGCTCCTGTGCTGATACCGGCAAGCACAGAGCATGGGATATGAACTTTTCGTCGCCCCCTTCCCCGAACATAATGGAGTACAGATCCTGTTTGAAAGAGGTTGGGGTCTTCATCGCGTAATACTGAGCTAGGGAGCAAAAGTCCGTGACGTCATCAGCCTCGAGGGCGCAGGGCATTGCCGACAGGGTGTCAACAATGCTCTGTTTGTCCTGAAAACACAACAATAATGTGCTGAAATGTGAGGGATGTTTTCCAGCATTTCTACCTAGCATTGACAATTTATAAAATTTGCAAAAATTGGAAAAGACCAGAAGGAAAAATAAAATGAGAAATCTTTAGTGAATCAATGAGGTGAGTGAACTTATCTCGAGGCTAAATGCACTTCCTTCGTATTACTTCTTGCCTACAGATATATATATCTATACCTCATCCTTCATTCCAAGGATTTGTTCTCGTGCATTGATGACCATGATGAGCGAGAGGAACATCATGAAGAACGGATCTGCTTGCATGAAATATAAGTCCCACATAGTGCAAACAGCTGGTAAGGAACACACCCCCGCGAATAGGGTGCTGACCCAGCCCTTGGTATACTGATCAGGAGACACTCTTTTCGTGTCCAAAAATGAACATAATTCCGGCTCGTGATACAGCAGCAGGAGTCTCAGGACGGCGCTGCTAGTTTCTCCTCTGGAATTTCGAATTTTTGCAATGTCATTCATTTTTAGAATTTGTGACATTATAAACTTCCTAAAATAAAAAATGGATTTTTTTTTAAAGATTAAAGAATTAGAGATGCTTACCTGGGTATATACACGTCTCTTATTGCCTCAAATAAATTATAAGTAGCTGATCGTGGCAGTTTTAGAGCCACTAGGGGACCCAATAACTCCAACCATCCATTTCCTCTTTCGTAAGTTTTGCCTCTAGTTCTGCAGTAAAATGTTACAATTGATTCCAGGTCAGAAAGCACAGACACCTTGTCCTCATCGTCATTTCCTAGTTTTCCCACTAATTGCTGACAATCCTCTCTGATTACGCTTTGCTCTGGGAGATCGAAAACCTGCAAAATTTAATGTCGTTCATTAAAATAAATGGATATAATAAGCTTCAGTGGAATTTTCGAGCAACCGAAAATTTATTCGTTCTTAATTTTTGGGATTTTTAAAATGTAAAGTTTTCAAAAAAATTGTAATTACTGGAGTTCTAACCATTTTTCAGATCTCTGAAACCAAATATCTTTTTTGTATAGTCTTATAATTTTGTTTTCTCGGTATTTTTGCAATTCTTGTAATTAAAAAAAATTCGATTAAATATTTGAGAAATATTTTTGTCTGATTCAAAAATTTGAAAATATTTTGTTCTGATTAAATAGCTCAAGCAACTTCTCTTTCCATTACGCACCTCATTGAAATGTATCAGCTGATTGCCCCGGTCCGTAACATCAAGACATGCTTGCCAAACATCCGGTCGAAGATTCCCAGGAACGGGCTGGCCCTTACAAATTGCATAAATATCAGAAGCCGATGGTATTTCAGTATCCAATAATGCAGCCTCCAGCTCCAGAACCCTGCAGAAAGAAAAGATCTTGTAGTGGAATACTCAGGAAAATTTTTGCATTCTAATTTGATGTTTTTGCAATTTTTGAAAGCTCTCAAACGTTATGAATTTTTGAAACTTTGGAAATCTTCAAATTTTTTTTTGTTCTTTCCGACATTGAAGTTTCGTAAAAAAAATCAACTTAATTTTTTTTATATTCTGTCGTGTTTTTTTTTAATTTTGGATTTTAGTCAAATTTCCGAAAAAAAAATCAAAAATGAAACTTCCTAAATTGAATCCTGAATTAAAAAAAAAAAAAATTAATTTTCATTTCGAAAAACCATAAACGTCCAGGTGCAGAACCTTGGAGAAAGGAACAGTTTATTGCAGGATTGCCTTATCGTTGTTATCAGTGGCCTCCTTAGATTAAAGGCCCCTTAAAACTTTAATTGCATCATGGACAAAAATGGAATGTAATGATTCACGCGGAGTGAATCACACGAAAAATCTCACCTAAATCGAAATTTCCAAACGCAAAGAATTTGTGCAAGTTTTCATTTGTTAACTGTTCATTCCAGAAATATTTAGACTTTTGAAAAAATGTATATCTTAACGTGAAAGAATTGGAAACTCCAAATTAGATCATAAATAATTCTCGTTTTTCTTGCAAAAAAAATGAAGAGTTCAAACCGACAGAGTAAATACACTTGTATGTAAATTACAGATTATAGTGATTAGATGGGATCCCGAGACTTCCCCCAAAATATCAACATTATAACCTTGAAAATATCGAAAACGAAGCACTCGATTCAATTCCAATATTTAATTCAACTTTTATTTCCTCCTTAATTGAATTCAAATGACGATAGACTATTCAAATAATGGTGGGTTTCCCGCCCTTTCGAAACGTCAATATTATGACGATTATCGATATTTTTGTAATAAAAAACCAATTAGAAAATACTTTATGGATAGTTACAACAATACTTATCATTGAAAAAAGCGGGAAAACCCAAAATTTTTGAATTGGTGAAATTTACAATTCCGTATTTTTTGCAACAGCTGACGAGTGACTAAATAAACAAAGTCTTGCAACATATGATTAGCACCCACGGTTTTAGTTTAACCTTCATGGAGTCCGATAATGACTTGAGGTCATATTATCCGATAGATATAGGCTAAAAAATATGATTTTTAGAATTTTAACTGAATTTTTAAAGAAATGACCATTGGATTTCCGACTTACCAAGTGTTTTCGTTTTCTTCAAGAGCCATTTTGCGTCAGAACTATATTTTTCCTAAAAACGCGCTTTAGTTTGGATTCAAGTTACGACTGATAAAAATCACTGGACACTATTATCATGATTTGAAATGTCTCGTAATGTTTTTCCAATTAATCCCGCATGTTTCATTTCCACGTAGTGGCTCGTGTTGCAAGTTCCGAAAGATAAAAAAACTTGACGGAGAATTTAGGCACGGTTATGTTGACAGGTCGGGAACTGCGCATGCGCATATGCTATAGGCACGATTTTTGAAGGATAGGTTTCATGATTTATGAGTTATGGATAACAACGGGGGCGATTCCTAATAGTTTTAGGACAGTTTTCATATGTTCAAAATATGTAATATTTTCGAAATTGCTATCTCTTTAGGAAAATTTCAATTTCTTTTAACATTTTTAAAAATTTCCAACTGTTCTTGAAGTTCCATGCCTGTTGTAATTTTTTTGAAAACATTCCAGTATTTTTTTTTTCAAATGATGAACTTTGAATTTTCTGAAAATTAGGAATAAAAAGAAATAAATACTTGCAAATTCTGGTTTCTTATAATTTTCGACAGTTTTGGATTCGTAGATGTGGCCCAGACATTTTTAATTATAACATATACAAAAACAATCGTCTGAAATTTTCCATTTTTTTAGCAATTCTCGAGATTTTTAGCCAATAAAATTCATTGTTTTTGTAATATTGTTTTATTGATTATCTGACACAATGTATAAGTTCATAGATTGAAATATTGAACATTGCGCATGCGCAGTAAGCGATGCGCGCGCCTCGATGACAATCCCTTGAATTCGGTAATATTCGATAGTTATTCATTGTTTCACGATTATTTGAGAACAAAAGATTTGGGGGAAAAGTGGGGGTTAGTAGTAAATTAATCGATCGAAACACTTTGAAATCCTTTCCTAATATTATTGAAGGATTTCAAATTTCCTGTCCAAACGTTTGAAATCTTCATTTAAACCTCGCCTAAAACGTGGGGGCTTAATTTACAATTTCAATAAACCTTTTTAGTTAACTAATTGAAGTCAGAGTGAGTCATTGTCGCGAGAAATTATGCATTGACTGAAATTGAATCATTTCTCACAAATGACAATTGCGGTTGCGATTTAATCCGAACCCCGCAATTTGTTTTCCGGCACTGGCTCAATTTGGAGGGAAACTTGATTGATCTGAGACGTCTCGCAACAGAAAATGGAAAGTACTGATTATTATATTTCCGTACCTCCAAGGTCATTACTACATTGTGTAGTTTGCACTGTTGACCCCGATGAAATAAGAGATTCTAGTGCAAAATCGTACTTCCATTGGAAAACGCTAAAGTGCAGGTGAATATACTCTCAACCGCTCGAAATTTTTACCCGTAGATTAACCACTTTCATGTCAACATCATGTCAACAGGAAATTTTTAATGTTTTGAAAATTTCGAGATATCTCATTTTTTTAATTCCCAAAATTTCGTGATTTTTTGTATCTTTGAGGCTCTGGAATTTGGTATTAATCAAAATATAATTTTCAGGTACATCATAAATGTACTGCCAACTTCGGTAATCGCAAGCCCAATTTATAAGTCCAAGGGAGCTTTCTATGTCATCGTGACTAAAGATTTTTACAAGACCGGAGTTTTGCAGCGGACCCTCGCACAATTGAATGTGAAGGTGAGTGTTCTTTATTTTTGAAAATGAAATTGAAGAGTCACTTAGGACAGTAAGGACGAGAATTCACAATATAAAGTTGATTTGTGAAAAGTCGAAAAGTCAAATTGTTGAAAATTATGCAAAGTTTATTAGAACTTCATGAAATATTCATATTTTTTAGCATGCCCTTCCTCAAATTGTAACGCCGCGAGCGTATGTCGACTGCCTAAAATACACACTCGAGTTCTACATATCTCCGATGTGGAACAAAGTTGGCCAGATCTACATGAAGAACCCAAACTTTCTGGAAAACTTAGAGTTCAACAGCGCAATGAGCAAAACTATGAATTTGATTTCAAGAGAAACTTCTTCACTGGACGAAATCAGGATCAGTTTGACAGCCTTGGCAGCGAAATTACCTCCCATGAAACTCGAACACTTGGCCATTCCCTCTATGGTCCTCGCACCTTTTTTGCAGGATCCTGAGGGAATTCTCGATTTAACTATGTATTCAACCCAAAGAGTCACTGTCATTCCAAGGTAACACTACCCATTTTTTCCTATTTCCTCATTTTTCGGAATTCTGATCAAACAGGTTCATCTTTCTATAATTATTCAATTTTTCGAATTTTTGCAATCCATTTTTTTTTAATTTTGGAATTTGTAGAAATTCCAAGAATGGTATTTTTGGGATTATCGAAATTCTTTCAATCCGCAAAATTTTTAATTTTTCATTTGCTCAATTTTTACAACTTTCTGCACTTTTGGAGGCTTTGGAATTCTCAAAACTTTTGAGATACGGGAAAGTACCTTAAAATTTTGCCGCTTTCCCCAAGTTTGAATATTTCAACATTTTTGTCGGATTTCAATTTTTCAAAGTTTGTAAGAAATTGTCGAGAAATGAAAATCAAATGAATCATTTTGCTTTTCAGTATGAGGAAGGCGATGGTCAAACGTGTTTTGAGGAAACTCCCTTCGACATCTTGCTTCGCGAATTACGGGGAGATTCGAAGGCATTGGAAAAACATGGTAAAAATATTCTCAAATAAATTTTCAATTCTGTGCAATTTTAAAATTTCCCCAAAAAAAAGTTCCATTTTTTTTCTCATATTATTCGCGTATGTCATATCCACGAATCTTCTCAAATCTTTTATGTTTTTCCAAACTTGCGTACAATCCACCTCATTTTATTATTTCAAACCAAAATTCTACGTAATTCTTTTTCGCAGTACGGTTATCGGCTCCCGAAGACCGATGAAGGAGTTCTTTACTTCGAGGTCAGCTTCCAAGTTCCCAATGCAGAGCCGTTTATCTACCCAGACATCTGCATAAGACGAGATCTATCCCAACGTTCAGCAGACTCCCCAGATCTCTTGAAAAGGGACTTTCTACAAAATCTCGTAACATCAATGCCGACAGTTCTGCACCAATCTCTCCAGGTTTCTTTCCCCTAATTTAATCAGTCTCCTACCAAAACTTCTGGACAACAAATTTCTTTTTGTGAAAAATTTTGCATAAAAATTTTCCTTCCAAAAATTTTCTAAAGAAAAAAAAACCAATTTAAATTTTGAAAATTGTAAAATTTGTCTGTCTATTTCTGCTCCAGGTCTTCCAGACTAGTCAACAGTCAAATCTTCAGACTCAGACTCTCAACATTAGTCCAGAAACGGAGTCCAAGGGCTTCACAACCCCATTCCCCATAAGGTCACCAGAAAACGTCGATTCTGCTCGTTTAAGTTTAACTGGTGCTCCATTCCGAAGAACAACTTCTCGACAAATGTCCCCCACCCCCAGCCTGAAAGGCCTGAGCTCAGACGAGGACAGGAAGAAACTGAGGTTCGAAAATCTGAAGAGAATTAAGGAAATCCACAACACTGTTCCTGCAAGCTCGAAAGTTGCGGCAGGACCAAAAGCTCAGAAGCCTGTAAAAGTGTTCTTGAACGAGTCTGACAAGTCAAAATATTTTTCTGATTCTACTGACGATGCTTCGAGGAAAAAATCAGTCAATATTTTCGGCCCTCTTTCAGGGAAAAAAGAAAATGTTAAAGAGGATGAGGAGAAATCGAAAATCAAAATCGTCAGTGTCAGCACTGGAAATTACCCTTGGTTTAGTTAGGAGGAATCAAAATGGAAATTTTCTCATTTCTCAAACTTCTTTGAGTGAGCAATTTTTTAAAAAATTACGTTTAAACAATTTTTTTCCTAATATTTTTGTTCTAATTTTTAAAAATCATCTATTGTTTCCGATTTAGAATTTTCTTAAAGTTGGGAAATTTTTCACATTCTTAAGAAGATACGAGACAAGAACTTCACTTCTGTAAAGAAATTCAAATGAAAAAACAAGAAAAAATTATTGAAAATAATCATGAAAAAAAATTTTGATAATTTTGTTCTAGTTAATCTACTTGGAACAAAACGAAGACATACTAAGTTCCAAAATTCAACGAACTTATTAAATGATACCACAAATGATCATAATTAAATTTGATGATTCCATGCTGACGCAGGCTTTGGTTAGAGAATTGGATATGTAAGCCACTTGTTATCTTGGTATTTATTGATTATACTGGAAATTAGTGGCAATTAGTTAATTATGCAATCAATGCAAGAGGCTCTTACGATTAGTCTAATGACGTGATCGAGCAAATGAGAAAATATGAATTAATTGACAAAGAAATTAAATTAAACAAAAATTCGTGCGCTAGATGAGGTTAATAATGACATGCTTATGTTAATTGTTGGACTCAACCAAACGAGTGTTGCAGTCGGAAATCACGGAAAGGAGAGTATTACGATCAGTATTTCGTTTTATCCCAATTTCCTGCAGGTCCTGATCGTTAAGAGTCAGAAAAAGTTCAACGTCGACCTGCAAAAAAAAAGAATAATGATGAACAGGACTTGGAAGGCAAAGGGAAGATTCCATGGATTGGGTCAATTTGACGAGGGGTGCAAATTTAGCAAATCCGCAAAATTAAAAAAAAACAACATTTTGAAGAGCGAAATGTGTACTTTTTCTGGGTTAAATGGTTAAAAAACTTTTGGAAAGAAAAAAAAATTACCTCTTGCTCGACGAAAATGAAAGCGAAATGACTGAGTCCGTAGCGCTTGAGTAGGTGTACCAGTTTCATTTCTGTTTCCTTCAAATAAGCGCCTTTCGGGGGTGTGTCGAAACGCAAGGGTTCGGGAGTGTCATCATTGCCGAAAAGAGAGTCATCTGATGTATTTAACGGAAAAGGTGAGCGCACCGGACTGTATTGAGCCAAATCCTCCATTTCTTTCTGATTATTTTCGTCCGTCGCCTCTTCGATAACCAGATCGGGTGGTCGGAATGTTTTGTATCTTTCAAAATTAAAAAGAGAGGGAAATAAAAATTTTGAATTTTTTACAATTGTGTCTTCTTGCAAGATTTTTCAATTTTGACCTATACCTAAAAAAATCCGTTTGAATTTTGTGCTTCGATATCGATGGGAATCTCTTCCAGGAGTTCCAATTGCATACTAAGCGTCCACTTGGGGCGAAAATGTCAGATTAAAAAAATTGAAGGTTGCCTGCCCATAAGAGCCTAATGTTAAATTTGGCCAAAATCGAAAAAAATTAATTTGACTTTTTCGATCCCAATTCGACGGGAGTGTCTTCCAGGGGTCCCAATTGGATAGTATAAACGCGCACGGGGCCAAAAATCCGATTTTAAAAAATTTAAGTTTGCCTCCCCATGAGGTCCCAATGTTAAATTTGGCCGAAATCGAAAAAAATTAATTTGACTTTTTCGACCCAAAATCGACGGAAATATCTTCTAGGGGTTCCTATTGGATAGTATCAACGCACACGGGGCCAAAAATCCAATTTTAAAAAAATTAAGTTTGCCTCCCCATAAGGTCCCAATGTTAAATTTGGCCAAAATCGAAAAAAATTAATTTGACTTTTTCGACCCAAATTCGACGGAAATATCTTCTAGGGGCTCCTATTGGATAGTATCAACGCACACGGGGCCAAAAATCCAATTTTAAAAAAATTAAGTTTGCCTCCCCATAAGGTCCCAATGTTAAATTTGGCCAAAATCGAAAAAAATTAATTTGACTTTTTCGACCCAAATTCGACGGAAATATCTTCTAGGGGTTCCTATTGGATAGTATCAACGCACACGGGGCCAAAAATCCAATTTAAAAAAAAATTAAGTTTGCCTCCCCATAAGGTCCCAATGTTAAATTTGGCCAAAATCGAAAAAAATTGATTTGCCTTTTTCGACCCAAATTCGACGGAAATATCTTCTAGGGGCTCCTATTGGATAGTATCAACGCACACGGGGCCAAAAATCCAATTTTAAAAAAATTAAGTTTGCCTCCCCATAAGGTCCCAATGTTAAATTTGGCCAAAATCGAAAAAAATTAATTTGACTTTTTCGACCCAAATTCGACGGAAATATCTTCTAGGGGCTCCTATTGGATAGTATCAACGCACACGGGGCCAAAAATCCAATTTTAAAAAAATTAAGTTTGCCTCCCCATAAGGTCCCAATGTTAAATTTGGCCAAAATCGAAAAAAATTAATTTGACTTTTTCGACCCAAATTCGACGGAAATATCTTCTAGGGGCTCCTATTGGATAGTATCAACGCACACGGGGCCAAAAATCCAATTTAAAAAAAATTAAGTTTGCCTCCCCATAAGGTCCCAATGTTAAATTTGGCCAAAATCGAAAAAAATTAATTTGACTTTTTCGACCCAAATTCGACGGAAATATCTTCTAGGGGTTCCTATTGGATAGTATCAACGCACACGGGGCCAAAAATCCAATTTTAAAAAAATTAAGTTTGCCTCCCCATAAGGTCCCAATGTTAAATTTGGCCAAAATCGAAAAAAATTAATTTGACTTTTTCGACCCAAATTCGACGGAAATATCTTCTAGGGGCTCCTATTGGATAGTATCAACGCACACGGGGCCAAAAATCCAATTTTAAAAAAATTAAGTTTGCCTCCCCATAAGGTCCCAATGTTAAATTTGGCCAAAATCGAAAAAAATTAATTTGACTTTTTCGACCCAAATTCGACGGAAATATCTTCTAGGGGTTCCTATTGGATAGTATCAACGCACACGGGGCCAAAAATCCAATTTTAAAAAAATTAAGTTTGCCTCCCCATAAGGTCCCAATGTTAAATTTGGCCAAAATCGAAAAAAATTAATTTGACTTTTTCGACCCAAATTCGACGGAAATATCTTCTAGGGGCTCCTATTGGATAGTATCAACGCACACGGGGCCAAAAATCCAATTTAAAAAAAATTAAGTTTGCCTCCCCATAAGGTCCCAATGTTAAATTTGGCCAAAATCGAAAAAAATTAATTTGACTTTTTCGACCCAAATTCGACGGAAATATCTTCTAGGGGTTCCTATTGAATAGTATCAACGCACACGGGGCCAAAAATCCAATTTTAAAAAAATTAAGTTTGCCTCCCCATAAGGTCCCAATGTTAAATTTGGCCAAAATCGAAAAAAATTAATTTGACTTTTTCGACCCAAATTCGACGGAAATATCTTCTAGGGGCTCCTATTGGATAGTATCAACGCACACGGGGCCAAAAATCCAATTTTAAAAAAATTAAGTTTGCCTCCCCATAAGGTCCCAATGTTAAATTTGGCCAAAATCGAAAAAAATTAATTTGACTTTTTCGACCCAAATTCGACGGAAATATCTTCTAGGGGCTCCTATTGGATAGTATCAACGCACACGGGGCCAAAAATCCAATTTTAAAAAAATTAAGTTTGCCTCCCCATAAGGTCCCAATGTTAAATTTGGCCAAAATCGAAAAAAATTAATTTGACTTTTTCGACCCAAATTCGACGGAAATATCTTCTAGGGGCTCCTATTGGATAGTATCAACGCACACGGGGCCAAAAATCCAATTTTAAAAAAATTAAGTTTGCCTCCCCATAAGGTCCCAATGTTAAATTTGGCCAAAATCGAAAAAAATTAATTTGACTTTTTCGACCCAAATTCGACGGAAATATCTTCTAGGGGCTCCTATTGGATAGTATCAACGCACACGGGGCCAAAAATCCAATTTTAAAAAAATTAAGTTTGCCTCCCCATAAGGTCCCAATGTTAAATTTGGCCAAAATCGAAAAAAATTAATTTGACTTTTTCGACCCAAATTCGACGGAAATATCTTCTAGGGGTTCCTATTGGATAGTATCAACGCACACGGGGCCAAAAATCCAATTTTAAAAAAATTAAGTTTGCCTCCCCATAAGGTCCCAATGTTAAATTTGGCCAAAATCGAAAAAAATTAATTTGACTTTTTCGACCCAAATTCGACGGAAATATCTTCTAGGGGTTCCTATTGGATAGTATCAACGCACACGGGGCCAAAAATCCAATTTTAAAAAAATTAAGTTTGCCTCCCCATAAGGTCCCAATGTTAAATTTGGCCAAAATCGAAAAAAATTAATTTGACTTTTTCGACCCAAATTCGACGGAAATATCTTCTAGGGGTTCCTATTGGATAGTATCAACGCACACGTGGCCAAAAATCCAATTTTAAAAAAATTAAGTTTGCCTCCCCATAAGGTCCCAATGTTAAATTTGGCCAAAATCGAAAAAAATTAATTTGACTTTTTCGACCCAAATTCGACGGAAATATCTTCTAGGGGCTCCTATTGGATAGTATCAACGCACACGGGGCCAAAAATCCAATTTTAAAAAAATTAAGTTTGCCTCCCCATAAGGTCCCAATGTTAAATTTGGCCAAAATCGAAAAAAATTAATTTGACTTTTTCGACCCAAATTCGACGGAAATATCTTCTAGGGGCTCCTATTGGATAGTATCAACGCACACGGGGCCAAAAATCCAATTTTAAAAAAATTAAGTTTGCCTCCCCATAAGGTCCCAATGTTAAATTTGGCCAAAATCGAAAAAAATTAATTTGACTTTTTCGACCCAAATTCGACGGAAATATCTTCTAGGGGTTCCTATTGGATAGTATCAACGCACACGGGGCCAAAAATCCAATTTTAAAAAAATTAAGTTTGCCTCCCCATAAGGTCCCAATGTTAAATTTGGCCAAAATCGAAAAAAATTAATTTGACTTTTTCGACCCAAATTCGACGGAAATATCTTCTAGGGGTTCCTATTGGATAGTATCAACGCACACGGGGCCAAAAATCCAATTTTAAAAAAATTAAGTTTGCCTCCCCATAAGGTCCCAATGTTAAATTTGGCCAAAATCGAAAAAAATTAATTTGACTTTTTCGACCCAAATTCGACGGAAATATCTTCTAGGGGCTCCTATTGGATAGTATCAACGCACACGGGGCCAAAAATCCAATTTTAAAAAAATTAAGTTTGCCTCCCCATAAGGTCCCAATGTTAAATTTGGCCAAAATCGAAAAAAATTAATTTGACTTTTTCGACCCAAATTCGACGGAAATATCTTCTAGGGGCTCCTATTGGATAGTATCAACGCACACGGGGCCAAAAATCCAATTTTAAAAAAATTAAGTTTGCCTCCCCATAAGGTCCCAATGTTAAATTTGGCCAAAATCGAAAAAAATTAATTTGACTTTTTCGACCCAAATTCGACGGAAATATCTTCTAGGGGTTCCTATTGGATAGTATCAACGCACACGGGGCCAAAAATCCAATTTTAAAAAAATTAAGTTTGCCTCCCCATAAGGTCCCAATGTTAAATTTGGCCAAAATCGAAAAAAATTAATTTGACTTTTTCGACCCAAATTCGACGGAAATATCTTCTAGGGGTTCCTATTGGATAGTATCAACGCACACGTGGCCAAAAATCCAATTTTAAAAAAATTAAGTTTGCCTCCCCATAAGGTCCCAATGTTAAATTTGGCCAAAATCGAAAAAAATTAATTTGACTTTTTCGACCCAAATTCGACGGAAATATCTTCTAGGGGCTCCTATTGGATAGTATCAACGCACACGGGGCCAAAAATCCAATTTTAAAAAAATTAAGTTTGCCTCCCCATAAGGTCCCAATGTTAAATTTGGCCAAAATCGAAAAAAATTAATTTGACTTTTTCGACCCAAATTCGACGGAAATATCTTCTAGGGGCTCCTATTGGATAGTATCAACGCACACGGGGCCAAAAATCCAATTTTAAAAAAATTAAGTTTGCCTCCCCATAAGGTCCCAATGTTAAATTTGGCCAAAATCGAAAAAAATTAATTTGACTTTTTCGACCCAAATTCGACGGAAATATCTTCTAGGGGCTCCTATTGGATAGTATCAACGCACACGGGGCCAAAAATCCAATTTAAAAAAAATTAAGTTTGCCTCCCCATAAGGTCCCAATGTTAAATTTGGCCAAAATCGAAAAAAATTAATTTGACTTTTTCGACCCAAATTCGACGGAAATATCTTCTAGGGGTTCCTATTGGATAGTATCAACGCACACGGGGCCAAAAATCCAATTTTAAAAAAATTAAGTTTGCCTCCCCATAAGGTCCCAATGTTAAATTTGGCCAAAATCGAAAAAAATTAATTTGACTTTTTCGACCCAAATTCGACGGAAATATCTTCTAGGGGCTCCTATTGGATAGTATCAACGCACACGGGGCCAAAAATCCAATTTTAAAAAAATTAAGTTTGCCTCCCCATAAGGTCCCAATGTTAAATTTGGCCAAAATCGAAAAAAATTAATTTGACTTTTTCGACCCAAATTCGACGGAAATATCTTCTAGGGGTTCCTATTGGATAGTATCAACGCACACGGGGCCAAAAATCCAATTTTAAAAAAATTAAGTTTGCCTCCCCATAAGGTCCCAATGTTAAATTTGGCCAAAATCGAAAAAAATTAATTTGACTTTTTCGACCCAAATTCGACGGAAATATCTTCTAGGGGCTC
This sequence comes from Asobara japonica, assembly GCA_026005395.1. Lineage (NCBI taxonomy): Eukaryota > Metazoa > Arthropoda > Insecta > Hymenoptera > Braconidae > Asobara > Asobara japonica. The sequence continues at coordinate 493,136 of BQMI01000527.1, forward strand.
CTATTGGATAGTATCAACGCACACGGGGCCAAAAATCCAATTTAAAAAAAATTAAGTTTGCCTCCCCATAAGGTCCCAATGTTAAATTTGGCCAAAATCGAAAAAAATTAATTTGACTTTTTCGACCCAAATTCGACGGAAATATCTTCTAGGGGTTCCTATTGAATAGTATCAACGCACACGGGGCCAAAAATCCAATTTTAAAAAAATTAAGTTTGCCTCCCCATAAGGTCCCAATGTTAAATTTGGCCAAAATCGAAAAAAATTAATTTGACTTTTTCGACCCAAATTCGACGGAAATATCTTCTAGGGGCTCCTATTGGATAGTATCAACGCACACGGGGCCAAAAATCCAATTTTAAAAAAATTAAGTTTGCCTCCCCATAAGGTCCCAATGTTAAATTTGGCCAAAATCGAAAAAAATTAATTTGACTTTTTCGACCCAAATTCGACGGAAATATCTTCTAGGGGCTCCTATTGGATAGTATCAACGCACACGGGGCCAAAAATCCAATTTTAAAAAAATTAAGTTTGCCTCCCCATAAGGTCCCAATGTTAAATTTGGCCAAAATCGAAAAAAATTAATTTGACTTTTTCGACCCAAATTCGACGGAAATATCTTCTAGGGGCTCCTATTGGATAGTATCAACGCACACGGGGCCAAAAATCCAATTTTAAAAAAATTAAGTTTGCCTCCCCATAAGGTCCCAATGTTAAATTTGGCCAAAATCGAAAAAAATTAATTTGACTTTTTCGACCCAAATTCGACGGAAATATCTTCTAGGGGCTCCTATTGGATAGTATCAACGCACACGGGGCCAAAAATCCAATTTTAAAAAAATTAAGTTTGCCTCCCCATAAGGTCCCAATGTTAAATTTGGCCAAAATCGAAAAAAATTAATTTGACTTTTTCGACCCAAATTCGACGGAAATATCTTCTAGGGGTTCCTATTGGATAGTATCAACGCACACGGGGCCAAAAATCCAATTTTAAAAAAATTAAGTTTGCCTCCCCATAAGGTCCCAATGTTAAATTTGGCCAAAATCGAAAAAAATTAATTTGACTTTTTCGACCCAAATTCGACGGAAATATCTTCTAGGGGTTCCTATTGGATAGTATCAACGCACACGGGGCCAAAAATCCAATTTTAAAAAAATTAAGTTTGCCTCCCCATAAGGTCCCAATGTTAAATTTGGCCAAAATCGAAAAAAATTAATTTGACTTTTTCGACCCAAATTCGACGGAAATATCTTCTAGGGGTTCCTATTGGATAGTATCAACGCACACGTGGCCAAAAATCCAATTTTAAAAAAATTAAGTTTGCCTCCCCATAAGGTCCCAATGTTAAATTTGGCCAAAATCGAAAAAAATTAATTTGACTTTTTCGACCCAAATTCGACGGAAATATCTTCTAGGGGCTCCTATTGGATAGTATCAACGCACACGGGGCCAAAAATCCAATTTTAAAAAAATTAAGTTTGCCTCCCCATAAGGTCCCAATGTTAAATTTGGCCAAAATCGAAAAAAATTAATTTGACTTTTTCGACCCAAATTCGACGGAAATATCTTCTAGGGGCTCCTATTGGATAGTATCAACGCACACGGGGCCAAAAATCCAATTTTAAAAAAATTAAGTTTGCCTCCCCATAAGGTCCCAATGTTAAATTTGGCCAAAATCGAAAAAAATTAATTTGACTTTTTCGACCCAAATTCGACGGAAATATCTTCTAGGGGTTCCTATTGGATAGTATCAACGCACACGGGGCCAAAAATCCAATTTTAAAAAAATTAAGTTTGCCTCCCCATAAGGTCCCAATGTTAAATTTGGCCAAAATCGAAAAAAATTAATTTGACTTTTTCGACCCAAATTCGACGGAAATATCTTCTAGGGGTTCCTATTGGATAGTATCAACGCACACGGGGCCAAAAATCCAATTTTAAAAAAATTAAGTTTGCCTCCCCATAAGGTCCCAATGTTAAATTTGGCCAAAATCGAAAAAAATTAATTTGACTTTTTCGACCCAAATTCGACGGAAATATCTTCTAGGGGCTCCTATTGGATAGTATCAACGCACACGGGGCCAAAAATCCAATTTTAAAAAAATTAAGTTTGCCTCCCCATAAGGTCCCAATGTTAAATTTGGCCAAAATCGAAAAAAATTAATTTGACTTTTTCGACCCAAATTCGACGGAAATATCTTCTAGGGGCTCCTATTGGATAGTATCAACGCACACGGGGCCAAAAATCCAATTTTAAAAAAATTAAGTTTGCCTCCCCATAAGGTCCCAATGTTAAATTTGGCCAAAATCGAAAAAAATTAATTTGACTTTTTCGACCCAAATTCGACGGAAATATCTTCTAGGGGTTCCTATTGGATAGTATCAACGCACACGGGGCCAAAAATCCAATTTTAAAAAAATTAAGTTTGCCTCCCCATAAGGTCCCAATGTTAAATTTGGCCAAAATCGAAAAAAATTAATTTGACTTTTTCGACCCAAATTCGACGGAAATATCTTCTAGGGGTTCCTATTGGATAGTATCAACGCACACGTGGCCAAAAATCCAATTTTAAAAAAATTAAGTTTGCCTCCCCATAAGGTCCCAATGTTAAATTTGGCCAAAATCGAAAAAAATTAATTTGACTTTTTCGACCCAAATTCGACGGAAATATCTTCTAGGGGCTCCTATTGGATAGTATCAACGCACACGGGGCCAAAAATCCAATTTTAAAAAAATTAAGTTTGCCTCCCCATAAGGTCCCAATGTTAAATTTGGCCAAAATCGAAAAAAATTAATTTGACTTTTTCGACCCAAATTCGACGGAAATATCTTCTAGGGGCTCCTATTGGATAGTATCAACGCACACGGGGCCAAAAATCCAATTTTAAAAAAATTAAGTTTGCCTCCCCATAAGGTCCCAATGTTAAATTTGGCCAAAATCGAAAAAAATTAATTTGACTTTTTCGACCCAAATTCGACGGAAATATCTTCTAGGGGTTCCTATTGGATAGTATCAACGCACACGGGGCCAAAAATCCAATTTTAAAAAAATTAAGTTTGCCTCCCCATAAGGTCCCAATGTTAAATTTGGCCAAAATCGAAAAAAATTAATTTGACTTTTTCGACCCAAATTCGACGGAAATATCTTCTAGGGGTTCCTATTGGATAGTATCAACGCACACGGGGCCAAAAATCCAATTTTAAAAAAATTAAGTTTGCCTCCCCATAAGGTCCCAATGTTAAATTTGGCCAAAATCGAAAAAAATTAATTTGACTTTTTCGACCCAAATTCGACGGAAATATCTTCTAGGGGTTCCTATTGGATAGTATCAACGCACACGGGGCCAAAAATCCAATTTTAAAAAAATTAAGTTTGCCTCCCCATAAGGTCCCAATGTTAAATTTGGCCAAAATCGAAAAAAATTAATTTGACTTTTTCGACCCAAATTCGACGGAAATATCTTCTAGGGGTTCCTATTGGATAGTATCAACGCACACGGGGCCAAAAATCCAATTTTAAAAAAATTAAGTTTGCCTCCCCATAAGGTCCCAATGTTAAATTTGGCCAAAATCGAAAAAAATTAATTTGACTTTTTCGACCCAAATTCGACGGAAATATCTTCTAGGGGCTCCTATTGGATAGTATCAACGCACACGGGGCCAAAAATCCAATTTTAAAAAAATTAAGTTTGCCTCCCCATAAGGTCCCAATGTTAAATTTGGCCAAAATCGAAAAAAATTAATTTGACTTTTTCGACCCAAATTCGACGGAAATATCTTCTAGGGGCTCCTATTGGATAGTATCAACGCACACGGGGCCAAAAATCCAATTTTAAAAAAATTAAGTTTGCCTCCCCATAAGGTCCCAATGTTAAATTTGGCCAAAATCGAAAAAAATTAATTTCAATTTCTCGACCCAAAATCGACGGCAATATTTTCCAGCGGTTCCAATTGAAGAATATCCATCCACAACGATAATTGAACTTTCACTCACGTTGCACATGTGAAACTGTCGTTGAATTGTAAGTTTCCTGTCGATCCTTCAACTTACTTTGAGTTTGAAGCAATCAAATGCTGCGGTGTTGATGTATCAGGATGATCATCTTCGCTGGAATTCAATATCGATGAGTCGTTTGCGCATGAATTCGAGGCATATCCATTTGAAGAAACAGAAAACGATTCTTCAAAACTAAGTAACTCGGTTCTCTCACTCAATGATCCATTTTTTCCCTTATTCACATTATTGTTGTTATCATCATCGTTATCACAATCATCATCCTTATCATTGGTCTTATTTTCATTATTATTGCTGTCATTTTCTATGTAGCCCTCATTCAAGCCCATGTGCATTATGGAGTCATCGCTGTCGTTGAAATTCAGCCTTTCAAATTTTCCCGCCAATCTCGTCGATATGCTCAGCGTCAAATCTGGCGAATATTTTCGCATTCTTTGCGGATGAGGTCGAGATTTTAATTTTTCCGGCGGGGTCATTTCATTGACATATCGTTGCAAGTTTCTCTCAAAATGCGGTGGCGAAACTTGCGCCATTTTGCAGTTCAATTGTCAATTCCGTCGATCTAGAAAAAAGAAGATAAAAATATTCAAGTTCCGGCATTAAGTCTGGGGCCAGTGCAGACTGAGGTAAGTAATGTGGCAGCTCAGCCCAAATTTTGAAAAATATCAATTGTCGGAATGTTCAAAATCTGCTGACACTGGGAAAAAGACGGAGACTTTTTAGCGCTTTTCACAATTTCTAACAATGTTGAAAGATTTTGTTTTGCAATTATTAAGATGGATCCAGGATTCACTCACTCAGTAAATTGTCTTCCACTTCTATAAACTATAAAATTCCGAACCAGTCGTACGTTCTCAGACAAATGTGTCGAACATTCTCAAACTAATTTGCTTCTCCTTCGCATGGTGTTGCGATTCCGAATGAGCTCAACTGTGTTTACCTATTTACAACGAAATTCGGAGAATCGCAAAATGGAGGGCATCATTTCAATTCATTTGAATAGGCCTACATGAAAATTCGACCTTGGGATTTTCGAATATTATGACATTGTTACTCCCTCGATAATCATTCTCCCAAAGAAATGCGCATGATATAAATGAATAAATCATTTCAATAATGGAACAACTCCGCACTTTTGCAATTATTATCAAATTTTGCGTTGTATTTTCGCAGATTTAGCGCAGTAATTTAATCCATATTGCTATATTCAAATCTTGGCGGTAACTTGAAATTTTTCCATACCACGTGCGCGCGCAGCTCCGCTATAATTTCTCCTAGATGTCGCTGAAAGGGCAAAAAAAAAACGTATATACACCGAGTATATTGTTGACATGGGACATGTGCTTTCTTGCATCATAAACTGATTAGTTAACTAACAAAATAACTAAACTAAGATGGCATCAAGACTGAAAGAAGACAACGAGCTCAAAAAGATTTTGAATAGTCCATCAAAAAATGCAAACGACGAACACACAATGGCTCCGCCACTTTCGGTAAGTATGCCCACTCCCCATATGTCAATAACCATTTTAATTATTTAATAACAAACGTTATTTCGCGTTCTTTCAATTTCTCACATATTTCATTATCTCAAGAAAACTATTAGTCAAAACAATTATTGGATGAATGTTTTTATATGAATATCAACAGAACTTTTGTTATCAAAAAAACCTCTTCCCAAAAAAATGAAAATAATAATTCAGTATTTAAAAAAACTTAATCCAATTTTTTTGGTTATTTTTGTCATGATGTCAAGAAGAAAATTATATTAATAAAATAAAATAAAATAAAAAAAAAGCACTTCATCTGGAATTATAGAGTAAAAATCGCTAAAGAGTCGAGTAATTAATTCGTTATCTGAAAGTTTGTTTTCGGTTTCTAAGAGCGTTTTCATCTGGCTCTAAGAAGCTATAATCAAGATTTTTGAAAAACATTTTATTCCACTTTGCTTATCAATTCATAATATATATAGGTCATTGAACCAATTATCGACATTCTTTTAAGTGTTTTAATTTCATTTTAATTTGTCCCAAATTTTCAAGCCTTAATCTCTATTAGTCAGGGAGATATCCGCGACAGACATTTTCAAAGGTTTCTTTTCCCATAGGTTTCTACAACAAATTTCACAAGCTTTCATAATCCCAGTTTAATATCTCTTTTTTAATTGAAAAAAGACCAAAAATTATAAGAAAAGAAAAATGAGTTGAATTCGGCCTTTTTGGGGTTTTTAAAACTTCAATTTTTGCTTTTGAACTCTAGTATTCTCTTATTATTCACAGTCCTATTATTATGCACAATTATTACTTATTAATTAATAATTAATTGATTGTTCATTGATTTTTACAGACAAATGTGCCCAGGCCAATTGCATCGCAGGGTCCTCAAATTTCGATGAGCCCTATGGCTCCTCCACCTCCTCCGAAAAACGAAAATATTGAGCCAATTTTACAGTACGATAGAGTTCTCATTTTCCTTCTTTAATATTAATTTCCATTACCATAATTATTTTTATTCATTTATCCTTTAAGAAGAAATTTTTGAAAATTTTATATCTTCTTTTTTTTTACAGAAATGTCGTATCGACCGTCAGTTTAGCATGTGAACTAAATCTGTTAAAGATCAATACTCGAACGAGGAACTCAGAATATAATCCAGGTCGATTTTCAGGTAGGAACATGTGTGTACGTGTGTGTTTCAAAGATTTGCAAAAATTCTACAATGTTGAGAATTGGAAAAAATGGAAGAACTAAAAAACATTTGATACAAAATTCTGTAATCTGTGAACAAAATTTCAATTTCAAAATCTTTGCATTATTTTTTTTATGTCCTAACAAAATTGTCACTTCGGAATTTCAAACTATGTCAAGAATAATTCCAATAATTTTGCACTTTTTTGAATCGTCAAGGATCCTCATAATTTCGTAAATCTCCAAAACAAAAAAAGAGCCCCACCAAATTTGGAACGATCCAATCACAAATTAAAGCAAAAATTATTTCCGTTTGTTTTACAGGTCTTGTTATGAGGATAAGAAATCCACGAGTGACGGCCCTAATATTTCGATCCGGGAAAATTGTATGTACTGGTGCCAGGAGTGAAGATGACTCATTTTTGGCATCTCGAAAATTTGCGGGCATAATTAAAAAACTGGGATTCCCCGCCAAATTCATGAACTTCAAAATACAGAATATCGTGGCCACGTGCGATCTCAAATTTCCGATTAAATTGGAAAATCTGAATCACATGCACGGTCAATTTTCTACGTACGAGCCCGAATTATATCCGGGACTTATTTACAGAATGGTAGCACCTAGGGTAGTTCTATTAATTTTTGTCAATGGGAAAGTCGTGTTAACGGGTAAGACATTTTTTGATTTTTTTTCCGACTTTGGCAACTTTATTTTCGAAATTTATAGAATTTTTAATCTACTCATTTTTTGCAGGTGCAAAAACTCGGACAGACTTGCAAGATGCTCTCACGAACATTCACCCAATTCTCAAAAGTTTCCGGAAACAATGATGGAATAAATTCGTTCCAAATGTGATGCAGCCGGAATCTACTGTAAAATACTGTAATTACTTATTTAATAAATCATTGTTTTTTTATACATGAAAATCAATTTCTTTAAGAAAAAAATAATTTTCTTCAAATGCGTCTAATGATTTGCCACCAATTGGACAAATTGTTTGCACAGAAATATGGCGGTAATATACGTTACCAGGACATTCCATTTTTTTTAATTACACCATTTATTCCATTTAAAAACGGTTTGCAAAATATAAATATACATAAACGGTCGAGGAAAAAAAATGAGTTTTAAAGTTGGTACCTATAGAGGGGGCATATATACATGCTGTGGTGATATAAGATGGGCTTAGTACATTTTAGGATCTCCCTGCATTACCGAGCCGTCGGTAACGTGGAAAAGATGCTAAACTTATCAATCTCCCATACAAGCTAATATATAAAGGCACTTTCCAAATGCGTTTTAATATCTATCTGAGCCATATTGTATATCTATATTTTTTACGCGCATTCTAGAAGTCTTGAATAATGAAATAAAAAAAAAATAGAATTTCTGGATATACTTTTTCGACGATTCTCAGCCGCGCCAGAACCCTCTCCAATGGACGCAGTACAAAATTTTTGAACCATGTAACAAGCGAAATTCATAAATCACGATTTCATGCTATCATTCCGATTTTTACGAGCCTTCTTAAACATAAAAACAAGGTGTAATAAAAATGATCCGGGGCGTAAAAAAATTATTGGGCATTCAAAAATAAAACTTGATAATATTTGACACACGTTTCTTGTGGATTGCCTGGAAAGGCCTTCAACTTCGAGGAACAAATTTCATACCTTTTACGCGACTCGAAATATGTGATGAAGAGCGGAATGAAACTTTTTTTTCTGCTAGGAAAACAGAACGTATTGTCCTTCTGACAAAATTTCTAAGATGTCAAAATGCTTTTGTAAATTCTCTTTGCCCTTATTTTCCTTTTTTCGTATGTAATACACACGATTCTGACTCTTTAATTCAGCCAAACTTATTAAAAAGCCGGTTTAATCGTTTCTTTTGTACCATAATCGATAAGGAATGAAGAAATCATTATGGTAGGTTAACAAATTTAGGGTCAATAAACTCATATAGGTAGGAGTTAAGATATATCTAGAAAATTACAATGTCGAAAATTATGAAAATCCCGAAAAAGTGACAGCTGTCAAATTCAATTGCCAGGTCCCTTTCCAACTCGCAACAAAAAATCCATTTCTGTATAACTGTTCTTTTTTTATATTACAAACCAAAGTTTTCCGCCATGAATTCATTAATACTTCCCTAATTACTTCAAGTTCACGTCAGGGTAATTGAGATCCTAATTTCCACATGAGTCATTAACTTCATTATGACTCATTCTGATCGACGAATGCTATTAGTAATTTTTATTCTTATAAAATAGAATTAAAAAAAATTCACACGTCAGTGTTTTGCAATTCAAATAATTTAGCAAAAAATATTCGGCGCATGCGCGCTCAAATTTCCGCTTCTTGAATACATCCAATTTTTGAATTCGTCAGAATTGAAGAATAGTCTTCAAACCCAGCTATTAACTTCTCTAGATAAGGTCAATGGCGCGTGTGTATATAAAAAAGCGTTTGCAATCGAGAGACCATTAGTCAGTTTTTTTCCTCAAGTGATAGATAAGCGCGGTAGCGTATCGGCCAAGTAAATTTTCCCAAATTTTTTGGGATTTCACTAGTCCCGAAAAAGTTCAATTGCCCTCATCAACAATCTCCAAAGATGAAGATTCGAAAAGAATTTGTTATTGCTTTGCTTCTATGCCTAAATCTCCATATGGTGATGGGTCAACTGTTGATTCCGCACATGTTCATAAAATGGAGCACGGACATATGGAATCTCATAAAAACTGGTTCACGGGACAGACCATCTAGTGCAATGTTCCAGACGTGTTCAAAATCACCCCAATATACTGAAGCACTGTTCAAACGAACAGCACCATCCTTAGTTAAGCACGCGGAGGACATAAAACAGAGCGATATACAAATCGATACACGATTGAAGAACATGGCGGTGGCGCTTAATCGTTTGCCCCATCGAGTGGACCTCGGATTTCGATTAACGAATTTATACGACAAGGTCGACTTAATTAACAAAGTGTTCGACGAATTCCAAAGCGATCTTAGGAATGGATTATCCGTTGACCAATGGTGCGACAAGGCAAACATTGAAATTAAAAGTAACTCCATGGTTAATTGGCTTCGAGAAGTGCGGACTAAAATTAATGAGAGGCTTCTACATGATTTAATTGAAGACCTTAAGGTTGGTAATGAACGAAAAAATTAGCTGACATTTTGTTAGATCTCGAAATTGGGGGTTATGCGTCTTTGGATTCAAACACACAGCCACACACACGAACATACATCTATAGAAACAGTGTTAATAGTACACACTTATAGATATTACGTCAATATTGAGTTTTCACAGTTTTTACTTCATTTTTTGGCCTTTCGCGATCGTGTGAGAGCAACGAGCGTTTGAATGATTTTGAATTCCGCGCGCGAATCTCAACTAACTTCGCGCCTATCAGATTGACCAATAAGCGGCAAGACCCGCGCGTTTCGACTCTAACGATGTTCACTTAGGTGTAAGACTCTGGAGATGTGCTAGTTGATACGATATTTTGCATTTTTAAGAGATAATCGATGACCTAATCGAAGTGTTCTTTCAACAGATGGACTCCCAAAAGAATCTACTTTGCGGCCAAGGACACTCGCCCTACGACTTTTTGCATACCATCTATTACAAGGCTGTTATTGCAGAGATGAAGGCTTATATCGTCCATGCGTACTATCGACATTATCTGTATAAATATTATAAGACGACGAAAACTTGTAGGTTTTTCACTATTTGGATTTGTTTTTTCACGATCTACCGAAAGATGCTTTACATTATTGATATTTGCAGGCAACTATTTCGCTGGAGAATCTGAGGACCATGTCAAAACTATGCATCAATCTCTCCAAGCGGAAATTAGAAAATATACGGAATTGTTTATTGCTAATATGGAAAGCGTATCGAAGGAATTTTGGGCTTGCGATAAGGAGGACTTTACGCGAGGTAAATTGATTTTTATTTGGCGAACTTTTTTCGTTATTCGTGATACGAATTTTTGCAATTCCAAAAATATCCAAAACCCATTTTTTTTCAATTTGCAAAATTTGAAAATTTTTAAAAAAATTCCGGAAGATGCTAATATTTATGAAATTTCAGTAATTTTGAAAACTCATTTTTGCTGTAGGGCGAAAAAATAGTTTTCCGCCCTGATAAGAGGGCGCAAAATATACGCTGCTATAATTTCTTCTCAATGTTTTTCAGATGTATCATACTTTGAGTTGGAGGGATCAATACAGCACATGCTTACATTACCAAAAAGTTATCCCACGGGAGTCTTCGACACCAATTTAAAACTGGAAAAATCTAAACACGAAAAAGCTCGTAAAGATGGCAAAAGTGTAGGTCAGGGATTGCCGAATGCCGAAAAAAAGTCTAAAAAGAAGAACGATGATTACGCGAAGTCGTATTGTAATAAAGATTCATTATTTTGTATTTCACCAATTGGACGACCTTGTCTTGGAAGACTGACTTCATGTAAAAAGTTCGCAAAACAAGCAAAAGCATGCATCTCCGTAAGTAAATCCCCAATTTTTTTCCATTGCTGCAATTTTTGCAATTCAAAACTATTTGGAATATTAAAATTTTCAAATTTTATTTGATCATCTTCGGGGCTGGGAGTCCCCACATTGTCTCATTCCGCGGCTAATTTATTTTTTTTCATTTTTAAACATTTGAAATCCAATTTAATCTCTCCAAAAAAATTGTGCAAATAATTTGTGTGTCGAAAAAAAATTCCGCAATGTTCATATAACGTTTGAATATCTAGGAGTACGGTCCCAAGCGCTACGATTGGATTGAAAAGCAGACATCGAAAATTCCGAAAGAGTGTCCATCGAACAGATATCATCAGTTGAGGTACGCATTTATATCCTACAAGATCCAAAATTTTGATCTTTTAATCCGAAATTTAGCATCGATCACATAACATTTTTGGGATTGTCCTTTCATTTTGCTGTTTTAAGTTCCTCCTCTTTATTCATTAATCTTAATTAATTTTTTCAGCACTACTAGCGATGACGACTCTATACATACCTGCACTTGTTACGATACACACGTTAACTCACCATCAACCCATGTCTTCAATTTGCAATGGGTGGAAGCCGATGTCGAGCAAAATATGTAAGACTTTACAATTTTTTTGATTCCACAAAGTGCAAAGAGTTGAATGAACCTTCAAAAACCTTTCGAATTATTTACCAAATGTCTGAATTGCCATTCTGCAGGGTAGTTACCGGTCTTCGCTTCACGGTTCACCAGCGAATAATGCAACTGCAAATACAGCAAGGAAAATTAGGAGAGAATGGCCAAGTTAAAAATGAAACTTGGAAGCCGGTGAAGGATATAAGCGAAGACATACGCGCACATAGATTAGGACGAACTCTGCGGGGCGAACAGCCAAAAGTTGCAGAGAACATCGATTATTGGCTCATCAGGCGAGACCATTTCAACTACATTAAGTTCGATACCTTAGCCGTTCCCAATGGACATGTGCTTACGGGTAATTATCATAAGTATCGTACGATAAACTTCGGCTTTGCTTTCCTTCTCTTTACTGGTCTCTCCCTGACCCACGCAATCAACATGCATCGTAATGAGATCGAAATGGGGATCGATCGGATCGGCTCCGACGCTTACCGGTCCTTTCACCAACTGGGCGATTCAATAGTTTTTGGAATTCAATCACGGGATTCTGGAAAATCCCAACAAAAAGCAAGATTCATTGAATTTATTGAAGAATTTGCAATCGTCTTTATTTTTTTCAGGAGTAAAATTGAATTTGCACGACAAATCAGATAAAACTCTCGCATATATTGAAATTGCGATAAAGTCACGACCCTTCGATCTGCTCACGGGGAAATTGAATATCAATGCTACTCCGGCCCTGACCTTCTGCCCGGCGCAGAAACTACGGTAAGTTGGAAAAACAATTTTCTTCTATCGAAATTTTGTTCAGAATACACTATAATGGACACATAGAAGAACAAATTATTTTCTGACGTAAAACGATCAGAAGGATCCATAAACGCGGTTGAAAAATGAAGAGTGCATTTTTGCAACGTTGACGCATGCGCGTTGGCTTCTTGGATAGAGGTGGCGGGAGCTTATATGGCGAGACGCATGCGCAGACGGTGTTGGGGGAATTTGGCGGGAAAGCCAACAACTCACTATGGGAGCACACTTGCAACTTCATAGTAACAATATATTTTTGCATTTCAGGAAGCACGGTGTGGTTACCCGTCGCCACCCAATCAAGGGCCCAGAGGCAACCTATCCCCTTGGAATGAAATCCACACCAATAATTTCTCAAATGCCCAGTGAATACGGTCAAGTTACGTTGCCTTACTTCGATGGAACGCCACTTGTGACCAATCCCGTTGCGCCATTAGGAGGTGTGGGAATGTTCTACAAAGCAAACAAGCAATTTGCAGGTTATGTCTCGTTGAGATTCCTCTCCATCGATCACGTCCACCACATGAAAGAAAGTCTTGCACACAAAGATATGAATCTCTCCATTATCACAGATGATCCCAATGTTCCAGATTTTGTAAAAAGACCTGGGCCTCAGACAATAAATTAGACAATTTTTTCAGTTTTCAAAATATATCATGTATTGTTATTATATCTATGAAACGTAATTTGTTCTTTGATATTATTGAATAAAAATAAATAATCTCATGAAAAACGATGGTTGGTAGGTGTCTGCGAGTCCATGAAAATGCGAGTCGAGTCGGCTTTTTTAGGGTTCAAGTCCTAGGGCGCGCTGCAATCGCGTGTAGCAACACCAATTTTTTTTCGTTTTTTTTTTTTTAGTAAAGAAATTTAATTCGTCAACTATGATTCAATATAAATTTTGAGAAAATTGTGGAGTTGATAAAATTGAGGTTTTGGAAATGCGCGCACTGGACCCGAGCAGATTCGACCCCGAATTGATCGCATTCTCGATGACCGGCAGATCCCCAATGATTATACTTATTGGAGACGACTCAATCTCTCCATAAAAATTTATTATAACAATTTATAGACTGACTACCGCATCGCGATCCTTTGCTATACGTTTTACAGAAGACCTCTAATTCCGACTTAGTGGGGGACACAAACGCCATTACCTCGAGAACGCGACGCTCTAGAGGAAAGTGACATAAGACTTTTTTGTCGAAAATTTAATTTTCTACGAGATGTGTTATACACCATTTTTCTCTAAGGTGACCGGCTAACGAGATAATTGCACTTTTATGAAAGTTCGTAGCGAAATTACAGGAAACCCACTGAATGATGAAATAGGATAGAAATATAAATTAATTACAATGTACAACATCGCGTGATTAATTTTGACTAGAGTAACATTGATATTAGCCCACCGAGAGTAAGTCATTGTTTTTGTATCGAAATATTCATTAATTAATGATACTTGTGTGTTTAAGAAACTACGTGAATTCCCTTCTTCGCTGCTATTGGTAGCTTCTCACCTCTGAAGAACGGGTTGGTCTCCTAGAACCAATAATATCATATGATGTAATCTATTACAGCAGCCGATTTTTCAATTTTGATTTTTTTAATAAAGTTTCGAAGATCCAAATCCCAGTTAAAAATTTTTCTTACTTCTTACCTGAAATTCTTGGACAATCTGATCAAACTCGGAATTCTGTATTTGCACATTTCCCAGTGGATCATTTGCAGAATCGTTGGAACAGTCAATCATGTGTTCAGTATCGCACATGCAGTCTTGCGCGCTCTGATAATCGCGACTGAAAGCCGCTGTATTTTCGAATTCTTCGATGCAATGGTGTTCGCCTGTGAGAAAATTTTGGAATTAGTGCAACAGGCAAATTTGGATGATGTGAAAGTGCGGGGGAAAAAGTAGGGCAGAGTGGGGCACAACGGGTGCCGCCCAAAAAAAAATTTCTCTTCAAGTTCGAAGATAAATTAATGCGGTCAGATAATACTCGCATTGAATATATTTTCCTCATAACAAAAAAAAAAAAAAAAAAAAAAAAAAAAAAAATTGGCACTATTTTTTCCCACATTTTTTTTCACTGCAAATGTTTGTGGAATTACTTGTATATCCGATTGGGCACGGATTGGGCGGCGTACAATAAGCAGGCAAAGCGTTCTCCGTTTTTTCCTCCTTGATCCCCTTTAAGCCCGCAATCTGAATTCTATGCCGATTATCCCCATTTTCATTCATTTTTTGATGCGAATTTAATGTACTGTGCCGGAGATATTCCTGATCGCGGATACTTGGATTTGGATTGAGGGTCTCAATTCCTTCGTAATCAATTGGCAACTCAGCTGGCATTTCCTTTGCTTTTTCGTATTCTTCTGTGCGCGGCGATTGATCCTGGTACTCTAGGTAAGAGTCAGCTGCGTCCACGAGCTCGTTGCCCATGCGATCAATTATGTCGCGTAAGAGCATCTCCGACAACAGCTGGTCCTGCAATTTTTTTGGATTTTTGGACATTATTGTGGTTGTCAAATTCTGAAAATTATGGGATTTGCAGTTTTTTTGTTGGTGAATGTTCTGAAGGTATGGAATTTTTTGAAGTCGGAAAATTTTTAAAACTGGGAAATCTGAGACGTTTTTTGAAGTCTTACCTTCACATCTGGCAAATATATTGTACCCGTAGCTGTTGCAATGAGGGCGAGAATTCCGAAGAAATACATAGCTGCCAATCACATGGACAATAAGAAAAATAATTAAAATTGCTTGTTGGTAAAATTGGAAATGTACAGAAATTTGTCGAAATACTTACTCCTGGATTTGTGCTATTTCTATCTTCAAGATGTTGCGGAAGACTTCTACAGGAATACAGGACAAACATTGGAATTACCGTTATCAAAAATGTGAATTATATTGAAAAAAGGAATTGTGTCGAAGTGAGAAGATCAAGTTCAGTTCATCTAAAGCTACGAAGAATTTTTTGAAGATTCTGAAGTTTCTTAAATTTGTCAAATTTGTGCATAATTAAAAATCGTGATTTCTCCGAAATATACAAAAATTTTAAAGACTTTTGAGTTTTAGGAAATTTTCCGAAATACCTGCAATTTTTTTCTCAAATTTTCAACACTTCGCAAATCGGATAAAATAATCATTCTTGGGATTCCCAATTTTTTTAACTCGTTGGAATTTACGAAACCAAAATATTGGACCGGTGAAAAATTTTATTTTTCCAACCACTCTAAATTCCGAAGATGAACCGAAAAATTCCCAATGTCCACATTTTTGTCATCCAATCTGTCGCAAAAAAACTTTCCATTTCTTCAATGCACTTATAATTATAATTGTTGCAAATTCACAATTGAAGAATTCAAAATTTCAAAGTTTCGAGAATTCCCAAATCCTCCAAAAAATTTCTCCGTATGCTTCATGACGCGTACAGATGACATCTCCACTGATCCCAGCTTCCCACTTCGTTCCACCCCACCAAAGATTATTGCACATCCCAGATTTTTATAAAAAAAAACAAACTTACGATACAACAGGTTGATAAACCGCTAATTCCGATATTTCAATCAGAACTCAGTTTCCTTCGTCGTTATGTTACGTGGAACAAGACTAGCGCCGTACCACGCCGCACTTTCGTATCAAAGTATTGATCTGCCCAACCTGGCTTTCATACCCACATACATATTATATAGACATACATAGGTATATAATAAAAATATATAATTTCCATGCGAGATTTTTCACATTTCACATTTTTCACGTCTGTTTTGAGCATTGGTATATTTTCGAAAATTTGTGGCGCAATGGTAAACTAAGTCGACTCAGCCCGAGTCTCGTTTTTGTTGAATATCTCGAAATCTAGAGCAGATGGACTAATCATGATAATAACATTTTTTGTAGAGCACACTTTTTCCTACAAAAAAGTATACATGCATTTTTTTTAATCTCCCTCCGATTTTGAGGCAATCCGCAAAAACTCAAATTTGAGTCTTCAGGTCTGTCTCATCTCACAATTTTTGTTATCGCTCCATATTTTTTTGAATATATAAGAACATGTATGGGATGATCTATATATTTTGTGACATAGGGTATGACGTATAGGTATATCATAGCAGTGAAAGTTTGGAAAAATAATTATATAAATTATAATTGTATATTATTTCTATATATATATTCGTTTTTGTCTTCTTGATTTCGTTCTGAATTTATGTAATTTTGATTTGGCGGATTGTAATGTCATGTTCGGAAAGCGGGAATGACGCAAAACACATTATGGACGAGGGATGCTGGCCGGAGTGATCGAAAGATCAAAGGACCCTTTTCAGTCTCGTTACGCCGAGCGAAAAGCGGGTCGGTTCGCGGTGTTTCCCGGGAAACAATTTCATTTGCTGAGGAAAACAAGTTGTTAGATCATTATTTGTCTTTGGCTAATTGATTGATTCAAGTTCAGTGAAGTTAGGCGGAATTTTGAAAACTTTGAGAATTTTGAAAATTTTGAGAATTTTGAGAATTTTGAAAATTTTGAGAATTTTGGAAATTCTGAAAATTTTGAAAACATTAAAAAATTTGTAAATTTGAAAATGCCTATTTTTCGAAATTTTAGAGTTTTGATGAATTGGTAAATTGGTAAATTTGAAAATTTGGAATTCCGTAATTTTGAAAATTTCACATAGACAATTCTTTGAAGATCCCTGAAATTTTCTTTCGCACATTCGAAGCGTTGGAAAATAGTGTCGAGGGATTTGAACCGCATTGTTGACCCCTGCACTCGCGATTCCGAAGATGCCAGACCACCCGATGGTATTATATCGATTTACACCTAGTTCTATCGATGTTAACCATGCCCAGAATTTTATCGCCTATGGTGTAACACAACCCCAGGAATCCCATCAATGAAAATTTCCCCAGTCGCCCTAAAAAGGACCAACAAGATTGTTCATCCAGATTTCATCCAAAAAAATATACCAAAATTTCGACATTTTCAAAAAAGAATCCCCTTTTTTTTACAAAAAAAAAAATTAATATTTTGCAAATTTTGGAAGGTTTGCAGATTTACAAAACTTTGAGCATTCGGAAATTTTGGATTTTGACTTATCGCGTATCCACATCAGCAGCCGAGGGGTCACAGTTGTACACATCTAAGCGTAATTTCCACCCCCGCATATATATATTGTTACGTTGAGATTCTCGCGTCATGAGTATTGATCTATCATTGAAACGAGTCCTACCACCCGACGGGTTGCCTTTGGCCACTATCTCAATGGGCTATCCCCAAATCTACTCCCCACGGCTATCCTGACGACTCAGTTACGTACCATTTGTATATTTATACCCAAACCCAACTGTTCAAAAATTTTAAATTTTTAAATTACTTATCGTTTCGTTTAATTGACCTATTGTCAATAGGCTTCATTTAATTGGCCTCTGCGGTCAGTCATTTGCAGATCAAAATTTCGTTAGTTGAGTCATGAATTTTGAATTTTTCTTCTGGGAAAAAAAATTCTCAAATTAGAAACAAAAATCAGAAATTTTCGGGGTGTATCGAACTTTTCAGAATTTTTCCAATTTTCTCATCAAATTCCAGATAATTCGTTGGTTAATTACCGACTGAATTCCATAATAATTCAGTTTCAAACCTAATCGAAGTGTAAGTAATCGGATTAATCAGCCAACTTCAGTCGCTGACATTTCCATTAAATTCCTAATTTGATTCATTAGCGAATGACTTGAATGGAAAGAATTGGAATTCCAAGAAAAATAAAAAAAAAAAATTCGAAAATTCAGATTTTTTTCTTCGAATTTTGCATTTTTTGAAAATTTTACAACTGACCAAAATTATGAACATTAATTTTTTTTTATTCATGGATTGATTGAATTTGTCAGCCAACTTCAGTTCATCATATTTCCACCAAATTACTAATCTGATTAATTACGCTGTGTCTCCCTTTTTTACTGTGATTCCAAATTATTATTATTTATTCTCTTGGTCTGACTGAATTGACTTAATCATTTCGCCACTTCTTAGCCGTGAACCGAGTTCTCCCCTTCGAAATTGATGATCCTGAGGTTATGCGTCATGATGATTAACCCCCGAGGCGATTTAATATGAGTCAAGAAATCATTCAAGTAAAGTCAATGAGAACTATTTCTATACACAACAATTCTGAATATCCAAAAAAACTTTATAGTTGCAAATTTTTTTTAGTTCATTTTTCTCACTTCACGAATTTCCGAAAAGTTCGTTAGTATTCAAATTTTCGGAATTTTCAACAAATTTTTAACAATCTCAAACAAAAAAAAAATTATTTCATTTTCATATTTTTTACCTTCAAAAATATTTTGAATTTGCACTTTTGTTTTCAAATTTTTGAGTTTGTTTTCTGAAGAACAAAAGTTACGAACTTTTTATCAGCTCTAACAACTACTGTTATCTGCTTATTTATTCTCTACACGTGGTACTACCATAACGATCTCCAAAAATCGTTTATTCGTCCCCACCCAATCTCAAATTTCACGGTTCTCCGATAAAAGTCGATGTCAATTTTCCCCAGATAGAAATTTATGTCCATTTTTCCCCATTCGTGAGTCCCCAATTCGAAATAATGTGAGTTTCCCCCTCAATTTAGTCCGATTCCTTGCAAATCGACCAATATGGCGCCCACCTGGACACGCTCAGAGCTCTGTTCGTTTCTTCCCTGGAAAACCGAATCTACGATGCGTTGGAAACGTTCGTCTACAACGACGCGGAATTGCTCTCAAGATTTCCCAACCTAAAGCGCATTTGGAACACGGTCAAGCTCGTCCGCACGCTCTACTACAGCGTAAAAAGACCGGACAGAAGCTTACTTACCTACACATTTAAGCATTTGCTGAAAGACGGCTTACTGACGTGTTTCCTGAACGCAATTCTCCTCAACAATCGACTAAATCGAGTTTGCAGAGACCTAGACGCCATGAACTTCCACAAAAACTTCCTGCGATTCCCGAAACTTCCCGAAGTCCACAGCGATCCCAACAGATCTCAATTTACGATTGAAAACGCTCCAAACGATGTCAAAAGAGCAGTGAAGAGGAAAGCACACAATACCGATCACGAAATCATCGATTCAACCTTCAACGACATTTCGAAATTCAAATTTCCCGCCAATTCCGATCATCAGAGAGTTCGTTCGGCCGTAAACTCAAATGATGCGAAACCCGCCAAAACGAGCTGTGCCAGTCGTAAACGAATCATCCGAACTGGTTTGTCCTGTAAACCTACAATTTGTTCCTTCTACAGACCAAGAACTTCTAATTGGTCCATGGATTTTGATACAAAAAGCGTTGAACTTAAGATCGATAAAAGTTCGAATCCCACTGAGGTCAAAGTATTGAGCCTTCCATGTAAACCGGATGAAGTCATTCGGGACTTGCTGGCTTCTAACCCTTCCATCATGATTCCGGGCTTTGGAAAGGTTAGAAAAAGTTTCAGGACTCAAATTTCGAAAATGTGTGATGGCGTTAACAGAATTTTGGGAACCATTAAGAAGAAAAAGTTTAAGAAGTGTGTTTTGTGCTGCAAGTTCCTCGGAAGGTGCATTTTGGTCAAATTGAAGCTTATGGAGCAGGACGGTTCGAGGTCCATTCCATTTTCTAACAAAGTTATTTTGACTTCGCGTGCGGTTTCTACAAGAGAACATCATCTTGGAGGGGTGGAGATGAAAAATGAAGATATTGGACAAAATCCGGCCGTCGACGAAGGTAATCCGAGTTTTTCAGGTTCTCTCAATTCGGAAGAACTCTTTTACTCTGGGGAAGATGGTGATGACTCGGTTGAGGACAATTGTGATGGACCAATGTGCAAGTCATTCCAATCATGCGCAACTTTTGATGTTTCTGATTGCAAGAGCGAGTGGTGCAGCGATTATATTGAACGGTGGGATGGAGTTGTTGGAGATTGTAGGGATTTCGGAGCGAATTCGGAGGCAGGTGGAGATCCGGACCACATTCTGACTGAAAAATCGGCTGTAATTTTGGGAGAGCATTGGAATACCTCCACCTTTCTCAATGCAGAGTTGGAGAATAGAATTCTCGGAGTGCTCAAGTCAATCGTTAGGAACAAAAATTTGGAACTGGTTCTCACGGAAGAAAAAAAAACTTCGTCCACTGAATTGATAAAAGGAAAAGTTGTTGCCGATTCATTGCAAATTGGGAAGTTGCAATCAGATGATTCCATTTTTGGAAATTTGAGAACATCGAGATCGATTCAAACCATTACGGAAGCGTATAACGATTCGGAGTTAGAATCAAGGATACTCAGAATGTTGGAGTCGATATTCCGCGAAGCGGAAGCTGAGGTTTTGCTGGAAAAAAATTTCAGACGGAACCGAGCAATCGAAAAATCGGAATCTTTGACACTGACAAACTCCGATCTCGAACAATTGATTCGAAAAAAATTACTCAAAATTCTTCAATCATTACTGGACATTTCTACCGATTTATCGGTTTCAAAATCGGCGGACCATTTGTTGACAATAGTAAAATCGACTCAGACGGGCATAACGAATTTTGTTAATAAATGTGAGTGTCGGGAGAAGAAAGTCCGTGAAAATTCGACTCAAATTTCGCCGAAAAATTCTGGGCCGATTGTAAGAACGTCGCCAAACGATTTCTCCAGTCAGAGAAAGGCGTCATCAGTTTCAAATTCCGGGGAGACCTCCTTGATTTGCATTTTAGACGAAACCAAGCAAAGAACTCTGAAATGTTTAACTTCTGCGAGTGAAATATCTCCGAGTTACCGATTATCGAGATCGGGTACGTTCATCGTATCGCGATCGACTCTAAGCGAAACTGAAAATCTCGGGAAAATCGAAGATTTCTTGAGCGACCTGATGGCCCCCTTAAGTTCCAGTATCTTTAATCTCAAATGCTCAACGCCGATTTCCAAACCCAAAAAGTGGAGCTTTTCTCAGGACAAACTGCAATTTTCGATTCCCGAAATCAACAAAAGTCTTAAAATTCTGCTCAGCAAAATTTATCGAAGGTTCAAAATCATTTTCTCGCAAAGCTTGTTCGACAAATTCAAACATCTTCTCAAGAAGAAATTACACAGATTATTGTTGGAAAAGGAGAAATCTACGAATACATATAATTCCTACAAATCTTCAAAAAGCTCTTTCAGAAACAGGCAAAAAAATCGGGATCATCACTACCGGTCCAAACAATCTAAAAACTGCGAAAATCGGTTGTTCCAAGCGAAAAATTCCCGCCAAAAATTCCCGAACGAAGATATTGAAGTGTTCCGCGGGCAATTTTTGAATGACAAAAATTCGCGCCAAAAATTCAAAAATGAGGAAATTGAAATGGTCGAGTGTGTGAGCAATTTCAACGGAAAAAAATCGCAGCAAAAATTTGAAAACGGAGAGGTCGAAATTATTCAGTGCGCAAATATTTTGAAGGAAAAAAATTGGCGCGAAAAATTCAAAAATGAGGGCTCGGCATCTCGAGATGACAATTTAGATTGTTTCGAGGAAACCGGAAGCTGCAATTGTTGCAATGATTTTAGAACACGTAGGACCATAAATTCTCGTCAATTTGACGGGCTTACTCGAGAAACGCATCTGCGAAGTGGGGCAACAAAAAAATCGAGGAAATTGTGCGAGGAGAAAAAAGGGGGCGGGGTTGAAATTGTGGAGTCCGCGGGTTGTCGAATATTTTCCTATTTTGATGAAAATGGGAGGATTAATAATGAGTTCAAGGAAATGCTGGTGGAGCACGTGAACTTGTGCAGGCATGTCCGAAATTCATTGGTCAAACGAACCTAAAAAACATTGAGATGTTTTTATTTTTTATAATTCATTTTGCGCGATATCGACTTGACCATGTGTGTACAATTTTTTTAAAATAAATTTTATGATTTTTTGACTTGAAAATTAATTTGATATTTTTTTTTGAAAAGAGCATAATTTAAGTTGGCCTTTTTTATTCCTGAAGATCAATGGAAAAATGGCCTGTTACCTTATTTACGTGAGGGAAGAACTGATCGATCGGCACCAGGCTTTTGTCATTTGTACGAGCCATTACAAAGCACCCTAGGCTTCCCCATCCCCATAATAAAGATATAGTACTCTAGTGGATGGCTTTATGATCCATGGTGCATTTTATTCAAACTTTCCCTACTTTGTAAATTTTTGAAATTTCTGGAATCTATCAAATTTTTCACCATTCAGAAATTTTCGGATTAACTTTTTTATTTCTGAAATTTTGGACAAATTTTGCATGGGAAATTCCGATTCGGTACCAATTGTCATTTGGGTACGTGTTTCAATTGGGGTTCGCGATCCTCCGCAATTGGACATTGCAATTGGGAGGCTGGCCCAATCGACAATTGGGATCGGGTTCCCATTTCAAATTCGAATCCTATCCCCATTAGGGATTAAGCACCGTCTCGATTAAAAGTTGACAAAGCTCTCCTACCTGGAAATTGTAATTCTGTGCCAATCCAAACCCTTTCCAATTTCGAATTGGAACCCTTCCCAACTTCAAATTGGAACCCTTACCAATTTCAAAGTAAATCCGTTCCCAATTGCTAATTGGAATCCTTCCCACTTGCAAATTGGATATTCCCAATTTCAAATTGGAACCCTTGCCAATTTCAAATTGCAACCCTTCCCAATTTCAATTCGGAACCCTTACGAATTTCAAATTGCATCTCTTCCCAATTTCAAATTGGATCTCTTCGCAATTTCAAATTGGAATCTTCCCAATTCCAAATTGGAACCCTTCCCAATTCCAAATTGGAACCCATTTTAATCTCGAATTGGGACCATGTCCAATTTACGGTTGGAAGCCTTGAAGATTTTGAATTGAAACCTTTCCCAATTTCGAATTGGAGCCCTTCCCAATTTCACATTAGAACCCTTACGAATTTGAGATTGTGACAATATCCCGTTGCTAATTTGTACCCCGTCTCATTGAGATATCGCGGCATTGGACCAATTGGAGATTGGGACTTGGGGAAATATCGAATTGGAAGAGGGTCTGTCATTTTCCTAAGATGGCTGAGAGTTTGATTCAGGGAAAATTCTATTCTGAAAAATTTCTGTGACGGAAAATTGGGTTAAAATTGTTTTTTTCGGGAAATTTCCTTTTCATAATTTCATCAGGGGGTGATTCTCCGATTTTTTTTTGTCCCATGGACAAGACTCTAGTCACCCCATCACGATGGGGGTTGTACACTATTATTTTGAACGGCTCGCTCGGTTAAGTGCTCTCGTGAATTAATAATTGTTGGAGGGAGGTTTAATTGAATTTTAGGGAGATGCTGAGGTACTATTTCGGGGATGTTTGGGTTTTGGGTAAATGGGCCAATTATTTTAGATGAGTTAATATGTTGTTCTGAAAGTGAAGAGGTACTGACAACTTCAACCGCTGATTCAGGAAAATTTAGAATTTTTTTTTCATTTTTTTTTTCTCGATTTTTCAGATTTTTGAATTTTTGAAAATTCTGGAGGATGCAAAATTTTGGTAATTTTTTCAAATTTCTGAGATTTTTTTATCATATTTTCTACAATTTTTTTTTTGAAAGTTTTTTTTCAAAAATGGAAAATTCAAATTTTGACAGATATAAAGTTGGAAATTAGAAAATTATGTAGCTACGATTTTTTGAGTTAAAAAATTAGAATATGTGTTTTGGACAGAAATTTCGTTTGAACTGCCCATACCTCCTTAATGAAAATTCTCGGCCGAAGTTGTTGGGGGATGGTGATGACAGTGGTCATACCCTAAATTATTCTCGGGTGAATTGCGCCGGGACAATGGACCAAGGAATCCTCATTGGCGGAAGCAGACATCGAAGATATTTGCGGGAGAAAGTTTGCCCGTTTAGATGGAACAAAATTTATGAATTCAATTTTTTTTTTACATTTCGCAAATATTGAAGAGGTTCGAAAAAAATGGGAATTTTATTAAAAAAAAAAAACATGGACAAAGTTTTGGTATTTTGAAAAATTTTTACATTTTTCAAAAATTGATAATTTAAAAAAAATTGAAGTATCTGAAAGTGTTTGGCGCGAAAATCGGTGAAGAAATTTGGGGTTGACAAAAAAAGTCGGTTGGTACAAACTGAGCGGCGGGGGACAGCATCCGCTTTCCCGAGCTTGAGTTTGCAAGCCCCAACCGATCGATATTTCCTGGCAACCGTCGAGAGGGTGCCTTTACCCCCCTATGTTCTTCCCACCAGTCTTTCTAACAATGAACGTTATGCTCCTAACTGTCTGACGATGAATTTCAAAACCTACTTGCTCTCAATACACTTTCGAGACTTCATTTTTCAGAATTACATCAACTCGCGTGATGAAGCATGTGATGCTTACTGGTTAGCGAATTAAAAATCGGGAATTGGAGAAAATTCAAAATTCCGAAATTTAAAAAAATTTCCAAATCACCCAAAAACTTCAAATTGAAAAATGTGAAATTTTTTGAACTTCCGTCGAAAATTTGAAAATTTTTCGAAAACGATACTATATTCAAAATCCAAAAAATTCAAAACTTCAAAATTTGAGAATTGAAAAAAAATCAAAATTGGAAAAATTTAAAAAATTCCAAATTGAAAAAATTGAAAAAAAAAATTTTTAAATTGAAAAAAAATTGAAATGTGAAAATTTGAAAATTTGAAAATTTTGGCAAATTGGAAAAAATGGACAATTTTTCAAAATTTGAGAATTTGGGAAGAACTTTTCAAAACCACACATTTGATAATTTGTGGAAAGATGTGGGTCCGAGTAGCACGTGGAATTCCTTTGATCGAGTATTGGATTCGGTGTCGCCCACGCCAAGTACGTTCAAGCTTTTGGTAATGCAGGCTCCCAGGCGGTTACTCGCCCACTCGTGCTTAAACGGCCACTTTATCGCTCCCAAAGCTCCAGGCCTATCCCTGAGGTCTCATATCGTATATAAATCTGTTTTCATTCGCTTATCAGGTTCTCTGGCACAAAAATTACGTATTGCTGCTTCTCCCAACAACCGAGCGTAGGGAAATTCCAGAGAATCGTGGAAAATGTTGGAGATGGTGAGGAATTTCCAGGAAGTTCTGTGACATTGCAGAAAATTTCCGAAATTTTTCTGCAACTCCAGAAAGTTCCGTGAAACTCTAAGGAATTCTAGCTACCAGGAAGTTCCGCTACTTTCCAGGAAATCGGAGGAGACTTTAGAAAATTCTGAAAAAAAATCTGAGCGACTCCGCGAATAACGTTCATGAAAATAAAATGTCCGAAAAAATAAGTATACTAATATGATTGTCCGCGATCACTGTCCAACCTACGATCATCACTACTTCCGTAATTGCAGGCGAAAGCTTCCGTATCGCTGTGATCTCCGAAGGGGTAAGCAATGTGTCTACTGGCCAGTAATGGCAGTTGGAGAAGTCTATAAACTCCGGGAAAATTTGGGAACACTTCGGAACACCTTCAGAACTTATAGAAAATTTTGGAACAAATTTGGAAAATTTTACGAAGTTCTAGAAAATTTTCAAACGTTGGAGAAAAAATGGTAGAAAATTTCAGAAGGCTTCCGCAAAATTCTTCCCGAGGAAATTCCAGAAGTTATAGACGTGGTTAAAAATTCGTGGAGCCTCCAGGAACTTCTCGGAGTTCTGGGCAGCTTTGGGAGATCCTGAAAATTCGCGTGGAAGGTTCGGCGAAATTTCTGAAAAATTCAACAAGTTGAGGAAATTTGAGAAAATTGAAAGAATATATTTGATGGACATGAAATCTTGGGGAGATAATTGATGTGACCCTCCGCTATCTATGTCAGAAATGTGTGGCCCAGTGTTATTTCACGCTTACTATTATCACTATTATCATTATCACAGGTGAAATCTGGGTAAGAGACTCCGCCTCGGTTCGATCTGTGAAGGGGTGAGTGATGCGTCCATTGGTCAGTGATATCGATGCGTCGGGCTACAACAGCCAATCCCACCTTCTCCTCACGATGCGCTGGCGCTTGACACCCCCTACCCCATCCCCCCGTTTCATCCCTTGCGACGTTACGAATCCGGCAAAGTCGAGGTTCCTTCGTCGGGCAATCCCGCGCTTTCAAAACCCACTCCGCATTTTTTTCTTTATCTGGACTTAATTATTGGTGAGTTTTAATTAATTTGTTCCCCGGTATTTCACCGAATTTTACCCCTTTATCCCGATTTTTTTTTTACAAATTTTGAGGGTGGTGTCGGTCGGAGAAAATTAATTTCTTCGGAATTTTTTATTGATTTTGGAATATTTTAGGGAATCCCCCCAAATATTGTGAGTTCAAGAAATAATTTTTTCAAGAATTTTGTTTCCGAAACGGAATTTCGTTCCCGCATTTCTCATTGGTTGTTCAGGATTTTCGCGAGTGCTTATTCTCCCTTATTTTTGTTTTGGCGGGGTTGCCGTCAAAATTTTTTTTTCCAATTTTTGAGAGGATTTTTGGAAAATTTTTGAAAAATTTTCAATTTTGAAAAGTTGAGCCATTTTCAAAATATTCGAAATTTCTACGTTCCTTATGATTTTTTTTTTAATTTGGCCGTTGGATTCAGTTTTCACAAATTTGCTTCTGGAAAATTTTGGGATTTTTTTACTCTGAAATTTTCATGTTCTACATTCCCGACTTTTTCTGCATATATCTGGTGAATAATTTTCCGGTGCCAAGAAATAATTTCCTAAAATTTTTTATGAATTTTGGGACTTTTTTTGGAATTGTTCAGAATTCTTAGGCTTCAACAAAAGAATTTCAAATAATTTTTGTAGTACTATATGTATCAATCTACTTCGAAAATTCAGTTATTTGTTAAGAGCAATTTGTTGTGAATTTTTCGGGAATTTTCAGAGCTTAAAAAGCTCATCAATTAATTTTGCAGCGAAGTCGCAAAACCGGGTAATACCATTCATCCGCAGCGTCAGTTTTTCCTAAATATCTCAAAGTCTATGGGAATTAAAACGATCTTTATTGGAACTTTTTTGTAGAGCGTAATTGTCTCTACAAAAAGTTCTTCATAAAATTTCCGCTAAGTCCCCTCAGTTTTGAGATACTCGTGGAAAAACGTCCCTGGGGGCCAGTTAACGCACCTTCTTCTACGACTTCACGATGGAAGTTCCGAACAACCCCAAAGCTAGGTTCTCCCTCTTCGAAAATACATAAAAAAATATAGATCCGTATTTTACAACAATCGGAAAAGCTCAGGTTCGGGTAAAAATCTGAACAAATTAATTTTCAAATTGAATTACGATAGTGTGGAAAAAATGTTTTAACTCTTTTCAGAAAATTTTATGAGCTCCCAAGAATTCGAAAACATTGTGGTTCGCGAAGTGACGTAATATTGAGGTACGAAATTGTGAATTGCATAAGAGTTGTGTGAATTGGTATTTGTGTTGTTTTTTTAAGTGATAATATATGTATACCATTGTGGAATTTTGTGATTGGCCCGGGATTTCTATTGGGCCCATCGATTAAGGAGGTCACCCACATCGATGAATACTCGAGTGCTTCATTACACTGGAAAATGCCGAAGTTTCCACCAGAAGTTGAGAAAAACTGGGGGAAAAATTAATTAAAAGACCGACAAAATTTCCCTTGAAAAACCGACCTAAGATTCATTCTCAATCAGAGAAATTTTTACCGAAAATTTGGAGAACTGAGAAAATTTCTGAAAACTCAATCAGGCTCCACATTGAATGAAATTTTATTCAATTTTTTTTCCGTCAACGGAAGATGGAAATATTTTTTTTTTCAATTGAGGAAAGAGCGGAAATCAAATAAATAGAGTCATAAATTTTCCACCCGGATAACAACGTTTCAGTCATGCGTATATCGAATCGATATTCGCCGAAGAATTTTCGGGATTACTCGGAAAGTGTCCTTGAATTGCCCTCTCCGCGAAAAATCCAAGGGTTGCGAAAAAACCGCCCCAAAACTGTAAGAAATTCTAGAAGTAAAATGCTCGGATTCTCATTGATCGAAATTTAGCAAAGTTTTGGTATTAGCATCACTAGAATTTCGAAATTTTCAAAACGAACATTTTTGAGAATTTCGCAATTCCACAAATTTAACAGATATATATATGATTCCATTGGAAATGCTGAAGAAAATCTAATGGACAATCATATGGAAAATTTTGTGGAAGATTCTATAGAAAAATGTATAGAGAAATCTATAGAGAAATCTATAGAAAAATGTATAGAAAAATCTATAGAAAAATCTATAGAAAATTCTATAGAAAAATCTATAGAAAAATCTCTAGAAAAATCTCTAGAGAAATCTACAGAAAATTCTATACGAAATTCTATTGAAAAATCTATAGAAAAATGTATACAAAATTCTATAGAAAAATCTATAGAAAATTCTATAGAAAATTCTATAGGCAATTCTATAGAAAAATCTATAGAAACCTCTATAGGAAAATCTATAGAAAAGTCTATACAAAATGCTATAGAAAACTCTATAGAAAATTTCATGGGTGATTTCAAATGTCTAAATATAGATGGTAACTTCACTACCTTAACGAAATTATGGGGTGAAAATGGAGTCGTGTAGAAGAGAGATAAGGGCCGCGTAGGTCGCAAAGTGGTTTTTAAGGGTGGGGGAGAAAATACAGGGGTAAAAGAGAGCATCGACCATTAACTGCACTCTTAACGGACTGTCCGACGTCCGTGACGAGTCATTTACGTTGACTTTTGGTTTTTGCCCCATTGTGCATCCGTCAAATCCCACCCTTCGTTCTTTGCGCACGTGATTTCCCTGTTCGTGACCATTGTAGGGTCACGTGCCATTTCAACATCGGATATCACGTTGTTTATTGTATTTTGCATACATTTGTTGCTATCTCTATGGCACAACCATAAGCTTGGGTCAATATTTTTTTCTTTATCATTGACATTTTGGGAAATTTTTGAAATTTTGAAAAATTGAGAAAAAATTTGACTTTCGAAAATTTCTGGGAATTTTGAATTCGAAAAAGTTCTTCAAGTTCCAGGTACTTTTAAAGTTATGGGAACTTTGGAACTTGTTGAACAGTGTTTTTGCATTTTTGGAAAAATATTTAACAGGTATGCTAATTTGAAAAAATTTTGAAAGCGTAAATTTCGTTCAAAAAATTTCGAAATAATTTTTTTTTAATTTCAGGTAATTGACAAGCCTCAGAAAATTTAATTAAAACGGTATCAACGTTTCAATTTCATTGAGCCTAAAATGGGGAAGCATTCCGAAGTTTATGTGTCTGCATAAAATTCTCTCTTTACTGGGTAGATGTCGAATGGGGGTGAATCTAGAGTAGGGGCTGTTTATTTGGAGTGCCGGGCCCATCCAGCCCCTAATCCCAGTCTCTTAGGGTGGAATCGTAGTGAATTGCGGGGATAAAATCGTCCTTTCTCTTTTTTTTTTGTTTCAAACGAGTTGCGGATCGTGAGAGGAGGAAAAGACCCTCCTTTTGTGCGGGGTTACATCAATTTCATCACGACTTTTGCTTCGGTGGAATAATATTTGACCCGGGATTGATAGAAAAAAAATTTAATGAATCGACAAAAAAAAAATTTGTCTTTTTTTTCAATGAAAATTTTCCGAAATTTGACAAATGAAAAAAAAATCCTGACCAAAAATTAAAAAAAAAATTAAATTGGTAAAAATTTGAGGCCGACAAAAATTTTAGGTATTTTTCACGTTGGGAAAAAATTTGAAAAAAATCAGGTGTTGGAAAAGTTCCACTAATGGCGAAAAATATTGAAAGGTTCAAAAGCAATCTTTTGGTAAAGTGGACAAATTTGCAACAAAATTGGACAAATGTGACCCTTGAATGATGCCGCCTCTCGGCGGGACCTGACTGGTCGCGCCTACTGGGAATCCCCGCGCCGTGTATTTTGAATTTTCGAAACGAAATGGAAAAGGAACAACTGCGGGGATTCCCGCGTAGCGCGACAAGTTGAAGAACGGGGATAAAGTGGTCCAGACACGCCTCTTTCTTTTTGCTAGCAACGAGTCGGGAACCGCAAAAGGAAGAAAAGGCCGTTCTTTTGTGCGGGGTTACATTAATTTCATCACGATTCTTTCTCCGTTGGGATAACATTCAAGGGATCGCTAACTTGAAAGTTTTTCTCGTGTTTCTACGACAAACACAACTTTGCTTGTATACTCAAATTGTTTGAAACTCGAACAAGATAAAAGAACAGGTATAAAAATGCGCAATTTTTTTCGAATATTAGAAGAATTTAGCGAAATTGAAAAAAAAATGAAAAAAAATTGATGGACTTAAAAAGCTAAAAAAATTAAAAAAAATTTTTTTTTGAAATAAAAAAAAAAAATTTAACTCGCAAATATTTCATCAATTTTTTATGAAATTCTAAACTCCCTACCCGAAATTGTGAAAATTTACAAAATCTCAAAAATTCCGTCGTTCAAAATGTCCCACCCACCCCCAACTCTCCACCTCCCCCTCGAAAATTTAAGAGATTCAATGTTTCAGGGGCTGCCAATCACGAGGAAGACCTTACCACCAAAGTTGATCTGAAAGCAACCCCAATAATTTAAAAATGTCCGGATTCGCGGCTGCGGGTCTCGGGGCCCTGGGGACCATCAGAGCCAGGGTAGAAGGAAAATTAGCAGGGTAATTACCTAACAATATTCCTCTTGATAAAGCACAAATTTACGTGTCTGTCCGATTACGTCACACCCTCCCCTATATTTTTCAACAATTATTATGCAAATTGGGTTCACTATATAGCACATGTAGATACTCTTCAAGATATATATTTTTCAAAAATTTATTCTACTGGTACTTCACACCAATAACCACTAGCTTCAAAATCGTCCCATGATCACCCAATAACTCCCTCATTCACATTAATTCATTCTCTGCAAATTGAAAGAAAAAAATACTCTAATCATAAAGGTACCGTGCATCGAGAAGACCCTCAACCGGCTACGACGAATTTGAGGCACCAAGAAATCGAGGTAGTAAAGATAACATGGGATTTGAGGATGAGAAGGGATACGATGGACGTGCGTCCTTTGATTCATTGCCGGAGCCAGAGAGGCCACCCCTGCGTCACATTGACACGTATATCAAGCCCGAGTGTCCCTGTCTATCCACAAGATTTACCGTTGCTGTGCTTGCTTGTGTAGGTGAGCAAAAGAAAATCCATAGATGCTGTGGAGTCGTGCGTTTGTACTATTCATTACTTATAATAATGTAGTAGCTCCTTGGAATCATCCTTCAAAAAAGGAGACGAGTCAGATTCATAGCTAGACCCTCCGGAATGGAAACCGAACTTGGGCGATAGTTTTTTATGTGACAGTTTGTCCTGGGGCCGATGGCCTGGCGCAGTCGGTAAGATCATTGGATTGATGTGCGAAAGGTTCCGAGTTCAACCAGAACCGGTTCGGTTCCGGTCGGCCAGAATTGTGAGATCTAACAATTTAAAGTCGTGATCAGATTCGCGAATACAAGCCGAAAAAGGTATTTGAGCGATGTAAAATAACAAAAATAAGTTTGTCCTGGGGACATTCCATCCACATTATTTGTGCTGGTAACAGCTTGTTCCCAGCGTGTCCTAAGAGCCTTCCGCCCACATACTGTTTTGTCCTCATCCTAAGTTGGAGTAATGCTGGAAGATGGGATGGATCAATTCTATGGGATTTTTTCTTCAAGGTTTCATCATATCGTTCGGCATGCGAGCTAACATGGGTATGGCGAAGCTGGCGATAGCAAATGAAACAGACAGCAATGGAACAAGAATACACAATTGGGGTGTAGGTACAGAGAGTGCAATGGACTCATCATTCTTTCTGGGCTACCTGATCACCCAAGTGCCAGGAGGATTTTTGGCCTCCCTATATCCGGCCAATAAAGTATTCGGTCTTGCAATTGCCATCTCCTCTTTTCTAAATCTCCTCGTACCAGGTGCCATCAACACGGATCCATATTTGGATATGTTTGTACAAGTCCTGAAGGGGCTCGTTGAGGTAAGCTATCACCAGAAACCACATCTCTGGGAATTACAATTCTCATCACCTGCCTTGCTAAGCAGCTCTGCAATTGATTCTATATCGATATCATGAACTGTCTTTAGGGAGTCACTTACCCAGCTTGCCACGGCATTTGGAAAAACTGGGCTCCACCGCTGGAACGTTCCAGGCTAGCAACCCTAGCCTTCTGCGGCTCATACGCAGCTGTTGTGATTGGAATGCCGCTATCGGGTTGTCTGAATTCGT
The DNA here is from genome assembly GCA_026005395.1 of Asobara japonica. Classification (NCBI taxonomy): domain Eukaryota; kingdom Metazoa; phylum Arthropoda; class Insecta; order Hymenoptera; family Braconidae; genus Asobara; species Asobara japonica. Next base: position 526,011 of record BQMI01000527.1, read on the forward strand.
GGTTCAATTGGTCTGTGTCCTTCTACGTCTATGGTAAGTCTCTGAACCATTCCACAGAGTGGAGTGAAATGATATATACCTCCAAATCTTTCCGAGTTTCCTCTGCTGCTTAAAACTGAGAGCTCCCCCTGGACCAATCTATGATGCATGCTGACTTTGCCTTTCAAGGTATCGCGGGCCTGATATGGTATGCAGCGTGGCTGTGGCTGGTTTTCGAGAAGCCCGCAGCACATCCTTGCATCACAGCTCGCGAGCTACGCTACATCGAGGACTCCCTCGGACAGGCTCATGCCCAAGCACCACAACCAACCTTCAACACGACACCCTGGAAGAAGTTCTTCACCTCGATGCCAGTTTACGCCATCATCGTCGCTAATTTCTGTCGATCCTGGAATTTTTACCTTCTCGTTCTGTATCAGGCTCGATACATGAGCGAATCGTTTGGATTGACAACTGTCGAAGTAAGTAAAGCAAAATTGAATTGTACTGCAGCATCAAAGTCTGAGATCAAGAGCTCTTCCTTTAGGCTACAGCAAAGTGACCATCACGGAACAATTTCATTGAATGCTACATTACTTTTTGATTCAGACTGGTATGGTCGGATGCATACCTCATCTCCTGATGACCTGCATCGTACCCATGGGCGGTATGCTCGCTGATTACCTCAGAAAATCCGGAAAACTTACGACAACACAAGTGCGCAAACTATTCAACTGCGGTGGTTTTGGTACTGAGGCCTTCTTCTTTCTTATCGTTGCATACAATACTGTCCATAAGAATCCAACGGGCGCAACCATCGCCTTGACCATCGGAGTTGCTGGTAGTGGCTTCGCCATATCGGGCTTCAACGTCAATCACCTCGACATTGCTCCCAGATATGCAAGTATTCTGATGGGAATGTCCAATGGAATTGGAACAATTGCTGGTCTTCTGGTTCCCGTGTTCGTAGATCACATGACGAAGAATCATGCAAGTATCTTTTTTTTTTTATTAAAGCACCAAATCTTGTGATTTATACAGCTCAATATAAATATAATTACATTATGGAAATAAAACCATTCGTTATTATGGTACGGCATTTGATTCTTCATATGCTATACATCGATCTTACATGTGCTCAGAAAGTTAGTAATAATTTGGATACATTTCAGATTAAGATTTTTCAATAGCGTTTGAATATCGTAGGGAGGAGCCATTCGAATTAATGCTAACGCTTGGTATGCAAGTATCTGATCTAAATTTGGTATCTCCTTCGTGTTGTCGTCCTTGTACCTTGACTTTGGATCTGCATATCTGTTACTTCTTGACAACCCGCTGGAATGTAAACTATACTCAAAGAACAAGTGTGATCTAGGCATTAATAACACTCAATTTTTCTCCAGAGCGCTGACGAGTGGAAAGTAGTGTTCATAATCGCAGCATGTGTTCACGGATGTGGTGTTACCTTCTACGGAATATTCTGCTCTGGTGAATTGCAATCCTGGGCTGATCCGTCGCTGGAGGAGCAGAAGAGTTGGAATCCACTTGATGATTTGGGACAGACGAAACCACCTGTACCACCACCACCCAAGGTTATGCAATCGGAGTTCATGGTAAGTATCCTTTTGCCAACAGGTTCTCTTTAGCAGTCTCTTCTCGCAATTTGACCTGGATGTCGATCTGATTGCTGTAGCTTGAATCTTCCTCCGGTCTAATCTAATCACAATGTTTTCAGAGACAACCGTCTGGCGATATAAACGCTGCATGGAATGACGATCCGCCACATCCGTCAAACACCTATGATCAGCAGGACAGAATTGGCACACATCCGGTGATAAATTATGGATCGACAGAGACTAATGCAAGCAATCCCTTTCGCTCGACAAATCCATTCACAAGCGGCCTAAGTGAGAGCCTAGTACAGCCGCCATCTAGAGATGATCATACACACGATGTTATGCAGCATCAACAATGGGACTGAGATGTTAAACTGAGCAAGTAGAATCATTATAATGATCATTCTTGAGATCTATAGTTGTTCAACGAGGTTTAGTATGGTTAAGTGTTCAACTATTTATCGGGTAAATGGGTCTCAAGGTGATCCATTATGCAACTTCAACAATTGCACAAAACATATTGAATCGAGGTGATGTGTTAGGGGGATTGTGATGTCTGAGCTTTTCTATGGATCGCATTGGCAGATGGCTCCGCATATCGGTAGAATTGAAGTCTTATTAGATGGTCGCTAGACACCCGGAGGAGGAAGCTTGCGCTGAGACTTGGAAGGGTTCTTCTTGAGGGGAGCGGGTCAACAATTTTGTTTCGGGCTGCCAGAGTATGCCGAAAAATTACATGGGGGGGGGGGGGGTCAGAATCAGAAGAATTCTTCAACAGAAGACGGAATTTTTTCTACGAACTGTTTGAGAAATTCGGGACGGGAAACCTGGAGCGAAGTGGTGAACGGAAATACGGGCATTTATCGCAGGTTCAGTTTTCGATCGATATCTCGGGATTCAGGGGAGATGTAATAATTTTTGTAGGAGCTTTTTTGTAGAAGCCACTTGGCCCTAGCAAAAGTTCTTCATGGAATTTTTTTCATCTCCTCCTACTTTCGAGATATTCATCAAATTGCAAGTTGTCCACTTCCTTACAGAAATCCATTAGGGGAAAACTTGATCCAATTTTTTGGACTTGCATCTTACATGCTTCAAAAAGTTTTAGTCCAATTTTCGTCAGATACTTAAGTCTCGTGAGCTTCATTTTTTCGGGTGTATAGTGGAATAAATTATTACACTTTTTTTTTGTTTTGTGTGAATGGTTCTGGTTCACCCTGGGACTCTACGTTCAGGTCTTTGATGAAACGGAATGAGAGGGGGGGGGGGCGGGATTATTTCTCGTTTCAAGAACAAGTTTTCTTCATTCAAGAAGGGCTCGTTGATCACTCGCATACGAAATAATTCCTTCCCTATTTTCAAGAGGAATTTTTAAGTCCACATAAATTTTGTTAATTGAAAAAAAAAATACAATGTATATATATATATATACGAAAATTCAAAAAAAAATTATTGAAACAAAAATTTATAGAAAAAAAAATTCGCGTAAAAATAGCAAGATTAATCGTTAAATAATATTTTTCCAAGACACTTTGCAGAAGAACCCCCCCAAAAATTAAAGAAAAAAAGTCTGACTATTCCGTTTCATCAAAAAATTCAAGTATCGAGAAGAAGCAACAAATAATCTGACAATACAAAATTCCTAATTAAGGAATACCTAAGAGGACAGATGATAGTGCTGTAAGCCATAAAATATTGCAAAACCCAATGAAAGTATTTGAAAAAAAGCCCAAATAATTATGTTTAATTTTCAAGAATTGTATTTTTTATGAATATACAATTGGCACATGAAGAGACAACGCACTATAGGCATATACAGTTTAAGTAAATTTTGCGCTTTTTTTGGCAGTATTGACAATAATTTAAAGCGCAAAATTCGGACAATATTAACTATAAAGAGCACGTGTTTTTCAATTGCACAAGATCTATATTTGTGGAGTTATAAAAGCAAAATAATCGTTTTATATTGTTTAAATAATTGTGACAATACAAAACTGCACTTGTTTCTCATTGCACTAAAAACAAAATATTTGATATCATCTATATTGAGGGAGGAAGAGACAATACAATTTTTTTTGACGTTAGGGGAGAAGTAACTATAGCGCAATTAGCTGAAACTTTTAGGTACTAATTGCCCTACCACTGGATTAAAATTCAATAAATTGAGCAATTGACAATATAAGCGTTGGGAAAGATGCGAAAAGAAAAACCAACGTAAAGGCCTCGGGAAAACCCGGAAAATATGAATACTTCTACGAATGAAAGTAAAAACAGAAAGTGATAAGAAACATTGAAAGTATAAAATATTATTGAGACTTTTTTGTGTATACAAGTATTTAATATTGAAGTTAAAATGAAGAGGTTGACGAGTTTTGTGTCAATGCATAATTAATTAGTTATATTCTTTGCTAATATCACTCAAATATATGTCGTAAGAGTTCAGTAGTTGACGTATGAGTGGAGGAAAGTGAAAAATTAAAAAAAATAATTAAAAGTACATTTTTTGTGATTGGGTTAAGAAACACGTGAATAACAGATAATATATTAAAATTAATATATTATGATTAATGACTATAAACAAAATGAAAGTAAGAATTTGCGGACAGTCGAGAAATATGAGGAGTGAGGAATGAAAATTGGGAGGAAATTGATAGAAAGGTTTATAACAAATAGATGTGGAAATTTGATGGGGATGCTCGAAAGTTGTACTTGGCCGACACTTGACCGCGTCTCTCGTCGTTGAGCGTTGTCTTGCTGGTTGGCCTGTGTAGAAGATTTTCAGTAGCTTATTCCTAATAGATAGTTGCCTTGTTTCTCGAACTGCGGGATAGGTATATACGTGCTCGGAACTTTTACTTGACTGATACGCGACTGCTCGGGTTGGTGCCGATAAACGTTTGAACCTCGCACTGGACACGCTAGCGCGTATGGAGACTTCGTGGAGTTCGAGACATTGACTTGGCCGATACACTACCGCATAACCAAATATTATAGATATTCACCACTCTTATTTGTCTGATACGTGACTGTGGATGTCGACTCCGTTACCCGCTCAAAACTCTTACTTGGCCGATACGCTACCGTGTATCGGGATTCGTGGATTTTGAAAATTTGACTTGGCCGACACGCTACCGCGTATCGAGATTTTGTGAAATTTTAAATGTTTACTTGGCCGAGACACTCCCGCGTTTCTCAATTTGATCACTGTACGTTGTAGAATTGATCACCCTGTATTCATTTTTTCAGTTTTTCACTCCAGATTCTATATTCCCCCATCAGGGTAATTTCCCATATTTCTCGATTGTGCAATTTTTAAGAAAATCGAAAAGTGTGTTAAAGGCGAATTTGGTTGAATCCAATGGAAAATTAGTCAATTTATGGGATACCGGAAATGGTGTCAGAAAATTAAGTAATTCATAACGTATACAGATATTAAAGTGAATAAACTAATTACTGAAATCTATTGAAGATTATATATATAAATATGATTATTATCCTCGACCGGAATCGATTGGATATGTTGCCCAAGGAATGGCCCATATGTGTGTGAATAGTAGGGATGTGTAAAATAAACTTGTTTTGGGATTGATTATGCCTAAATCGTGACTTTCGAGACTTAAAATAGAATGTTATTGATAATTTGTCATTTCTCAATTTTTCGAGTTTAAAAAAAGAAAAAATTTGTTTTGTTTTTCAAATTTTGGGTTTCTGAATTTTGCTTTTTTTTTTAATGCTTCTGAATTTTTTCTGGGAATTTTCAAGTCATCGGCAATTTGAATTAAATTTTCCGAAATATATATATATATATACATGAGTCTAAATATTTTGCGGACGTGGATATTCACACACACATCTCAAATGTCAAAACAAGTTAATTTTTATTGGGTGTAGTGCTGTTGTTGCTTCCACGAAAAAACCGTGAAAAAAATCCTATAATTAAGTAGAAATATATATACACGAAAACGAGGGATTGTTTATTAGGAATTTTGAAATGATTGCAAGTGTGCCGGTGATTGATAGATTATTTTATTTCCATGTACATTTGGTTTTTGCTCGCGACTAAAAAATTGTTATCAACTTTCAATAAAAAAAAATCGAATTCTCAATTTCTAGAAGTCATCATTGTTGCATAGCTAATTTATTTTTTCTCATTTTTTTTTGAAGCATTTAAAAATTCTACAAATTTTCAAAATTTCCAAGGAAATTTTGGGGTTTTTCAAATTTTGGAAAAAAAAAATGAAAATCACCGAAAAAAATTTTAATATAGTTTAAAAAATTCCTTTACTTATGAAATAAAAAATTTGTTGAAATACTTGTTGGATTTAACAGAAAAAGTTGAAGTTTCCAATTGAGATTTATCATTTTTTGAAATTATCATTTGTTACCTTATTTCGTAGACACACTTATCTACTTTATAGAGAAAAATATATAGACACAAAAATGTATAGAACATTATTCCCATTATATTAATTATCCCAAAGTAGTATCTGGCCTAATTTACCATAACCACTGCATTAATAATCACTCCAATGAAAAAATGTAGTAAAACAAAACTTTTACTTTTAAGGTATTTTGGGGGAGGGAGAGGGGATGAAAACAAAATTGTACTGGATTTTTTGAACCTTTCCATTTTTTCAGTTTTGTACATTTTTGAAAATTCGAAAAGTTCTGAACTTTCTTCAAATTTCCAAAATTTTCAAATCCATCAAATCTTTCCAATATTAAAAATCTGACAATTTCAGAAATTTGGGAATTTGTCAAACGTTTTGGGAGAGTCTTCAAATTGGATAACAAAATTTGAAACTTCAAAAATTGACTCCGAATTTTCGCCAGAGTTTCCCCAAAATGCCTTGAAGTAGCTCAAGAGCTGCAGCTAAAATCCAGAAAATACGAAATACCTGCGAAAAAAAAATACCAAATCTGTACCTTAATCTCTAAATTATTGAAAGAAATTACAGTATACGGAGGAAGGTGGGCTATAATGGGACAGCATAAGGGTACAGGGGTCCCTTGGGACAAGGCGGATAACAAAGTACCCCATTATGCCCACCCTCCCCCATTCATGTAGGAATTTCAAAATTATTTTTTCGTCCTTCTCCAGATTATCCAAATTTTGGCGGGCTATTGAGCTACTTCCACTACAGAAAATGAATTGAATAATTATACATTTACATATAGGCTAAGTGCTGATGCTGTTCGAACAATAATAATGATATATTTATATATTAAATAAAGAGAGATAAACCAATATATTAATTTATCGACAATAAAATAATAGAAGAGTGTATTCAGGAAGAACGAAAAAAAGAATGTTTTGGGCTTGTAATTTTTTTTTCTTGTCCCTTTTTAGAAGGGACATGCTGGTCAAGTTTTATGCTGTGAAATGTAATTTTAGGATCCAGTCGTTTGAGAAGAAAAAACGACAAATATTCACTTTTTGTTTGAAATTTAATGTGTAATTTTTTTTTTTTTTTGACAATTGTAAGTTTTGGAATTTCAGAAATTATCGAAAATTGGAATGATATAGAAATGAATAACTCTAAAAAAATTTAATTTCAAGAATCTGAAAATTTCAGATAATTTCAGGAATTTCAAAAATATTAAAAACGTGAACATTTTCAAAATATTTGAAAATTTTAAAAACAAACCAGAAATATGAAAATATTTTCATTGTATGAATTAGTTCAATGCTCATATATCTCTAGAGCAGAGTAATTTCAATTAACTCACAATGTACATAATTATAATTTTACTCAATGAAATAGAAGAATATATTCAATAGACTAGCTACAAATATTGAAATCTATTTTTGTTGGATTGGAAAATGGATGGTCCGATTAAAACATAAAAAATCTATTTCGCGATCCAAACGAAAAACTCTTATCCCAATATTTCACCAAATCTATGTCCCCCTTTAAACTTCTTATCAAGGCGAAATCTTCCGAATATCTTAAAAAGTGATGTTTTCAATTTTTTTACACATTATCAAAAACATTGCTAACCCATAAAAATTCCAAAATTTTATAATCATTCAGAATAAATTGCAAAAAAATGCATCCAACACATAACTGACAAATTGAAAATTATGGGATTTTCCAACCGAGCGAAAAATTTGAATCTTGCCGCCAAAAAAATTTCAACCTCATGTCAACTTAACCCCCAAAATTTTGCCATAACATCCTCCAATGAATAATAACAATCGCACCATATCTCCACCATAGAAAAGAAATTATTTTTCAAACTAAATTTGCGCACTATACCAATACCAAAAATCAATAATTGTGCGTTAAAAAATATATGCAGAGTAATAAATAAAAATGGGGGAAAAATTGTTGATGAAATAACCTATAATGGCACCATGAGCATAAGTGTGTATAACAACATGTGTCAGTGTATTTCACACATATTGTTGCCCGCGAAACTGACAATTTCTACAACAATTTTTTTTTCATAAAAATATATTTATTTCTAGTTATGAAATAGTCAGGATTTCTGTATATACATTATGGAGAATATAAACCTCTAAATGTTACAAAAAAAACACTCCGCAAAACAGATTCCTCTACGTATATGTCGTTGTAAATTTTTCGAGATGACTTGACCTGCAAAATTTGCAAAATGTGTGAATCAATTATTATAGCGACAATAAACGATGAAAGTAATCTAGGAGAATAAGAAACGAAAGAAAGTCATACATTATAAGGACAATAAAATATTAGCCGACATTTTGATGATTATTATTGAAAGTCTGAGGGGTTTGGTATTTGAACCGGTAGAAATATCTTCTGATTTTTTGTTCTAAAAAAAAAACGAATCATAATTTTAGATTTTCTAGATCAATTTGAGATTGACGTAATTTGTTTTATTATATATTTCTTACACGTTGAGGAAACTTGATTTCATATTTTAGGCTCTAATTTTGGCGGCATTAGTTGACATCTTCAATGCGCGCGAATTTGAATGCGTAGCGTGCCATGCGCAGTAACCTGAATCGAGGTTAAACTCTTTTTACTATGAAACTGTTGACTCTAGACAATGATTTATCAATTCCAATTTGTTAAACATGTTTTACTGCAAGATCATATGGTTTTGTTTCAATGGATTGAGCGATAGTTACTTTTTTTTTACTTTTAAAACATAACACTGTAATTAATTACGCTCTTTCAAATGCGCGCGCAGTCTCATGCGCCGCATACGGTGCGCAGCCCAACTTACTTATTCTCCATGAATTGAGGTTAAAAAACTTCAAAGTTTTTTCACGAGTAAATTATCCATCGGATCATATCGGTTGCTAATTCAAATTTATTGAGAATCATTTTTTCTTCAAGATAATATTTTTTTCACTCCAATCAGTTGAGTACAATTTTGTTCTCAACTAATTCAATTAAGGAACCTTCGCCTGTGAATTTTGAAATATTATTCAACCGTTTCAGATTGACTCTGAAAGTTCCCAGTTAGAGTTTATACAGGTTTTATAAGGTTATTGCGAAAATCTCAAATTGTTTGTCATATTCAATGCGAATAAATAAGTAAATAAATGAAAAAAAAATAGTTTTTTTTTCGTTTTGTTGCATGTGAGGAATTCTGAACTACCAAAATGAACAATAAAAAAAATATTTAACCCCTCCAACAATATAAATGTTAACTAGCTTAAGCTTCCAGCTTTTGTCATTAGATATCAGATATTTGTCTATGATTTTCTCGACCAAAATTCTTGGTTAGAACGAAAACAAAAACCGAAAACCCGAACAACAAAAATGATTAATTATAAAAATTATTGTTGACCACCGGTGCACAGGTCTGGTTTATTGAGCGATTTAACATTCAATAATTATGTAAAATATGTATGTACATTGTAATCTGAGTGTATTATTTAATAATACAAGTGAAAAGAAACAATTCCGAAATACTGATGACTAATTGACAATAAAGGGTAAGCCAATCTTTTAACGAAATTGATCACTTGAACTTTGATTTATTTTGCAATTATGACGTCATTGGTACTTGATGTTTTATTGCCACGCTCTTTGGCTCGTCCTCGCGAGCTAACCCAACCAGTTAGTCCATCACAGTCTACATTTTTTTTTAATCATTAAATAGGACCTCAGTAACTGTTGATGGAACCGAACATTGGGGGGGGGGGGAAGTTTCGGTATCGTAGAAATCTGACGAAAAATTTACGATATATTTATAACATTCCTGTTTTATACAGGGTCTGTTGTAAGCAGACCTGATTAGTTTAAATACTCAGCTCTGGAATACCTCGAGGATATTCAATTCGACAACTCTTGACAGTTATGTTCTCCTGATACTTTCCATATCAGACAGGAATTTAATTCATTCAATTATTGTTGAATTTAGATTTCTTTAATAAAGATCATCTTTGGTTGATCGTGTGGGATTAATCCAAATTAATAAGAGCCCATCGTTCGCTCGGGTCCTTAACTATAGGACACAATTTTGAAATTTCCTCCAACTCCTAATAATTGCATAAAAATGTTGAAAAATATACCACATCGTAACGTGCAATTTTTCACACCTAAATGCCCAAAAGCATAATTGCACATTGCATGCAAATTGTAAATTGAGCCTTGGGAATTTGATTTTGCGCAATGGGCCATTAAATTTTGTCCTAGACTTAATCACCGTCAACTTTTTAACTGCCAATCTCGAAACTCAATTATTTTTTGTCCCATACACGAGTGATAGTTAATCGAATCACCGCAATCACATGATCGATACTGTACAATCTGTTTTGAATATACATTTAGTTGATTATGAAATGAACGTGACCTGCAGTTAATATACAATTAACTGAGTATCATCTGCGAAACATTATCTCATTGTGAGTGAACTTTCACTGGACTTTTTCCCGTGTGACATGCGAACCGGTAGCATGAAATCCACTTGTAGCAGGAAGTCCACGCATCCATATCTAATAACAAATGAAGTGTAATAATACATCTCGTTTGTATTTACAATGCAGCATGACTCTAGAGATAATTAATCACCCTACTATCTAATTCGATTAAAACAGGTTCCTCCGCCCAACAAAAAATTATCGACGAGTCTTTGAGGGTTAGAACGTCCTCGAGATGTTTCTTCCCGCCTTTTTCGGGAGCTTCCCCGCGCATGCGCAACAGGAGCGAAACAGCAATGAGCCGAAATTTTTAAAAAATTGATAAAAATGTGATGATTTTTTTTTAACATTAAATTTAGATTGCAACAAAGTTTTGTTCTTGATGAAAAGATTATAGGACAATAATTTCTGAAATTATTGAAGACTGTGATTTGACGAGCTCCGCGATGTTCGGGGATCCCCCCAATTCGCTCAAGCAAATTTGGCGGAGTGCGCATGCGCGATTGGGAATAATATCATAAGCAAATTTATATATACGGAAACAGAAATAGGTTGAATTGTTGTCTAGAATAGAATAATAATATCATTCGTGATTATGACATTTATATGTTACCGAGCTGACGCATATAGTCATTTGATATTATATAATTATTCAACTGAGGTAAGGACTTTCCGGAGAGAAAGAGGGATTGGAGTCGTTCCGGATTCCTTGCGCAAGGAAACAAATTTGACTGCTTTGTAGTTAAATTGTCCGGAAATACAGAAGTGTAATATGGAATATTCTAAATTTCGAGAAATTTTTGAAATATTAAATATTTACGGATAGTTCATCAATTTCAAAAATCTATACAGTTTCACAAATTTCAAAATGTCTTCTAATTAATTCGATCTTCTCTCTTTGGAGACCTTCCAAGAAATCGAGCAGACCATACGAAAGTTGTAAGAAAAAGAGAGAGAAAAACCGGGAAAAAGTCTTGACGATGTCCCTTCAACACATGCATATGTGGCTCTGATACTTGCGGTTGAAACTGAGGCCACAAAAAAATTAGAAATGTAAACTTTCAAAAGGTCAAAAATTTTGGAAATGACTTCCAAAAATTCGTACAGGCTTCAATAAATGATTCCTTGCTCCCATTATTTATTAAGAATACCAAGTCTGTCTCGTTAAAAAAAATCGCAATATCAAACATTTTCAAGGCTAAACAAAAATGGAAAAATTTGAGCCAAAAAAATGTCAAAGTACAAGAACATAAAAAAAAATTCAAATTGTCTCAAATTTCAAAATTTCCAACATTTCCAAAATTCCGAAAAACAAGCAAATATAAAAAATAAAGACATGTCGAATTTTTTTTTTTAAAAGTGTATGATACGAGAATGCAATAAAAAAAGTGGGAGGGAAACCCGGGAAAAAGTCTTGACGTCCCTTCCACGCACGCATGGGACCGGCTCTGGCACATGCGGCTGGACCGTGCTTGGAGAAGCCTCGGCCAGTCTTTCTGCCTATCCTTCATATACTTTCTAAAAGGCCTAGCTCATCCGGCCAATTTTTGTATTTTTTTTTTCTCCACCGTCATTCTAACAGATTCACTTTTACCCGCTGGGCCGATTGTTTTTTTTTTCAATTCGCGCTCTTTGCTCTTGTTTTTGGTGGTTTGAGCTCCAGTCGACAAACTGCAATCCGAATGTTATATCACAAAACTCGGGAGTGCCGGAGATGGATGTCAGTGGTTTAAAATATTTCGTTGTTTTTGCGATTATTTATTTCACATGTAAGTATCTGCACAAATTAATCCAATTTTACGTTTCGTGATTTCAATCTCCCGAAATTCAATTTTCAATTTTTTGTTCCACCCCCGATTTTTTTTGTAATTTCTTGATGTAGTGGAACACAGTTTAGTTGTATCATTTGAAAAATGCATGGAATATAATGAAAAGCACAATTGTCAATACTGTGTTCTCCTCACTCTGACAATCAATTCAAATTTACGAAACTTGTACTTGGCCGAGACGCTACCGCGTATCTCAGTTCCGCTAGTACTGCATCATTGGTAAGCCCGTGTTGAAATTTTGACGGTCCTCATTCCGCGTTCCCTATTTCTGATATATAGATCTCGATTTTCCTGAATCAGAATTAAATTTTCAGAAAGTTTGAAGTTCCTGAAAATTCTGTCAATACTGGAAATCTGCAAGTTTGTGGAATTTTCCAATTTTGGAAATTAATTGTTTACTTGGCGGATACGCTACCGCATATCTCGCTGTCCCTATTGAGCCCCGCATAAGTGCCGCCAATATTTACATCTTCCGGATTTGCATATTTTGCTTTACTGTGCATTGGTCCGGACCAACTAAATTTAGAGATTTTTCACAAAATTTGTGGCACCATCTAGCGGACGAACTATAGTATCTACGATCGGTAAAAGCGGTGGGAAAATCTTTACAGAAAATTAGTTCGCGTTAAGAAACGTCTCAAAAGGTAAAAAAAATGTAGAAAATCGTGAAATTTTCTGAAAATTTTCGGGAAATTCTAAAAAAATCTGGAAAATTCCAACAACCAATTTCAACCACCACCCTTCTCATTTCAAAATTAATTTTATGAGAAAAAAAAATTAACAATTCCAGTTTATCCAATGGAAAATGTATTGCGTCGATGTAGCAATAGAAAAATATGAAAACTATGTTCGATCATGATGAAGATTGCGCTTATTATAATAAAGTACAGTGCCTGACGGCCTTTGCCTCAATTCCCGATGATACTTGTCAAGTAGTGGCCAATGTCAAGTATGCACTTATGTCAGAAAGAATCGGTATTGGATAAATGCCTCGACGCTCCGCATATGATTAATCGCTTGACACCGATAATTTTTTTTAATATCCGTCGATATGATTTTTTAAATGTTTGTATTCTCAAATGAGGTCAGGGGGGAACAAAAAATTGTGCATGTAATTTTTCAATTTTTTTAATTAGCCATTTTATGTGTTACGTTTAAGGGGAGGTTGAGGGGCAGAACAAAACTCTTAAGGACCTGTTCAATAGTTCCTCCTGTGCCAAGCCACCTTATACCTGTCCACATCCGCAAATTGAATTTTATCTTTATACTAGGTGAGTAAAAATTTATTTTCAGAGCAGAAATTTTTCTTTGAACGCTGTTCAATGCAAAAAAATTTGAAAAAAAAATCAAAATATATTTCCCCATTTCCAAATTTAATTCGTTTTTTTTTAAATTTTTATCTTTTTTAGGTCTTCAGAAATTTTTGCTCATTTTTGTAATCTCTTTTGAAGGCTTTTGCACGCATCGCGATTGCGAGGAGTGCCGATGAGGCGAAGATGGGTAATTCGCATGCGCCCGGCGTCGAGCCGCCTCATCAATAAAGCCAAAAACTTTTAGTTTCAAGATCACGATCACATTTTATCGTAAACTGAAAGTGACCTCGATTCCCTCGTCTCACCTTTCTCCACCATATTAACCGTTGAATGCAATTCATATATGAGATTCCTCAACATTCCAAGTGTTAAAGAACTTACCTTATTACATAGGCAATGAAAATACCCCAACTTTATTGATGAAAAATTATGAAATTTCTCAAATTTTTTTCTCAATTTTAAAAACTTTTTGCAATATATCAAATTACTATTCTTTTTGAAAGAATTGAAGAATTTGCATATGCAACAAAATAAATGGAAATTTGAAAAAAAAAAAAATGAAAATGCAAAAAAAATGGAAATTTGGAAGAAAAAATTTTTTGAAAATGCAAAAAAAATGGAAATTTGAAAGAAGAAAAAATTTGAAAATGCCAAAAAAATTGGAAATTTGAAAAAAAAAATTAGAGATCTGAAGAAAAAAAAATTGATTTAGAAATTCTAAGCTTCAAAAAGTTTTTGAATGTCAAAATTTTCCACGAATTAACAAAAGTTCGGCATTCTGGAAAATGTGAAAAACGAATTGTCAAATTTGAAAAAAAAATGAAAAACAGTAGAAAAAAAATCAGAATCATTAAACTCTAAAATGCTATTTTGAAATCGTATAAAAAAACAGGTTGACTCGTTTGAATATTTTAATAGAGACATGGCGCAATGCCAAATTGATATTCATATTTTAATTATTTGTTTTTTTCCGCAGGACGACTCAGAAGGATCCTGTTCTTATAAACGTCAGAGATCGACGGTCACTGGATTACACAACTTTCGATTCCTCGCATCCGACCAAGGTTATCATCCACGGATTCGGGGGAGGTCGCAATTTGGCACCGAGCACCGATTTGAGGAATGGTAATTAAATGGTTCAGCTTTAAATTTTTTAAAGCTCTCAAATTTTGGATTTTGAATACATTGAAAATTAATTTTTTTATTTGCATTTGTTGAATATTTTCAATTTTCCCTCTCAAACTTTTACGCATGCTCTCATTTTTTCACACCCATGTCACTCTGATTCTCACATCGTTAAATTGACGAAACATTCGCCGCAAAAAGTCCCATAAACTTCTTTCCGCCTCATTTTCCACTTAATTCCTAGGCCATGTTCTATCCTATATTTTTCCATAAAAAAAAAATATTGCCTCATTATTTATGGTATATGTTTAACGTCGCGATTTGATGGAGCTAGTTCTATAATCCGGAAATTGAACGTGAAAGGTGGATGCAGAACATCCTACAAGGCCATTGACCGGAAACTAGAGAGAGTGATTCCGCAAGTTGCTCTTTAAAATTGACTATTCTCAACCATTCTTAACCATTATCATTCATTCGCGATATAACTAAAGAAAGCCATAAATTGAGCCATCAAAATGCATCAAAAACAAACAAATAAAGGCCCGTTAATCTCCACTTTTCAAATTGAATTTTTCAAATTGCAATTTTCTTTTTCCCAAATTTATTCTGAAATTAATTTTATTTTTTTAATATTGTGCGTACCCGCTCTGAAATTGCCCGAGAAAATTTCCTAATCCACCAATTTGCCCGCAGCTTATTTCAAACGGGGCAACTACAACATCATAATCGTAGACTACGGATCGCTCGTACGTGAGCCATGTCTATCGCAAATGCAATGGGGTCCGGACTTTTGTTCGCGTTGTATTGCACAATTGGTGACATATTTGAAGGATCATCGGCGGGGTACACCAGTGGAGAAGATTCACGTATTGGGTTACAGCGTTGGTGCTCACATAGCTGGCCTCATAGCGAATCATCTGCCCGATGACAAATTGGGGAGGATAACGGGTACTTGGCTCTATAAATGATGGAATCACTGCAAAAACTAATGTTTCGCTATAATTTGCTCCCACTTACCTTCTTCTCTAGCGAAATTGTGCGAAAGTTTTGAAATCCGACTCGTCGTTCGGAAACGTTACATATGTTGCTAAGGAAGGAACCTGCTTTACCGACTGTCGGACAATTACCGATCGTGGATGAATGCACCTGCAGTCGGTAATGCAGATTTCCAGGGGTCGTCCTGATAATTACAATTTTTAAAGATTTATAAATGCTAGTTTTTGCAGTGATCCTCAATTATACTCATCTAGTGTCAATAATTTGGTTAGATCGTGTAATGTAGACGATTGCTACAGGTCTCGATCCAACGATTTTTTTCTACATGAATGGAAATACATCGAGGGACTTGGACGAAACGGATGCACATTTTGTGGATATCATTCACACAGGTGCTGGGATTTTGGGCCAATGGGGGCCCAATGGCCATGCAGACTTTTATGTGAATGGAGGAACCAGCCAACCGGGATGCGCAACAACGTCGATTCTCCGTAAGTCTCATTAGTGTTCCAAAAAAAAATTGCAGAACTTTCGACAAGTTTATTCGAATTTTTTGGGTTGTTAAATGCTTTTTTGAGCTTTTGGGAACTACACAAAATTTTTTGGAACAGTATTTCAGCGAGCGTAACGCTGACACGATTGTGGATAAAATAGATCACTTTTTTACCGATCGTTAATCAATTGGCGACGGTAGGTCGGTTACCGACTGCAGATTGTGTATCGATTGTAGATCATTTTTTCTACAATTTTGTATCAGTTGAATTTTATTTTCGGGACTTTTTAGGAACTCTGTCGTGCGATCACACAAAAGTAACACCCTACTACATCGAGTCGATAACAACGAAGGTGGGATTTTGGGCGGCCCCATGTCGAAATCTCTTCTCATACCTCATAGGATGGTGCAGTCCCGAGGACAACGAGTGGATACCGATGGGGGAGGACACACCTCATACGTAAGTCGTCGCTTACCAACAGTTTGTCTACAGTTTAAAAAAATTTAAGTTGGTACGAATTTTTTTTTTCAATTTTTATTAATTTTGGAATTGATTTTTTAGCGCAAGAGGAATCTTCTATCTGTCAACAAACGGACACAAACCATACGCCCGAGGACATCCCGCAAAAAAACCACCCCCGAAAAATCGGAAGCAATAGTCCTACCGCCAGTATTAAGTCTGCTTAAGCAGCTAATCAACATAATTATTGAATAGTCGAATAGTCTTCCAATACGCCTTGGCCTGTTTAAGCACTTATACTTAGCCCTGAGATTCATACACATTACCATGTATCGGAGCAAAAAATTGTAAAACTCTTTGAAAGTCATCGAATAATAATAAATATTTTAGATAAAAAAATTAATTGACTAGTTAATTCAATAAGTTCATTGAAAAATGGAGAAAAAAAATTAAATCTCCAATCGCGGATGAAAAAAATCAAAACATTCCGAGAATACAAAAAATTGACATGTTTGAAAATTTTTGAAAGCTCAAAAAATTCAAAAATTCCAAAATTACAAGTTGTAACAATTGCAAAAGTTTAAGAAATTCAAAGTTTTGGAAAATTCCAAATCTTCAAAAAATTGAAATTTTCAGACATTGAAATTTCCAAAAATTGAAATTTTCAAAAATTTAAATTTTCAAAAAATGAAAATTTCAAAAAATGAAATTTTCAAAAAACTGAAATATTCAAAAATTGAAAAAGTCATTAAACTTAAAAAAACCGAAATTTTCAAAAAATATTTCTAAAAAAAACGAAATTTCAGAAATAGTGAAATTTTATAAAAACTAATAAATGTTAAAAATGTCAAGCTTGATCATTTTCCAAAAACTCGAAAACACTGGCCATCGGTTGGAAATAGCGGGAACTTCGCTAGGGACCCCAGAAAAGTCAGTAGTGGTATCCACCCCACCTAGAACACTCATAGTCAAATTTCTCCGTACTGGAAGCCATTCCCATTCCCAGGCGATGTGCCGGGCGTGATTGTCACAGTTCTAGCATATCAATTTTTCTGAACCACTTCCCCAGCAGTTCCAACTATTTGCAACCTCAATACCCGAAGTATTAAAGTTTCCCGAGTTCCTCCAAACATCCCAATCTCCCCAAGAAAATCCGCAAAGTGTCTCACAATAAATTTTCTATATTAAACCGTAATTTTCAGGTAAAAAATATTCTGATATGTTACTAACAACATTAACAAAATAACACTAATGCTAATTGTAATCATAATCATAATAATTGCAATTATTTGATAAACATTTTACGATTTTTTCCCTCCATTTTTTTTCTAACTTTTATGTAATTTTATGTCAAATAATTTTTTTTTTTTAATCACTCTGTAATGTTGAAAATTGAAAAGCAATTTTGGGGTGGTTAATGGCTTTAGTTATGCGCTGACGACAATTGCTGCCACGTTTGACGTGTAATTAGTAATTATCCTTGAGCGATTATTTCTAATTGATGACAGGTGAATTCTTGGGAATTTTGTGACAGAATTTTTGAAATTTTCCGGCCTTTTAAACCGTAAACTTGTCACTTCCCAAATTTTTGTTCCATTATCAAACTGGATATTTGGGGAAAGTGATAAAGTAAACATAGACCGCATTAGGATCCTCTAAGTTTGCGCCTCATGCTTTATCGTCAACGCGCTTCCGGTAGCTCAATACACTCATGACTAAGTCTATCAGTAATCAATAAATAACTCACCATTGAGGATTTCATTCAAGGCTCAATCAATCTAGCTCATAATTTCCGCAAAATGAGTAATAAAAAATCCTAATTTTTTGATAATTTCCAATCACAATCTTCCCATTTTATCTCATGGTCATCTGACTTTTTCAAAATAAAATATCTAAAAATTGTTCAAATTAAAAAATCTTTAAATGCCCAGAAATTTCGAAATTTTACCCAAAATTTAAAATTACAAAATTCTAAAAATTTCCAAATTTCTTTTCGAAATTTCACCCAAAATTTAAAACTACAGAATTCTAAAAATTTCCAAATGTTTTTTTTCGAAATTTCACCCAAAATGGAAAATTACAAAATTCTAAAAGTTTCCAAATTTTTTTTCGAAATTTCACCCAAAATTTGAAATTGCAAAATTCTAAAAATTTTCCAATTAACAAATTTTATTCATTTTTTTTCTCATTCGCAGGTGTTCAGAATAATTTTTTAAAAATGATTGAAAAAATTTGCTGCATTGGCGCGGGATACGTCGGAGGTCCAACGTGTAGTGTGATAGCACTGAAATGTCCCAACATCTGTGTAACAGTTGTGGACAAGAGTAAAGAGCGGATAGCCCAATGGAACTCGGAGAAATTGCCGATCTACGAGCCAGGATTGGACGAAGTTGTGTCCCAATGCCGAGGGAGAAACCTCTTTTTCTCCACGGATATTAAAACCGCGATTGAGGAAGCTGATTTAATCTTCATCTCAGTTAATACGCCGACGAAAACGTTTGGAAATGGCAAGGGGCGCGCTGCCGATCTCAAGTATGTCGAAAGTGCTGCCAGAATGATTGCAGAAATTGCCACCAATGACAAAATCGTTGTGGAGAAGAGCACTGTGCCCGTCAGAGCTGCTGAAAGTATTATGAATATTCTGAGGGCAAATCATAAACCTGGAGTCAGTTATCAGGTGAACTTTTTTAAATGGAATTTCGTGCAGGAATATTTCTTTGGGTTTCCAATTTTTTTCTCAGATTTTTGAGGGACATTTTTTTTTTTATTTTTTATAAAATATTAAAACAATGATTTTTGAAATTTTTACAAATTTTTGTAATATAAAAAAAAATTCGAACACCGTTTTTTTTGCAAATTTTTCAAATTTCTGGAATTTTTGAAAAATGGCAAATCGTTTTTTGTAACTTCAAAAATTCAAAAAAAAAAATCGAAGAGTTAAGCAGTGGGAAAACCTGACCAAGCCCATTTCTTCCCAGATCCTCTCCAACCCCGAATTTCTGGCGGAGGGTACCGCGATCCAGGACCTGGTCTCCGCGGATCGAATTCTGATTGGTGGTGAGGACACACCAGAAGGTCACTCAGCCATAGCAGAGCTCTGCAAGGTCTACGAGCACTGGATTCCTCGGGAGAACATCCTCACGACCAACACTTGGAGCTCCGAGCTATCCAAATTAGCAGCGAACGCATTCCTCGCCCAAAGAATATCAAGCATCAACGCACTATCAGCAATTTGCGAAAAAACAGGAGCGGACGTATCCGAAGTGGCGCGAGCAGTAGGTTTGGACTCGCGAATTGGCTCGAAATTCCTCCAAGCATCAGTTGGCTTTGGTGGCTCTTGCTTCCAGAAAGATTTGCTCAATTTGGTTTACTTGTGTGAGTGCCTCAAGCTGCCGGAAGTTGGCAAATATTGGCAGGGAGTTATTGACATGAACGAGTACCAGAAATCGAGATTTTCCGCTCAAGTTATTCAGTCACTGTTCAATACCGTCACTGATAAGCACATCGCGCTTCTGGGATTCGCATTCAAGAAGAATACCGGAGACACCAGGGAGTCCCCGGCCATTCATGTGGCCAATACTCTGCTGGACGAAGGAGCTATTCTGCATATCTATGACCCTAAGGTGCGTGTGTGTGTGTGTGTGTGTGTAAAACATTTAGTGAAGTCCCAGGGTGAAAACCTAAGGAAGCTTTGAAGCACGTACAGTAGTTGGCGATTATTTTGTTAACCAATGGGTTTAGCGAAAAATGTTGTACAATATTTTTTGTTGGAAATTCAATTTCGGACAAAAAAGTCTTATACAACTTTTCTCTGAGACCGCTCATTCTCGAGATAATCAACTTTCTGTGTTGCACAAAAATAAGCTTTTATTGTTGCAGGTTGAGGAAGCTCAAATAATCGAAGATCTATCAGCAGCTGGCCTTCCCGACTTAGAAACCAGAATCAATATATATCAGGATGCTTACACAGCAACGAAAAACACTCATGCTATCGTCGTGTGTACTGAGTGGGACGAATTTATGGTACTGATAATAAACTGTCATTCCATTTATCATTTTGCTCTATGAATAATGAATTCCATTTTTCACTGATTTATTTTTCTCTGCTTAAGGAATTGGACTACACAAGAATCTTCTCCGAGATGACGAAGCCCGCTTATATATTCGACGGTAGAAAAATACTGGATCACGACTACCTCCAAAAGATCGGCTTCAATGTTCAGACCATTGGAAAAAAATTGACGAGAGCTGCAATATCGCGTGTGTGGGGCAGTCAAACACAAGCGTAAAGTGAACCAAGTCCAACCTTGCTCTGAGTTGTTGAATGTTTTCAGAAAAATTCAACCTCAAAACAAGGTTGGCTTCAATCGATTGCATTTGTCATCGTGACACATTCCCCAATCGAACATCTTGAGAGATTATTTTTTCATAGAGTATTCAAGTTTAGGTAGGATAAGAAAATCACGTATTATTCCCTTTTTAAGATATTTTAATGCTACAGTATTTGTGTTCAAAGGATTGATGCATTTATAAAATTTTATCGACGATTGTTGTACAAATTTATGAGATTACATAGGACATCATTGAGGAAAAATTGTTCATCATTGACAATTCTTTTTATATCAATAAATATTGCAAAATAATGCAGTCCCTCGTTTCACCCAAAAACCGTTTGAAAAATCAGTTTTCAGTTCAATCTTGCCGACAAAATTTTTTAAGCTTCCTGAAAAATTTATCAAGTCTCTCTGATTCACAGACTTGTAGATTGGACATAGGAAACTACTAAAATCAACGGATTTTTTTTTATGCATAATTTCTGGAGTTAAGTGGACTATTGGTAAAATATTGAAAAATTCCTTTGGTTCATTTGCAACCAATTTTCGTTCAACTGTATTCCATTTTCCACCAGACAGCACCAAACCCTCGATGTAAATCGATTTTTCAGTATTAACAAATTCTCCAGATTTCTCCAACTCCAAAATTTCTGTCTTCAACCCCATTTTAGTGATTTCGATTGAGCATTCTCTCGAAAACATAAGTTTTATTGCAGAAAAGATGTTTCTTGGGAATGACATAAGACTCAATTTAATAGGATCACGTGGAAATCCTGCTCTTATCCAATCACCCAAAAAAGCTGATTTCTCTTTTAGAATAGAGATCTTATAATCAACTTCTGCACCTTGTGAAGGATCATAGTCCCTGTGATCCAGAAGTGCCTCCAACTTTTCAATTGCAGAATTAAAATCGTTGACCTCTTGGATCAGAAGATAATTCAAAGGCTTCGAGTAGTCCCCAAACTTGGATCTAACTTCGTCAGCATCAATGACTTCCGGCAATTGCTCCACTTCCGGAAGGATCTCCCTGGACCAAAATCCCACCTTGTCACTCCCTGCTTTTGGCCCAAGCAAAGCCATCAACTTCAGCGAATCGAGAAAGCCCTTCACCAGGAACAAGTCCCTCTGCATGCCAACATTGCCATCGCTTCCAAAAACCTTGAGAATCGAATCGCAATCATCGATCGCTTCAATGTGCTTCAGGAAGTCCTTGTACTCAGACCTATCCGGAATTTTCACCACACCCCTAGCACCTTCCTTGGCCACTGCATAACTTCTCCTCCTCCCAATTTCTTCGTTGCACAGATCCTTCAGTACTTCATCAACAAATCGTGCGTCTTCGTCATCCAGAACGCTTCCTCCATAATTGCACATTCCAACGAGATAGAAGATCCCTTCCACAAAGTGAGTTCTCCTTCCCAACTGTTCAATCTCCAACAAATTCTGCAGCTGCTTCACGGAGATGCTGAAATCGGAAGGTAGGAAATTATAACTAACATTCCACCCCTGATTCCCGAATGTGTTCCGCTCCCTGAGAACCGAGTGGAACAGGCACAAACCGTAGATCATTTTTGAGAATACTTTATCCTTTCCAGGACAACTGCTGAAGAACTCTGGCTTGTTGAGGGGAGCAGACTGGTAGCAGTTCAGCACCGAGCTCTTCAGGTTTCTGGGTGCACTACTCGTGATCTTGATGCCATCCTGGAGGATTCCGACTGGGAAACCTGGTGAAGGGAGACTAGAGAGCCAGAGCCTGAAGCCCAGAAGTGTTCCCGATTTTTGCTCTTCGTGATGTTTCTCCAGGAGAAACATTGTTGATGCTTCAGCAAGATGACAGTTTTGGATGACAACCCAAGCACCCTCTCTTTGACAATTTAGGAGCAGCTCCTGGATGCTTGAGTCTTCCGGACCTCCTAAGGACACTGTCAATATCTTGGACGTGTAGCCAAATTTTTTGCCGTAGTCAGTTATCATTTTTAGGGGTTCTGTGTAAGCTGGCAGGAGGAATATCAAGGGGATGAGGCAAGTGGACTCCAAGTATGATTCAGACAAGCCAGACTTAGCTGCAGAGATTTCAAACTGCTTCATCACAGAATCGATGAACTTGTTGATATTTTGTAAGAGCTTCTCAGGTTTCACAAGCTTCGCAAACAGGAGTTTCTGGAAGATAGATAGATGGGAGTTCCAGGGAGTCGGGAGATCGCTGTCTTCGAGATTTCCTGACGACATGAATTTCTTCCAGGCTTGTGCATCACTCTTCAGACTGTCGGCAATTCCTTGGAACACCGGAAGCTCCTGCTCCAGTTCCCTCAATTTTTCCGACAAGCAATCATCGGAGAGCTCAAATGACTTTGATCGGGAATGGAAGCCACTTACGTCATCCAGGAAGCATTCAAATTCTTTGGTAGTTAGGGTGGCAGTGTCGGTCGACAGCATCTTCAAACAAAGTAGGAATGAGTAGATAACTTTGTGATCCTCAAACAATGAATTTCTGATGCTGGAGTGAAGAGTCTGGGTGAATGAACACTTGAGGTACTTGAGTCTCTTCCCAACGACGTTACTCCGCCGGGAAATGTCGATGGACTTCATGAAAAGCTGCATGAAAGACATCAACGAGAACTGGTACATCAAGTTTAGAGCAGTGAGAGATGTCAATGTTTGATACAGACTAGCGCTGAATGCTGTGAATTTGCTGTAACACTGTCTGAACTCATCCATCTCAGCTTTGGCTTCTGTAGCTGCTCGTTCCTTCTGCAGAATCTCCACAGACAGTTTCTTAGACGTGTCCAATATTTTCAGGGCTCTCTCATCCTCGAGAATGGAAAGCGAAGTCGATGTCGATGAGAGGGTTGCAAGGATGTTCTTTTCCTCCTGCTGGAGGATCTGCTTATTGACACTGCTCCTTACGTTCAGGTCGTTAAACCTTTCCTGGAGCTGTGGCTGTTCCCTGGACACCACTATGTCCAACAGCTGGTCATGAAGAGCATCTTCTGGTAGATGAAAGTTGACCACAGTCGTTTTTTTGAGGATGTAGGGATTGAACGAGGGATTGTCAAGCCTCGTTGTCATGTAGAACCTGCAGCCAGTTGCAGTCTGAGGTTTCAGCTGGTAAATGGTGTCCAGGTCTGCTGGTCGGAAACCCTCATCTAGATTTTCTAATAGAATGGGCAAGCCATTTTCAATGCAACTCGTGATCTCTTGAGGATAATACCGGAATCGGAGTTCTGACGATTTGAAGATTCTGATGCTGTTCTTCTCTTCCAGCTTCCTTAGCCATAGGTTCGCCTGGTTCTGCGGGTCAATCAGCAGACACGATAGGTTTGAATTTCTCACTATCACTCCATTTTCAGCATAAAATCTATTTTTGGATAATCCGGACAAGCGCCAAGACTCAATGGTGATTTTGGACTCGAGACTGATGGGAAAGTCATACGACTTTGATATCGCAATGCGCTCCTCCTGGATCATCTCCTTCCATCGTTCAACATTTTCATATCGTCTGCTTGCATCAAAGGACGGCAGGAAAGCGATGACTGCAGATGATATTAACAAATCTCCAGCCAAGGTTTCCAGAGAGCTCTTCAACGAATCCACCGACTTCTTCCATTTGATCTTCTCGCCGTCCAAGCTGGCAATCAATCCCTCGGACTTGGCCAATTTCTCTGTACAACTTTTGACTTCGCTCTCCAGTTCAACCTTTCTACCCAGAGTCTCCCTCAAGCTCTCGTTCAGGGCAGTCAACTTGCTGGTCAACTCCGCCAATGTTTTACGCTTTTCATTCAGAAAGTCCAAGCTCTCGTTGCATTCCTTCTCAGCTAGAGCTAGCTTCTCTTTTTTCGGCGCAACTATCTTTGCCACTTCGTCGTAGGAGACCATCGCCCGGACCCACTTGCACAATCCTTCAGCTGCACTAGAAGCTTTAGCAACGATGTGAGGCATGAAGCTTTTATCCGTCATATAGGTCTTCTTGACAACCATCATCAGACTAGCTGGAATGTTGTCCTTGTCGTAATCTTTGAGCATTGGGAGGAAGTTCATCTCACCAAGAATCCTCTTGCTTGGACCCCAGTAGTCCATGGATTTCTTGCCAGTGACTGGATCGATCACACGATCAGATGGTACATTCAGCATCACACAGACAGCTGCCATTACTAGCTTCACGTTGTCCGGTGGGTTCTTCATGGCTTTCACCAGGGTTATGTCGGCTGGCTTGAGGGTATTCAGCGCAGCAATAGCATCCTCGAGGATCGGAATGGCCACTGCAAGCTCGGCTTCACATTCAGACTTCAAAATAGCTGCTATTTCAGCAGCCTTATTGGCAATCTCTTCGTCTCGCTTCACCTGTAATTACGAAATGAAGAAATGCCGGTGATCAACACCACTTGACCTTGCAGATTAAAACAATTTATCTCAAAAAATCTATTAATCGTTTACCTGGATCGTAGCATTTTCTACGATGACGTTCTCCGTTTCGATTTCCCGCATGGTCTGCTCAGTCTGCTTCGCTGACCACTCCAGCTGGGGCTTCAGTTCCGTTAGAGTGCACTTCATCTTGGAGACCTCTTGCTCAGCATACTGGAGCTTCTCCAGCCCAATCTGATACCTATGCCGAGACTCGGTGATTTTCTCATGCTTCTTGGTAATGATCTGCGAGTAGAGCCCCATCATGTGGATGAATGCATAAGGACCAGCTGTTGTCTTGTACCTGTTGATGGACTTGATGAGCCTTGCATGCTCGTAAATGTTGACTGATGCTGAGACAACTTTCTCCTTCGTGAAGGTATTGATCACGGTGAGATCTTGGAGGAACTTGGTGACGATATGTTGGAAGGCTTCTTGTGGCCAGTCATCGAAGCAATCGATGAAGCACAAATTCAGGACATTTGGATAAGACTTCAGCAATTGGTAGTTGCTGCTTGCTTTAGACCTGGTCTCATCGAAGAGATTGACATACAGAACAAAATGTAGTTTCTCCTGGCATTGCTCATGGAAGTAGTTTATCACGTCAATGATCCCGATCTCCAGGTTCCTGTCGCCATTTTGAGCTGGCAATCTTGCTGACTTTATGATCTCCTGGCGCTCGTAGTCCTCTGGGAACAGATCGGGGATTTCTCCAGTGGACATCAAGCAATTCATGTCCATCAGGTGTTCGTGCTTCAGGTATCTGCAGGGTACAAAGAAGCAACAGTCATTGCTGCTACCTACTATGGATTTCGTAGCTCTCTTGAGGTCCTCCCTCCAATTTGACCCGTTCGACAGCTCGAAGAATTGCGATTTCTGGACAAACGCTGCCAGCTTCGTCAGAGTCCGTCTGCCAGTGGAACCTCCGCTCATTGACAGCATTAAAAAATTTCCTGAAGGTGTGCAGAAGCATCTGCTTAGACGAATCAGGTGACTCACCATGTCGGTAAAGATGACCATGCTCATCTTCCTGGACTCCTCGACCCTTTCGTTGAACTGGGCCAAGTAGGAGATCAATTTGGTTTTCAGAGTTTCCTTGCTACACGTAACTTCTTCGTATCTTCGTCGACGAGTGGCATCTTCCTTGTGATCCAGATCAGCGAAATTGCAGAACATTAGATGATCAAAGCTGTCCGGTGTCAGCTGATCCACCTGCTTCGGCAGGTGATCGAAAATTGAGTCAAACGACTCCTTGCTGAAGTGTATGTTGATAGCTTCTTTTATGGTGGAGAAGAGCCAGTGATGCTGCTCCTTGCTCCTCAGCCTATCACCAAAGACTCGGAGTGACTCGTGCACCCAAAGTCGAATGAGGGTTACCTTAGTTTCCGCTGATTCTCGATGGATCAAGCAACAGCCATTGATGACTCGTCCAATATCTCTCAAATTGAACTGATAGTTGAGGTTGGTTATGGGAATCGGTCGAAGCTGCTTGTTGGATAGAACGGCATTGTACACCTGGATGGTTGATTGAACTATAGCATTGACGCTGGTGCTAATGTCAGCACTAAACTGATTCTTCTTCAAATTGTTCAATAATAAAGCCGAAAAAATTCGGACTATGTTGTCCTTTGATGGAGGACTCATCGAGTACAGGTTGAAGTGTCTGATAAATCTTGGAGGAATGGGATTACCGGTCTTATCTAGGGTTATTGCTGCTAGGAACATAACGTTCTCCACGAAGATCTTCTGGAACTTTTCATCGTTGTCATCGGAACCGAACCAATAGCCATGATCCATCAGTTGTCGTATCAGCTCTAGGGGAGATCCCGAAGCTTCATCAGCATCGTATGCTGTGATCATGTTCAGGTCGTCAATGAAATTGATCGAGTACTTGTCTTTCTGCGGTGCATAGCGTCCCTTCATGATTCGGTTGATCTTCAAGAGGAAACACTTCTGTGCTTGATCCGCGGACGTTCTCGATGTGAAGTTGAAGATGTTTGACAGCAGCTGATCATTGCTCTTCGGGAGCTTCTTCTTCAAAATGAAGTGCATCATCGTGGTCTTGCCGATTGACCTATCTCCACAAATGATGAACGGTGTTTTGTGCTTTATGTGACTCTCAAAAATTGCAGCGATTCGAGTTGTGCTAGTTGTTGGTATAAATTTTGAGTCAAGAAAGAATTCTGTGGAGTTCTTGATTATCTCAGTCCAAGATTTCCAGACTCCAGCACCTTTAAAAATGTAATTGTAGTCTTGGATCAGTCCTTCGGGCAGCGATATGTCTGGCTGCTTAATTTGCTCAGGTTTCCTGGCCCAAAGTGACCCACAGAGTTCGTCCAATTTGTTCCTAGAATCATCGGAGGCTAAGGTTCCACCGATTCCCCAGATGATGGAGAGCAGCAGAGCTGCCTGGAACCAAACTTCGAAGTGGATGGTGAAGTTAGTAGTCCCTTCTCTTGTGCTGATCACCAGAGCGTCCATGAGATAGATCTTCAGCAACTTTAGCACTGACGTCACCATGAACACTTCGCTGACCTTCAAAACTTGACTGAGGCCTTTCAGGAAGTTCAGGGCAAAGTCTAAAGACCAGTTGAGCAAATTGATCATGAAATGATTGTTCTTGGATTGGATGTAAGTGTTCTGCTTTAACACCCAGGATCTCATGTGCGATCCCCAGCCAATGGTGTCAGGTTCCATGTTGATTATTCCACATCTGGAGATCATTGATGGAGTGGAGTTGTCAAGGCTGTCCGTTTCAAAAATTACTGATGTTGTTTCCAAGATTTTGAGCCCTTCTCCGGAGTCCAAGAACAAGGTTCTCTGGTCGTCCAAGATTGTGGATAGACCCTCCATCCAGGAATCAACGGGACCATCGAAGACCAACCACTTTCTCGTCGAGAATTGGTCCATTTCATCTGCGGATGGTCGGGAAAAATTCCGCAGGATCGAAGTGCAGATTCCGTCCATCCACTTCCTGGTGCCATTCAGGACCTCCATATACCCGAAGAGGTTCTCCAGTTTCATGGACTTCTGATTGACGAACTCGATGACCACGTCAACTCCCAAATGACTGCTCTGCGAACGCAGTTCGGATAAACATTTTGCGAGGATTTTCAGAATTTCTGTCTTGCCCGCAAGAGACTCCCCAACGATTATCACTGCTCGCTTGATATGAAGAACTTCTAAAATTTGGATGATTTTCAGCTTGAAGTTCTTCGGAGTCTGGAAGACATCTGACGTTGACAACTCCTCGAGAACCCTCAGAAAGTGACTGTAATGGGGCGGGAGCATTGCAACATTCGGGAAGAGGTCTTTCAGGAGTCCAAGAAAAATGGGAACATCAGAGTGTCTCAAGATTCCTAGATGGACATCTATGATGGATCTCAATATGATCAACTCTTCATTACCGTCTTCAGGAAACTGGAATCTGAGCCTGACAGCATTTCTGATGATTGACCCGATTGACCTTAGACCGAACAAGTATTTTTCTCCACAGGACAATTGCTCGGAGCAGAGTCTGTACAAAATGTCCAACTTTTTAGAAATGATCTCCGCATGTGTGAAACCAGCTGATGACAAGTGGACTGCGACAATTTTTCGGACATCAGGATGACGAAGGGAGACCGGTCGAAAAATTGTCCTCAGGTTGTCCGGTATACTATCGCAATTCTGGAATTTTGAGGAGCGTCCAGGGTTCAAGGTTATCGTGAAAGTTATGAAGCCAGACCGTTGGACTCTCGCTAAGTCTCCAAAAGCATCAAACCTCGGAATGGACTTCCTGGAAGCAAGCATCTCCAGGATTAGACTCAGCTCTTGAGTTATTGAGGATAACATTGGAGCTCGACATCTGTTGATATTCTTGAACGTTGCCCAAGCTCCGCAGCTGATGATGCCCTTCAAGATGCTCAAGACCTGCTGACGATTCAAGCTCCTCGAGCAGTTTATCAAGTGCCATTGGAGTCCCAGCTCGTTGACAGCTAGGTGTTTAACAGTTTCAGTCTTTCCTGTGTCGGCGACACCAATCAGCGAGCAGAAGTAATTATTTCTGCTAGCCTGGAAGATCGTGTGGTGTATCCTGTCGGTCAGAGCAGTCTGGATGATCGGATAATTGATCATGGAGTTGTATTCGTATCCATAATTTTTTACCTCATAAATCATTTCGATTTTCACCATGTTGTCACTGTGGTAGTGGCGGATTTGGGAGACCCAATTGAAATCCGAGATCTCCCTCACTTCTTTATCGATCAATGAAGAAAGTATGTCTCGCTGCTGAATCAGAACGGATGCTATGTTCATCAGGAACAGTCTGCGATTTTTTTTGCCAACACTTTTCTCCAAATTTTCGTCCCGAAGTCTAGCGATCAAAACCGCGATTGAAGAATTCTGTTCTTTCACCATTGAGTGCAACTTTGGCGAAGGGTTTTCAGGAGGCTGCAGGGACCGCTCAATTTTCGAGGTCAGAAATAATTTCAAGGTCACCAGGGACACGGAGAAAATAGTCGAGGTGAAGGTGTCGATCAAATCATCGAAATTTGGGTTTTTTATTACATTCGAGTCAATGCCCTCCCGCACAGCTTCCATCACCGAATTTTCGGTGTCGACCAACCAGGTGCGCTCCTCAGGCTTGATCCTGGATGTCAAATCCAACTCCTGGCCAAAATCACTGATGACACCAACAATTTCACAATCGGAATTTAACTTCACACTTTTGATCCCATAAAAACACTTGTTCAATAATCTGACAACCCTGTCCACCCCGTTTTGCTGAGTTCCATCGCTGAACAAGATCTTGACAATTTCATCATCAGACAGAAAATAGAACCTCGGAAAAATTGCCCTCATCCTAGCCAAGTACTCATAGATCTTCTGATTGGCAGTTGCAATGTACTCGCGGCACTGCTTCAATTTCTTCAGATAATCGTTGGACTGTCCGATCCCCCGAAACGTCGGGTTCTCCACAATGAGACCCTTCACCGTAGTCAGACACTGTTCAATTTTCTGAGACATATCAAAGATCACTTCAAACTCGGCAAAATCCGAGTCTATGGTCCGAGTCAATTTTTGTCCTTGCAGCTTCTGCGAAAATTCAAAGATAGGTTTTATTCCAATGAGCTCATCCTGCAAGACATTCCACATGCTGATGATGTCCCTGGTCTGAATGAGGCTTCTATGAAAAGCGTCTACGTCGTCAGCAATGGGCGCAACAAAGTAGGACCCCTTCATCTCCTGGACCTTGACAAGGTGCTCCTCCATTCTGACCTGAATCGCGCTTTCCAGGTGAACGAAGATGAGCCTCCTTCTGTCCTCCACATCAACTCCAATGTCGAAAGCTACATCGTTCCACTCCCGCGCCATATCATCGAGTTGTCTCTGCAGAGCAAGCTCCTTGTTAGCAGATATGCTGATCACCTCGTACTTGTCGATGTTCTCCATCAGGTCCAAAGCTATGACCTTCCTGAGTGTGGTTCCCGCATTTGGTGTTATGTCAGCACCGTAGATCATGGACATTTCGTTCCAATGGCGCTGGGCTAGGGCGGGATTGCACATACAATTCACCAATCTGATGTACTGCTTGAAATCTTTGACATGTTGAATAACTTGGAAGCATAGTTTGAGCGGTGCCGGCTGCTGCATTGGATCAGGATCATCAATGATCCCAGAGAACTTGAAGGGTTTGTTAGGAGTTGTCATGTCGAGCTTGATCTTGGTCTTTAGGGACTTGTTGAGCTCCGTGAATTCTTCGAAGTAGTGCAGGGTGATCTTCTCCACCTTGGTAGAGTCGATGTACTCGAATGGGCCGTCCAACCAAACGTTGTTATGTCTTCTCCACAGGAATATCATCTTGTTCAAATTGTAGAAAGGTAGAATGACGTCTTTGATGTCGTCAACTCTGGGGAAAGCTGTCTCCGGAAATTTGAACAGCTTCTCTTCATGATTTATTGCACTGATCTCCTCATCCACTTCCTGTACCTTGGACACCAGAAGCTTCAGGAACTCTATGTACTCGCGAACTCGATCGGCATCATCCATGTGATCCATTATTATAAACTCGGGTATGATCTCTTCTACTTTGAGATTGAGAACGTTTATCTTGCGTTGCAGTTCGTCTTCTAGCTCGCTCTTCATAGCTTCGCAGAGAATATTGCTTTGAACGAACACCTCTGCGATCGAGAACAGGTAATTTATAGTTGATTTGTTGAACTCTATGTGCTCTTCTGAAAGATCCGTCAGCTGGACAAGCTCAACCAGCATCTCCACCGACTTTATCATCTTCTTCTCGAGTTTCTGGACAGTGCTTGTTGATGCTCGGGAGATAGTCTCACTCAGCTCGAATAGTGCCTTCGCACTCTTTGGAATGTCCAGGGCTAATTTTTTTAGGCCTTCGAATTCATTGTAGATCGATCGGTTGTAGTCCCAGTGGTAGTCTATCATCTTGTCCATCAGGATCTTGACCAATCCTGAGATATTGCGATGCAGGTTCTCCTTGGCGGTGATCTGACTCAACCTTCCAACGTCATAGTACAAGTACGACACCATTTCGTTCGTCTTCGATAGATACGTATTGAAGTTCTTCACGTGCTCGCAGTAGACGTTGAACTCCTTATTCTCGGAAACCAGATGGGAGATGAAGTCCCTGGTTATAGGTGTGCAAACGTAGGTAAATTCTTCCACGATCACCGAGAAATGGTCTTTTAACGGCTGGAACAAGTCTTGCAGAATGGTCGTCAGCTTGTCGTGCGACTCGATCAGAAACCACTCAGGCAGGTTCACCTTGATGTAGTTGCCATTGTCGTCCTCGCATTTGAAGCATAATAGATCATTCCTAACTACGTTTGATATGTCATCAATAACCTGATGGAAGACATTACAGACCGTTTCGATGGGAGGATCCAAGCTGATGTTCGCTTCGAAATCTTCCAAGTTCTCGCTACCTCCACTGATCACCAGTTCAAAGTTCAACTGTGGGCAGAAGCTTGGATTTTTCATCGTGCTCAGCATCTTGGTTATCGTCTCCATCATATTCTGCAGAATTTGCTGGACGAACAAGTTCGTAGCACATCGCATGAACCTGGATTCTTCCTCCTTGGAGATTTTTCTGAGATGTCTTTTGGTGAGAACCTGTAACAGAATTGTGTATTCTATTCAGCGAGAATCGTCTAGCCGGATGTCTTCGGGGTTAGAGTCGAACTCTCCCGACCACCGCCGGCGCATGCGCAGTCCCATTCACATCCCCACTCCCTCAATCGAGCAATGCAATGCGCATGCGGCGATGGTGGTGGGGGCAGCTCGGCTGGCAGTCAGAAGATCGCTCTCGTAGTGCTCGGACCATAAGAATGCGCTATTTCTATCAGTCGGAAGCTAACAACACTGAACTAAAATAGAAAAAAAAATGGAGGAATAATAAAATTGTATCAAACCCTTTTCATGACTTCCTTGTAGTACTCGTGTTTGATAACCGCGGTGCTGTTCCGGATGTTCTTCAATATCATGTGCTGAAAATCTGATACGGACAGCAGACCAAGATTTCGATATATCGAAAAATCGACGATTACGGATGTTAGCTTTAGTCTAGCTGTGCAGATGATGTGTTTCATGACATTTTGGGACAAAAAGTAGTTGGTTTTCAACTGCTTCTGGTTCTTTAGGAACAGTTTGTTGTTCTGGGTGACCAAGGGCTTTGCTGTGGGGATCACTAAAGTTTCTTCTTCGATTTCTTCGAGTTCGGGATCTTCCTTCTCGTTGATCACAATCGATGAGACAGCGAATTCCTGCATTTCTTCTACGTAGATCAATTTGACGTCTTTCAGAAGAGCTTCCAAACACTTTGGGTACTTGGCTTTTAGGACGTTTGGGAGAAGCTTGAGGATGTTGGACTCCCATGATGGCATCAGACCGCTTATGGGGATTTCCTCGGCCCATTCTTTCAACTTTATTATGTAGAATGACTTTGGAAGCTTAGGCTTGAAGATCTCGACAGATTGCTGGTCTTCTACTAGATTTTGAGTTGAGGACAATATTGAGTCGACGTCTTGGGACTTCCGACGCTTGTAAGAACTTTTTGAGCGGATTTTTTTGGGTGATATTAAGGGGAGGGGCAAAACGGGATGCAAGATGGGGATTTTCGTTTTTTGGTAAACTAAGTTGTACAATTCTTCGTTTTCACCCATTTTTTTTTTTTTTTTTCTCGAAAAGTGAGGAGAGCACAATCGTTCAGTTTATGGATTTTTAGAAAAATATAATAATGTATGTTGTCAAAAATGTATTTACAAAATTTGTTTTTCTCCCTAAAACGTTTTTGAGGGAACGTTTTTCTTCGCGTTATTATAGAACTGAAGCGGTGAATGAATACGCTTGGTGCTCATAGTGTTTGGTCGATAACGCTCAATTGTGATTTTGCTTTCACTCAATTTTGTATTTTGTTGCTTTTTTAGAAATGCCGATTTTTTCAAATCAGGAAATCAAAATTCTAAGGTTTTGCATAAAAAGAACAAACGCTTGTCTTTTTTTTTTTTAATAGTACCACAATCGTTGAAACTTCAGTTCTTTTTAAAATGTTATATTTCGCGCTCTTTTCAGTTTCAATTTTTCCGAGTTTCAAAATTGGCACACACACACACACACACACACACAAGCATGACCATGAAATTTTGCGTTTGTGAGGCCATCTCAACGTTTTCATAAAGTTCCAATTGCCCGCGCAACGCTCTATACCTAAAGTAGCTGCGCGCGCATCCATCCAGTTGAAATCAGCTGAGCGCATCGTTTTACGAGGCAAAACATTGCATTCAACACTTTTAACAATCTCAAAACAATAATTTCACATTATATTGAGTGGATCGAGGCCTCTTTACCATGTCAACAAAGTCCTCTGTTGATTTGAGGGCTGAACTCGCTGAGTTGGTCAAAAGAAAAGCCGAAATTGCCGTAAGTCTGGCCAATTTTGACTTGAAAATTTTCAGGTTGACAGGTGCATTTCTACTTGAAAAAAAAGAAAAACTAAAACTCTTGTCGAAGGGACATACATTCACCCGCACAACAATCATTTTTTCTTGTTTAATTGTACAATTTTGTTTTGACAATTGCACCAATAATTATCGAAACAACTTTGTTTATAGTTCTCGAGGATTTTTAGGTTAGATTTGCGCCAATTTTGGTGTCAAAACTCGTCAACTACAATCTTTCATGTATACAGTTTTAAAACTCTTAGGAATTCTTAATATTAATTCATTATGTATCATTCACTCCAAAAAACAATAAACAGTTTTGTGTCAAATTATTCATGGATGGATATTTATTTTTTTGGCATTTCCAGGACACTTTGGCAAATTTGGAACGACAAATTTATGCGTTTGAGGGCAGTTACCTCGAGGATACTCAACTTTATGGAAATATTATTCGAGGATGGGACAGGTATCTAGCGAGTAACAAAAATACGAATAGTAAAGCTGATAAGAGGAATAGGAAATTTAAAGAGGCTGAGAGATTGTTCTCCAAGTCTTCCATTACATCCATGGCTGTAAGTGTAGATCATCGAAATTCCCATAATCTTTTCTCCAATTGTTTATATGTATAGAACTCATAAAAACTTTACATTTTTCTGGAAAAAATTTCTGAGGATTTTCCATTGCAAAATGTTCAAGATTTCTAAAAAAACAAATTTTTTTTTAAGAATTTTGAGGAGTCTTTTGGATTTTAATAAAAATTTTCCATCTGAGGATCTTCAAAATTTTAACATCTCTAGAATTAAAAAAAACATTGGAATATTTTTTTTCTGTCATTTTCTATGGATTGAAAAATTATCTATTGCACTGTTACTAATTAATTTTTAATTTTTTTCCAGGCTGTAAGCGGTCTCGTGGAGAACCCCCAAGAAAAAAGTAAGGACCTCAATGGATATTAAATTCATTTAGCCCGCTCTAGCCTTATTTTGTAGATTGGAAATTGATTTTTTAATCTATTTTTCTCGATCAAATTCTGCATAAATGTTCTGTTATTTGTTTATAGATAATTATTGAACCAAGATATTGTTGATTTTGTAGACTTTTTGGTTCGTTGTTTGTTTCAAAAAGGCTTTGCATGATTATATTTTACTTCATCTATGTAAAATGTCTTTGGAATTTTTTTTGAAAATGTAGTATTGAATAATGATTCGTAGAGAAATGGAATAATACAGATATTTAATTCTCTTTATAAAAAATGTTTTGTTTCTTTGGACTTCAGGGTGGTGGATTTTCCTTTACATCTTTTTATTCGTTGATTGTTTTCAAAAAATTATCTCTTCATCAATTTTTTATCAACTCTTTAAACTACAAGACAAGAAAAATTTTATGATTTCTTCAGAATTTCCATCTTCACTAATTTTGATCTCTCTCAAAATATGCAAAAGTTTCGAAATTTTGAAAATTCCCACAATGTTTAAAAATGCTGAATAATCAATTTTCAGAATTCTTAATAATTTCGTATTGTTTGAATCTTGCAATTTTTTCATTACTCAATTCTTCTAAAATATATAAAGTTGACTAAATTTGGAAAACCTTCTGTCCCATGAATTGTGAAAAATTGCACAACCCCAAATCAATCACCCAATTAATTAGCCAAAACCCGTGGTTTCCAGTTGAACGATACAGTGAGTCGGAGTCCCAGATGGGCAACAGTGGAAGTGAGGACAATTGCACCTACACAAATTCTAACGTAGCCACATCAGGAAATAGCAAAGACTCGAGTGGCAAAAATCACACATCAATACAATCCGGTTATTCCCAAAATAATGGTACAATAAGTGATCCCCCATTGACAAATGGTCCAATGTCAAACGGTGGTATTGAACACGTATCAGCATCAGCTAAAGACGGCCATGGTAATAGTAAAGAGTCCAACAAAAGTAGATCCTCAAATAGTGCTAAAAAAAGTAGCAACAAAAGGGCCAGAAATAGGTAGAAAATTATTTTTAATCAATTGACCGTAAATTGCATTTCTCAATTTTTTTAAGGCTCTTCGTACAAACATAAACCACGCAAAACATTTTTTGGAGATATTCAGGAGCCCTAAAAATGGAAAAGAAAATTCAATATAGTCTCAAAATGATCTGGATTTGTTCCTAATTTTTTTTCAAAACTCTGGAACCCTGGAACATGTTAAAAAAATTTTCAAAATTTTCTGGGCTCAATTATAGATAAATGTGGTAAGAAGTTATCCAGTCCTCAAGTTCTAGGGCGTTTCAGACTCTCCTGGATCTTCCCAAAAATCCATGTAGAGGTCTAAATTTATAAAAAAAAACAGCAGAGTTCCAAAACTTCTGAGATAAGTGTTCGAAAGTTCCAGTTTTGTGAGACAAACCCATAACGTTCCAGATAATTTTTTCAGAGTTCCAGAACTTTATAGAACCTTCCAAAAATTGATGTAGAGTTCCAAAAAACTGAAAAATTTCTGGAGCTTTCATAAAAAAAAATCAATTTTTTTTCTGCATTTAAAAAATAATCAAAATCGTGAACGAATTTGAATGAAACAAATCGTTTTTTTTTATTTTTGCTGCACGAGAAAAGTATTATTTCTGTGGATAATGTTCATTTTTAGAATTTTTATGGTAAAATTTTGGGACGTGGTGTAATCTAAGGACTTTTGTAGATTTCTTACTGTTTTAAAAATTTGAAAGAAATGTTCATTATTCAAGTGTAATTATTTTTCATTGAATCTTTCATTTTAGGAACAAGATCTGTTTTTTGTCAAGTGTGAATTGTTATTTTCACTTGACGGCATTTACTCAATTACAGTTAATATCATTATCACTAGGTGATTTAATAACTAATTAATTGTAAATAATTGTCAAGGATTGATTACTCGATTTAATAAATGCATTCTTTCGTAAAGAGTCTTGTAATTGAATATTCAAATGAATGGGTTAACAAATGTCAGAGTGTGTGTTATAAATAAATAAAATGGACGTGAGTTTCTTTTAGTTGTTGAATTTTTTTTTTTAATTTGGAACTTAGAAATTTTGTATTCCTAAAATTCTAAATATTTCAAATTCTTTGAAGTATCTGAGTCTCGAAACTTTAACGAAAAAATGTGGACTTATTCTCCTGTCATTTTTGCACACGAATACTGTGAATGCCGCCTCGCAGCAGTGGAACAAATTTTTTTATGGATTCAATTGTCGGGCGTTTAGGTGGACTTTTTTTCGTTACGACAGCGTTGAAACCGTTGATATCGTCGGCGGTGTAACTGACGGTTCGTATCGAACCGTCAGCCTCAACAACCGAATATTCTCCTCTGACGGTATCTCCATCTCTCTCCTCCCAAGCGGATTTTGTATCTCCTGTGTAGCCATCAAGGACCCCATAGTTGAATGAATATTTCGGGTATTCCTATGGGGAAAAAAACCGTTTACTTTTTTTCCTATTTTCCAATCATCATGAAGAGTTAAAAAAATTTAAATTGCGATCTTAAAAAAAATTTGGAACCTCGATTTTTTTTGTACTTGTGTCGACAATGACTGATGTACAGTATGTTCGCGAAACACTTTTTCCCCTCTTTTTCCTTTCACCAAAGAAAAGTTTCACCTGTTGTTGTTGATTGTTGTGATGAGCGATGACAGAGCCCGAGGATTTAATAATGGCTGGTGCAACATAAACCAAGGAGGAAGTCTCGCGGAGGGGCGTGTATGAGATTGGCGCTGAAACTCTCACGAAGAGTGGTTTAGAATCCGCATCT
The DNA here is from genome assembly GCA_026005395.1 of Asobara japonica. Taxonomy (NCBI): domain Eukaryota; kingdom Metazoa; phylum Arthropoda; class Insecta; order Hymenoptera; family Braconidae; genus Asobara; species Asobara japonica. The sequence goes on from BQMI01000527.1 coordinate 564,125, forward strand.
GTATTTAGTGATTCCTTGTCGGAAATTCCAAATGCACAAGCGATTGGTAGTTGGCCGGAATCCCCCTCTGGAGATGAGATCTCCTCGCATGGGATGCTGTGACTGAAAGGTCTGGGCCTGAAATAGTTGAGAGGTTTCGGGGACATTCAGATTTTTTTAACTTCAGAATTTTTTTTTTTAATTTCTGAAATTTTGCAAAATTTTCCAATTTCTGAAACTTTAAAAATTTGAAAAATTTTGGAAAGTTTTTGAAATGTTTGAAAATTTTTGAAAATTTTATCTCTTTTGAAATGGAAAAAAAATATAAAAAATTCAGAGAGTTTAATTCGACATAAAAATCATAAACGTCCCAAAATTGAAAACTCCAAAAAACTGCAATAATAAAAAAAAAACAGAAAAAAAATTGCACGTGGTAGTGGAAAATATTTTAATTCCCGATGAATTGCTGGATATTGATTGACCGCGCTACCTCCTGTAGAACTGAGCGTTGATTGACTGGGAGACCAGTCCCACGATGACAATTACCTGCCAAGAGCAACAAAAAAATAGCAATCATCGTCATCAATCGTTCGTCTAGTTTGTAAACAGACGTGAACGCAAAACAAATGCGGGAAAAAAAATTGCAAACATTTTGTCTGGTATAATGTGCACTGGCGAGTGCCCATCGCAACATTTGACGATTAGTGATACATGGAAGTGTAATAAATTCTGGCAACGAGACACGCAAGTTAACATCATTACTGCTTAAATTTTTTTTATATATCTTGATATAAATTAAGAATAAGTGCTATGAGGGCGCATGGGGCATAATGGGTCGGGGGGCATAATGGGATACCCTTCCATCCCATAATGCCCCGCCTTCCCTTATTCCCTATCTCGCCCTTCGATTTATTGGAAAAGAGATTGGGGTAAAATGGGACAGGGGGCAAAATGGGGCATGGGGCAAAACGGGCCAGCGACGTACAATGGAACTGGAATCCCATTATACCCCATCCCTCCCTTATATTCCGTTGTGGTCGGTGACCCATTATGCCCCGCGTCCCATTATGCCCCATCCTCCCTTCTAAAAAAAAATTAAATATACTAATTATTTTATCAGTTTACTGATGTCTCAAATTTCTTCAAATTTCAATAATTTTTATTTTGTGTCTTTCGACGATTTTGAAAAAATGTCAGGCTTGTGTTATTTGCTAATTATTAAAAATAGAAAAATGATAATGATGATAATTACCCGAAGAAGGAACATTTCGATCAAAATTGAAATCGAAACACCTGAAGCGTATGTTGTATTTCTGAGTGTACACGAACATTGCAGAATCCCTGATGCAATCCCATCTTTATATACCGCGCGCCATTCACTCGGTTCAATGCATTTTTTTTTTCTTCTTCTTATTCACCTTTTTACTCTATAGTGCTCATCCTCGGGCGCGTGTAAGTAAAAGCACTTTTGCTTTACTTGCCCAGGCAAATGCGCAATTTCAATACCGAATCGAGGGGATACCGTAAATATTCGATGATTGAATGAAGCAGATCCACTCGATTCGAATCCAACCGGGAAAATTGGTTCGACGTTGCTAAAGCAATTCCCCCACTATTTATTTTGCGCATTATTTCCCTTTTTCCCAATTACATGGATCTCCACAATTTGTTATCTGGAAAATTTCGGAAGCTCCAATTTCTTTGGAAATACTTCCAAAACTTTTGCAACTTTCTTTTGATTTTTCGAATTTTTCGTCTGAATTTGTTTGATTTTTTTTCAAAATTTATTCAAATATGTCTCAAAATTTTTTCAATTTTTTCAAAGGTTTTCAAAATTTTCTACATTTTTTTCAAACCGTTCCAGAATTTTTCAAACTTGGAAAAACGCCTCAATCTGTTATTTCGAGCTCCGCTTTATTGCAACGTTTGCCAATTAATTAGTCATGTCCGCGTGGAAAAATTACGATATTTTGTCTAGAGTGATCAATAACAAATCTTCGAAAAAATGTTATTTTAATCAATAACACGGTCTTAAATAATTCCCAAGCGTTTGGATGTTGACCGTTTGGGTTATCAGGAACTAAACAGTCAGTTGCTCCCGGATCATCCGTCAATAATCATCAATCAGTGGTCCTTAATTGACTATCACAATAAGAAAATTGAATTGGAAATTCAATGAGTCAATTTTGAAATTTATTGGACGCATTGGTCATAGATATAGCACCATAGTAAGTGGCAATTCTATGTTCTTAATTAGCAAAATTTTATATATTGTCCAAATTTCCGAAGTTTCTGAAAAAGTTTCGAGTTTTTCAAAATTTTCGAAATCTGAAAATTTTGAAAAAAAATTGTAATAAATTTTGAAAATGATCCGAGCACGTTCTATATTCTGTTCAATATATATATCTATAAGACATATACATTATACATATTGAAAAAAAAAATGTATAAACAAAATTTGGGATATATATATATATATAGTTCAGGATATCCCGACATTTTTCTTGATTAGTAAATATTTTGTCTTCCGGGAAAAAAATACCATCTGTTTGTAATGCGTATCGCTTTTTATTCGCATCGTATGTAAATTGCGATTTCAAAATTCAGGGTCTTGTTGAGATTTTTTTGTCAAGGATGATAAGAGAATAAGAAATTCCGAGATAATGATATTAAAAGTCGGTCTATCTATACATATAATAAATATGAAGGTTTGTTTGTTTCAATCTCCTAAAAAAATTGAGCAATTTTCAACTGGTGAAATTCATTGCCATTGTCATTTTTTAAGCGTTTCCGGAATTATCAGTTTTGGAAAATTTTCCTGCAATTTTTTTTTCAACAGGTTAGTGCCGTAATTTCTCGCCGCGTTCTTTATGCGCGCCGCGAGAGAAACTAGCATCCCTACGATGCAAACCAATGTATCAAAATAACGGGAAATTTTCGCGAAATTTTTGTCATTTTAAAGTGAAATTTTGGAGTTGTCGAAATTTTTGCAGCATCTTTTCTCAATTCTCAAGTTTTGAAAATTCTGGGAACTTTGATATTTCACAAATTCGAAAAATTTGAATTTCCCGCAATTTTTAAATACGCAAATTTCGAGAGATCCCGAGTTCTAAATTTCCAAAAAATTCAACATCTCAAAATTGTCAAAATTTCCAAAAAATTTCAAAAATTGTCAAAATTTTCAAAAATTGTCAAAATTTCCAAAAATTTTCAAAACTTTCCAAAAATTTTCAAACTTTTCAAAAACTGGCAAAATTTTGAAAGCTTCCAAAAATGTTCAAAATTTTCAAAATTTTTAGAATTTCAAAATTTTGACTACTGTCCGAATTTTCCAAATTTCATAAATCAGAAAAGACGACGCATTAGAGAATCTAATTGCTATCAGCGTTCATTTGACATTTGACCGCGTCTCGTCAATATCGCGGACCAAAAGCGACGTTCAATTGAACCCTTCAGACAGACTTCTGCCAGCCAAGTGTCATGTCTATCAAATTATCCACGTAGCGCGCCTGAAAAACAATGAGCGATATTGCAATATAACATTAGCGTTTTAATGCGTGACGTGTGAAAAAATAAGAAGCCAAGAAAACAAAATAAGTGGAAGAGGAGGCTGCAACCACAGACTGGCCTCTTATATATACCATATATCAGTGCATCATCGATTCTCCATCGAGATCGTTCTCCCTGTGATCACCCAAAAACCACCAAATTTTTGCGGCCGAAAAATTTCAACCGAAAATATTCACATCCTAAAAAATGGATTAAACCAAATTATGGAGAACATTATTATTTAGTGACCAAATTTTGTATTTGGTGATTTGGTAATTACCAATCATAAAACCCCCACCAAAAAATGTGAATTTATACCCTCGATTTAATTGAATGAAAAAACATATTTTGGTGACCAATTTTTTGGTAATTTTTAGTCGTCATAAAAAAATTTGTGACTTTTTTTTTCGCTCAAGTTTTTTGGTTTTTGTGGAAAAATGTGTATGTGAAAATTGAGTCTCAATGGAATTTCTTAAATTACTTTTTCGCAAGTTTCTTTCATTTCTCTCGAGTGAAACGTAATTAGGTCCGAGGGTGAGACCAACTTTCCCGTACTCGTGATTTATTTTTCCTTCAAAAATAAAAGCCAAGAATTGCAACCACCGCAACTTTTCACATTGGATTTCTCGTAACATAAACGAGATCTTACTCAAGGTGAGTGAATATTTGAGGAATTGTTCATTGAGCCAAACTGACAGGAAAAGTTTCTCAAATGTTTCTCAAAAGCTTCGAATGAATAATTCAAAAAATACAGATTTTGAATGTTTTGATTTTTTCCCTCTTTTTTTTCAAATTTTTCACAATTATGACTTTAAAAATAAAATTCATAAGTGAAGGCGCAAAGTTTCTGAGTTCCGAAAAAAAAAATCAATTTTCGTATTCAATGTCAATAAATTATTCCAATTTATGAATAGTTCGAAATTACAATTTTCAAATTTTTCCGCGAAATACCAACCCCCCCCCCCACCCTCCCCCCCCCCCCTATTGAGTGAGCTTCCAGCATCGACCAATTTTTTCAGACTTCAAATTTCCGGATATTTGGTAAAATTTACCGACAAAATGACTCTCTCAACCTTCTGGCTAGACTTGGAAATGTATTTCTTCAATAAATAAATCAAAATTTTCACTATTTTTAGCTATTGGTCACTAGCTTCATGCTCATTAATAATCATTTCCTGTTTTCCGTCCCTTTTTCTTGTCTCAAAATTGGTATACCTCCCAAACTCGAAGGAGTGAAAATCACTAGGGACATATGTTGCCTCGGCTGCGAATCTAGGGATTTTTAGCTCGCGCAGTTGGCTCGCTCTCCGTCGCGGCGGGAGCGCCAACCCGGGCACGGTAAAATCGTACCAACTGCGCAGGCCAACCTGCGCGCTCCACAAGCGTACCAACTGCGCACACTAAAAATCCCTAGATCCACAGTTCGAAAAATATCTTCTTCATCAGCGATCTATAACACACAGTTACATGTAGATCAGCCATCTCCGTTCTGCCCCGCACCTTCCCTGACCTGCGACCTGGTATGCCAGAAAAGTTTCAGTCAGTGGATCAACCCTAAAAAGCATAAACGGGAAACTAGTCTCCGATTTTTTTTATTCCCTGATTTGCAGGAACTTCCTATCTTGATTCTCATTATCGGGCGCCCTTGAGGATGGCCTTCGACTGACATTCCCATTTCTATCCTGACACCGCTTTCCCCACAGATGCTCTGTTTTTTTCCTTTTTTATTTGTCAGTGAACATGACGGAAAGCATTACAAACAAGGTGTTTTATGGGGACACATTTCTCGCGATGTACGCCACATAATCTTTTGAGTTCTGATTTGTCCGTTTTTTTTTTACACATTTATTGAAAGTCCTGACAATTTTCGAAAAAAATTGTTTTAAAAAATTCAAAAGTTGAACAATTTGCTAAAAATTTTCAAAACAGAAATTTGTCAAATTCGAAAAAACGTAGTTTTCAAAAATCGTAAAAAATTGATAAGGCGTGCAAAAAAATTTTTATTTGCGAAATTTCAAATTTGATAAATCCAAAAATGTCCAAAAATATTGATTTTTAAAAAAATTGCCAAAGGTAATGAGTAGTAATTAATTTACATGTCGAAGCTCAGATCATGACTTAACGAAATTTAATTAATTATGTAATCAATTGACTAATTAAATAGGATTGAGGGAAGGGTGAAAAATAATTTTTATTGTCTACTCCAGGTAAAATTGGAACTAAACTAATTGGGAAGATTTTGTTACATCTATGAGGGTTGAAGGATCATTTTCAATATCCCAACAAAATGAACTCCATTTGTCGGAGCACGTGACACCACATTTTGCTTCTCGACGGGTGTCCAATTACCCCAATTTATATCCTAATCACTATTGTGTCCTTACTCTTGTGAATTATCGACACTTGTTGGTTAATGAGGAGCAATAATCCTTCTTCCAACAATTGCAATGACATTGACCTACGAAAGTCAAATTTTTTTCATTCGACCAATTGTCAACTTTTGAAATTTTCGCGCTTTCACAATTAATCACATATCATTTTTTACTTTTTTTTTTCCTTGAATTTTGGGAAGTTCTCAATATTCCAAAAATTTATCATTTCAGAATTTTTTTAAGCGCGATAATTAATTAAATTTGGTGAATAATCAATGATAACAGTTTACGGAATTGCAGAAAATCATGATCCAAAAATTTTCCAGTCACGTTTACGTTCAAGTGATAGTTTATTAATACTTCAGGGTTATCTAGGGAGATTCGCGAATCAGTTGTAAATTAGTAATCGCTGATTTCTAATTATCCGCAAATTGGCTTGATTCATTGATAATAATAATAACTACTATGATGCGAATATGATTTTCTTAATTCCACATTTTTCGAATTTTCCCGATTTTCTATATTTTTGAAATTTGTAAATTTCATATTGTTTTCCGTTTTTAATTTTTCAAATTTTGGGAATTTTTCGTAATTTTGTATTCGCAAATTTTTCAATTTTTTCTCTTTCGAAAATTGCCAAAAATTGGTAAAAAAAATTTCTAGATCACTGAGATCTATATTGGGCAAAAGGTAAATTATTTCGATCTCTCGGAGTTGAAACTGTGTATTCAGGCTGTCTCGATCTTGAAGTGGATCGATGTAAACCGAGTGCAAGAGTTCAAAGTTCGTAACTTAAACATATCATTACTGGAGATGTGCTGATAGCATTGGACACTCGAAAATAACTATTCCATGATTACCCGTCAATATTGAACCGATAAGTCTGAAATTTCAATATAAATATAATAAACCGTTTAATATTTTCCTCCGGTATTACGTTGCCCTCCGAAGTTTCCCCAAAAAATCGTAAACGAGGGATTTTTTTGTAGAAAATTTGCTACAAAATAAAATAAATAAAATAAAAAATGAAAAAACGAATAGAGCGATTTGAAGCAAAAATAAATTCTGGAGGTCGGGAAGACACACACACACACACACACACGCACAATGACACAGACGCCTATGTATATATCTAGGCACATGTACGCCCACTCACCCATACACACACATAGACACACACACGCCTAGATACACATAATTGTCCAATGTTCGAAATTTCGAACTTTTCAATTTTTCCTCAATTTCTAAAACTCTTTATCACACTCCAGCGGAAGAACTATGACAGATACAAAAAAAATGGTTAAGCAAAATTTGTTCGTTACATAAAACTACACAATTTATGTTTCATAACTTTTTTCCCAACTCCCATAGTTTATGAGATATAGCGTGTTAAAGAGAGAAAATTGAAGTCAGGAAGTTGTGGGTTCGAGCCCTTTCACAGGTTCAACCCATCTTACTACGCATTATTGCCGTTCGGTACATATAGTCTTGTTGAAAATCACTTTTCACAGATTGCTCACGTGATTTCTGGTCAAAGTGCCCCGGACATTGAGTCAATCGACAAGTCGGGAAAAACAGTGATAGATTATTTTTATTGTCCCACTCCTTCCTTTCTTCTATTTGTTAATATTAGTGGCAAAAATTGATTTTGTTTATTGAAGTCTGAGGGGGAGTTATCAATGTGATTCCTATTGGAGGTCTTGGAGATGTCTGCATTTTTCCGATAAGCAATCATTTTATTTGACAGGCTCGGAAAAAACTTTCTCAGATTTTCAAAACTTTCATAGAAAAAATCGTTTTTTTGAGAGGGATGATCTACGTTAGGAGTAAAAGCTTTTTATAGTTTTCCATATCAATTCAATTATTCCGATATTCGGGATCAACAGTTGTGGAATTGCGCGCGCGCGGTTCTCCACGGTTTATCTGCGAAAATGGCCAAAAGGCGAAGACAGTTGTATCGAAAGCCCCGGCGCGCAAGGGTTGCGATTGTTAATAACATTTCGAAGCAAGAATTGACCACATTGAAAAACGGGGAGAAATTTATAATTAGGAAACTAAGCAATTATCAGAATTTAATTTTTCTGTTCAAAAAAACGTAATCAAAATATTATGAATTTTTTTAATTCCCTTGCACAATTTAATCACAATAATTAAGACAACATAATTGGGAAAAAATGAACAAACTCCAATGACGAAAATATATTAAATTTCGAAAAATTAAAAAAAATTACTAACCTTTTATTTTTTTTATTAATTTCTCAATTTTTCGGAATTCCAAATTTCCGAATATTTCCAAAACACAAAAAATTGAGGAAGGAATTTCCAGTAATTTTTTGAAAACAAATTTCACTTCAATGAATTCGACTTTCCATATTTTTATACTATTCCACAAAAATAATCAAAAAACTGCATTTTTGAGAAATTACATTTTTTTTTTATGAAAAAAAAAATTATTGAGAATTAAATGTGATTATTGTTAATTCGCAAATTGAATTTGCAATTAAAGATGTTTCGGGAGTGAAGGGAAAAATTAAGAACCTTTAGGAAGGAATTTGTGCGTGAGTGACACATTTACAAATAGGAAGAGAACGCGTGAATGTGACTTCAACCCGCTGTATCTCTGAAGTTTTGCGAGTTAGGTAAAAAGTTTATATGACATGAAATGTGGGATTTTATGTGGGGAACAAAATTGATTCATCATTTTTTTTTGTAAGTCTGATAGATCTTCCGATAATCGCTCCCAAGCGCAACGATCAAGATGGCAAAAAAATGAAGTGATCATTGAAGAAAGTGGTTGGTCGCACACACACACACACACACACACATATACGTGTTAGTTGCAATTGAGATTTTTGAATGTATATTCTTGGATGAACAATGACTCTCACAATGCTCCCACTCACAATCTTCCGGATAAACCCTTGATCGAAGAATTCGTAAACGTTTATTCTGAAACGACAATCGACGTTGAAGTTCCGGAAACTCGATAATTCTTCATTCTTCGTTTCGTTACAAACTTCGTTATAGGTCATAAAAAGAGGATTTGTATTCCTTTTATTGGCTTATTTATCCTCCATGGGCATTCTTTATTTTTTTTTTCCATTTTGGAAACAGAGATTTGCAAAAAATGAAGATTAAAATAAAATCAATCGCTTTGAAATTCTGAATTGCAGAACTCCGATGTTGACAATTTTCTTCACCGAATAATTTTTTTTGACATTTGAAAAATGTGTGATGTATGAATTATATATTCATTAAGTCTGCGAAATAATTTTGAAATTCGCGAGATAATTTTGATATCGTCATTGATTGCAAAAATTTTGAAAGAAGAAAACCGCAAAAAAATTTTTTTCTCAAATAAAAAAAAAACGCTGAAAAAATTTCTTTACGAATTTCGAAGTTGTAAACTGTTGTCGGTGAATACAGATTTTTCGAATTTTCAGTCAATAATCCTCATCAACAATGGATTCACTATCAACAATATCAACGCTACCGGAAGCTGGCTCCACTGAAATTTCGCGGGTCAACGAAAGCCATGATCTTGACAGCGATATGAAATTTAATGAGGGACACGTCGTGAGCATAATTTCATACAGTATCTTAATGGTGGTGGCCATAATTGGCAACTGTACAGTACTGTACCTAATCCACCAAAGAAGGAAAACCAATCGTTCCCGCATCAACACAATGTTGATGCACCTAGCCGTCGCAGATTTGTTGGTAATTTTGATTTTTCATGAATGCCCAATTCCTTGAAATCCCCGAATTCCAAGAGGGTTGAAGGATTAAACACGAAATTATTACAATTTTTTTTTCCATGATTTCAGGTGGCGACTTTGATGGTACCTTTCGAGATCGGTTGGAACATCAAGGTGACGTGGGAGGCGGGTGATGTGATGTGTCGGATAATGGCCTTTTTCCGAACATTCGGTCATTATCTATCGTGTTTCGTCCTCGTCTGCATAAGTGTCGACAGGTAGGGTCCCCAGATCTCTATGTGTGTATGTTCCTGCATGTATTGGCGTCAGTGTGTGTGTGTGTGTGTGGGCGGGTGTGTGTGGGTGGGTGAGTGTGTGTGTGTGTGTGTGTGTGTGTGCGTGTGTGTGGGTGGGTGGGTGGGTGTGTGTGTGCGGGGGGTTGGGTGGGTGGGTTGGTTGTGCGGGTGTGAGTGGGTGAGTGGGTGGGTTGGTTGTGTGGGTGTGAGTGGGTGGGTGAGCGGGTGTGAGTGGGTGGGTGGGTGTGGGTGGGTGTTTGTGTTCGTGGATGGTTAGGTACATGTATATATATATGGATATGTTTACATATTTCTTTACCCCCTCATCCATTTACATATCTATTAATTTATGTATTATCATGTTACATCGCTCCTTAAGGTACTACGCTGTTCTGAAGCCCCTACAACTGATGGACGTGGACAGAAGAGGCAAAATAATGCTCATTGGGGCCTGGATGGGTTCAATAATATGCTCAGCACCTCAGGTAGCTTTAATCGATTACCCTGAGTGACGGAAAGCTCTCGATAATAAATTACCAATGGCCAATCGTGAAATTCTCTCAGATCGATGGCTACTGGTCACTTTCTATCATTATCATATCACGAATTAATGTGTGAATAACCAACATATATGTAACATATCTTCACCATCGATTTACGCATATTTTTTCCAAGCATATATTATTCTCGGGATGCACTCCGGGGCTTCCATTCATTAAAAGTTAGAATGACATTTCGATTCAATTTATTTATATTTATCATTATCATTATCGATATCATTATGATTTATTGTGCGGGACATGTCAGGGAGAGACTACAAAATAGATGAAGATGTAGGGCCACAAGTAACAAGACAGTGGTGCGAAAATAAAACTAGAAATGCTGGGTTGATATAAGAAAGAAGCTGGGAAAGAAATGACCCAGCACTGAATAATCACAAACGATTTAACCTGAATAGAAATCTTACATTGCTAAATTCCGTCACACAGATGTATGCTTATTGATCTCCTAAAGGTTACAACGAACTTTCGTTTCGCTTCCTCCGTCCTTTTTTACATGTCTTTGACAATATCAATCCTACCTTCATATCCTCATTCTCGTCTTGCTTCCACACCGGTGCACCCTATTTCTTCGCCTTCAATCCGGAATGTTTTTCACATTTCAATCGCTTTTCCATCGTCCAAGGTGGAGGGACCTGCGAAGCTGTAAAGTTTAAAGTAGCAATTTAAGGAAAATTTTTGCCAGGAATTCAAATCGGGACAAAACTAAAATGTCAACTTTCTGTTACAGATGGCAATTTTCCATGTGGAGACTCATCCAAATCACACTTGGTACACGCAGTGCATTTCCTTCAATACATTCAAAAATGATAGTCATGACCTGAGTTATAAACTATTCGGAATGATAACTATGTACTGTTTTCCGCTGATAGTAATAATCTACACGTACTCTAGCATACTGCGGGAGATCTATAGGAAATCTAGGGAGTCTGTTGGGGGTGAGTACTCAAGTGGAATTATTTTGTAATGATCAGGTACTTCAGGTATCAGTCATTCGGGTGCAATTGCACTTATTGAAATTATCGTGCAATGATCATACAGAATTTCATCAAGATTATCGACTGAAAAAGTTGAATCCACAACGAACGATTGTTTCACATACAGACAAAATACGGAGATCGTCTTTGGGATTTCTTGGAAAGGCCAAAATACGAACACTCAAGATGACTATTATTATTATACTCGCTTTCTTCATATGCTGGACACCTTATTACATTATGAGTGTTTGGTGAGTTTTTTAATAAGAATTTCGAGTTTCGACACGTCAGTGGTCCTCTCTGCCTCCTCATAATGGGTCAATGTTAAATTTGGCCAAAATCGAAAAAATTGATTTGACTTTTTCGACTCCAATGCGACGGGAGTGTCTTCTATGGGTCCCAATTGGATAGTATAGACGCGCACGGGGCCAAAAATCCGATTTTAAAAAATTTAAGTTTGCCTCCCCATAAGGTCCCAATGTTAAATTTGGCCAAAATCGAAAAAAATTAATTTGACTTTTTCGACCCAAATTCGACGGAAATGTCTTCTGGGGGTTCCTATTGGATAGTATCAACGCTCAGGGGGCCGAAAATTCAATTTTAAAAAAATTAAGTTTGCCTCCCCATAAGGTCCCAATGTTAAATTTGGCCAAAATCGAAAAAAATTAATTTGACTTTTTCGACCCAAATTCGACGGAAATATCTTCTAGGGGTTCCTATTGGATAGTATCAACGCACACGGGGCCAAAAATCCAATTTTAAAAAAATTAAGTTTGCCTCCCCATAAGGTCCCAATGTTAAATTTGGCCAAAATCGAAAAAAATTAATTTGACTTTTTCGACCCAAAATCGACGGAAATGTCTTCTGGGGGTTCCTATTGGATAGTATCAACGCTCAGGGGGCCGAAAATTCAACTTTAAAAAAATTAAGTTTGCCTCCCCATAAGGTCCCAATGTTAAATTTGGCCAAAATCGAAAAAAATTAATTTGACTTTTTCGACCCAAAATCGACGGAAATGTCTTCTGGGGGTTCCTATTGGATAGTATCAACGCACACGGGGCCAAGAATCCAATTTTAAAAAAATTAAGTTTGCCTCCCCATAAGGTCCCAATGTTAAATTTGGCCAAAATCGAAAAAAAATAATTTGACTTTTTCGACCCAAATTCGACGGAAATGTCTTCTGGGGGTTCCTATTGGATAGTATCAACGCACACGGGGCCAAGAATCCAATTTTAAAAAAATTAAGTTTGCCTCCCCATAAGGTCCCAATGTTAAATTTGGCCAAAATCGAAAAAAATTAATTTGACTTTTTCGACCCAAAATCGACGGAAATGTCTTCTGGGGGTTCCTATTGGATAGTATCAACGCTCAGGGGGCCGAAAATTCAACTTTAAAAAAATTAAGTTTGCCTCCCCATAAGGTCCCAATGTTAAATTTGGCCAAAATCGAAAAAAATTAATTTGACTTTTTCGACCCAAATTCGACGGAAATATCTTCTAGGGGTTCCTATTGGATAGTATCAACGCACACGGGGCCAAAAATCCAATTTTAAAAAAATTAAGTTTGCCTCCCCATAAGGTCCCAATGTTAAATTTGGCCAAAATCGAAAAAAATTAATTTGACTTTTTCGACCCAAATTCGACGGAAATATCTTCTAGGGGTTCCTATTGGATAGTATCAACGCACACGGGGCCAAAAATCCAATTTTAAAAAAATTAAGTTTGCCTCCCCATAAGGTCCCAATGTTAAATTTGGCCAAAATCGAAAAAAATTAATTTGACTTTTTCGACCCAAATTCGACGGAAATATCTTCTAGGGGTTCCTATTGGATAGTATCAACGCACACGGGGCCAAAAATCCAATTTTAAAAAAATTAAGTTTGCCTCCCCATAAGGTCCCAATGTTAAATTTGGCCAAAATCGAAAAAAATTAATTTGACTTTTTCGACCCAAAATCGACGGAAATGTCTTCTGGGGGTTCCTATTGGATAGTATCAACGCTCAGGGGGCCGAAAATTCAACTTTAAAAAAATTAAGTTTGCCTCCCCATAAGGTCCCAATGTTAAATTTGGCCAAAATCGAAAAAAATTAATTTGACTTTTTCGACCCAAATTCGACGGAAATGTCTTCTGGGGGTTCCTATTGGATAGTATCAACGCTCAGGGGGCCGAAAATTCAATTTTAAAAAAATTAAGTTTGCCTCCCCATAAGGTCCCAATGTTAAATTTGGCCAAAATCGAAAAAAATTAATTTGACTTTTTCGACCCAAATTCGACGGAAATATCTTCTAGGGGTTCCTATTGGATAGTATCAACGCACACGGGGCCAAAAATCCAATTTTAAAAAAATTAAGTTTGCCTCCCCATAAGGTCCCAATGTTAAATTTGGCCAAAATCGAAAAAAATTAATTTGACTTTTTCGACCCAAAATCGACGGAAATGTCTTCTGGGGGTTCCTATTGGATAGTATCAACGCTCAGGGGGCCGAAAATTCAACTTTAAAAAAATTAAGTTTGCCTCCCCATAAGGTCCCAATGTTAAATTTGGCCAAAATCGAAAAAAATTAATTTGACTTTTTCGACCCAAAATCGACGGAAATGTCTTCTGGGGGTTCCTATTGGATAGTATCAACGCACACGGGGCCAAGAATCCAATTTTAAAAAAATTAAGTTTGCCTCCCCATAAGGTCCCAATGTTAAATTTGGCCAAAATCGAAAAAAAATAATTTGACTTTTTCGACCCAAATTCGACGGAAATGTCTTCTGGGGGTTCCTATTGGATAGTATCAACGCACACGGGGCCAAGAATCCAATTTTAAAAAAATTAAGTTTGCCTCCCCATAAGGTCCCAATGTTAAATTTGGCCAAAATCGAAAAAAATTAATTTGACTTTTTCGACCCAAATTCGACGGAAATGTCTTCTGGGGGTTCCTATTGGATAGTATCAACACACACGGGGCCAAAAATTCAATTTTAAAAAAATTAAGTTTGCCTCCCCATAAGGTCCCAATGTTAAATTTGGCCAAAATCGAAAAAAATTAATTTGACTTTTTCGACCCAAATGCGACGGAAATATCTTCTAGGGGTTCCTATTGGATAGTATCAACGCACACGGGGCCAAAAATCCAATTTTAAAAAAATTAAGTTTGCCTCCCCATAAGGTCCCAATGTTAAATTTGGCCAAAATCGAAAAAAATTAATTTGACTTTTTCGACCCAAAATCGACGGAAATGTCTTCTGGGGGTTCCTATTGGATAGTATCAACGCACACGGGGCCAAGAATCCAATTTTAAAAAAATTAAGTTTGCCTCCCCATAAGGTCCCAATGTTAAATTTGGCCAAAATCGAAAAAAATTAATTTGACTTTTTCGACCCAAATTCGACGGAAATGTCTTCTGGGGGTTCCTATTGGATAGTATCAACGCACACGGGGCCAAAAATTCAATTTTAAAAAAATTAAGTTTGCCTCCCCATAAGGTCCCAATGTTAAATTTGGCCAAAATCGAAAAAAATTAATTTGACTTTTTCGACCCAAATGCGACGGAAATATCTTCTAGGGGTTCCTATTGCATAGTACCAATGCACACGGGGCCAAAAATCCAATTTTAAAAAAATTAAGTTTGCCTCCCCATAAGGTCCCAATGTTAAATTTGGCCAAAATCGAAAAAAATTAATTTGACTTTTTCGACCCAAAATCGACGGAAATGTCTTCTGGGGGTTCCTATTGGATAGTATCAACGCACACGGGGCCAAGAATCCAATTTTAAAAAAATTAAGTTTGCCTCCCCATAAGGTCCCAATGTTAAATTTGGCCAAAATCGAAAAAAATTAATTTGACTTTTTCGACCCAAAATCGACGGAAATGTCTTCTGGGGGTTCCTATTGGATAGTATCAACGCACACGGGGCCAAGAATCCAATTTTAAAAAAATTAAGTTTGCCTCCCCATAAGGTCCCAATGTTAAATTTGGCCAAAATCGAAAAAAATTAATTTGACTTTTTCGACCCAAAATCGACGGAAATGTCTTCTGGGGGTTCCTATTGGATAGTATCAACGCTCAGGGGGCCGAAAATTCAACTTTAAAAAAATTAAGTTTGCCTCCCCATAAGGTCCCAATGTTAAATTTGGCCAAAATCGAAAAAAATTAATTTGACTTTTTCGACCCAAAATCGACGGAAATGTCTTCTGGGGGTTCCTATTGGATAGTATCAACGCACACGGGGCCAAGAATCCAATTTTAAAAAAATTAAGTTTGCCTCCCCATAAGGTCCCAATGTTAAATTTGGCCAAAATCGAAAAAAAATAATTTGACTTTTTCGACCCAAATTCGACGGAAATGTCTTCTGGGGGTTCCTATTGGATAGTATCAACGCACACGGGGCCAAAAATTCAATTTTAAAAAAATTAAGTTTGCCTCCCCATAAGGTCCCAATGTTAAATTTGGCCAAAATCGAAAAAAATTAATTTGACTTTTTCGACCCAAAATCGACGGAAATGTCTTCTGGGGGTTCCTATTGGATAGTATCAACGCACACGGGGCCAAGAATCCAATTTTAAAAAAATTAAGTTTGCCTCCCCATAAGGTCCCAATGTTAAATTTGGCCAAAATCGAAAAAAAATAATTTGACTTTTTCGACCCAAATTCGACGGAAATGTCTTCTGGGGGTTCCTATTGGATAGTATCAACGCACACGGGGCCAAAAATTCAATTTTAAAAAAATTAAGTTTGCCTCCCCATAAGGTCCCAATGTTAAATTTGGCCAAAATCGAAAAAAATTAATTTGACTTTTTCGACCCAAATGCGACGGAAATATCTTCTAGGGGTTCCTATTGCATAGTACCAATGCACACGGGGCCAAAAATCCAATTTTAAAAAAATTAAGTTTGCCTCCCCATAAGGTCCCAATGTTAAATTTGGCCAAAATCGAAAAAAATTAATTTGACTTTTTCGACCCAAATTCGACGGAAATGTCTTCTGGGGGTTCCTATTGGATAGTATCAACGCTCAGGGGGCCGAAAATTCAATTTTAAAAAAATTAAGTTTGCCTCCCCATAAGGTCCCAATGTTAAATTTGGCCAAAATCGAAAAAAATTAATTTGACTTTTTCGACCCAAATTCGACGGAAATATCTTCTAGGGGTTCCTATTGGATAGTATCAACGCACACGGGGCCAAAAATCCAATTTTAAAAAAATTAAGTTTGCCTCCCCATAAGGTCCCAATGTTAAATTTGGCCAAAATCGAAAAAAATTAATTTGACTTTTTCGACCCAAAATCGACGGAAATGTCTTCTGGGGGTTCCTATTGGATAGTATCAACGCTCAGGGGGCCGAAAATTCAACTTTAAAAAAATTAAGTTTGCCTCCCCATAAGGTCCCAATGTTAAATTTGGCCAAAATCGAAAAAAATTAATTTGACTTTTTCGACCCAAAATCGACGGAAATGTCTTCTGGGGGTTCCTATTGGATAGTATCAACGCACACAGGGCCAAAAATCCAATTTTAAAAAAATTAAGTTTCCCTCCCCATAAGGTCCCAATGTTAAATTTGGCCAAAATCGAAAAAAATTAATTTGACTTTTTCGACCCAAAATCGACGGAAATGTCTTCTGGGGGTTCCTATTGGATAGTATCAACGCACACGGGGCCAAAAATCCAATTTAAAAAAAATTAAGTTTGCCTCCCCATAAGGTCCCAATGTTAAATTTGGCCAAAATCGAAAAAAATTAATTTGACTTTTTCGACCCAAATTCGACGGAAATGTCTTCTGGGGGTTCCTATTGGATAGTATCAACGCACACGGGGCCAAGAATCCAATTTTAAAAAAATTAAGTTTGCCTCCCCATAAGGTCCCAATGTTAAATTTGGCCAAAATCGAAAAAAAATAATTTGACTTTTTCGACCCAAATTCGACGGAAATGTCTTCTGGGGGTTCCTATTGGATAGTATCAACGCACACGGGGCCAAGAATCCAATTTTAAAAAAATTAAGTTTGCCTCCCCATAAGGTCCCAATGTTAAATTTGGCCAAAATCGAAAAAAAATAATTTGACTTTTTCGACCCAAATTCGACGGAAATGTCTTCTGGGGGTTCCTATTGGATAGTATCAACGCACACGGGGCCAAGAATCCAATTTTAAAAAAATTAAGTTTGCCTCCCCATAAGGTCCCAATGTTAAATTTGGCCAAAATCGAAAAAAAATAATTTGACTTTTTCGACCCAAATTCGACGGAAATGTCTTCTGGGGGTTCCTATTGGATAGTATCAACGCACACGGGGCCAAAAATTCAATTTTAAAAAAATTAAGTTTGCCTCCCCATAAGGTCCCAATGTTAAATTTGGCCAAAATCGAAAAAAATTAATTTGACTTTTTCGACCCAAATGCGACGGAAATATCTTCTAGGGGTTCCTATTGCATAGTACCAATGCACACGGGGCCAAAAATCCAATTTTAAAAAAATTAAGTTTGCCTCCCCATAAGGTCCCAATGTTAAATTTGGCCAAAATCGAAAAAAATTAATTTGACTTTTTCGACCCAAATTCGACGGAAATGTCTTCTGGGGGTTCCTATTGGATAGTATCAACGCACACGGGGCCAAGAATCCAATTTTAAAAAAATTAAGTTTGCCTCCCCATAAGGTCCCAATGTTAAATTTGGCCAAAATCGAAAAAAATTAATTTGACTTTTTCGACCCAAAATCGACGGAAATGTCTTCTGGGGGTTCCTATTGGATAGTATCAACGCACACGGGGCCAAGAATCCAATTTAAAAAAAATTAAGTTTGCCTCCCCATAAGGTCCCAATGTTAAATTTGGCCAAAATCGAAAAAAATTAATTTGACTTTTTCGACCCAAAATCGACGGAAATGTCTTCTGGGGGTTCCTATTGGATAGTATCAACGCACACGGGGCCAAGAATCCAATTTTAAAAAAATTAAGTTTGCCTCCCCATAAGGTCCCAATGTTAAATTTGGCCAAAATCGAAAAAAATTAATTTGACTTTTTCGACCCAAAATCGACGGAAATGTCTTCTGGGGGTTCCTATTGGATAGTATCAACGCACACGGGGCCAAGAATCCAATTTTAAAAAAATTAAGTTTGCCTCCCCATAAGGTCCCAATGTTAAATTTGGCCAAAATCGAAAAAAATTAATTTGACTTTTTCGACCCAAATTCGACGGAAATGTCTTCTGGGGGTTCCTATTGGATAGTATCAACGCACACGGGGCCAAGAATCCAATTTTAAAAAAATTAAGTTTGCCTCCCCATAAGGTCCCAATGTTAAATTTGGCCAAAATCGAAAAAAATTAATTTGACTTTTTCGACCCAAATTCGACGGAAATGTCTTCTGGGGGTTCCTATTGGATAGTATCAACACACACGGGGCCAAAAATTCAATTTTAAAAAAATTAAGTTTGCCTCCCCATAAGGTCCCAATGTTAAATTTGGCCAAAATCGAAAAAAATTAATTTGACTTTTTCGACCCAAATGCGACGGAAATATCTTCTAGGGGTTCCTATTGCATAGTACCAATGCACACGGGGCCAAAAATCCAATTTTAAAAAAATTAAGTTTGCCTCCCCATAAGGTCCCAATGTTAAATTTGGCCAAAATCGAAAAAAATTAATTTGACTTTTTCGACCCAAATTCGACGGAAATGTCTTCTGGGGGTTCCTATTGGATAGTATCAACACACACGGGGCCAAAAATTCAATTTTAAAAAAATTAAGTTTGCCTCCCCATAAGGTCCCAATGTTAAATTTGGCCAAAATCGAAAAAAATTAATTTGACTTTTTCGACCCAAATGCGACGGAAATATCTTCTAGGGGTTCCTATTGCATAGTACCAATGCACACGGGGCCAAAAATCCAATTTTAAAAAAATTAAGTTTGCCTCCCCATAAGGTCCCAATGTTAAATTTGGCCAAAATCGAAAAAAATTAATTTGACTTTTTCGACCCAAAATCGACGGAAATGTCTTCTGGGGGTTCCTATTGGATAGTATCAACGCACACGGGGCCAAGAATCCAATTTTAAAAAAATTAAGTTTGCCTCCCCATAAGGTCCCAATGTTAAATTTGGCCAAAATCGAAAAAAATTAATTTGACTTTTTCGACCCAAAATCGACGGAAATGTCTTCTGGGGGTTCCTATTGGATAGTATCAACGCACACGGGGCCAAGAATCCAATTTTAAAAAAATTAAGTTTGCCTCCCCATAAGGTCCCAATGTTAAATTTGGCCAAAATCGAAAAAAATTAATTTGACTTTTTCGACCCAAATTCGACGGAAATGTCTTCTGGGGGTTCCTATTGGATAGTATCAACGCACACGGGGCCAAAAATTCAATTTTAAAAAAATTAAGTTTGCCTCCCCATAAGGTCCCAATGTTAAATTTGGCCAAAATCGAAAAAAATTAATTTGACTTTTTCGACCCAAATGCGACGGAAATATCTTCTAGGGGTTCCTATTGCATAGTACCAATGCACACGGGGCCAAAAATCCAATTTTAAAAAAATTAAGTTTGCCTCCCCATAAGGTCCCAATGTTAAATTTGGCCAAAATCGAAAAAAATTAATTTGACTTTTTCGACCCAAAATCGACGGAAATGTCTTCTGGGGGTTCCTATTGGATAGTATCAACGCACACGGGGCCAAGAATCCAATTTTAAAAAAATTAAGTTTGCCTCCCCATAAGGTCCCAATGTTAAATTTGGCCAAAATCGAAAAAAATTAATTTGACTTTTTCGACCCAAAATCGACGGAAATGTCTTCTGGGGGTTCCTATTGGATAGTATCAACGCACACGGGGCCAAGAATCCAATTTAAAAAAAATTAAGTTTGCCTCCCCATAAGGTCCCAATGTTAAATTTGGCCAAAATCGAAAAAAATTAATTTGACTTTTTCGACCCAAAATCGACGGAAATGTCTTCTGGGGGTTCCTATTGGATAGTATCAACGCACACGGGGCCAAGAATCCAATTTTAAAAAAATTAAGTTTGCCTCCCCATAAGGTCCCAATGTTAAATTTGGCCAAAATCGAAAAAAATTAATTTGACTTTTTCGACCCAAAATCGACGGAAATGTCTTCTGGGGGTTCCTATTGGATAGTATCAACGCACACGGGGCCAAGAATCCAATTTTAAAAAAATTAAGTTTGCCTCCCCATAAGGTCCCAATGTTAAATTTGGCCAAAATCGAAAAAAATTAATTTGACTTTTTCGACCCAAATTCGACGGAAATGTCTTCTGGGGGTTCCTATTGGATAGTATCAACACACACGGGGCCAAAAATTCAATTTTAAAAAAATTAAGTTTGCCTCCCCATAAGGTCCCAATGTTAAATTTGGCCAAAATCGAAAAAAATTAATTTGACTTTTTCGACCCAAATGCGACGGAAATATCTTCTAGGGGTTCCTATTGCATAGTACCAATGCACACGGGGCCAAAAATCCAATTTTAAAAAAATTAAGTTTGCCTCCCCATAAGGTCCCAATGTTAAATTTGGCCAAAATCGAAAAAAATTAATTTGACTTTTTCGACCCAAAATCGACGGAAATGTCTTCTGGGGGTTCCTATTGGATAGTATCAACGCACACGGGGCCAAGAATCCAATTTTAAAAAAATTAAGTTTGCCTCCCCATAAGGTCCCAATGTTAAATTTGGCCAAAATCGAAAAAAAATAATTTGACTTTTTCGACCCAAATTCGACGGAAATGTCTTCTGGGGGTTCCTATTGGATAGTATCAACGCACACGGGGCCAAGAATCCAATTTTAAAAAAATTAAGTTTGCCTCCCCATAAGGTCCCAATGTTAAATTTGGCCAAAATCGAAAAAAATTAATTTGACTTTTTCGACCCAAAATCGACGGAAATGTCTTCTGGGGGTTCCTATTGGATAGTATCAACACACACGGGGCCAAAAATTCAATTTTAAAAAAATTAAGTTTGCCTCCCCATAAGGTCCCAATGTTAAATTTGGCCAAAATCGAAAAAAATTAATTTGACTTTTTCGACCCAAATGCGACGGAAATATCTTCTAGGGGTTCCTATTGCATAGTACCAATGCACACGGGGCCAAAAATCCAATTTTAAAAAAATTAAGTTTGCCTCCCCATAAGGTCCCAATGTTAAATTTGGCCAAAATCGAAAAAAATTAATTTGACTTTTTCGACCCAAATTCGACGGAAATGTCTTCTGGGGGTTCCTATTGGATAGTATCAACACACACGGGGCCAAAAATTCAATTTTAAAAAAATTAAGTTTGCCTCCCCATAAGGTCCCAATGTTAAATTTGGCCAAAATCGAAAAAAATTAATTTGACTTTTTCGACCCAAATGCGACGGAAATATCTTCTAGGGGTTCCTATTGCATAGTACCAATGCACACGGGGCCAAAAATCCAATTTTAAAAAAATTAAGTTTGCCTCCCCATAAGGTCCCAATGTTAAATTTGGCCAAAATCGAAAAAAATTAATTTGACTTTTTCGACCCAAAATCGACGGAAATGTCTTCTGGGGGTTCCTATTGGATAGTATCAACGCACACGGGGCCAAGAATCCAATTTTAAAAAAATTAAGTTTGCCTCCCCATAAGGTCCCAATGTTAAATTTGGCCAAAATCGAAAAAAATTAATTTGACTTTTTCGACCCAAAATCGACGGAAATGTCTTCTGGGGGTTCCTATTGGATAGTATCAACGCACACGGGGCCAAGAATCCAATTTTAAAAAAATTAAGTTTGCCTCCCCATAAGGTCCCAATGTTAAATTTGGCCAAAATCGAAAAAAAATAATTTGACTTTTTCGACCCAAATTCGACGGAAATGTCTTCTGGGGGTTCCTATTGGATAGTATCAACGCACACGGGGCCAAGAATCCAATTTAAAAAAAATTAAGTTTGCCTCCCCATAAGGTCCCAATGTTAAATTTGGCCAAAATCGAAAAAAATTAATTTGACTTTTTCGACCCAAAATCGACGGAAATGTCTTCTGGGGGTTCCTATTGGATAGTATCAACGCACACGGGGCCAAGAATCCAATTTTAAAAAAATTAAGTTTGCCTCCCCATAAGGTCCCAATGTTAAATTTGGCCAAAATCGAAAAAAAATAATTTGACTTTTTCGACCCAAATTCGACGGAAATGTCTTCTGGGGGTTCCTATTGGATAGTATCAACGCACACGGGGCCAAGAATCCAATTTTAAAAAAATTAAGTTTGCCTCCCCATAAGGTCCCAATGTTAAATTTGGCCAAAATCGAAAAAAATTAATTTGACTTTTTCGACCCAAATTCGACGGAAATGTCTTCTGGGGGTTCCTATTGGATAGTATCAACACACACGGGGCCAAAAATTCAATTTTAAAAAAATTAAGTTTGCCTCCCCATAAGGTCCCAATGTTAAATTTGGCCAAAATCGAAAAAAATTAATTTGACTTTTTCGACCCAAATGCGACGGAAATATCTTCTAGGGGTTCCTATTGCATAGTACCAATGCACACGGGGCCAAAAATCCAATTTTAAAAAAATTAAGTTTGCCTCCCCATAAGGTCCCAATGTTAAATTTGGCCAAAATCGAAAAAAATTAATTTGACTTTTTCGACCCAAAATCGACGGAAATGTCTTCTGGGGGTTCCTATTGGATAGTATCAACGCACACGGGGCCAAGAATCCAATTTTAAAAAAATTAAGTTTGCCTCCCCATAAGGTCCCAATGTTAAATTTGGCCAAAATCGAAAAAAAATAATTTGACTTTTTCGACCCAAATTCGACGGAAATGTCTTCTGGGGGTTCCTATTGGATAGTATCAACGCACACGGGGCCAAGAATCCAATTTTAAAAAAATTAAGTTTGCCTCCCCATAAGGTCCCAATGTTAAATTTGGCCAAAATCGAAAAAAATTAATTTGACTTTTTCGACCCAAATTCGACGGAAATGTCTTCTGGGGGTTCCTATTGGATAGTATCAACACACACGGGGCCAAAAATTCAATTTTAAAAAAATTAAGTTTGCCTCCCCATAAGGTCCCAATGTTAAATTTGGCCAAAATCGAAAAAAATTAATTTGACTTTTTCGACCCAAATGCGACGGAAATATCTTCTAGGGGTTCCTATTGCATAGTACCAATGCACACGGGGCCAAAAATCCAATTTTAAAAAAATTAAGTTTGCCTCCCCATAAGGTCCCAATGTTAAATTTGGCCAAAATCGAAAAAAATTAATTTGACTTTTTCGACCCAAAATCGACGGAAATGTCTTCTGGGGGTTCCTATTGGATAGTATCAACGCACACGGGGCCAAGAATCCAATTTTAAAAAAATTAAGTTTGCCTCCCCATAAGGTCCCAATGTTAAATTTGGCCAAAATCGAAAAAAAATAATTTGACTTTTTCGACCCAAATTCGACGGAAATGTCTTCTGGGGGTTCCTATTGGATAGTATCAACGCACACGGGGCCAAGAATCCAATTTTAAAAAAATTAAGTTTGCCTCCCCATAAGGTCCCAATGTTAAATTTGGCCAAAATCGAAAAAAATTAATTTGACTTTTTCGACCCAAAATCGACGGAAATGTCTTCTGGGGGTTCCTATTGGATAGTATCAACGCACACGGGGCCAAGAATCCAATTTTAAAAAAATTAAGTTTGCCTCCCCATAAGGTCCCAATGTTAAATTTGGCCAAAATCGAAAAAAATTAATTTGACTTTTTCGACCCAAATTCGACGGAAATATCTTCTAGGGGTTCCTATTGGATAGTATCAACGTACACGAGACCAAAAATGCATTTTTAAAAAATTCAAGTCAGCCCCTCATAAGCTTCCAATATTGATTTTGGTCACAATCGAGATCAATTTTTGAGAAAGTTAATTTGCAAACGTCTTTTTCCACATATGATTCATAAACTAAATGTGAAAGATCCTCTCAAAGCGCCCCTTGCCAGTACGAGAATGACCCGACCACTGACGGCTAATTAACATTGTTCAACTAAAAAAATGACTCACCAAAATTGTTCTTATCCATTGCTGCGGTTCAAGGTATTGGTTCGACAAGGCCAGTGCGAAAGAGCTCGATCAACGCATCCAGAAGGGCCTCTTCATCTTCGCCTGCACAAACTCCTGCATGAACCCCATAGTCTATGGCGTCTTCAACATTCGCAGAACTACAAAAGTGAGTTTCATCAAAATATCGTCCTCTGATTCGTCTTCTCCTGACCAGGGATAACTAGCCGTACAAAAAATTTTCGATTCTCTAATATTTGCAAATCTCCTATGTTGACTTTTTGAATTTTTCGAAATTGTTCTTTTCTCTAAACTTCTTTTCGCAACCTCAATTTTCCCGCCAATTTTTTACCGGAAAAAAAACCTGGCTATCCCTGGTCCTACCTCCCCACTGAGATGACTAACCCAAAAAACAATCATTATAGAAACCCATGAGAGCACCCACATTAGAAACCCGGGTAACACCATTATCTCTCTCCGTGAGACTCGTCGACTGATAATCATAATAGCATAGCAAAAGGACCTGTGTTCGTCAAAACTCTATTTTTTATACCAACTATTTATTTTATCCTCGTAATTTATCATTTGTAATTATTTCCTAATTAAAGCAAATTCATTATTTCTCGCACGTCTTTCATTTCCTACCCCGAATTATCAATCACTGTATTCGTTCAGTCAAAAAATCAATATCTCTTTGGTCACTCAGCTTCGACTAATTTTTTTTTACCAACTTTCAATTTATTTGAATATTGTTCCCTCAATGAGAAAAATTTTTGAAAATTTTTATCTGAAAAAAAAAAATTCAATTAAAAAAAAAAATAAAAAAAAAATTCAAGTCGCATGTATGTGAAACGAAACTAAAACCTATTTCCTCAATGCCCACGTGTTGACGAGCCCGTCATGAATATTGACAAGTACGACATGAAGAGACGAAGCAATTTCCAGAATTCCACATCGCAGCGTGTTGGTACAAACGGCAAGAAGACGTCTCTGGACAACGTTGTGTGTCGGGTGTCCTGGAAGCGTCGTGACACGAGTTCGCGGGAGCCAAGCCTACCAAATGACGACGCCCTCAAGCCGAGCGCAGACATATGCCTAGATATCGTCAATCATACTATTGGAAAAAATGACGAGAGTAAGGACCCGCAGCATCCGAGCCACTTCATTAAATTTCGATTGTTGCGATATCATCCGATATCTTTGCACTGGCTCATCTGGCGATTCAGAAATCAATTTTACATCACGTGATTCTTTTTAGTTCCCTGATTTACGTTCTCCATACTTTGGGTTATTTCATTTTGGGACTGGAAACTTGGTCCCCGGCCGATGTCGATGATCACCGCAATGCCCACTCTCATTTCGACTTTTGCCACTTTTGCAAAACGTCAATTATTTTGTTAACCACTGGTCTTAGCGGAAAATGTTATATAACGTTTTTTGTAGGAAATTTAAGTTCTGACAAAAAAGTTTTATGGAGTTTTGTTGTACGTTATCGCGTTCTTGAGATAAGTCGGCTCTCGCGCCACTGCGCACGGTTGCATTCGCCGCGCTTTCAGTGTGCATCTCCATAAGAAGTCAATTATCCCGTTAATTAGTGATTTTAGCGGAAAATGTTATACACCATTTTTTGTAGGAAATATAATTCCTGACAAAAAAGCTTAGGATAATTTTTCTGTAAGTCATTGTCTTTTCGAGATACATCAGTTCTTGCGTTAGTGCAAAGTCGCGTCCAGTCGAATCACGAAGCTAATTTCTACTGTGCATTCTCATACAACTTCAATTATCTCGTTAATTACTAGTTTGAGCGAAAAATGTTATTAGTCATTTTTTGTGAGGAATTAAATTTTGGACAAAAAAGTTATACAGAACTTTTTTCTCAATCGTTTTTTTCTTGAGATAATCGAATTTACTGTGCTACGCCGTCGAGTCGAAATTGGAGTAGTCCATATTTACTTTTGCACACAAATATTTTTTTATCTTAGTTTTGTATAATTTATTAAGCAACATTTTCGACATTTGTTTTGTCTTGCAATTTTTACTGACCCCTGTATTTTTATTACTCTATGTATGCCATAAAAAAATGTTTATTTTTAAATGTTACGTTTTATAATTTTTTCTTGAAATTTCCCGCGCTTGATTTTTTCCATAAAATATTTAATAACTTTTTCTTATAAATATCTATTTGGATATTTTATTTTCAGTTGGAAATGGCAGTAAAGTGTGATGAAAAAAAAAATTAACTGGTGTCGATAAATCGGATCTGGAGTGAACAATAATAATAAGCGGTCGAAAAGGTTCACACCCCCAATTCATGATTTTCCAAAAAAAAAAAGAAAATTGTATTTGTGTAATTAGTGTGAAAATTGTTTAGTCAGTGTTGGAAAAATTTAATTGTTAATTAAATTTAATTGTTCATGGAATTGAATAAAAATAGTGGGGAATAATTAAACTGCCGGAGATGCGTGGGGAGCATCATATGTGGACGAGAAATTTCAGTCGATATGGTGAGTATAAATAATGACATTTTTTTCCTACCGCGCTAATTATTTTTTTCCGAAATGACTAATTAAATCTGCACATGGAAATTCGTGGGCGAAACCACATCCCACGCTTTTCTCCATTTTCTGCAGGTTTTTAAAGTCAAGGTCATTGGTTTCCCCTTTTTCCTTTCATGATTGAATCAATGATTGATGATCAATTTTTTTCCAAATTTGCTTTCGAAATTTTTTTGAAGACATTTTCTGGAAGTTTCGCAACTTTAAAACATTGCAAACAATTTTCAAAATTCCAAAATTTTTCAAAAATTTTCAAAATTTTGAAAATTTTGAAAATTTTCAAAATTTTCAAAATTTTCAAAATTTGCAAAATTTGCAAAATTTTCAAAATTTTTAAAAGTTTCAACATTTTCAAAATTTCTAAAACTTCACAAATTTTTAAAATGGAATAAAATTTCAAAATTACAAAAATTGACAAAATTCCAAAAATCTTCAAAACTTCCCAAATTCAAATATTCCAAACATTCCAAAACCAAAAAAAAAAATGTGACAGAATAAAAAATGGCAAAATGATCCGAAGACTCCTTAAACTTCATCGGTACCACGTGTCAACTTTTCCCAATGCACAAATGCGACGATTAAAAAGGGCGTGAAAAAAAAAATAGAAATAAACGCATGGACCCGTGGGCGCTGTATATAACACAGTGGGTAGAGTTTCTTCAGGCCAGTGCCGACGCTGACCGTTCGCCACACGCGTCTCCGTTACGATCTTAATCAGAGTGCACCTAGAAATAATAAATGAATAAATAAATCAGCAGATAAATAACTGCAAAAATAAATGAATAGTTTCAAAAATAAATCATTTATCCATGAGCAATAAATTTCAAAAAAAAATTGGGCAAACGTTAAAAAAATTGGATGAAGAAAGTTGAGTGTTTCGAGCGATTTGTTGATAAACAATTAAAAGATTAGCCGCGCATCGTAATCCTTCGCATAAATACAATTAGTATTTTTCTTTATCAATTATTTCGTGATGTTGGGGCACAGGGGGGTGGCGACCGCCCTCCTTCTCGCAACATTTTCCGTGATTGTTATAGCCATCACTTATGACGAAGGTAATTAGCCAATAATTAATTTTAAAAAATCCCAGCAATTGGCGGGAAATTCAAATTTTTGAAAATTCACTGAACTAAAAATTTCGGAAATTTCTGAGGCCAATTTTTCTGCGAATTTTCGGGATTCTATATTAACAATATCGGAGAGCTTTTTCCAAATTTGGGTTTTTTTTTTGTGGGAAAAAAAATTAATTCAACTCTGAAAATTTTGGAGCACATTTTGTTTGCTAGTTTCAATAATTAAAATCCTTCTGAAATTTGAATTCAATTTTTTTGGTGACGTAGGACAATTTTGATGAGCAAAAATGATTTGGTCAGTTCCAAAAAAGTCTAATCCAATTTTTTCAGCTGAGAAAATTTTATTAGAAGAAACAATTGGGAAAAAATTCTAATTGCAATTAATTTTTTTTCTATATCGTAAATACCGGGATCATTTTTGAGGGGGCGCGTATAGACGAACGAGAATAGGGTCCATTATAGGCGGGCCCCGATATTTTGGGCATTTTTCCCTCTCTAAAAATGTCCTCTAAATTTTTTTTTTCTTCCATAATTGCTCAGGATTGAACACCAAAGTTTATACTGAAAGGGTTGATTGAACTCATTCCGTGACACTGGGTATTGCCAACTATGTAACTACCGGAATTTTCTCGCAATGGGGAGACTGGTTTTCGCTTTTTGGTTACACGTAACATGCCGCAATGTCGCAGTTTTTTCCCTTATTTTTTTTCGCATTTCCTACGCCTTTATACGACTCAGTCTTCATACACAATGAATTTTTTCCACAAATACCACAATGTGTGTGTGTGTGTGTGTGTGTGTGTGTGTGTGTGTGTGTAAAGCTGGCTTTGAGAATGGCTCCAATTTTCCAAAATTTCCAAATTCTGAAAAAAAATTAATTTTAATTCGTGATAACTTTTACATGAATTTTTTAAAGATAATAATCAATTTTACTAGTCTAACTATCATTACCCTCTCATGCATTTCCCAATTTCTATGGGAAGCAAACAGCATATTGAAGAGAAAAAAAAGGGTATTTTTATTTGAGGAAAGCCTAGGGTGACCCGGAAAAGCGCAGTCACTCCGTTTTTCATACTTAACTTAAGTTATAAATATACGCAGTGTTATGTTTCCGTGAATAATAATAGACAGTTGGCGTACGCTGGAGAAACTTCTCAAATTGAGAATGAGTTATGATAAAAACAAAAATTGGGTTATCCAATTGACACCGGGGTTATCAGCGAGACAAAATCGCGAAAACCGCTATTCTAAATTTTTTCCTCCGCTTCACTAAACACGGCGATAACTCTGCAACGAGCGGATCTACCCAAAAAACATATATAACATTTTTTGTAGACAACTTCAAGTGCTACAAAATTCGATTATAACTTTTTTCTATAAAACTTGTTGTTTTCGAAATATTCAAATTTGAAGAGGACCTCAATTTTGTTCGATACAAATTGCTGACCAATTTCACAAAAACTTTCAAATTTTTCTCAAAAACAACGCAAATTAGAGCAAAATTATATAAAACTTTTTTATTCAGAATGAAATTGTCTTCAAAAAATGTTATATGCAATTCTTTCGCAGAACCTCTTGTTAATGAGATATTTGGCTTTTCGCGAAATGCCGACAAAAAAAATTCTGTTGCGTGGGCCCCAACTTTTTTTCCTAAGGATGTTATTATTCCACAAACACCATAATAACTACTATGGTTAATAGCGGCATCAGCGGAATAGGTAACGATGCAGTGAACGCACACTGCTTCATAGTTCTCAAGTTGACTAAAAGGGAAACGTTAATTACTCGGTGTCTTTGATGCGGTTTCAACGAATCGTTTCGAATCCAACAGCAATTCATTGAGCAATTGGGGCTAAAAATTTAGGTCAGTCTTGATCATTGGATTTTTTACGGTATTTAATATACGTCAATGATTCACACGTGTCAAAAAATCCGTGAGGTTCCCACCATGGAAAATGCATGGAAGTGCTTCTCCTGTGGGGTTGAAATCACCCGAACTTTTATGGGTTTCTGTAGAATATCCAATGAGAAATTCTATGGGATATCCCATGGGAAATTCTATGGGATATCCCATGGGAAATTCTATTGAATATCCTATGGAAAATTCCAGACTATCCCATGGGAAACTCTATAAAATTCCCCATGGAAAATACCACGAAATATCCCATGGGAAATTCTACGGAATATTCTATGGGGAATTCTATGGAAAATCCTATGGGGAATTCTATGGAAAATCCTATGGGGAATTCTATGGAAAATCCTATAGGGAATTCTATGGGAAATCTTATGGGAAAATCTAGAGAATCTCCCATGGGAAATTCCATGAACTATCCTATGGGGAATTCTACGGAAAATCCTATGAGGAATTCTATGGAAAATCTATAGAACATGCCATGACAAATTCTATAGGACGTCCTATGGGAAATTCTATAGTAGAATATCCTATGGGAAATTGTATAGAATATCCCATGGGAAATTCTATAGAATATCCTATGGGAAATTCCATAGAATACCCTATGGGAAATTCTATAGAATATCGTATGGGAAATTTTCTAGAATGTCTTATAGAAATCTCATTTTTGAATTGACTCTTTTTTTCTCAATGTTGTAATCAATTCCGGAGATTTTACGAAACATTTGGACCCACGCAATCGTAATTGTTCTAATTACCATAGGGAGGCATGACGATGATGACAGACCCGCGTTACTGATTCGATAAAAATGATGTAACGAGATAATGTTTCGTTCTGTTGATTCATTCAGAAATCCATTCAGGATGTGACTAATCTGGGTTTAATCATTTCTATGGAAAGCAGATAGTGGTTCGAAAAAAAATTCCAGAAGCTGCAAAAATTCTGCAAAAGTTTGCCAAATTTTTGAAAAATCAGTACAATTTTTTTTTATATTCGATGAGCACCGAGAGAGCAGCCATTGATTATTCCACGTCCTCCGGCGCGATCAATCTCAGAAAATTGAGCTTTCGAGATAATGCAAATGTGCTACTCAGAAATTCATGAGAGTCAGGGGATAAGTCACGACGTGATTCAATATTGTGATTTTGAAAAATTTGGTCATTGAATTCACGTAATTTGTTGCAATGGAAAAACTGCGAAAAAATTACAATTCTTAAATATTTCAAGAATATTTATTATAAGACAAAAATATTTTTCCCCAATTTTTGTTTCAGGTTTAACAAAAAGTTTCGAAGAAGCTCAATACGACGACGTTTTTGCGATTGTCGTGAGACATCCGCGAGAGAAGAAATTAAGTCATCATGGGGGTAAGCAAACGATGCTGGCCACACGATATGGACATCCAAAAACTAAATTTTTGCTCATGTTCGATACGACATTGAAACGAGGTAAATAAAAAATAAATAAAAATTTTCCGAAAAAAAATATTTTGTCAATTAAGCAATTCCTCAGTCAATTAATTGTTTTTAGTATTTCTGGAAACTGTTTTGGATAGTAGTGATGGACGACAGCAAATAGAAATCGGTAACGTGAATGTTTCCGACCCTCGTCGCAACCTAATTTTCATGGTTCACCAGAAAAAGCCGAATTCGAAAATAGACGTCTATGTGGACTGCCACTTAAGCGGGGAAATCCCCCTAAACACAACTTTCCGGGACGCGATGGAACAGGGACTGGAGGAATCTACGTTCCAAGTGGTAATTAACAGTTATTCATTAATATTTATCACCAGAAAAATAAATACATTCTCGTTTTAATCCATTACTTCCAAAAAACACCAATAATACATCCAAAATTTTCCCCATATTCCATAACTCCGAAAATTTCTGAAATACATAACCTCCAAATTTCTGGGATTCCCCGAATTGCCTCCATCGAAATATCCGAAACTGTATTTTTTTCAATGATTTCCAGGGTTTGCAAATTTCAAAAATTATTAAAATTGTTCCAAAAAACTCTGACATTTTTGCAATTTCTTTTTTTATGGAATTTTTAATATTTTTCTCAATTCAATTTTTTTTTTTTTTTTGTAATTTTCGAAACTCGAAATTTCTTTTGACCGGATTTCTCTATAATTTCTGGGGCCAAATTTTTTTGGGCCTGAAAAAAGAAAATCTTTTTGATGGGGCAAAATCGATGGAGCTGAGGTTGTAGGCAGCCTCCGATGGCCCACCCACGTATACGATAAAGAGTCTAACCCAGAAATCCGATTTCCCAATGTGAGTGGCGTACATGGGCGTATCCGCGACATTTCACTGTCTGTCTTCCCCCGATTCATTTTTTTTTTATGGCAAAGAAAATGAAAATACAAGCGCATTAAATGCATGCGCACTGCGTCTGGGGACTCTCGTGGGACGGACTAGATTCTAAATATGGAACGAAGAGATTGAGGAATCGAAATGTCTTCGCCCACGTGGCGACGGTTTTGTTTACGTGAAATTGTTTGCTTTCTTACTTTTTACATCAAATTTGCAGATCCCAAACATTTTTTTTCTTCAATTTTGCAAACCTTTTGAATTTTTCAAAATTTTGAAAGTCCACAAAATTGTGAATTTTTTGCAATTTTTCCAGATCTTCGAAATCCCCAATAGAGAAATAATTTCCCATGACTAATATAGCATATATATTCCCATTATCAGTTCCGAGAAAGAAGGTACTCACCCAAAATCTACAGAAACTCGAGAATTCGGGACGGATGGAAGCACGCCGACTGTCTTCCCACTGATCTCCAAGACGTTGACTATAACTTCCCAGCTTCCAACATGTCCACGAGAATCAGGCGACGAGGGGACCAGCCAAGTATCCACACGATTGACGAGATAAGTGCGTAACAACTCATATCGATCTCTTTAGAAAGCCACTTTGACCAGACCGTCCGAGAAACTTCGTTTTACGGACTCTCGCGCGTCCGTAAAAGTGGGTTTTACGGACAACCTAAAAAAAACCTTATTCATCAGAAACAGATGAAAAAAAAATTTACGGCCTCATGAAGAATATATATATACTATCCGTAAAAGACCGCTTTACGGCCTAGTAAGAAAATATATTTTTTCATCATACTGTCCTTAAAATCCGGTTTTACAGCCAGCACGAAGGAGAATTCAGCGCCAGAAAAGTTGTTACAACACTCGCCAGAAAAGTTTTTTACGGCCTAGGCAAGAAATAGCTATTTTCGTCACTAGGCCGTAGAAACGTTTTTACGGCCGTGTAACGAACTGAATTTTTTTTCATACTGGGTGCAAAAGCCCGTTGTACGGACGCGGAGCGTCCGTAAAACGGGGCTTAACGGACGGTATGATGAAACTAGTTTTTTTCTGACACTATCCGTAAAGTAGCGTTTTACGGACAGGGCTCAGTAAAAATTCGTTGATAATTGAGTTTTAAAAAAAATTTCCCCTCTCATTTTCCTTCTTTCAAATGGGCTTTTCTATTCCAGATGGTTGCATTGGTGAACGCACACTGATCAAGACTCTGAACACCCTCATCGAGTTCACCAAAAAAATTTGGGAGGAGCTGGAAAGAAACGTGAGTGGCCAAACGAAGTGAAATAAACCTCACACCGAATTAATGAGCCTCAACAATTTGTTAACGCGTGCCAAACAATTATAAAAAAAATCCCGTTGACTAGACGTCATTGATCACCCAATGATTGCATCACCAATTTTTTTACAGACACAAGAAACTCGGTACATCAGGAAACTAGTGGAGGAGTGCAACGCCTGTAAACCCGGATTCATTGGTAAGCCACCAACATATATCTATATCTATAGATAACCTTAATTTTCCATGAACCCCCGTGTGCCCGAAAATCCCTTACCACTATTTTTCCCCCTCATCCTCAATATCCTTAAAATAATTCCAAACACTGTCAACTACTGACAGTCCCAAAAAAAAAAAAATTAAAAATCACTTTAATTCCAGTCATGCCCACGACACCCCCACCCCCTCCCCGTCCCTCGTGCAGCTACAACCCGCCGCAGTGTCACGGGGCGGCCTCTTGTAGGGACACACCAGCTGGGCCCACGTGCGTGTGCCCCCCCGGCTGGCTGGGCAATGGAATCCAATGTGAAAGGGTGCGCACGTGCCAGGACAACCCCTGCTTCCAGGGTGTGAGGTGTGATGACTCTAGTCGAGGCTACAGGTAAAGTGTCTTATTCAAATTGACCGCGCTATGAATTTTTACCACGATGTTGTTCGCGGTCGATCCCACCATTTTTTTTTTTTTTTTTTTTTTTTGATCCCACCATTAGAGTTCTTTTTTTTCTGGCAATTGTGACTAGGTCTAGGGACCAATTGTCAACCCTCATAGCCATCAGCTCGTTTACCATTCTGGTAAACTCTGCTGGAGAGAACAAGAGAAATTCGCTTGGCTTCCGCAAATGCTGGGACCAAGGGGACCAGCAGAATAGTCTTCCGGTCAAAAGAGCTACGATAAAAAAAAAAGAATAGCTAGATGTTCAGGTATGATACTTTCGTTTCAGGTGTGGAGCATGCCCACCTGGTTACACGGGCGATGGAGAACGCTGTACACGCGTGATGAATCATTGTGAAAGAAGCCCGTGTGGCCATGGCACTTCCTGTCATCCCCATCAGGAGCACCCCTATTTCCGGTGTCAAGGGTGCTTGCCCGGCTTCACCCTTGTTGGCTCGGAATGTAGAGATGTTGATGAGTGTGATCTTCACAATCCCTGTGGTCCACAACAGGAGTGCAAAAACACACCGGGGTCTTACAGGTGCGACCGTCCAACCTGGAATTATTAGATATTCAGTATCACATGCGCCATTAATTGAGCACTTAATTAGCCTTGTATGATGTGTGATAATGGAGAATTATTCTCATTTTTTGCGGAAACATTTGCCATTCAGAGGTCAGTGGAAGGAGAAAAAAAATTGCAATTGCATTTGTAAAAATTAATTTTTTTCAACGAATTTTTTTTTTTTTGAGGTAATTAGGGATCGGCAAAATGCAGGTTTTGGAAAATTTTCAATGAATTTTTTTTTTTGTACATTAGACAGAGCAATTGGGAAACCGTTCTGTTGCTAAAAAAATAGACATTGGGAATTATTTTTTTGGAAAAAACTGTTTTTTTTCTCACTTCATTGAATAATTTTTTTTTATCTTTCTCAATTAAAAATTCTTCTCGCCTCCTTGTACTTAAGTACCACTTGTAATTACATAAAAAAATACTATTCGACAGGAAAAAGAAAATAAGACGAAGCCCCGAATTCATTATTACGCCCTCTCCCCTTTTTTAATGAAAAAAAAAAATGAACTCATTAATTTTGAAGGATTTCTTTGGTTTCGTTTTTCGAGCAATTCCATATGATAGAAAAGTATTTATTAAAAAAATATGGACGTCAGCAAGAAAAGGGCCCACTTTGTCGATATCCTGAAAAATGCCCAGATGGAAAAGAGTAAAGAAATCATTGAACATTTCCTTAAAGATGTAATGTAAACCTCAAGAAAAAAGTGTTTGTTCCATCCACGCCGATTTTGTTACTATATATAAAGCGCTAATTAACTAATTACGAGGCTCAATTAAAATACTCAAAAACATGCATGGCATCCTTAACTGGAAGTCGCCAACGCCACTACGTAAATATCTAGGTAGCCAAAACGTAAATACCTTGAAATCGACAAAGTGGGCCCTTTTCATGTTGATGCTCATAAATAGCAGTAATTGATTTGAATGAGCACTTTGATTTGGTTTGGCGAACGAGTTCGATATGAGAATAACACATTTAATCGAAATTGAGGGAAAGAGTGACTGGAGATGGACAATGAGTAGATCAATCAATATTTACCCACCCAAATTCCGTGTAAATGCCAACTGCCCGTCGATAGATGC
Organism: Asobara japonica; assembly: GCA_026005395.1. NCBI lineage: Eukaryota > Metazoa > Arthropoda > Insecta > Hymenoptera > Braconidae > Asobara > Asobara japonica. Next base: position 599,983 of record BQMI01000527.1, read on the forward strand.
GTACAGTGTCCTGGGGGT